>OZ026502.1:5715425-6915425 GCA_964019985.1 Aurelia sp. 4 Dawson et al 2005 | reverse complement strand
ACGTCACAATTGTCAGCAGTTTAAAAGCATGCAACCAGACTGAAGTTTGGGTGCCAAATCCGAATCTGGGCTCGAAATTTTCATATCAACAATAGGAAGAGATTTTGACAAATTTTCAAAACGAGGCTGCTTAATTAAAGTGGTGTATTATGAGGCCCCTTAGACCCTGAGGCAAACTGCCCCTCCTGCCCCCCTCTCGGCGGCCCTGGTCACGGGAGGCCTCGCATTCACCCATGTACGTAACATTTCACCTACGCAGCATCGCAGAATGTACGCAGCATCCAAAAGATGAGGACGATGAACTGAAAACAGAGATCTGCCTGACATGTTTCTTTCTCAGTTACTCTGGACATCTTTATGCAAAAGAGACCTCCCATCAACGGAAACACGTTTTCCTCCCAAATACAGTATGCAGAAGGATAAAACTTCCATAGACCAATAGACCAATAAAGATGGCAAGAAACGCTGAAACATGGCAACCCTCAAGATCCGCGTGAATTTTGTGCTGATTTCAACTAAATAAAAGTGGAGACTGCACTTACACAGTATAGATAGAACTTTGCTCTGTTACAAAGATTTTGATGAAACAAAGGATACTTCATTTAATGAACACTTGTGGGTCTAATTTCATTGTCCGTTGTAGAGAGAGTCCGGTGCGTTATATGGAGGTGTGATCTTTCCTCGTACTGTATCCTGGAGGAAAACTTTCTTTTTGTTGTTGGGAGGTTTCTTTTGCACATAGGCGTCCGGAATAACTAAGATACAGACATATCAGGCATATGGTATATATGATTTTACCAGGTTTTTGAAAATTGACAGAGGCCATATGAATGCCAGCTTTCCACATTGGCATAGGATTGAAATTTGATGACTCGACACGTGATCCTTTAGGGTATGTCCTTAACAGCTTCTTTCTTGAAATGTAGAACAAATCTATAGGGCAAAGGCAAACAAAGAACATAAGCATAACGCCATTGTGATGCTGTAGTTTGTAGTTGGCAAGGTTGCCATCGTTGGCAAAGCTGATGAGCACACGATTTTCAAATACCATTCTTGTTCTAAGCTTTTTCAACAATCATTTGGTTACAAGATACTTTGACTTGCAACTTCGTTTTTTCATTCATACAAAGTAATTTACAACAATGTTTACGTTCTCCTGGCAGACCACTTATTGTAGAGTTGGGCTGGAAGACCACTGAAGAAGTCATTGGTAATGAGTCTAAAACAATGGTCTTCAAGTCGCTCAATGATCTGGCTCCACAATACCTGTGTAACCTGTTCACCAAAAACTCTGCTTGCTCCTCCCGCAACCTCCGGAACACTGAGACTGATTTAAGGTTGCCAAAGAAAAATTCAGCAAATGGGCAAAAATGCTTCTCTTTCCGGGGAGCTAAACTATGGAATAGCCTTCCTGCTGAGTCTAAAACGGCATCCTCCCTGAATGTTTTTAAGAAATCAATAATGGGTTAACTTTTACTCTCCATAGTATATATTGTTTAATTGTAAATAGGCTTTTAAATTATGGTTTTTATATATTAGTGACTTATTATTTTTATCAGTATATTGTAATTAAGTTTTCATCGGAGGGCCCCTTGAAAAACGGCTTCTGCCGAAGGGCTACCCTCCTTAAAAGATTCAAATATGAAATATATATAAATATATGAAATACCATACCTATCAAAAACTACTAGACAACACCACAGGGACAATAACAAGGGGAGAGAAAAAACGACGACTACCTCAAGGCCAAAAACAAAAAGACACACAACATCAAGCTAAAACTAAAGGATATACTACTAGATTCTGTCTCACATTAGATGTCCGATCAGGGTTAGGATGAAAAATTTTGAAATAACTTCATTTATCGTTTGTCCATGTAAGTCCCCTTTTGTCGCAACAGAAATTTTATGTAGTTTCATGTTGTCGTTGCTGGTACCTGTAATCTATTCACTTAATTTGTTATTTTTTGAATTATTTATTCATGAAATGGCCGCCCGGTACAATAATGCTCTGCTACATAGGGTATCGTCTCTGTCGTATGCTAGTGTAGTTTAGGTAGAGAAATTAGTAATATGAATTAATATAAAAACACACAACGGAGGACAACCATGTGCTGTGTCCACAAAAAAGCACATTTCAGTAACTGAGTACCGGTTGAGTCAATAAAAGTTTACGTGTCTGGCTGGCTATGGGATGGAAAGTATGTGAGTGATATTGAAAACTACAACGTAAATCCATCAGTCAAAGGCTTACTTAGACGAGGAAATTTTGTCTGGTAAAATCACACACCTTTAAGATCCAACAATTAGAAAAATGCCTGTAAAGGATTTCTATGGAAATCCTGAATTCCCACGTTCCATTCTGGTCCATGATTTATGCGGCATTGAAGTTCACATTGTCAATTTGCATTTACAGAATTCGAATTGCAATAAGAGGCAAATCATGGACCTGAATGGAATGTGGAATTTTTTTCCCACAAAAGTCTTTTACTGGCATTTCCCTAATTTCTGGGTCGATAAGATGAGGAATACTACCAAAATATTTTCCCATTTATGTTGACCTTTGACTCAAACATTAACATCTCGTTTTTGAATATCAGTCGTATACTTTTAATTCCACATCCCGCCAAACGCGTTTACTTTTTTCACTCACCTGGTATTCACATATTCTGCTTATGAAGATTTTGGAAATATTTTAGAGTACACGTCCAATGCGTTATGTCAAATTGTTCTCGCTCTCTTCCAGAGGCAGCCCAATATGGTATACTTGGAATGATGAAATAAAGGAGCTACGAACAGTTGCAAGCTTTAAGGCCAATTTCCAGTCAGCGGAATTTTCCGAGCGGGCGGAATTTTAGACAATAAAAAGTTGCCCAGCCGTAACTATCTATTCAATTTCAGAGCGACATTTTCTCTTGCAAACAAAAGAATTTCCGCCCGCTCGGAAAATTCCACTGACTGGAAATCAGCCTTTAAAGTAAAGATCAAACCATGGACTGGTGAACTGTGTAATTATAGAAATTGTGAGTAGATTGTCCATATATTTTATAGCTTGTAGACATTGCTTTTTATCTCCAAAGACTGTATTATCAATTATCAAGTCATTATAAATTGATTATATAGCTTGTAGATTTTATTTTTTCCTCTAAAACCTATATGTTTGTAAATTCTATTGTAAATGGGTGGTATTAATTAGATGTCACGTCAACTTGGCAGAATAAAGATCATTTGACTTGGTTTGATTTCCAGAAGATATACCGAGAACAAGTCTAAATACCTTGTGGTGCTCTTTCAATAAGGTCCATTGCAGCATTCTCACTTAGTGAGTGCATCTCACAGCAATGTTCACTAAACTCACTCCTTTTGAAGGGAACTGCTCTGCAGTAAACGATGAGTCTACTCATTGAACCAGCCAGTGGCACTTGAACCAACTGCAAAGAAAAACAAGGTAAGCAACTATCATTGGTTCAAATGCGTTGAGATATGAAGATGAGAACCTCCCTCCCGACGGAGAGGAAACCATCAGCATATCCAGTGAAGATGCAAATGCTATACAGAGAAGAGTTGAATCACAACTTGTACGGAGCTCAGCGCAACTGACTCCAGCTCAAGCTCAGAGGTTTTCAACCACTCTTTCCTTGCTTATACCTGTGATACTAAGCAGGTGATAATATCAGGTGATAAAAGCTACTTACGTCTTCTGCGTTAAGAGACATCGTATCCTGAAGAGAAAAAGAAAGAGTATCAGTTCTCTCTAATCAAGGGCGCCTACCCCTTGTGTGAATTGAGTTTATTCACGTTCCCGCCGTTGTGACAATTGCTAGTCTGTTAACAAGACGCAACATAGCTTTCTGGTTTCAAATTCTGGCGATAATGTAATACAATAACAAATGTCACAGGAGATGAAGACAAGGAACCAGGCAGCGCAATTTTTGATCAGTCAACGCAACACTAACAGACTTGTTGGGTAGACGAGATATGCTTTGTCCGAGGAAACTTATGTGTCCCCCCGTGGGTTAAAGCTCATGCGTAGTTGGATTTTGGAGTTGAAGCTCTGACGAGCGCATGAGCTTTCACCTACTGCACGGAAGGAGGTCACATTAGTTTCCCAGGACAAAACGATATCGTCTCATCAATAAAGACCCAAGAATTCGAAAATCACCGATACACAGATTAACAGGACAGCTATTGCTCCGTGTACTATGCCACAAGAATAGGATTGCGACGGACCATAGAATAAAAACAATTCATACAATGTAGACATCCTTGGTATGGTGTGCTTAAAACTAGATGCTTGCAAATTGCAAAGATAGTGCAGGTGCTCAAGTATACGAGAGCGATCTGAGAAAGAGCCATAGACAACATGTTAGAAAGAGATGGAGACTTCATCTCCCAATAAAAATGTGATGTATGGATCTTGCGACCCATCACGTTGCAGTGAAATACAGCTCAAAGATAACCGTCCAGAAGATATGACGTCACAGTGGTGTTGGAAACATGACGCCATCTTATTTTGGGCTACGTCTAAAGAACATTTCTCAAGGTTTCTACAAGAAATTTGCAGAATTTTGCATACAATCGAATAATATTCTCCGTAACGAAAGTAATAAAGGGGGAGTATAGGAAGCAATTTTCAGTCGCATCTAAACCGATGAAATACTTTGGATAGGTGCACAGATACGCTATGAGAGCTTCCACTTGAGACGAAGGGATATGCATGGCGCCACAAATCCCAACATTTGTATGTTGTTCGTCGTTTTAAAAGAAGCCAACATTCCTTTAGACATTAGCCAATCTATCTGCAAAAGTTTTCAAATGACACGTGACACGTCATCTGGACGACTGGAACGATGGGTCCGACTCAAAAAACTGAATTTTTATATCAAATAACATTGATCCTGCATAAACTTTCGGCAAAATTATTCTGAGCTTTGCCTCTATCACACATATTACAGACGTAGGCATGTATAATCCACTCACTGTGCATATGAGTGAAATAGTTGTCCACACTTGTTTCCCTTACCTCTGAATTCCCGGCATTGATTGTATCAGAACTTTGCGCTGTTTGAAGTTTTGTGGTGGATGTTGTGGAGAAATTCGACTGTATAGAAATCTAAAATAGAATAAAATTTGAAATGCATATCCACCTACGTACTCGCAGCATTGGATCATTTCTGAAAGAGAGAGACTTTGCTAAGAAAAATTTGGAGCCAAGAGGCAGTCAGAAATATGTACTGAATGACTCGGTAAAAAGTAAAAAAGGGGTTGATAATTCAACGAAATCAGACCTGGTTACGGGAATCAAAATTCTTTGTTCTGCACTTTTCAAGGCCATAATAAACTTGAAGGCATTGTGTCAGGGTAAATAGACCTCATCTTTCGTGTATCGTGTCACCCATGTGATAAAGGTGAAGTGTCCCTCCTAATAGATAGAAGAAACATTTATTTCAAGAGAAGCTTAACCAACCACTATGGGACATCATGTCAGCAGATCCCTTGTATTTAGGTATATGCAGAATATTCAACATGACCTAATGCCTTTAAAAAAGGATTGTCATTTTGTTCATTTCGAAGAAAGAATGACAAAATAATGCCACGAAGAACCATTCCTGAACAACAGTATATGCAAATTTGTAATTCTTAATCTTGTGACATCATATGGTAGCTCTATGCCTAAATTTTGAAAAAAGGACGCAAGCAACCAGATTAATTGGTGAGATGCGTAAACATTCAATTCGATAACCATTTCGTGTTATTTGGGGGCATACTTCACGAGCAAATAGCCTGCAAAAGTAAAATTCCCATAAGCAGGCGTCCATAAACATGGGAACATGGGAACAAAATTCCCAGGTAGCTTTTCCAAAGCAATATTTTGAAGGCAGTTTTCCTTAAATAGTTCTTTATGACACGCAACTGTAATTAGTTTCCAAACCAATACTTTCCAGGCAGTTTTTTCAATTGTTCTTTATCAAATGTAATTGCAGTAAGGTGATGGATAATAGCACAAAAATTTTGACTCATTGCTTTTTCCAAGATAAAATGCAGAAGGGTCTTGGCAAAAGATTTCACCAGTTGGCAAGACTCCCAAGGTCTTATGAAGAAACTCTTTTTTTACAAATGCATCAAATGACCGATTTCGACGGGGGAAGGCTTATGATCTAAGTTAGACTTTTGGCTGCATCAAAAATTTAGTTAGTGACAATCAGGTGGCTAAATGCGATATCACAGTTCGCCAAACGTCCAACGTTTTTTCTAACTCACCCAGTTTATATACTGTTTACTGCATTACTGTATATTGTTTTGACATAGTTTCTGTAATTGTTTATTGAATCTTTGATGACATTGTTGCTGTCCATTTGCTATTCAGCATGTTCGGTTATTGAATATAATATGATAAATCGTTTCGTTGCTGCATGTTTTAAAAAACCTTACCGTTTGGTGCCTGCATGCTGACTGGTTCTGGTAACAGGCTTCTCAACCTTATTTTTAAAAAATTGCTACGCAGGCAGGCTTTAAGAGAATTCTACCGTTCTCAGGCAGGTTTGAACTTTATGCACGCCTGCTCATAAGCCATAGCAATTTCTACGTTCAGTAATATGCCTTAAATTAATGTGGTCGTAAGTAAAAATTTTTGTAACAATGGGCAACACAAGGAAAATTTAGGCAACTTCTCAAAATATTTCTCCTTCGGTCAGCCAGTGGAAAGAATGAACTTAGATAGCCAAATCAAACAACCATAATATGCAAAAACAAATATTCATAGCAAATGGCTCACATCCTTGAAAGAATGGGAGCAAAATTCTACTGCATTTGTCTTTGAACAAAAGTGTTGGAAAGGAATTTTGGATATTTTGCTATAAATCAGCCGTGGCAATTTTTTTAATATCTTGATTAGTTTGAACATGGCGGCATTTGTTAATTCTGAGGCTGTGATTTCATCAGCTTTCTAAATCCTTAGCCAGCAGAGCTACCATAACAAATGGTTTTGAAGATTCTATATAAATTTCCCTCAAGTAATTCACGATTTACGATGATCTTCATTTTTCAAGACCTTAAATGAAGCTGTACAAAAATAAGGAAAATGCCGCCATTTTGAAAATAATCAAAACATCAAAACAATGCCAGCACAGGTTTTCATCAAATCACAAAGAGTTACTTTTAAATCATTCAGCTCATAGAAACACGTGATGCAACTTTACAACTAGCCTGAGTGCTGCATGCAGGCTTTACTGTTCCCCTTTCCGTGCTCCTCTGCAAAAGTTAAGTCTGCACGCAGGATACTTTGCACCCACCTTTACAAGGAGTTGAAAGATTTGAGCCCTATGCTAGAGACAAGAGTGAGAATGCCAAACAGCAGCCTTCTACAAACTGATGACCATCCGATCTGACAAAAGGAAGATATTGCATTCTATCATGTGCAACATATTTGAATAGTTAAGAAAGAGTTAATGACCCGATTCTTCCATAAACCATAACGATAAGAATCCTCAGAATCAAAATCACACTATCTATCCAGACACAGTGGAGCAGGTTCAGTGACAAGCAAAGTGCTATAAAACAATTATTTACAAAATATGAGCTATAACAAACAAACCAGTTAGACAGTAAAACATGGCCCTTTGACTCAGATAAACGGTACCACTGTAACCGTGATGCCCCTGAGTGGGTGCAGGTAAATCAACGCACCAAGAACCCCTTTCGACAGCTATACCAATTCTTAGTTCTGATTGAAATTCAAACTCACCTGAGACCATGATCTGATTCCTTGAGGATTTGAAACTGAAGTCTACGGAAAAGAAACCTCAACAATGTTATTTCACATACATCATTCGAAAAAGTTGGTACCCATTGCACATCAAAAACATATTGGTCAAGATTTAACCTTGTTGACCGTATTCCATTTCTAGATTCAAAACTTTCACAAATACCTAAATGAGTAAAAATTGTTGCACTCTTGGAAAATTGTAAAAATAGATATGGTACATCGATATCAAAGCACGTCAGTCTCTTTATAAAACAACGGGCTATGTCAATAAAATGCAAAACAAAACAAGGACGGCATAAAACATCACCATACGCAACTGAAAATAATGGTTGCTGATGAGAAAATATGACAAAAAAGGGACTAGGCTGAGTTTTTCACTAAAATATTGCAAGACAGTTGCCAAAAATTCTATAAAACATTTAATTTTCATGTACCATGAAGCTACGAGTATATTTTAGGGGTCTAAAAATGTCCTAAATTTAGTACATTTTTGGGTTGAGTAAATCTTTGGGGTCTAAGATGTCCTAAATTTAGTATATTCTTTGGCTTTTCAGAAATATACTGTGTCTGACCCCCCCGTCACATACCAATAGAAGTCCCGCCCCGGGTGTCAGTGCAACTTACTACAGTTGCAAATAGTTTCTCACCTGCCTGCCGCCAGCTCCTTTGAATGGCTTTGACTGGAAAATAAAGAGAGAAAACCACATAAGTCAATGAAACAGAAAAATCAAGCAAACATATCTGTCTTAAAGTAAATAATCTGAGTGAAAAGATGAGATCGTATAGGTTTATAAATAGCCTATTGTATTTGGTAATCCAGCTCGTGGCGAAAGAAAGCAAGGCCAAAGAAAACAACGCAAGGATTACGCTCTTTCTTGCCCAATTTATAGACAAGCTCTATATACCTCGGGTCATTCAATTCAAAAGGCCCCCGCCAAAATCAATAGCTTTTAAGAATATTACTGGCAAATAAGACCTGGTAATTTAACAGATTTTCTCAGTTTTAGCTTAACATGATCTCTTTACCAACGAAATGCTTTTAAGTACGAGATTTCATTAATGAATGTTTCAAATGTCAACATAACACTTATGGTGCCCTATTTAGAAAAATGCTGTCTGGAATATCGCGAGAGATAGCTACGGAATAGGTTTCCAAATGTTTAAAAATATCGGTGGAAATATTTTTGAAGATGTAGAATTTATGGTGAGTACCACGGGAGAGAAAAATACAAATAAAGGAGGTCTAATGATACATTTCTTAGCAATAGCAATGACATTGAATTTATATAAAACGGTATTTCATACTGGAATCATTTGCAGAACTCAATTTCTAGGTATAGCGAAACATATGAAGATTTTCCTAACACTCATTTCCAGTCTTCTATGATTCAATTTGTGTCAACTGTGAAATTTTTTTTCGAACAATAATTGCGCTTCGAAGTAAGGATAACACCTTCCGTGACCTGATATACCAGGGACGCTTTTGGCTTCTGAATTAAGCAAACAAATCCGCCCGACAGAGCATTAGGTTTACCTTTCTTCCTTCGCTGCAAGCACAAAACTTCCCTTAAAAACCATCCTTCGCCCGCACCAGGTGAGAGTTTGCCCTACTGGTTTCAGGGCAACTTTGCGGCTATGTTTGTTTTGAATTATTGGTTGAGAGAATTTCTTTTGTCTACCATCGCTAATCGCTTTGAACTGCGGTGTGAATCAAAGCAACTGATCCTATTTTATTGCAAAATCTGCTCTTGTTCTCGAGACCATCAAATACGTAAGTCTACCCTTGGACTTCCAACGAACAACAGTGAAAGGGAAATCATGAAAAGAAAACTCTACCTTCTTCTTTGGAACAGCACGACCTTTCAGTATAATCTTCCTGAGAAGCTTGTTTGGAGAGGGGAGGATATTATTTTCTGACAGATCTTCTGTTGCAAGGAGATCACCAAATTCAGCAACAAACATATTTGCCATGGTGGCCTAATTCAAAGGAAAAAATCCTTCGATTATTGGTTTCAACTCGCAAAGGGTGCACTAAAATATGTACTTGCATTTGGCAGAACAAAGCATACCCAAGCAACCCAAACCCAACTTTCAAGATCTAGGGTTTCGCAGATTTTTCTCAATTTTTCTGCGTCTATTCACTGATATACCAGGAATTTTTTGAAGACCATTTGGTTGGAATCACCTTAAATTGATCACAAAGCATTGAGCAGATTTGTGCAAAGACTGAGCTTGAAAACACAAAGCGAATGATATTGCTTTTGTCGATGCACAGAATTTATTGTCACTGTGAAAACAAGGGTTTGGAACTGAAAAAAGAATTCTAAGACTATGCAAGATTTTTAATCACTTGAAGCCAATATGCCATTTTGTCTCGCAAGTCGATTTGGTGAACGTACGCTATTGCTTGCAAATCTCGAAACAACTTTTGCGAGTAATACCATTATGCAGCACTCTTTGACTCAGAATTAAAAAATGCTTTTACAATGAATTAACGCAACCACGACGACATTTACGACAATATTTACGAAGTGGTTAATAGCACACAAACATTTTGAAAAACTGCTATGATATATATTACAAAAGGTTACAACGGAAAAACGGAGATAATGGCACACTGTCGTTGCGCTGCTTGAGTGATTAAGATCATCAAAAAGAATTACGCAAGCTTCAGTAATTACACTGCGCATCGAGCTTAAAAGGTTCTTTACATGAGACCCAACATAGTAAGTAAGTAAGTATATGTTTGCCACAAATCAAAAAGTAAAAAGTTTACAATGGTTAAAAGAGAAGGAAAAGATAAATAAATGAATAAAGAATATTTGCAATACATTTTAGACAGCAAATTTGATAAATACAAGTTAAAAACACCCCTAATTTAAGTGGCAGGGATAGCACTAAAAGATCGAGTCGACCTTATTTCCATAATGGTCCCCTCAGAGGCGATGAAAACTCATGATGAAACAAGAGGTGATGAAACATCAACTCATGCCGGCATGAAATATGATAAGATGCAGTCGACTGTCTACATGACACCCGATATTGACTCGATTTACAAGTTTCCAAATACATCATGCACCGTTCAAATTAGTTTGCGTACCAGATATTTGAGAAGGAAACAGAAGGCAATTTGGCTTCTTATCGCTACGATCTTAGAAAACTATGTTTACATAAGATTTCATGCCGACACGAGTTTCATGCCCCCCCCAAACGTGACTTTTGATACCGGCATGATAAAGCGACATGGAATTTTAAGGTCATCCCAAATGAAAGTTTCATATCGCCCCGACAACATGTAAACACAACGGTGGCTCAGATCAGCACCCTACAGTAAATCTCCACGTATAAGAGCCTACTTTTTCGATAGCCAGCCTGAAACTTGTTCTTATTTCAAAGGTACTAAGACTAATCTCAAGGTATATAGGTTCTTATTTGAAGAGTGCCTCATGCAGTCCCCTTGAGAGTTTCGCAAAGATGCTCAGCCTTATTATTTGTTTTGGAAGCGTTCTTATGGAGCTAACAAGTAATTGGGGAAGAGAATAAAAACTTTCAAAGCCAACTGGGACCACAACGACCTTAATAACAGCAATTAAAGATCAACCTTGCAATTACTGCAATAAGAACCTGTTTCATCAAACTGAAACAGGTTCTTAATGGCAACGTACATAATTTAGGAAAGACAGCCTCTAGGTTCTTATTTCGGTAGGTTCTTGTATGCGGGGATTTACTGTATATGAGCCTCGTGCCGGCATGAGTTTAATTTCTGGTCTTATCTTAGGGTATAGTGACCTTCTTTGACAGACTTACTATTTGGCAGACACAGTTAAGAGAAGGTATGGTCCAAGAGCATAAAGGCATCGTGATCATCCAAAGTAATCACATCTACAACACTGTGCCTTTAGAAGTGGCATATTTCACTCTCCAAATCTGCATGATGGTGCACGGACTTGCTCTCAATGGAAGATCAAAACGTTGGCCAAAAGTTAGCGCATGGCCATCCTTTGATAAATTTTTAGACCAGATCTTAAGCAAATGTAGGCTACTATTTTTAAGAGTTCGATTCAAAAGCAAGGCTAGCCTCTTGTCATCGTAAATCATAAAAGTCATACAACATGGTTTTTAATGCAAAATGTAACAAACTCACTTGTTGCTCTTCGGAACAATGATTCTCCAGCGACAAGACAACTGGATAAGGGTTCTTTTCAAAAGCATATTCCTGTCAGGCAGAAAGATTATCATTATTAACTCTTCATTTAAAGTTGGCTAAATGCTATAGCTAAATTGCTATTAAGGCCAACTATTTAAAAAAAATACATATAAGATCATATAAGATACATCAGCTTCATTTACAGGGACTCATAACGAAGAATAGGTACAAAACGAAATATTCCTGCAACCGAGGCTCACTTTAAAGGTCCTCTGCAAGAAAATCATTAAAATTTTATCGTGATTTTATGACGTTTTTGAAGTTTTCTTGAAGGAGTTTTTGCTACAAGGTCCTTCATATGTTTAGAACGAAATGGCCAATTTCAGTCAGTTAGATCTTCAAATCTGAAACATGTTATCTATTAAAGGCAATCTGTCTCACTCATAATTGGCCGAGATTGTAAAGGGTATTAGATATTTGTATAGCAGGATTAATAGAAGAGAATTGGAAAGAGGTCGCCTCGCGTATTGAACTGAATTTTCATCATGCGATAAATTGAAAGAGTCTTGGTTCTAGCTCCTTCCTTCTGTCTAAGCTTTGTTCTCCATGCCAATCACCTGCGTGTCAAAGCTCCTATAAATGATACATTAGCATATATTATAGTCCTGATATGAAAGAGTAGTGGCTTTGGAAGCAGGGATTGCTTACTACCCGATAGATGCATGAATGCGACTAGAAAGACCCAGAGAAAGACAAATAACTATGTGCATGGACAGCTTAGGGGGAAAAAAGAAGCCATTATGGCTGCTTATGAGGAAAACTCGAGATTGAGAATGATCGAAACAATCCCCAGCAGCCAACCAAGAACGAGCACACGGCACCTGAGGAGGAGAAGGCGGCTTTCTTTTCGCCCTTCCAGCATACCAGTTGAGTTTCTTTACTTTTCAACCATGCTAGTACCAGTCTTTGCCTTCATATAAAATCCAAAAGCTTATAATAAAGATACCTTATGAAACATATGTATAAACCCATGGGACTGCTGAAATGATTACGTAAAAGCAATTTTAATACCTTGATTATTTGTATGACATCTCTGAACTTGATTTTGGTTGTTAGGGTCAAGCCATGGGTAACAATGGGCTCATCTGTAATGGAATAAATACACAGCATTGAGAATAACTTAAATGCCTATAAAAAACTTTTCTGCATATTTCTCTCGGAATGTCTTATGATACCTAGAGCTAGCCATTGGTTACTTTACTTAATCAGAGTTGGATTATTTGACCTTAATTGAGGTGCATTGGTTTGAATTCATAATAAGGTACTAGAAGAAAGCGGCAGGGAAAATCAGACAAATTTTTCAGCACACCGAGCCTTTCAAATTTACGTTATCATCAGAGTGTAACTCACAGTTTGTCAAACCCTGACGATAACATAAGTTTGAAAGACGCCTCAGTGTACTGCAAAATCCGCCTCCTTTTTTGCGTCCATTGTCTTCTAGTACCACATTATTTAGTATAAGCAACAGTACCAGGATTGAATCCGCTTGTCTTTACTCAACTGTACTAACATTACGTTAACTGAGCGTGCCCAGCCCTTGCTACCGATCTGTCCTGGTGAACAAATTATTGGTTTGTTTTTTCGACTATCTGCAATCCAGTGGTGCAGTTTTCGATAGTAAAATACAGTTCAACAGTACAATGATAATAAAACACAAGTTTTCGTAGACTCAAAGAAGCGAAGCAACGATCTACAAAGTCTTGGAAAGATGGAATATGAGCAAAATGGAGCTGGAATGGTAACATTGCACAATATCCTAAAAAACGACAAGGGGGAAACTGTGGCATAAAGATGCGTGTTCGCAAAAGTGATTTCGTTGCTCTGCCGCTACTGCGGGATATAAGAGGCCTCTTTTCAATTTGATTGGCCATTCAAAAACAATAGCAAACATAACTTATTTCTCGAAAACTTCTTAATCACTCGAATAGCAACGAGGTCATCTTTTCACTAAGCAACAACACATTTAACGCTACTCTCTTGATTGGGATCGATTCTCTTGTTTGAGATCGATGTCGCATAATCAGTGTTACATCGCGAACGGCAAATCCATTATGGCTACTAATCTGTCCATTTTCTGACAGATTTGCGCTCACTGTACCAGGGCGTTGTCTCAACTTCATGGTCAGTGTATGACGTAAGAATACCCTGGAAAGGAGGTTGGACAAGGGGAGGACCTAAAATGTTTGTGCAAATTTCTCTAATCTCAATTAAATCTTTGCAAACATTTTCTTTGCTCATTATACTAATGAAAATATCTGTTCTTAAACCTGATAGTAACCAGGAAACATCAGTAATTTTAAAGTTGTCAATTTCTCCCATAATCAGATTACATCGGCATTGTTTGTGGTTAATGTACTATGAGTAACTAAGTCGTCGATCCTCTGATAGAGTAACTTACCAGGGCCATCCCAGCAGTCAATTTCAACGCATCGGCATCCTTGTTGTAGCACTCTAACATACGCTTCACAACTTGATAAACCTTTGAGTTGATGTGCTGTTAGGTAGGTATTATGTGATGAGTTTATAAAATAGTCCGACAGAGGATGATCCATGTCCTAAAAAGGAAAGAATCAACTTCTTCACTAAGGTATGGAGAGTCAAAAGTATCAAAATTCTCAGAAATGATTCTGTTCAATGAAATGATTCAGTCTGTTTGAAATGATTCAGTCTGTTTGTTCAGAAATGATTCAGTCTGTTTACGCACCTTATCGAAAATTCTCAATTTATGGCCAAATGTCTAATCAACAAGCAAAAGGCATGCAACAAAAGTTTAAGCAAACATACACAAAGAATACCTCAAAATCGTTTACAGTCAAACTCCCTTGTGACCTAGAGACATGCTAGACAAGAATTGAGTCCAATGGGTAGTCATCTGAGTCCTCACAGATGCAGAAATAATTAACGGTGTGGAAATGAACAAAGTTTTTAGTTTTGGGCCTAGTCTTTAATTCAAAAACTGACGGATGGACCGTCCAAACACTAATTTGCATGGCTGTCAGGGCTGTAATCCGGTAGAAAACATCTGGTGATCCACAAAATAAGGCTGACGGATCTGCATTCTACCCTCCCCATCCCGCTAAAATCCACGTTTTCCTCGTCTGTCGGACGGACTAGGAAGAAACTGAATTTTTAGTGCTTATTTTTCAATTGCAAGTCTTTGCATTTGAAAAGTCTTTGCAAAGACATCATGGCGGCGACAGGTTTCTTGAGTGCCGTGTTTTTATTTGTTTTGTTTACTGTAAGCAGTGCAAGTTTAAACAAGTTCTATTTGCCAAATTTTCTTGGATTAAATGGAGAGACCAGAAATGTTATCCAGAACAATTTGATACCAACTTTTAGAAATGGAAGATGCAACTTTTATGCACGTGTGGTTCTTTGGGAATCTATGTCAAAGGGCCTAAATGGTGGCGATGACAGAAGAAAAGCAAAACGAGATCACAGTTATGGTTGTAAGCTTCGTAAATACCTACTGACAATGATTTTGCTGCTTAGTGGTGATATAGCTTCGAATCCTGGTCCGTCTTCGATAGAAAAAAGTAATGTGGAAGATTTTACCCGTTCTCGTGGCATCAAGTTGTTACATCAAAATATATGTGGACTTATTTCCCATAAACACAATCTCGAAGAGTTTTATCAAGACCGGGATGTGATAAGATTCATATCATGGGAATAAGTGAGAGTCATCTCGTACCCGATGTTAGCGGGAAATCGTCAGGAAATGCTGACAAGGAAATACAAATTGATGGTTTCATTACCCAAAGAAATGACCGTAAACGTGGTAGGGGTGGCGGTGTTGTTGTTTATATAAGCAACTCACTTAAATGGATAAGACGCCAGGACTTAGAAAGCACAGATATCGAATGCGTATGGCTTGAAATTCTTTTTGAAAAATCTAAAAGTCTACTTGTTGGAAATATCTACCGCCCCCCGGATACATCATCATATCTTCCCAATGATTTTGAGGAAAAGTTCGAGTCTATGCTGCAAAGTGTCAACATTGAAGGGAAAGAAGCTGTGTTGCTTGGGGACTTGAACTGTGATTATTTGAAAGAGCGACATAATCGTTCATTGAAAAGTATCCTGATGGGACAAGGTTTTTCACAAAAAATAATTGAACCAACGAGAGTAAAAAAAAGAATCAAAATCACTCATTGATGTCGTTCTTACAAATGCCAGCAATCATCTTGCTAAATCCATTGTGATAGACAGTTGTCTCAGCGACCACTGCATGATTGGTGCAGTCAGAAAAATGCACACTGTTCGTCTCCCGCTACGAGAAATCTATTGTAGAAACTACAGGAATTACAACAAGGAACTGTTTTTAAAAGATCTAAAAAGCGTCCCCTGGGAGCATGTTTATAACAGTTCAGACGTGAATGCAGCATACGATAAGTTTGAAGCTTTTGTCTCTGACTCAGTAAATAAATATGCACCGATGATAAAAAGGAAAGTCCGTGCAAGCCGATGTCCATGGAGAACATCTGAGATAACTGATGCCATCAAAACAAGGGACTACTATCTTCGTAAGGCAAAGAAATCTGGGGCCGATAACCATTGGTGTCTCTACAAGAACGCAAGAAACAAAGTAAATAGGCTAATAAGAAAATCGAAAGCCAAATATCATCGAAGCTTGATAAGTGAAAATGCAAAGGATCCGAAAAACTTTTGGAAGGCTGTCAAACAGGTGTATCCTATGAAAGAAACGCCCCCATCAAGTTGTAAGGCATTCGAAATTTCTGGGAAATTGATAGATAATAAAAGGGACATTACAAACTCCTTCTGTGAGTTTTTTGTATCACAGGCTGCAAAGCTGTGTGAATTACTACCTAATCAATTCAAGTGGCAAAATACCAGCGATATCGTCCAAACGCCTCATAGATTCAATTTCCGACCAGTCACTAAAGCAAAAGTTCTTCGCAATCTTAATAATTTGAAGGCCTCCAAATCAGCAGGCCCAGATAATTTGCCTCCAAGACTCTTGAAAGATGCTGCTGAAGCCTTTGCAGGTCCCTTGACTCATCTGATAAATCTTTCATTTAAACATTCAATTTTTCCAAAAAGACTCAAGATTGCAAAAGTGATTCCGTTATTCAAATCAGGACCAAGAAAGAACTTAGATAACTATAGACTGATTTCCATTCTGCCCATATTCTGCGCATACGAACAGTTTGCAGAACATCTTGAAAATAACGAACTGATCGTCTCAGCACAATTTGGCTTCAGGAAAAGATACAACACCGAGCTTCCAGTTACAGTATTTACAGATAGTATCAGAAAATCCATTGACCAGGGGAAAATGACAGGTGCAGTGTTTATAGACCTGCGGAAAGCTTTTGACACTGTCGAGCATTCAATTCTACTTCAAAAATTACCATATTATGGTATCCGTGATGCTGAATTGAATTGGATGAAAAGCTATTTGAAAGAAAGAAGACAGTTTGTTCACTATGACGGGGAAAGCTCTGACGGCTTAGAGGTAGAATATGGTGTGCCACAAGGATCTATCTTAGGACCACTGTTATTTCTTTTGCATATCAATGACTTGGTAAAGGCTGTGAAATAGTGCCAGGTTCGCATGTACGCAGATGATACAGTTATTTACACTGCAAGTCAAAGCATCACTGAAATTGAAAGAGCATTGACCAATGAGATCGAAAATATTTCGAAATGGCTCGATAACAATAGACTTGTAATAAATCTAAAGAAAGGGAAAACTGAGGCCATGCTGTTTGGAACAGCTAAACGCCGCTCTATGATAGATGGATTGAATATACTTTTTGGAGATAAGCGAATAAATGTTACAGATTCATACAAGTACCTAGGAACATACCTGGACCAAAGCCTGAACATGAGATTACATCTTGATAAGGTATATAAGAAAGCATCTAGCAAGCTCAAACTTCTCTCGAGGATGAGACCTTTACTGACTAGATCAGCTGCCGAGAGTGTTTATAAAGCCGTCATCGTACCGGGAATCCTTTACTGTTCTACTCCAGTCCTAAAAATTGCTGAAACAGACTGAAGAAAATTTGAATCACTTCAGAACAGAGCTTTAAAGATTATTTACGGAAAACAACAGAAAGATTGCAAATTAATGTCAATCGAAAGCAACAAGAAATACAAGGCTTGTCTATTGGTCTTTAAATGCTTAAAGAGAACATCTATAGAAGTTATGAACACATGTCTTGAGCCCTTGAATCATAATCAGAACACTCGTAACAATAAATATGCAGCCCGAATCCCGAGAGTTAGAACAGAAGCAGGGAAAAAGGCTTTTTGGTTCCAAGGTCCCAAACTATACAATGAACTTCCGAGCAGCCTTCGCCAGTTGGACTCATTTATTGTTTTTAAACATAAGCTTAAACAATTTTATATGGACAACTAGAAATAAATTTATGCTTCTAAATTTGACCAGTTATACCTAATTATTGTATTTCTTTATAATAAAATCTTATTGTAATGCATCATAGTTTTTAGATGCAGGGCCCTCGTTGATAACAGAACTTCATGTTTTGAAGAGGCTACCCTGTTTAAATATTGTCATTATTATGCCGCGAAAAAGGATTTTCCTGTGAAGTACTGGTATCTATGCATCGCTCAACTCTTCAGGATGGCATTTCGATTCCTCTCTTTTTGCTTAAAATGATTCTTCACTTTGCATGTGCATACATTAAGTGTATGCACTCAGTATGTCTGTCGGACGGACACTTTCGCACGGATACTGTCCGACGGACATAATTTGCCCATCATTTTGGCAACGCCTGCTTCATACTGGAGACCTAATTGCCTATATGGCGCTAATTCAAGTAAAATTCAGCACAATGTCATGTTCGATATTTTCTCAGCTCCATATCAGCTAAAAACTTCGTTTCCATTCAGCACTATGAAAACAAGTCCAAAAATGGCACGTTTTGATCAATTATGAGTTTTTACGACGTAGAATCTGCGCAATGCAATTTTTTCGTGAAAATGATCGTAAAATGAGTCACACTCTACCACCTGCGAATCCTGAAAACAGTTAAGTTACTTTACGACTCACAGGCAATCTGTTATTAACAAACATACAATTTTCTCTGAGTGTGACAAGTTTCAAAGCAGGCCCTTTTATCGGTGCAATGAGTACACAGCAGCTGTGTACACAGTACACAGACTGTAACAAACTGACTCTGAAGGAAACGTTAGAAGTGTTTTGTTATAACGAGAATGAAGAGATGAAAACAGATCCTTCCCGCTATTCTCGCACCATGCTCTCCCCTTCGAAGGAGCTCAACTGAACAACATACAACACATCTAAACTGCATGCCACTTTGAAGGGTGAGGTAGAAGGAGAATGCAGTCAGAGGAACATCCAGTATCGAGAGCCTAGAGGGTACTAATGATACACAGATGCACAAAAAGGTGGGATACTGGAGGGATTTTTCATGTAGCAGGATACATCACACAGTTTTTAACTCCCAGCAACACCCCTAATGCGCTAAAAAACACATAGAAGCTTACGTAAAGCTTTTCATGACCGTTGCTCTTCTATTTTACACCATTATCATTTCAATAACTTCATGACCTTTATAAAATATGCTCAACGAAGTAGCCTTGGCTAGAAAAAAGTCAATTTGCATCCGTCTCCTCTGTGTCTCAGTATATTTTAAAGAAACACAAGGCGAGGCGATGGAAGTGATAATGGTGCAGAATGGAAAGGCAATGGTCATAAACGTTTCACCTAAGTTTGCCTTTGCTTTTGGAAAGCATGAAGGGGCGTAATTGATGCTGAAAGCTAAAACTGTCTGATGTATCACGTTGCCTGATAAATCCCAGCAATACCATAGGCCTAATAGTTCTGAATCTTTACAAAAATAATGTAATCCCATATAACACATTACCCCATATAACACATTCAGCTTTTTGTAATACCCATGCGTCCATCGCACGCAAAGATTTCAAAAGGACTTACTTGGTGAGTTTTCATGTGATTGAAATCAAATGCAGAGTTGTCCTTGCTACGAAGAAAGCTAAAAAAGGAAAAACAAAGAATGGTAAACTGTTTCAAAAGTCCATGCACTTTGCCTAGTAATTATCTTATTCTATAAAGTTATTTACTTTTTCAGTTATTCCTAATATCAATAAATGTATACTCTGTATGAACGATTTCGGATGAATAACGAAATGAAATGAAATGAATGAGAACATTTGTCCTCTCGCCCAATATCATGAAAGAGGTCTCCTCTCCAAATTTTGTCGAAACAGTAATTTTGCAGCCAAAACAAAAGCGTTGCTTGAAAGCTGAATTTGTACTACAAAGAGGAACAAACCAGATATCCACATCTCATGTGATTACTAGGATATAAGTAGATTTTTGACGTTACACTAAAAGCACCATCATCAAATAACAGAAAAGAAAAAGATAAAAACACAACTGTTATTTGGGCAATAAGTTTCGATAAACAATCTCCGTCAGTTCATTGAATAAAAGAACTAAGTTTTTAATGTTTACTTTTTGGTGACTGGGGGAAGCCACTAAACAACCAGCAGAAAACTGGACACCTTCTTAAAACGAATGGTGTTTGCAGCTTTGTTTATAATTTGTCAACGGAGCTGCTTGAAGTAGATCTATCACGAATCAGGTATCAAACAATTGCTGAAGTGAGGCCCTCCTTGATTTTACAGATTATCTTCATTAGTTCGTGTTAAAGTGCTTATGTTTCATTTTATTTACTTTGAAATAATTTTTGTACAATTGCACAACACCAAACAGGGGAACGTTTAGAATGTCGCCAAACTTTAAAAAATATGTTTCTCAACCATTTTGCTTCCCATTGCCTGCAAAACTTTACCATTAAGAATCTTAATTAATGGCACACTCGGAAGGCACACTCGCTTATATTTCTGAAATGGTACAGATCATTCATTAGGGTGTGTTTTGCAAGTGAACACTTCCAAATCAAGTAGTAATTTGGTAAACAATGCCTTAAATTCTTGAAACTGTAGGGTGGATGGTATAATGATGTGTACAAAGAGGACTAGAGCCCAGACTCCATTATTACTTGCGGTATCATAGTTTTTGAGTAGTTGCTGATATAGAGTTCGTGTTATGTTATGTTCTGAAGTTATGTGTCTTCTCTAACGATCTTCCTGTGGCGGAGGATATTATAGATGGCGACGAGAAAAAAGTGAATAATTGAATCGTATAAACATGGCCAACTCTTTGCCCATTCAGCCTATGCCAGAGTTTAGTCCGGATGCAGACATTGGAGCTAGTCTTGCTTCGAGATGGAAAACATGGCTGACCGAATTCGAGATGTTTCTGACCGCAAGTGGTATCACTGATACAAAACGACAGAGAGCTTTGTTGCTTTACCAAGCTGGAGCCAGAGTCAGAGAAATTTTTAATCAATTGGCCGACACCGGAGAAGACAAAGATTATGACACAGCCAAGACAAAGCTGTCAGAGTTTTTCGAACCGCAGAAAAACAGAAGGTATGAGGTTTATTGTTTTCGTCAGGCCACGCAAGAAACAGCGGAAACACTTGACCAATTTCATACACGATTGCGAACACTGTCCAAAAATTGCGAATTCAAGGAACTGGACATTGAAATAGAACAACAAATCATAATTGGGGGGAAATCTTCCAAAATCAGGAAACGTGCCCTTCGCGACCCGAAATATGATTTAGCTGCCATGTTGTTAGCTGGGCGACGTGATGAAATAAGTAAATATCAGTCCAAAGATATTGAGTCTAAGGAAACCCCTCACGCTGAGGAGGCTAACCAAATAACAAAGAAACGAGAACCCAGTGTTCCAGCACAGACACGCCCCAAATCGTCTTGTTGGAACTGTGGGGGACTTTTTCCTCACAGAGGCCAGTGCCCAGCCAAAGGGAAAACATGCAATAATTGTGGGCAAGAAAATCATTTTTCAAAAGTCTGTAAAGAGAAACGCCAAAAGGGTCAGACACACAATGCACAGCCAAAGTTCTGCAGGGGTAAGAAACCAGTTCAACCTCTAAGCCGCGCCGAATCATCATCAGATTCAGAAAGTTCTGATTCAGATGACTATGTATATGCAGTGGGAACAAAGTCGAAGTCAACAACTCCCAAAGCTTTTATAACAGTTCAAGGTCATAAATTTCCTATCACGGTAGACACTGGTGCCTCTATTAATGTTTTAGATCAAGAAACATTCAGCAAAATGAAAGGGGTAAAATTAGAACGCACCAAAACAAAAGCGTTTGCATACAATGCCGATACGCCTGTTGAATTTATTGGGAAATTTGAAGCGCTGGTTGAAACGAAGAAACATTACACCATAGCAACGTTCTATGTAACAAAAGACCATGACAGTGGTTGCTTACTGAGTTCAGAATCTGCCCAAGACCTGAAATTAATCAGTTTGCATCTGAACAAAGTCACGCAACAGAAAAAACAGGAAGTGCAAACCGTTAACATCGATACAAAGGATGAAAAGATTCGTGACATTGTGAACAAACACCCGGAAGTATTCACTGGGATAGGGAAGTTCAAAGACAATTGTATAACCCTTAACGTTGACAAAGAGGTCATTCCCGTAGCCCAACCACAAAGGAGAATACCTTACCACATCCGGGGCAAAGTTGAAAAAGCCGTAGAAAAGTTGCAGGCTCAAGGACTCATTGAAAAAGTCCCAGCAGATCAGCCAACTGATTGGATAAGCCCGATAGTCGCAGTTCCAAAACCAAATGACACTGTACGACTATGCGTAGATATGAGGGTAGCCAATACAGCGATTAAAAGAGTCAGATACCTCATTCCAACCGTGGAGGACATTAGCCTCGATCTGAACGGAGCAAAGTATTTTTCAAAATTAGATTTGAATGAGGCTTACCATCAGCTAGAGCTCGACCCTGAAAGCAGAGGAATCACAACATTTAGTACACATGTTGGACTCTACAGATATACACGACTTAATTATGGCACCAACGCAGCGGCTGAAATTTTCCAGCATACATTACAGAAGAGTTTACAGGGGATCAAAGGAGTCAAGAATTTAGCCGATGACATCATCGTGTTCGGAAGCACGAGGGAGGAGCATGACCAAGCCCTGAAAGAGTGCCTTTCCAGACTTGCAGGAAAGAATCTCACTTTAAATCCAGGGAAATGCAAGTTTTTGCAGAAATCGTTGAACTTCTTTGGTCAAATATTTTCAGAAAGAGGTACAACTCCAGATCCAAAGCGCATTTCAGCCCTTGAGAACACAAAGAAACCAACATCTGCCCAAGAGATCAGAAGTTTTCTTGGAATGGTTAATTACAGTTCCAAGTATATCAAGGATTATGCTACCATATCGGCACCACTTCGTGAGCTGACGAAGAAACATGTTGTGTTCAAATGGGAACAAAAACATCAAGATTCTTTTGAGATGTTGAAGAAAGCATTGACATCAGCACCTGTTATGGCCTATTTTGACAAAAACAAAGAGAGTATAGTCACAGTAGACGCAAGTCCTGTTGGAATCTCAGCAATTTTAGAACAAAAATCACCAGAAACAGGGACACAAAGTATCATAGCTCATGCAAGTCGCGGATTGACAGATGTTGAAAAACGCTACTCACAGACTGAAAAAGAAGGACTCAGTATAGTGTGGGCAGTTGAACACTTTCACCTTTTTCTATTTGGATCTCATTTCACGTTAGTTACAGATCACAAACCGTTAGAGATTTTATACGGAAGTCCACGATCAAAACCATCAGCGAGAATAGAACGATGGGTTTTGAGACTACAACCATACAGTTTTTCAGTCAAGTACAAACCGGGATCAGAAAATCCAGCTGATTATCTGTCTAGATATTCTGAAAGTCAACCAATCATGCGTCAAGAGAAGCTAACTGAAGAGTATGTCAATTTCATATCTCGTTATGCAGTCCCGAAAGCCATGACACTTAAAGAAATAAAAGATGCTACCGACACAGATAGAACACTGAAAGCAGTGAGAGCAGCAATCAGAACAAATCAATGGAACGTAGATCTAGTTCAACCATTTAAGAGCATCAAAGATGAATTAACAATCAATTCAGAGAACGTAGTTTTAAGAGGACATCGAATTGTCATACCCAGTGCACTACAGCAAAGAGCTGTAGACTTAGCCCATGATTCTCACCAAGGACTTGTCAAAACTAAAGCATTGCTTCGTGAGAAGGTATGGTTTCCAGGGATTGATAAAATCGCTCAAACCACAGTAGGAAAATGTATACCTTGTCAAGCAACGGGGAAAGCTAACCCTCCAGAACCTTTGCAAATGACAAGTATGCCAGAAGGACCTTGGGATATGGTTCACATCGATTTCTTTGGACCAGTTCCCACAGGAGAGTATTTACTAGTGATCATAGATCGCTACTCAAGATTTCCAGAGGTAGAAATGGTCAAATCTACGAAGACATCATCAGTAATTCCACGTTTAGACAGAATATTTTCAGTCCATGGAATTCCTCGAGAAATCAAGACGGACAATGGTCCACCGTTCAACGGAGAAGAATTTGAGAATTACGTGAAAGCTTTAGGTATCAAGTATGACCCAGGCACACCGTTGTGGCCACAGAGTAACGCAGAAGTGGAGAGGTTCATGCAACCCCTCAGAAAAGCACTGCAGACTGCTCGTTTAGAAGGAAGAGTGTGGAAGCAAGACTTAAATAGATTTTTATTGCAATATCGCACCACGCCACACTCTACGACGAAAGTACCACCTTGCGAGCTCCTGTTCAATCGTACCGTCAAAGGAAAACTTCCAACCTTACTGAAAGAGAAAGTTAAAGACAGACATAAGGAAGCACGTGACAATGAATTAGCCAGTCAGACATATCAGAAATTCTATGCAGATAAGAGACGTAACGCGAAACCATCAAACTTACGCGTTGGAGATTTTGTACTCGTGAAACAAGAGAAACAAAATAAGTTTACAAGCAGATTTAATGATACACCGTACAAGATCATTGAATGCAAGGGAAGCAGAATTACTGCTGAAAATGACAGACACCGCATTACCCGTAATGCCTCGTTTTTCAAGTCGATACCAATACCTAATCTCCCAGAAGAGTCTGATAGTGACACTGATTCAAACTTTGATTACGATACACGCGCCAACGATGCTGAAAAGAATCAAACAATAGCAAGAAGGTCAGTAAGAAATCGTAGAGCTCCAGAACGTTACGGAACAGGAATTCCTTCATAAATCGCTTGACTTAAAAAAAAAAAAGGGAAGTGATATAATGATGTGTACAAAGAGGACTAGAGCCCAGACTCCATTATTACTTGCGGTATCATAGTTTTTGAGTAGTTGCTGATATAGAGTTCGTGTTATGTTATGTTCTGAAGTTATGTGTCTTCTCTAACGATCTTCCTGTGGCGGAGGATATTATAGATGGTACGACACAATTCTCAGTGATACAATTCAACCTGATCAAATATGTCCATAGACTACCATCTACTACCCTGGCTACCAGACTTTCGTATCCAGGGTAGCCATCTGCAGCGTTGGAAGCACAATTCTTTATCTTTTTCCATAGGACCCAAGGAAAACATAGCGCATTGGCCCTTGAAAAAAGTGCAATCTAAGTCAAATGTGACATAAAAGTAACACCAATTCAATTAGCTATTTCAAACAACAAAATTATAAACGTTATAACTGTGCGCCATGAAACGTTATAATGTTATAACTGTGCGCCATGAAACGTTATAATGTTACAACTGTGCGCCATGAAACGTTATAATGTTATAACTGTGCGCCATGAAACGTTATAATGTTATAACTGTGCGCCATGAAACGTTATAATGTTACAACTGTGCGCCATGAAACGTTATAATGTTACAACTGTGCGCCATGAAACGTTATAATGTTATAACTGTGCGCCATGAAACGTTATAATGTTACAACTGTGCGCCATGAAACGTTATAATGTTATAACTGTGCGCCATGAAACGTTATAATGTTACAACTGTGCGCCATGAAACGTTATAATGTTACAACTGTGCGCCATGAAACGTTATAATGTTACAACTGTGCGCCATGAAACGTTATAATGTTATAACTGTGCGCCATGAAACGTTATAATGTTACAACTGTGCGCCATGAAACGTTATAATGTTATAACTGTGCGCCATGAAACGTTATAATGTTATAACTGTGCGCCATGAAACGTTATAATGTTATAACTGTGCGCCATGAAACGTTATAATGTTACAACTGTGCGCCATGAAACGTTATAATGTTATAACTGTGCGCCATGAAACGTTATGTTACAACTGTGCGCCATGAAACGTTATAATGTTACAACTGTGCGCCATGAAACGTTATAATGTTACAACTGTGCGCCATGAAACGTTATAATGTTATAACTGTGCGCCATGAAACGTTATAATGTTACAACTGTGCGCCATGAAACGTTATAATGTTATAACTGTGCGCCATGAAACGTTATAATGTTACAACTGTGCGCCATGAAACGTTATAATGTTACAACTGTGCGCCATGAAACGTTATAATGTTACAACTGTGCGCCATGAAACGTTATAATGTTATAACTGTGCGCCATGAAACGTTATGTTACAACTGTGCGCCATGAAACGTTATAATGTTACAACTGTGCGCCATGAAACGTTATAATGTTACAACTGTGCGCCATGAAACGTTATAATGTTATAACTGTGCGCCCTCCCAGATCTGAAGCAGAGCTTTGACCAAAGAAATTTCATAATAAAATAGCTACGTTGTTTACCTGACAAAACCATGGTAGGATAGTAGACGTCGGCTGTTTTGAAAAGCACTTGGATCTCCCCTTGCACAAATTCTTTTATAGAAGTAATGAGGTTTGTCATGATAGTCGATCAGATCGACACAAGTTTTCAATGTGATGTTACTTTCCTGTAAAGCAGCGAAAATCAAATTGAGTTGCAGAGTCGAGCTCTACGTCTATCCATCATAATGAGCGAAAAAAGTATGCGATGTTTGAAAGCAAGCCCTTTATCCAAATTCCTTTAAAATGATAAGTTTTGCGTCACTAAAATGTTATCTTAGTGAGAAAATTTTGAATCACATATGATTTCAGAAAAAAGCTTCATCTCAAAATGCTTCAAATCAGGCAAAAAATCTTTGATTAGATTTGTTAGCAATCTTTAGCCTCACAGCCATCATAATCAAATCTATCTGTCGAACTTGTACCTCAAACGTCAAATACCGTAGAAAAAATGAAATAGAGAAGATAGTGCAGCATAATCGTATTCACCTGGGACTATCATTCAGCTTTGCTTGTCAATTTTCTATTATCACGAGGCTTGATTGCTATCGAATTTGATCAAGGAATTTAGGCCTATTTTTAAGGACTTTGAGATGAAGGATCTTCATAACATCACTTGTAATTTGAGAATGTAACAGGCTTTAACCAACTAAATTCTCTAATCAAAGTTAATTTGTTAGCGACATATGTATGATCAGTTTATTCAAATGTAAAAACAGTTTTAAAGCTACAGGGTTTCAAACGTCTATACATTTTCCTTTCACTCACTCACACACATAGGCTTCAGACCTTTATAAAAGAAAGTGCAAATGACTAATAAATAATTATTAGAGTTGAATGGCTGGAATGGGAACTTTTAATACGCTATTGTAACTTTACTGTCAATTTGGTGTTTAGAACTTACGTAGAATGACAACGGTTTCTAAATTTCAGCTTGTTTCAATTGTGACTTAATAAATTCTCTTGCTTGCAAACCGAAAGAGCGACCAACCTCCATTTACCACTATGCTATAACTTGATGGATTTGTTAAAAAACTTAACATTTGTCCTTCGTTGATTTGGAAATTATCGTTGCTATGATTTGCATAAAAAGTTTTCCCGAAGTCTTGTTATAAAAAGGAAATGCCATGATCTTTAAAATCATATAAACAAAGTACCAACAATTCTTTTCGAGCCATCTGATACAAGGACGAATGTGATAGCCATCTATGATATCCTTTGAAAGATTTTCCCTGCCCCCCCACCTATCTATTGTTTTGCAAAACTACCAGCCTACGTGCAGAGTGAGATCAAGTAATAAGTCTGGCAAGACTCTTTGGAGAAAAACTTTAAAGGAAAGTTCAGGGGTTGCTATGGTTGATGATAAAATGCAAGATAACACTGCTATGAATATCATACTTTTTACTTTTTACATACTTTTCACATACTTTTTGCATGGTATATCATACTTTTTACCATTATTCTTTGCCTTCTCCCTGTGAAATCCTGTATTCAATGTAGAGATCTGAGCGAAATGACGTCATATCGCACAAATGAAAAAGAGGTTGCCCTATAGCCTTCTCGACTCTAAATCACTGCTAATCTGTTTACTGCGTGCACCACAAGGCTAAAATGGTGACATAGAGACAAAATGCGGCCTAACTTGTCTAAAAATTTTTTAAACTGACAGCCTTTGGAAAGCTCGAAACGTGAAACAAAGGTAAGAATTCGAGTCAGCAGATGATCGTTTCCTTTTTAGCAAGAATCATACCAAATTCTCACTTGTCTTTTAAATGGTTCAAGCGGGGATAACAAGGAGAATAATGAGTAAGAGATAATGGGCACAAGGGTGCTCATTTAACATCCAATAGCTTGAAAATGTGCCACACTTACTTTCTGTTCTTCCTCCAAGAAATTCATAAATTCTTGCGGGGTAAGACCAAGATCTGGAAATGTTTTCAAGTATTTCTTGTATATTTCATGAACCTGTGTATGAAAATGGAAAGCAAACTGTCAAATGGAGTGGAAAATGGTCTAAAAGTAATGAAATCGTTCATTCGTAGGAGGTAACTGTCGACTATACGGCTAAAATAGCGTTTACCGAAATGTGAAGTAGATGTTTTGTAGAGGGTTTGTACTCACATTAAATATCTAAAGGCATGAATCCACAGAAATAGCCAACTTGCTCCTAATATTGCTATCGAAATAGAACAAACGTTATTCCCGAGAATAGTGGGAGGATTAAGATAAATCTTTGTTCCCCAAGCATATTGACGATAGCACTATTGTGCGATAAAAAGAGAAATCAGTAGTTTGTCGGCAAAAATTTAGGATAGCATTGACGCTCATGTATCTAGATGGAGTTAATGCCTTTGACACTTCACATTCGTCGTATACATTAGGGGCCTTCGACACTCGATTTTCATATTCTTAGCAGTATTGGCATCGAACCCAAGACTCCCTCCCTCCCTCCCTCCCCTACCACTTAGTGGGCCATGTCATAAATCTTAGTGGAAGGAAATGTATGGATCTCTTTGGCTTATGCAGAGTTGGCCTTGGCTACCGACAGCTGGCTAAGTCCCACTAAAATGTCTCAAAAGGTATTGAAAGTGAGGATGAGGCTTTCTGGGTCTCAAGAATACCAGAGATATGACCTTTGAATATTGTGATAATAAAGAGTTGCTGCACATCCTAAAGTAAAACTTTGCAACGCAGAATTCCTCTCTCTCTCTCTTATGTGATTAAGTGCCATGCCCTTTCCCCAATGCCACAAAAGATATGAAAATCGAATGTCAACTGCCAGTTAAGCAAAGTCATACACTTTTGAAAGTACATTAAGGCTATCAGGCATCTTTTTAATCAATACAAATATGTTTTTTGCGTGTGATACTGTAGTAATTACACAATAATGTGATAAATAAATGATTTAAGTATCAAATAGAGCTGAGATGTTCAAAAACATGACGCTTCAAACGGATACTCGTTATCAAGCGTATATATACTCACTATCAAGGGCAAGTACAGGGTGTCTCAAAAATTGTTCGAATTTGATTAAATAGTTAAAAAGAAGCGATACGCTGAATGGAGACTTGGTCAACTGGCCCTTTTCCTGAGATATTAAATTAATTTTCGACGCAAGAATCTTGCAAATCCACTAAGAATTCATGGAGTTACAAGCCTTTGAAGTTCAAGTTTTTGCGAAAGCTGAAACCAGAGGCTTGTAATGGCATTTTTGGCAACATTTCCCATAGGCCATCCTTTCTGTTATTTCTCAATTGTTTCCGGGCAAACTAAATGATCACAAGGATTAACTTACTTTTGGATTCCTATTTGGTTTGCTCTGATATCAACAATTAGACATTAGACAAGCTTCTTTTACCTTGGTCTTTGAGATTTGGGGGTCTCTGGTTTCAGCTATCGCATATTATTGGTCTTTGAAAGCTCGCCATTAAGTGAATTTTCAACCAATTTGCAAGATTCTGGTCTTAAATTATTTCATAATCTTAGGAACAGGGTTGTCTCCCATGAGTCTATTCATGTTATCGTTATTTTTCAATATTTAATCAAACGTCAAACAATTTTTTGAGATACCCTGTATTTCCTTGAAACGTCGTGTTTTTGAACATCTCAGCTATCTTTGGTACTTAAATCATTTATCTATCATATTATCTCTTTACTCAGACTGATTAAGCATTTCATCTACAACTGAAATTAGCTGTCTGTGTGGCTTGTTTGTTGGAATATGACGACTTCATGGTTTATCATTCAATTGCAAAAGTTTAGCAACTGGCATTTCAATTATCAATACATATGGATGATTTATGGTCAAAGTGCAGAAATTTGAATTGCTATCCTCATTCAAAAAAATATCAGTCTTACTGATTTGGAGTGCCTAAGGCCCCGTTTACACGAGATCGGATCCAAATTGATCCGTACCCAAACGTAACCGATAGGTATTGCGTTTACACGGGAATCGACGGACCCAAACCCATTTGGATCTGCTATCCGTACCCAAACGGGATCACTTTCGAAAGTGACCCCGTTTGGATTCGATTCCAAAGAAGGTCTCGTGCAAACAGATGGGATAAGATCTAAACTGGTATGGATAGGAAGTGAAACGATTAAACTGAAAAGCCTTTGTTGAAATTGGATCTGATCCCGTGTAAACGGGGCCTAAGAAACGAAACCGAGTACTGACGTGAATAAGGGAATGAATATGATTACTTGCATTAATACACATGTTTTTATAAGAAACTGGTTTATGATAAACTAGTACTAAGATTTTAAGAAGCTCTACGTAGTACTATGTTTGAGAAATACTAAAAAACTTTTCAAAGTTAAAAGCATGGATACCATAGCAAATATATCGTTGAGCCTTTATTCTTGAGCAATATTAACTAACCATTTGTGTTTTCAAGATAAAAGAACACTATGATGTTTTAAATGTCAAGAAACGAAACATATCTGCCGCAGTGTTAGCGATCACATTGATAATTCTGCATTCAAAAAATAAGAAAGCAACTAAGAAACTTTTAGTACCAAAATGGACAAAATAATTTTGTTTTAAATTAAGAAACTTTTGCCTGATACTAGTTTCTTGTAAAAAAACATCTATGAGTATGAGTATGAACTATGTACAAGTTTGAATCATATTGCCTCACAAACTAGTTGTCAAAATTAGTTCCGTTCAACGTTGACTCGAATGGGCATTAAAATGAAAAATGAAAAGGTTTCTGTCTTATTACCAACCACTACTATGTTTAGCAATAACAAGGGTGCCGTCCTTACTGTAACACTTCGCCCCTCGAAGTAGTTCAAACATCAACATTAAAAGACAAAAAGTAAAGAAACGAACCTCTAGTTGGTTAACGAATGAATCGAAGAGGATAAGAAAGCAGTCCCAGTTGAGGAATCCCGAAGATTTCAATGTGCCTCGTTGCGTCCTTGCAATGTTCTATCAAAAAGGAAAAGTATGAACCTGCATACTGGAAACATATGTTTTAAGAACTTCCACAGAAAGTCTTGAAGAAAATCTCATTAACTCTGTAAATTACAGAATTGAAAAATGCATCATTAATACTGAAAGGTAACATGTTTCGAATTACTGGATGTACAACGCAGGTAATTTATCTTGAATTTCAAAATGAGTGCTCTCTTAACTGCACTTATCATAAATTTTAGACCCTAGAATTAACAGCCTTTGCTAGATTAAGCGCAAACATTAAAAGATCTTTTATGGGGGATCTGAGGTAAGTCAAATTATACATCCATAAAATTGGATGAGCAAAAACTGAGTAGCTTGTGCAGTAAGAGTGGAAGAATTTCATCCAAATGTCTGCAAACTGCAGTAGTGTACTTGAATGCCAAAGATCCTTAGGCAGTATTCTTATAAGAGGCACGAAGTGATATCTACTTTTCCTGAAATAACGAAAACCGTGATCATTTACTGAGCTAAATCTCACTGAAAGGGTCCTGAAACTGCTACCTCAAAGATATCTAAATCCTAAAGACCAACCCGTATAAAATTTTTCAAATTTCGCTTGTTTGTATCAGGAGCCAAATTCTGGATAAAACCAACAGCATCTTCGTATGATATCTGACCCTTATGTTCCATAGTTGCCCAAACACGTTTCAGATAGCTGGATACACAAATTAAGGGAATGAGATAACGTTGAATCTTCAAAAAGGTAACCGTTGTTACTTCGAATTTTTTTTCTATATTCAATTAAAATTTTACAAACATATTACTAATTACAATAACTACAAACTACCTTACAATACTACAAAGATGATGCCACAGGGAGCGAAATACTATGTCCACCCTGCAGCCGTTCTAAAAGAAATTAAAAACTACATAAAACTACATATAACCATTACAGAAAAAGGAATTATAAAATATAAACTGAAAATACGGATACAAGCAAAGGTAACCTGCAACCAAATAAAGTAATTACATGGGTAGATTTGTAAATTGAGAACCAAAAAGGATAATCTGCAAATTCAATTATTTGGTTGCGAGCATCCTTGGGCAAATCTTTATTTCCATGAAGAAGTTGCAAAATGTTGTTGTCTGGAGCCTCAGAGTATCCGTAGGCTTCGAGCACATCATTAACACCAGCGAGAAGATCGTGTCTTTGCTTTGTGAAAGAATTGATAATTGAATACTTCGAATTGCCCTGTATAAAGAATATCTTACTGGCTCTCCATTGTACCGGAATCGAACAGTGCGTCTTATTGAAATGATGAAACAATGAAATCTGAGACTAACTCTACCAATTAAACCCAAGGCATCGAAATTAAAGGCTTTAATGTATCATCACTAAACTATTAAGTCGCAACCTAGAAACACGATGGACTTGTTCAAACCATCATATTGCAGAACTTTGCATGAGTTTAGCTTCTAGGTGCAACCACAATACTAAACTTCTATATGGTCAGTGTTTGCGTTTACAGACAATATACCTTGTATTCCTACGCAGAATGTAACGAAAAGGATACAGAATGATAGGATCTCTGGGTTCTTGAAGATTACGCAACGGGGCATGGTTGTCGTCACCATAAATAAGTGCCTTCAACTAAAAGAGAAAATGATAATAACGATAAAATGTACATTTTTAGAGCGCATATACAAAAAAATATTTATCTATCAATGGAGCTTTACAATAACAAAAGTTTACAACTAGTTTAAAAGTTAGATAATTGATAAAAGTCCTCTACTTGTTAAAAATATCCAAAAATAGCTAAAATTAATGTATATGAAATGCGTCTCAAGAAGTCTATTTCAACTAAAAGCAATTTAAAAGAAAACATTTTCTTGATTTCACCCATGACAGGAGATGTTTTAACATTGTTTGGCAGCATGTTCCAAAGTCGAAGAGCGCCACTGAAAAAGCTCCGTCTCAATAATACTTCAGCTTTGATGGCTGTTCTTGCAGGTTGATGCCATGAAGGTAACATATTCATGCGCTGATCGTAATGAATAGTTGTGAGAGTTAAAAGAGGAAATAACGAAAGAACATTGATATCAACAAACAGGAACTTTAAATTCCCTAAGCGTTTTTTCAACTTTGGTCTCCAACTTCCTATTCCATTTTCTATGGTTACGAAAGCAAGAAGGTTGTCGGGTACAAAATTTTTACCTTCTGGACCGCTAAAAGCTGTTACGCCACTGCTAAGAAAGACGAGCAGGGAAGTAACTACATTTTTATAATCAATTTAAAAGAATAAAACTTAAAAAAATACAACTAATGTGCTAATCATGGCGGGAATAAACACTTGGCCATCGGAGTTCCCACCTGATGCCAGGCAATGATATCAGCGAGCGAGTACTGAGATATTTGTAAGAACAGACGTGCAAGGTAGTGAAGAGAGGGCCCCCAAGCGTTGATGTACGGCCGTCGCCCAATGCCACATACGCCATCCCAATCAGAATACTACATAAACCAAAAAGCAGCAGGCACCCATCTGCACAAAAAGGGATCACATCCATCCATTATCCAGCACCCGCACCGCAAATGAATTTCAACCTCCATTTCAAATTCAAATTTCATTTCAATTTCATTTACATTCCCAGCTAAACTTAAATGTCAAAGATCACGCTAATGTCAAAGATCACGCTGATGTCAAAGATCACGCACATTCTAAAGAAGTGTCTACCATTAAATGTATATATATATATATTTGAAAACATTTATTTACCTAAGTGCTGAAGGGGACAAATGAAAAGAACTCATAATAAGCTTTCGAGCCAGTTATCCTTCATGATTTGGCGAATGGGATCTGAATACGTGGAGCACTGTGCATACCAACCGTCTGGGGGTTTTGAGATCTCAAAAGACCATGCATGCACCGCAGGTTGATATGCACAATACAAGGCGTACATGTAAGTCGAGAGGGCCTCTTTCATCACAGCTGAAATCTGCGACAATGTCTTCTAAATTAAAGATTGAAATACATTGCAAGGAGATCCAATCCCTTCAGAAACAGCATATTTTATCAAAATGTAACAAATTTGACCCATCTAGAATGACTTTATGAACATCCGTACAATGTTGGTTTAAATTCTTGCTATTCAGCCTTGAACGCATTCAGCTAATCTAGGAATCTCTGTGCTGGGATAAACGATTTTAATTCCAAACAACATCAACTTATATGGTACAAGAAACACACAAGTCAGTTCGGCTGGTGAAAAAGTTTATAATTTCTACCATATAATGCTCATCAACACTTTATTGCCAATGTCTCTCTCTTCTTCTTCCTAACGAATGTTAGTACGGGATCTGAATCTTTGAATCAATATAGAGATGTTGGTGTAAAGTTACATCTTCTTTTTCTTCGAACTGAATGTCTTGAAATGAACTTCAGCTACTTTTCTACGGTTCTACTTTAGGGGCAAAAAGTTTCGCGGGCAGAAAGTTTCGCGATTTTCGCATTTTTAGGCATTTTTCACGAAAACTTCTGCCAAGGCATAATCTAAATTCAAACTTGTTTTGCTCGCGAAATTACAGAAAATTATCGTATCGCAAATGTTTTTTCTATCCAATTTTTTCGTTTCTTCAAGTTTTTGCTTTGCTGTTCCCTAGGTTGCTGATCTACAACTTTACCAAGTCTGATGAAAAAAGCTGGGGTAGGTTTGTCGCAAACGAATCTTATATTTCTGATTTCTTTTCGATAGCACACATTATTAGCACATTATTATATTAGTACACAAGAAGGACTTCAATGCTTTTGTAAACAAGTTTAGTTTCGGATCTGTGCTAATTATGGACTCAAAGAGAAACTATATTTTGTTAATGCTCATTTAATCTCAAAGGCATGAAAAAGGAAGGTTGTAAAATTACTGGTAACATTCGATAAATGATACTTTCACGACCACTTCAAGTATGTCTATGGAGACTTGGATATGGCATTTCCAACAGATCACGTTCATTCGCGTGCCTATGGAAACAGTTCTGAAAAAAGTTATTCAAAGGCTGAACTTTTGCAAGAGTGATTCGGAACATGGTAATCTGTTGACCGAGGCTTCTACGTTTCGCTGTCGAGAATTAAACGCACATATAAAATTCGATTACGAGAAATCTAGCCTAGAATTTGCAATCAGACTTGGCATAGTTACAGATCGACAACTTGACTAAAGATGTGACGAAGGAAGACCAAGCATTTTCTGAATCAGCAAAAGGTCTTGAAAATAATTTGCAAAGCCTTTTTTCAACGGAAACATAGTAATGAACATATCTTTCCAATATGTAGAGCAACGTCCCTTTTACTGCTTTTCGATAGACCGAATGGTATTGGAGAAATTAACTGTTTCTGAGGAGGGTGGTTTCGCAAAACGGCAATTTGCTGCTCACTGGAGCAGAAAGCAAAAAGTTTCTTTAAGCGGGGAAAACTTAGATGCAAGATAATAGGATGACTTACCCCACGTTTCCAAGATTGGGATGCTAATATTGAATCGCATATCAAATCCAAAGACATGAGTGAGCTCCATTCACCTACGATCAAACAAATTTGGGATGACAAATTAAACATTGTCTCAAATAGAATGATTCTGAAAGCTACAATTTCGTTCATCAAAAAAACGAAGCGGCTCCATTAATATTCTAAGCATGCTAACTTATTATCTTTGTACAAATTCTAATATTTGACAAATTCATACTTTTATTGATACAATCGACGTTCATCAAGCTCAACAACTGTGTTTTCTATATGCTAATATTCGACTTGTATAGCATCCCTTTTGTCGGATTTTGTCTGTTACGTTCTCTGTATTTTTTTCTTGTTATGATGTTTCTTCTCTGGTTTTTGTTTTGATTTTGTTTTTCTTTCTTTGATGCTTTCGTTTCGTGACTTTCTTCATACTATCTTGGAATTAATAGTTGAATTGCAAGTGTCATTCGTTGTGGGGGCCAGACGACCTTACGTCTTTTCCCGCCATAAATGGCACATGTAAATAGTATTTCTGTTATATCTTAGCTTAGGCTTGTCGTTATAGAAAGAAATATATCTCCATCGCAAGAATTCATTCCACTAATCTTTTGCATGGCTGACAACAAAGAGAACTAAGTTGGAAAATATATTTCCCAGCTGTTGAACGCATAGACGTAGGAACCGAGGGGGGGCACTAGGGGCACGTGCCCTCAAGATTTGGCAATAAACAAAGAAGTGCCCTTTTTATTTTTAGAAAATGCCCCTTTTTTCTTAAGCAAAAAGTGCCCTCGAAGCGTTGTGCCCCCCCCCAAGTTTGAGATGTTTCCTACGTCCCTGGTTGAACGGCTTGGTAATACCACAAACTCAGGGGATACACTACATATATTTTGGGTATGGGGACGTGCCATCGGGAAGGGTATCTACTTTCCAGATATTGGTATAAAGAACGGTATCATTTTTCACAGTTTTGGTATAAGGAACGGTACCTATTTTCAAGATTCTTATATGAAATATATAAGGTCGGGTATACTTTTTCAAAAAATTTGTATAGGGAACGGGTATGTTTTTGAAGCCTCGAATGACACGTCCCCGACCAAAATCTGGTCAAGTGCACCCCCCCCCGGGACCACAAATAGCAAATCTCAGTTGTTGTGAAGGTTTGGTATACGTGGTGCGCTGATAGAGTTTCAGAAATTTGAAAAATCTCAATTTGATAAGGTTTTGACTCATGAGGTCAGATGTTTGAATCAAATGTGACAACACCTCCAATTCTTTCTAAAAATGTGTCGCTGAGAAAAGTTGAGGTATATGGTCTAACCTTGTTCTCTTTCGAACATCAGGCTAAATGATTGCTTCTCCACTTCTAGATATGGAAATTGATTGAAATTTCGTGTTTGCTGACCGCAACGAACTTCGACGATTTTCGCAAAATCGACTACAAAGAATAAAATCATTCGAAGTGACAAATAATAACGCATATCGGGGGCGTCTCAAATAATTACTCACGAAAATCAACGAAATTCGATTATGAAACCTATAATAATATTTTCACTTCTATCTCTTTGCAAATAATTCAAATGAGATGATAAATACTTTTTCGTATCTTGAAGGGGATAAAAAAACATATTCTGTGCTATATCCTTTTAAAACAACGTCGAAAAATTTTCCAAAATTGAAACTTTTCATATTCCTGCCAAGTTTACAATGATAGCTTGCATTTCTAGAAGCTTGATGGACAACAAGAAATCAAATCTGATCACTGGAACATTTACCAGTATCCTTCAGAACCAGGCAACAGCAATATAAGCGAAATTTATTCATTTCAAAACAAATCAGAAGATCAGCTTTATCTGAGAAAAAATATGGTCTTTGATCTCCTTGTAATAACAGAAACTTGGAGATCTGCAGTGTAATGAAATTTGAAGATATTTTCAACTTTGCTTGTTTCGGACACCTGATAGATTGGTAGCAGCGTCACGAAATCTTGGAGAGTCATGATGAAATGCCCCCCCCCACAAGTTCAGTTCGTGGGGGAAAGCCGATAAAATGAAGCAGATAAATTTCTTGCCTGAAATCTATCGTGCAGCATTATTTTTGGTGAGGATTTTAACAAAACAAGATTCTGCGGGAGGGAATTGATTTAGAAATCGTCATCCCTTCATTCCATCCTTCCATTCTTTCAAATACCGCACTAAACTTTCTTCCCATTGAAAATAAAGAGCCCCTCTCCCTACCAAAAAAAAAATAAAATAAAAAAAAATAAAGAGCCCCTCTCCCTACCAACTCTAGCAGAAATAGAACATGCTATTAGAGAACTTGCGTGCAATAAAGCTCCAGGTACCGACAACATCCCCATTGAACTGGTAAAAAATGCTGGCAAAGAAACACTCAACATCATATCCAAGCTGTGCCAGCTAATCTGGAAAACCACAGAATGGCCAGTAGATTGGAAAAGATCCGTCTTCTTGTCGCAACCAAAGAAAGGCGATGTCAGAGAATGTTCAAATAATCTAACAATATCCTTGATTGTTCACATGAGCAAAATACTTTTGAAAATAATCCAGAAAAGACTAACACCCTATATCGACAGAGAAATATCAATTGAGCAAGCTGGATTTATTAAAGGAAGGGGGACAAGAGACCAAATTGCTAACATCAGATGGATATTGGAAAAGGTACGCGAAGTAAAGAAAGAAATTTATTTTTGTTTTATTGATTACAGCAAGGCATTTGACTGTGTGGACCACAACACCATGTGGCTTGTGATGAGAAAGATTGGAATTCCAGAACATCTAATAATCTTGATTAAGAATCTTTACCATAAACAAGAAGCACAGGTGCGAACAATGTATGGACCAACAGATTGGTTTGAAATTAGCAAAGGAGTGAGACAAGGCTGTATTCTATCTCCGTACCTGTTTAATTTATATGGTGAAATTATCATGAGAAACGCAGGGCTATATGATAACAACATCGGAATCAAAGTACATGGTAGAACCATTAATAACTTAAGGTATGTAGATGACACGACCCTGATTGCCGAAACCAAAGAAGATCTGGGAGAACTTATCAGAAATGTTAAGAAGGCAAGCAAAGAAGCAGGGCTACTACTAAATTTAAAGAAAACAAAAGTAATGACGACGGCAGAACTTAACAACTTTGAAGTAGACGGGGAATCCATCGAGGTAGTACAGGAATTCAATTTTCTTGGCTGTACATTAACCCGAACCTCTGATCACACCAAAGAAATTAGAAGGAGGCTAATGCTTGGTAGGAAGGCTATGATCAATTTAACAACGATAATGAAAGACAAAAACATCACACTAAATACTAAGATAAGAATAACCGAAGCATTGGTATTTCCTGTTGTTACATATGGAAGTGAGACATGGGTAATGAGAAAAACAGAAATGAAAAAGATTGAAGCCTTTGAACTTTGGGTATGGAGAAGACTACTAAGGGTGCCGTGGACAACGAGAAGAACGAATAAATGGGTATTAGGCCAAATAAAAACAGAAAGATCGTTATTGAACACAATCAGAAAGAGGCAATTGACCTATTATGGCCACATAAATAGAGCAGACAACAGTTTAGAAAAATTGATAATACAAAGTAAAATTGAAGGGAAAAGAGGTAGAGGAAGACCTGCAACAAAGTGGTTTGACAACATTAAGACAATGACAACAAGAAGTGTTTATCAGCTCAACAAAGACACTAAAGATAGAGCTGGATGGAGACGGCAGGTTCATAACATCACCAGGGGTCGAACGACCTGAAGGACAACTACAACTACAACTCCCTACCAAAAAAGCCCAGCCATGTTATTGAATCCGAAACACCTTTCTATAATCTCTCTACCTATTCTACTGACAGATAATGTTTTCATTCTTCAAACATAAAAACTACTCTGGTGGATAAAGTCTTTGTTTGTAGCTTTTTGTTCTAAAACATTTCGTAAAGCTTTGAAGATAAGCACAAGAGTTCGCCTCTTCTTTACCATTCGCTTATCAGCCAGTGAAAATAGCAAAACAGAATGAATTAAGAACATATATCAATAGTTCCAACCATAAAAAATCGATACATACGTGTGGATTTATATGCATATCCCTTCCTCGCCTTTCTCCACATGATCTGCTGTAAGATTAGGAATATGGAAATGAAGCTGTGCCTCATCCTCGTTCAAAACAATAAGAATTTAATTTCAAATTCCCGGGAAAAATTGACTTACATACAAACAGAAGCAGGAAGTAATATTCCTAAAGAAACTGGTTAAGATTATATTAGCCGGCACTGTGAAATTTTTGCTTCAATAATGACCCAAGAAAAAATTACACTGAAAATAAAATGAGGCAGTGATTTAGTATACAAAACATAATATCGTCATTGATAAAATCATGCCGGCCGCCTTCTAAAAACAAACCATCAACTGCGAAATCCTTCGATGAAGCTATAATTTCGAGGATGGGTCGGGTATTGGAAACACTACTCATTTATCAAAGGATGTACGATCAGAAACAAAGTAATCTTTAGTTTCCTTTTTTTAAATTCGTTATGTTTACCAGTTTCAGGCTTCAAAAGTAAATGTCCAATCAACAAAGAACTTGGAGCGTGTATTTTTTATGGCAATTCCTGCCGTTAAGGAACCCACTTCTTACATCTGACTATTGCTCTTCCATAATTAGCAACTTTTTCTTCCATTGTTTTAAAAAATTTGCTGCACAGAAAACTTTCAGCATTGTAACTTCCTCTCTTTCAAAGATTTGGCTCCAAGAGTATTCGGTTTTGGAAATGGATAAACTAGTAAGGTCAATGTCTATTCTTAGACTGTAGATTGATGCCTTCCTCGTAATATTTCGATTTACTGTATACAGTTACTGTTATCATCTTCTTTCCTGCTGCATATGGCTTCAAGATCAAGAAAGAATTAATTTTCTAACTCATAATAAGAACTCATAATAGCCTTTGAATGAAGTTAAATAGAAGAACGACAAACCTATCGACAAAACAATAACGGACAGACCAAATCATAAAATTATATACCGGGTATCCCAAAAAAGGGTAACAGATTTGATCATGGCTAGCGCTAAGGATTTAGCTTGAATCAATCCGAAATAATCTCTAAACTATTCCTTGATAGTTAACTTGAAGATAGATACCTTGATTGCTGATATTGGGGCATTGAAAGAAGAAATTTTAATCATGAAAGTCAAGATTTGCTTCCAATCCTAAACCAGAGCTTTTGGGTTTTGGCCTAAGTTGTTGACCTACTTGTTGTGGAATCTCCTGAATCAGAGCGAAGTAGAAGCAAGAAACCTCATGCTTCGGAAAAATTCTTGATGGAAATCAAAATCGAACTTGAAATCAAATTCACGAATTTTTCCCCAAAGAGACTTCTCCTTTCATTCAACAAAACCTTTGAATTACACCTGCCGAATAAAAGTTATTCATCAGCGAAATAATTCCCTAGGGTGTGAAAAAATCTTCGTTGTTTGAATAAACTACATTTTAGTTGTCATTGGAATTATAACGAAACAAGCAATCGCGTATCCCAAAGGATAAAAATTAACAAGGATAAGATCCTTGAAAGTACTCATCCTTGCTTAAATTGTTTCTATTCTGTAAATTCATCTTGACTGAAGAAAGATATTCCTTGATGATTATATTCATTGATAAGTTTGTCAGTCCTTAGTTTTTACCTTTCCATTCAAATGTGTACCTAAGCACACTGCACTGGTCCTTGTTCAGAGTTTCTACGCTATGTCTGTCCTTAAGGAGATTCCCCAAAACAGTGCGATTGTAGTTTAGGCCAAAACCTAAAAGCTCTGGTTTCGAGATGGAGGCAAATCTGTGCTTTCAAGATAAAAATATCTTCTCTCAATGTTCTAATATAAAAAAACAAGGTATTGGTATCTATCTTCAAGTTAACTATCAAGCAATAGTTCAAAGATGATTTCCGATTGATTCGCGCTCAATTCTTTATACTAGCCTTGATCAAATCTGCTACCTTTTTTTGGGACACCCGGTACATGAAAATATTTAACAACAATCCGAATAATAAGTTCATCAACAAAACAACACATGGATTAAGTTTTCCGTTATACTGCATGCATTCATCTATAAACGAGAACATTAATGGTAATCAAATGGCTGATAGAACACTATGGGGAAGATCTTCCATGAACAGTCACTAGGTTTCATGAAGTTAATTCTTTCTCATTTAATGAGTTGGTTGAATTGACTTACAAGGTTCTCGTGGTCCAATTTAAAGACTCTTTCATGTGGTATAGATGCTGTACCTGCCCTTGAATACTTAATCATTGCAAATTCTCCACTTAATGATGCAGTTTCCTCCAATGCTAGAAAGTAAACAATCATGACCAACTAATAATCGTCATGAAATATCCAAAACTCATCTTAAAAATCCTAGATGAGTACGAGAGCAGCCATTTGGCTCACTTTTCCTGGTTTATTTGGTTGCTGTTGATGTGACTTTCAATAAAGAAGAATTCCCCTTCGTAACTTTTCAGCCGATGCAGTATCTTTGAAATAAATGAGGTCCTTGTTCAAATGCAAAACATCGATCCAAACACTACATCCAAAAAAAATTTTAGAACAGCAGGAGGTGCAGGTTAACAAGTCAGTTTTTACATACTGGGTGACCCAAGAAAAGGAAAATATTTCAAAATCACAAAAATTGATTATGCTACGTTACACCGATCATAAAATTTTCTTTTAAACCCTTTGTACCAAAGAACAATTTCGTTTATGGAATCATCTTTATCTTACTCCCGAGGGAAGAAAACCCGTCTTCTGAGAAACACCATTGTAAAAGATCGCAATTTCATGTAAAACCCATTTCTTGCGATTTCATATGAATTGTAGAGCCTAGTTAATAAAAGTGCGATTGTCGGGGGGATTGGTGGCAAGTCTACCGTACTCGTTGGGATATGGAGCAAATTTGCCCTAAATATGGCCCCGACACTATAATACATGCAGTATATTAATCTTGTATGTATAGCATCTATTCGTTGATGTATCGTCCTCTTGGTAATGTAATTCTATCATTTGCTTGCAGAATAAAAGTTAATTGGATCTGTTGAGTTGAGAGGCAACTAGATAAACGTTATATTCTTGCCTCCATCTCAACTATTGATAGAACTGAGTTGCATTTTGTTGCATTAAAACTTTCATTCCCTAAGGAAAAACCAGGTCAATCACAGATGTAAGCGAGCAAGTTAATGGATTGGATGAATCATAAACGCAATTTCATAACCAACTACTGGAGTCTATGAACATGCAACAAACCAGGTAGCACTCCTTTCAAAATGAACTCCCACAGTTGAAAATACACACACATGCACCAACAGAATTTTCAAGATCGGCAACGCAATCAAATTTAGGTGATTCTCCAAAAAGATTTAATTATTTAGGTTCATTTTGTACAGGATTAGTCAAAGAGTCTTCTTGTTTGGAGGGCTGTGGAAATAAAATGTATGAGGCCGATATTCGAAACTAATACCGCATTCACACTGACACAGTTAAACCAGCTTTACTTAAACTAGCACCCCATTCAAATTTGCTAGTAAACCAGTTTAAGCTAAACCGGATTATGGAATGGAGCCTTCTGATTGGACAATCCAACAAATCGAGTGCATTTTGATTGGCTGAAATTTGACATAGTTTAGATAAAGCTAGTTTAACTGTGTCAGTGTGAATACAGTATAGGTTAGACTTCAACCAATCAAATGCATTGGATTCATTGGATTGCCCAATTATACCGCATTCACAGTGACACAGTGAGACAAGGTTTACCTACACCAGATTACGTTCCAACCAATCAAATGCACAGGATTCGTTGGATTGCCCAATATGAAAACTCCATTCGATAACCTGCTTTAGTTTAAACTGGTTTAACATGCAATGTGAATAGGATATGAGTGTTAATCTATCACTCAGAGGCTAACTTAGATGAGAAATGTTGTTTGTATGGAAATCGCGACTTCCACGCTCTTTTCTGGTCTATAATTTATGTAATGTTTGAGTTTAAATGCTATATCATTTTCAATTTCAAAACTATAGAATTCTAATTTCGGTAGCAAGTAAATTATGGAAGAGAACTGAACGTGGAATCCTCTTTTAAAAACATGCCCTTTACGTGCATCTTCCTAACTTCCGGGTCTAAATGATGAGTGATTCTACCAAACAAATTTCTTTCATCTAAGTTAGCCTTTTGACTGAAAGAATAACATTTTAGTTTTGAATATCAGCCTCATATATTTCATTCCATAGCTCGCCAAACGGGAAAACTCTTCTTTTGACTCACCTTGTATACACCAAGGAAATACAAAGAACCAACAAATTACCAAAAAAATGATTTTCGATTTCACCTTCATTTCGATTTCACCTTCATATCTTCATATATACAATGCTATAAATAATTCAGACCAGAGCAAATCAATTCTAAGGACCGAAAAAATCCTCCAAAATAATATCATAACTTACCCTCTGACGTCGATTTCCTCAAAACTGATTGCGAAGGAAATTTCATCTGAAAAAGACGAGTTAGGATTTATCAAATTGCAGTCAAAAAGCTTCAATTCACCTTGGATGGTTTCCAACTGAAAATGGTTCGTCTCATAGCAAAGACCTTACAACTGATAGTAGTGAGGCTCGTAAGTGATCAAAAGCTTGAAGATGGGATGTTGTTATTGGATCACGTCGCATGGTTGGGCCTAATTAGCAAAAAAATTGTTGACCTTGTGGGAGCAAATAAAGGGAATTTACGGCCAAGATGTAAGGGCAAGGTGTATCTAACGGAAAGCGTCACTTATCAAGCAGGGAAACATCTTCGATAAGATATTGAAACCAAAGATTTTATCTATGAACCATTAGCCCACAATAAACCATTTAGGTATTCTACAAAAAAGAGTCCGAATCACGCGATATTTTGTTACACTTTTTTATATGATTGGTTCAATTGAGTGGCGCTCAGGCTTCTGTCGCCTTTGCGTATATTTGAAAATTCTAAAAATTGCACAAACATATCGTTCGATTCAGATCCTTGTGAAGGCTAACCAAAAGGTCTATTGTGTAGGGAAGCTTGGCAGAAATGTTGGATAGCTTGGTGAGGCTTCAAAGCAATATTCATACGGTATTTGCAGTGGTGCTCTCTCCTCGATTAGTGGTGGTTAGATTCAGATTCTTGCTAAGGATAGCCAAAAGGTATCAGAAAGAGCAGAAATAAAGCTACTTACGGCCTGTTCGACATCGATTACATTTTCAGTTGTTACTTCTGAGTCATTCATTGACCATTTGCAAATACCTGTACATCGAAAGCAGATAAGCATTGTCACAAAGAAGAAGAAGAAGTAGTAGTAGTAGTAGTAGTAGTAGTAGTAGTAGTAGTAGTAGTAGTAGTAGTAGTAGTAGTAGTAGTAGTAGTAGTAGTAGTAGTAGTAGTAGTAGAAGTAGTAGTAGTAGTAGTAGTAGTAGTAGTAGTAGTAGTAGTATTAGTAATAGTAGTAGTAGTAGCAGAAGCAGTAGCAGTAGTGCTAGTAGTAGTAGTGCAATGGAGGCGTGGCAGCCTGTTCGTGCAGCTGCAATGGAGGAGCTTTAGCTTTCATTGTCCTGGTTTCCATACATTTATACAGCATATGCTCCAACCAGAGTCAGCTTGAGTTTGAGACCTTCCTTAAGTCAATGTGATAATTCAAAACCAACATTTCTGCTGTTCTCCAGGCATGAAAAACTCAAGTAATTTTGAAACAATGGGTTGCAGCGTCATATTAACACTTTCTCTTCGCGTTAACGGGTTGGAAGTCCTGCCTTATAGAAAATGAAACTACCAAAATTCAAAATGCAGAAAAATTTTGACGCATGCATGCTTGAACCCTTTATTTGATATTTGCTCGATGTTGACATTCCTGGGGACACAAAAGTACCCTACTATTTCTGAAGCAACCACTTAATTGCCTTTCAATTACTATAAATCAGCAACCTCTAGCCGGATTGACTCAAATAAGGTCTCAAAATCTCACTTTGTGAAAAACGGAGGAAATAAAAAAACTCAGCTCCTCCACAGCAGCCACAAAGATGTGGGAAAAGGTCTTTGAAATAGCTTATCGATGAATACCTTCCTGTATTGCATTGATCCACTCTTGACAATTGAATGTATCACCAGCCTGCAGATAAACTGGTACTGTTTCTGGAAATGTTATCTTTATTGTGCTTCCACTGTCATCAGCTGAAGTTACACTTGCTATTGTTGCTAAGGGGTAACTCCCTTTCAACTTGTCCTGGAAAAATCACAGTGAATTGTTCAAAGTGTTTAGTAAATTGAAGATATAATAACGTGGAAGAGACATCATGTCGGTGCTTTGCCTAAGCACCCTAATCAACCATATCGTTTGAATCAAATCAATCTTTATCTCAGTAGCTCAAATGTTTAAAGGCTGGAGCAAACTCTCCATTGATTCACCAACGCGGACAGTCTCAATTTTTTAAATTGATTTACGGATAATGCAAAATAACGACATCAAAATATGCAATTCGGATGGAAAAAAGACAAGAGATTTAGCACACTGAGCGGCAAAATCTTATTCAAAAAATCCTAGCAACCCGCCCCCCTCCCTCGAGGAATCGCTTTATGTAACAAAAGACAGTGCAAACTTTGGAGCTCATACCTCCAATCAGTAGACTCATTTCTACCCTTAAACGGAATAAAACTATCCTTTCTGGAGCTCTATGATCACATTTCGTAAGTTTTCTGCCTTACAGCAATGACAATGAACTGTGGCACCTCCTCTTGTCCCCTGGAGAGGATGGAATACATCACTTCAATTAACAGCCTCGTTTTGGAAATTATTAAAAAATTTTCCATACGAAGTTCTCAAGGCCAAATTCAGATTTAGCATCCAAACTCTAGTCTAACTATGAGCTTTCATATTGCGTGCGGTTGTAATGTTAATTTCATGGCAATGTAGAGTTTGAAAAACTATAAGGCACTTGACCATGAAAATGACTCGTGGTGCACAGTTTCACCCCGAGCGATTTTTCGCGGTCGAATCCCTCATGAAGTTTTGAACTTTAGATCATCATAAAATCAACATCACAATCGCCAGCAGTGCAAAAACGTGCAACTAATACTGCATTCACACTGACACAGCTATCAGCTTTATCTAAACCAGTTTAAATCTCAACCAATCAAATGACTGGATTTTTTGGCTTGACCAATCAAAAGGCCTTATTTGAAAACCTGCTTTAGTTTAAACTGGTTTAACTTGCAGTGTTAATTGGGCATAAGCTCAAGTTTGTGTGCTAAATCCGAATCTGGACTCCAACTTTCTATATGAACAATAGGAATTCCAAAATGAGGCCGCCTAATTGAAGTGGTGTAATCCCATAAATGAATTTGCTACACTTTCGGGGAAATTTCTGTTTTCCAGATAGCAAAGGCACTTCAAGCCAAAAACAGAAGCGCCGGGAAGGGGGGCAAGGGGGGGGGGGCGGCCGCCCCTCCAATGTTCTCCAGGACCATGTTTCTAATTCTCCTAATTCCGGCGTAAAAATTTCGGGGGGGGGGGTAAGGCTGAAGATCTTGGCAATTATAATTTTTACGAGAACAAGATTCTACAATCTTGCCACCTCAATTGCATTTTCCCGCGATCTGTACGGCATTGACTCGAAATTTTTCTCGTGGCGAAGCCCCCAGGTTCCCGTTCTACGTACGCTCCAACTTTGCATATCTCATCAAAATAGCTTATTGAGGACGTAAGTCAAGATCTTTTTCACGAAATAGGAGAACGAAGTTTGGTAGTTGCGTAGGTGGTGCATGGTAAGGATCTTTCGGCGAAGTACTGGAAAGTGACCGGGAGACTTCTTCTAAGCCATAGCATAAGTTGGCTCCTAGAGAACTTTTCTAGACAAACTATTATAGCATTGTCCAAGACTTACATTTTTTGAGGCCTTGGAAGTTGGGTTGTGAGGACCGTTAGGGACCATTCTAGAAGAAAGTAAAGTGTGTGTGCGCAAAAATTTTCCTGCGGAGGTGATCCATTGAAATTGTTACAAGATTGTGAAGGTGTCCCCTTTGGTCTTCGTGAAGATTACATGTAGGATATAGGCATTCTAAGCCAAGGAATATCATGTTTAAAAATTTTTCGGGAGATGCTAATTCAAATAACTGTTGCGAAGTGATCAACAATTCCAATGCAGCACAGGCTGAAATGTTATCGGTAGAAGTGTTCTAGGCCAAAGTAAAGAGTTAATCTACAAACATTTTCCTGTGGGCTTTGCCCCCAGACCCCCTCAGTATTTACTGGGTTTTGAAGTTTCTGCACAGCCCGATGGCCTCTTTTTCACAAACCATGAATAGCCTTGTAGAGTACACGATAGCCTTGTGACAGATTTCATGACAGAGTGGCTTGCGGTAAATTGGTCGCTGAATCATTTGGGGATCCAAAGGTTGGACGCTCGGTCTCCGGTTGGACGTCATTTTCTAATCGTGAACAGTGTTGTACCCTACTTGTGTTGTTTAACAGACTCATTTAATCTTTATTTCAGTCTTTGAAAAGGGCGCTGGTCGCATCTATAGCCAAGGTAGAGGGCGTGGTCTAAGAAAATTTTCTGGGGCTCCGCCCCAGACCCCCCCTTGTTATGCCCCTCCAATAAAAAATCCTGGCGGCGCCACTGGCCAAAAATGCTAAAACAGGAACTTTGAAGCAGAGATATTAGGAAAATCTCTGACCATGATTTCAGGCAACTTTGCAAGCTGTTTTGTAAGGACATAGTCGAGTAAATCCCTTACGAAATCGAAACAGATTCACCGATTTTAACTATGAAACATTCTAAAATCAAATATGATACCTACAGGATGTTGTGCCTTGATATTCAGGGAATAGGAACCTTTCAAGCAGGGACCATGCAGCGATTTAATAATCGAGGGGCTGAGTTGTGAACAAAGCAAACAAAAATGGGGGTATGGGGGCTCGAACGTTGAAAAAACTTCTTTTCATGAGAATTACTGGCCTTCACATTGCCGATTTGCCGTTGAAGAGAAATCTATTCTCATTCAAGCAGACTGCATTCCTTACTGCAAGCAGATAGAAACATCAAAAGAATTAATATCGCTTTATGGTTTCAGAAATGAAAAGATCGCTTTATGGTTTGAGTAAACATAGAGTTCTTCACTTCAGACCAAAGCCAAGTTGTTATTTAAGGACATTTCACATCGGCAGTTCCAGGTTATGATATTCTTCTGATGAAAACTAGTATCTTCCTTAGGAACAACATATAACTTCAGCCTAACCAAACAACATAGTTTCTCAATCTAAGAAAATTTCAAATCTTGTCTCTGAAAAGTAGAGGGGGTGTTAGCCCCTGCTAGTCCAATGGTTGCGTAATCCCTGCTTAAGAGGGTGGCAAAGGGGGGATCAGGATAAATAATCACAGAAACAGAATGCCAAATTTAACGTATCACGTTAAAGTAACATTTTCCATGCTTCACAAAAATTAATACTAGCTGTTCATGTTTCAGGAGAAGAAGATATATGGTCAAAAACTAAGGCAAATCACGTTTCACGAAAAACCCTTTACCACCCTCTTCCAAATGATTTGCATTTACTGACTTATACTGCATCTTGCAATTCTACAAACTGTTTCTTTGGATATCTTTTACAGCTTATATTGGGTGAGTCAGAATAACTGAAAAAAATTTGCACCTTTTTTAAAAAAACATGAATATTTCTTTATATTCATTTTTCAAGAGCTGGGCTTAATTTGAGCTGACATACAGAAATCCCAAATTCTGAAATGGCTCAAATCTACTGCTTCATTTCTTACTGTTGCAAATATGATTTCTCATTATTCTGAGTGACAGCAAAAATTTTCTGCTTTTGTGATGGTATTTCCTTAAATGATCAGACAAATGGTGTTCTCACTATTCAAAATTTAACAAAATCAGCACTTACACATTTGTCATTTCTGTAATAATCCAAGGCTGCCCTTGTCAAGACATAAAACCTTGCTCTTGACGAAACCCTTCCTGTGGACATACCAGCATTCTTCTTCCACAGAAAACCACATCTTATGACATCCTTATATTTTTCCTCAACTTGTGCCACAGATATACCAGAGCTGTCAACAATAAGTCCTGGAGAGCTTCCAGTTGACTCAAAGTCATTCAGAATAACAGCTGATGCCATCCTTTTTTATCACAGTGCAATCCTTGTTTGTGTGGAATCCTCACTCTGATTCGTGATCTTCCATTTCAAATGGCATGGAAAATATAGTCCTGGTGATCAAAGAAAATGATGATGTTGCAAAAATAACTTCTGAACAAATTTATAATTCAGAAAATCTTTATTAAAAAGCTGGTGTTAAAGTGCTCATCCTCAGTCATTGCTCATCCTTGATCATCAATTTTAACTTTTGGTTTTTTTACACGGCACCCAAAGAACATATGCTCTGTTTGAATGGCTGATGTGGGGGAGCCATGAATCTGTTTTTAGTCTCATACATTTTTCAACAGAAGAAATTTTGGCTTAGACTTTGAGGCCTTTTTCATGCAAATCCCACAAGTATAAACTGTAGTTGCTAATTTATGAAGCAAGAAGGTCAAGGTCACACTATAGAGCCAAGAGGATTTGATATTGTCATTCAACATCAACAACAAGGAAATTGAATGGAAAGATACCTTGCCTAGTTTTCTAATATCCATCAATGAAATGAGTATTCTTGAATTTGATTATGCAATAACCAAGGAGAAAACACATATCTAAGTTTGCTAGATACAGTGATGTACAACCTGAGCACTGCAGGCCATTGCATGCATCCATCAGTTATTTGCTTCTCTGAGGTCATGAAATTCACCTAAACCAACCAAATTGCATTGAAAAAAAGGTATTCTGGCAGATTTTCTTGAGTAATTTGGTTATTTATTGCCTTTGAATGTGTTTCTTGATCCATAAATCAGAAACTACTACTTGTCAGATTTACTCAAACTTGGTACTTAAACCTTCAAGTCAAGTCTCTTCTATGTACAAATCTAACAAGCGGAAAGCTAAATTCATGGTTTAAATTGAAAATAGGTTTTATCATTTCATCTTAATCATTTTTTGTGACTTGGTTTATAATTCTACTCTATAGGGGGGCCCCTTGAAAACTAGCCCTTGTACTGAAGGGCTACCCTCCCCCTAAGTAATTGAAAATGAAAAAGAATGTGAAGAAAGCTCTATCCACAAATCTAACAAGTAAGAAAACTAAATTCATGGTTCCATCACAGTAACTATTCACAGTAGCCATTCAATTGTCACACAAGTTTTTTGGGGCACCCCTCTTTTGTCTTTTGTTCTGTTTCTTCAGTTCACTACAGTAATTCTTAGATAAAGACTTAGAGATTCCTTGAGCTGCAGCATCAAAGGAAATGGCTTGATTTTACAGCCCTGAGGGACTCTTAACATACAAAAAGGTATAGAGTGCTGCAAGAAAATAATAAAAGCCACCTTGTCCTTAGGGTCCGCACATAAATCGATTCTCTCATGCAAAACACCCAATGGACATTTCGGGTTAGGGGGTAAAAAAAAGAACTGGACGTTTTCAACATTTTTTGTTTTATCAACATTTCTCCCGTTAATTTTCTGCAAGAAACATTATTCTGCAGCTTTCATTTGCTGTCTATATTGTTAGTGTGAAAGTATTTCGACAGTAGTGAAATATCTTGTCTGTTTTTGTTGACTATGGTCTTGGAAAGCACGTCACTGATGACTTCATAAACACTTAGGCCTATTTGATATGTAGCAAAACAATGGTTTGAAATTTCCTCGTGATCAGAAAAATCACATCCATTTTCAATTGGACGTTTTGGGGGGAGGCGGTGGTGGTATTTTGAAAATGTCCAATGGACGTTTTGCATGAAAGAATCAATTTGTGTGTGGCCCTTTACTTAAATTTAGGAAAACATACCATGCCCTTGGAGCACATTCAAGATATGAGAGACAGCCTGAAGGTGATACTAAGAAGACCAAGTTCAGAAACTGGAAGGCAGACATTCAGACATTGTGCTGCTAATGCACTTCCAGAGGGGGTAAAATGATCCCCTTAACTACAATATGCTCTGAAAAAACGAAGTAATCTGATAAACAACATGCAACATATTGTTCGAATCATCGTCAGTTGTTACAAAATGATGTGTGTATAAATGTATGTATGAATGTATGTAGTATGTGTAAGAAAGAGTATGATTTTCAACAATGAAAGTATATTAGTTTGGAGTTGATCCGCAGCAAAATCACTTTAGTTTGTACTGTTGGAACTGACACACCAGGCAGCAAGCAAATTTCTCAGTGGGCCCTCATCAAAGCCTGGGGGTTACTTGACCTTCATTCTTAATTTGTTGTTGTTACAATAATGGAATTTTTATGCAATGGAATTTTAAATTGAGCGGGCCTAACAAACCGCGACCTAAAACATTTCATCTATATATTATATACATTGGGATGGGATAATAATTAGGAGGAACGGAAACTTTGATTCGCCGTTGATAATACCTTAAACATGTTTTGTTTATCATTGACCAGCTTTTCTTCTTCCATCTCGTCTGCTTCTTTTCGCCACAGTTCCATCTCATGTTTTCATCTTATGAGATTTCCGCAGTAGCCTCGATTCCATGATGGTAACCTAAACAAAATTCGTAAACAAAATGGCGTCGAGAAGACAGAGGCCTTTGAGCGCCAATTTCGTTTCTGTTGGTAATCTAAGACAAAGCAAAGAGATCACCACCAATGCTAATGCCAGAACATCACCCAACAAGATAAAGACCCCGCTGATGTCATCAAGATCGAACTTGAGTCAGGTATATAGCCGTGGAAATTATCTAAATTTATTAATAAAATGCAAATAAATAAAAATACACACACACTACCTGAGACTAAAGGCCTAAAACTTGATTGAGGTTACCACCCTATGATGTTCTGATGATTGATGTCTTGATGGTTGACTGATGATTAATGAAAACTGTTGTGTTGTTTATGTTGTGTTCTTGAGTCTCACCTGTACGTACACAACACGCATAAAACAGCCAAAACAGTTTTCTTTCATTCATCATCAGCATTCATCATCATATCATGATGACCACATTTCATTGTTTTATTGCCAATCAAATGGGCCCAAGTGATTATGAAGGCATTGGTTACCTGTTATGACTAGACACAACAAAGATGGACAAGATTGTTTCACTGTTCGCACAAACAAAATACACAGTAAGGGAAACCTGTAGAATAAAGTTTGTCACAGAGACTTCTAGGAAGATTTTTTGATCAAACAAAAATTTTGAAAGCAATCTGGGCCTTTTACCCCCTCTCTCAAATATCCATTGGCTATCTTGCATGAAAGAATCGGTTTCTGTGTGGCCCCTTTGAAATGGCATAAAAATCTCTAACTCATAACAAAATTGTTTTAATACTGTACATATACCAGTTAAGTGTGGAAAGTTTGTTTTTATTATGCGCAAGGATTGCCAATGTCTAAAGACAATAGACCAACTGCTCTTTGATTTTTCTTCATGTTGCTCCATTCCAAAGATATTTAGTGTAACATGCATGTTTTCCAGCATAGTGCATATGCTATCAGAATATCAAAATATAATTTTAACAAATTTCTCCTATTCCTTGCAAGGATGATGTTTTGACTTTGTTTTGTTGTTAGTAACTTTCCAGTTGGTGGCCATCCAGTAGGGAAAGTAGGGCAGTTGTTGCTGAGACCCAGTCTGCATTATTTGATTTTGGAAAGGGAAGCTCATCCTAAGGTATATTCTGGCACATCTGAGGGTTGGGGCTCTTTGTAAATTGTATGGACAAACTGCCTCAGATCCTGCTTGTACTAGTTATGGGGCAGGTGCAGCTGGCAACAATCAAAGTGGCATGGGATGATCTTTCAGTTTCAGTTTCATATTTTAAATTCACTACATACAATTTCTCATTAATAAACTATTCAAACAATTAACTAAACTAAATTACAAATGTTACAGAAAAAAGTAATACAAAATAAACACTAAACATTTAGACAAAAAGGAAAAAATTGCATGGAGTGAATTACTTAAAGGAGGAGTTCTCTCAGTAGTTAGACTAATCGAGGAGAGAACACCCCCTGTTTGAAGAGTTTCTTATTTAAGTTTAATTCCTTTCATTGAAATTGGGTGGATGGTGACCTTTTTGTATCCATTTTTCTGCAATCAAAATTGGTAGTTTCTTTCAAAGAGGTAGGCTTTGACTTTTTGTCGAAAATTATATGCAGATGGGGATTTTTTTATTTCTACAGGAATGTCATTCCAGCACTTAGCTCCAAAGTAACGTACTGATTTAAGACCATATTGCAGGATATTCATCTGGGTTAGGAAAATATCATTGTTGGTACCTTGCCGTGTACTATATTGATGAACAGAATCCACTAATTCAAAGAAAGTATGAAAATAAGAAGGAGCAATCTTATTAATACAATCATAAACAAAACTAAGCATTTTCAACTGAAAAAGATCATGAAGTTTTAAAATTTTCAAATTAGAGAAGATAGGCATAGAAGGTGCAGTAAAATGCTCAAATGAAATAGCCCTAACTCTTTTCTGTAACAAAAACACTGGATTAATGTGAGTCTCATAGGTGAGACCCCAAACCAAGATACCATATTGGAGGAAAGGTGAAAATAAGGAGTTGTAAAGACAGACCAAAACATCAATAGGTAAGAAGTGCCTTACTTTGAAAAACATACCACAAGTTCTAGCCAGTTTTTTAGACAGTTCTTTTAAATGATACCTCCATGTAAGATTTTCATCTAGAAGGACACCCAGAAATTTGAAATAACAAGTCTTCCCTGTGCACTACAAAGAATGCAGACTGGGCTGAGACCTTGGGTGTGCGAGAAAGGTCATCTGTTTTTTTGTCTATTGTCTTTTTGAATGCCCTTTTTTCTTGGGTGTGCAAATGCCACCCTTTCCATCCAGGGTAGCCATGACATCCAGTCTGTGCAGACATGTTATAGACCCAATACAATCTTGCCCAAAAGGACATTTGGGATAATGCTGCCCACTTGAATGCTACCCATGCTACACTCAAATGCTACCCACTTAAATGCTACACTCAAATGCTACCCACTTAAATGCTATACTCAAATGCTACCCATTTAAATGCTACAGTCAAATGCTACCCACTTAAATACTACACGCAAATGCTACCCATTTATATGCTACACTCAAATGCTACCCACTTAAACTGCATTCTAACCATACATTTTCCCAAATATTTCCAATGATATAACCATTGTTGCTATATTGCCATGCCTTGCAAACCATTGCCATGCCTTCTTAAAGAACCACCTGTTAGTACTGTAAGTTTGTAGAGGATTGTATTTGGATTCCTAAATTATTTCTAACCGGAAGCAATAGTGAGATGGTTGTTGCAGTTTGGATACCTTGATCTTTGTTTCCATCTTAACGATTGCATACAGAAAAGATTTCAAAATTGGTGATATGCAGTAAATGGGACTTTGATGCCATGTATATTTATGCTCCCCTTATAGATGCATCAACCATCATTTACCCCGGTGCGTTTAAGTTTCATGTAGCGAAACTTTTGAAAAGTTTTCATTGAAAAATTCTCACTAAGCAGAGCTCTGTGCTTTATCCTATTTTTCAAACTCAAATCCATCGTACAGTATTTCCACTATAAACATTTATATCCAAGTATCCCCATAGGAGGATAGCCTTAATAGAACAGCAACAAGAGCGTGGCATGAACAAGTTTGGAGTACGAACAAGAGAAGGGTTTTCCCAAAAGGTGTTGAAAATAAACCTAACATGAGCATTGCATTAGCCTAACATTGATAGCCAAAGAATATCGCTGCTGCGATTGTAATGCAAGCCCTGATGAGTCCCTAAATCAAGCCTACATTGCACCAAGCCAACACTTTCATGACCCATGGAAAGTAATTACAACGTTCTTGCAATGGTAAATTAAGGCTAAGGATGGGCAATAAGGCTTGATCATAGCCTGGTTTTGGCTCTGCAACACCCTGTATTTTCGTACAGGCTGACTTGTGTGCAAATCAACCAACATAGAAATTTCCTACCTTTTTATGTTTGAGCCTAATTATATAAGGTGAATGAGGCATTCTTTATTTTCTTGCAGGGTTCAGTTGATTTTGGATCAGAAGCATTGTCAATCACAGGATCAGGGGTAGGATCTACCAAATTGAGAGAGAGGAAGGAAAGAGGTACAGTGTGCTATTATGAAGAAGCAATTCACTATTTTACGGTGATATGGTTCATGGAATAAACTTTGGCAAGAAACTTTGTGGCCACTTTTTCCAAATTTATGTTGAAAAAATTTTAGTTATTTAAGATATTTAACTGTGTGGGAGCAGTGCTGCGCTGCATGCTTCATTTGACCAAATCATATGTGGTTCACACTGTTTGATTGCAAGTGATCTCAAATACTGTAGCAGTTTTTATATTTGTTTGAGTGATTTTCTCCCCCCCCCCCCCTCCTATTCATCGTCATTGACAAGAAACAGCAGGAAAAGTGACAGAAGTTTTGTAGTTAACTTAACCTAGAGATTACCTAGAGATTACTACCTTCGTACAAGTCAGTAAACGATGTGTGTAATTAAGTAGCACAACGGATAAATAACTCTGATTGAATGAGACTTCACTCTGCAACTGTTTTGAAGTTGCCGCCAAAAGGCTTGGTGAATGCTGATTGGATTACCTTTATTGGAGATTAGCCAGTCAGTGGCTCAGGTCTGATGTTCAGATAATACTCAAGTATCTTTTGTGTGTTGAGTATAAAACTGCCCGGTTGTGTCATTTATCTGTTCCTTGCATGAACTAAACTGAAGAGTGTGCAACGAAAAGCGTATGTTATGAAATAATTGGTGAAATAACGTTTTGTAAGTGATTACTTGAAAACTACAAAATAACAGCTGATGCCATCCGTTTACATCACACAGCACAATGCAGTCCTTGTTTGTGTGTAAATCTGTGAATGGAGATCCAATTTTTACCGTTGTCTTCTCAAATGTACAGTATGTACCGATGGTCTAAAAGAAGTAGCCCCTTTGGACTAAACAAGGGAACGAAACGATAAAATATCGATACTTTTTGAGTTCATAGGCATATTTGTTGATCTTCAACTTATGCACGCACTCCTTGTATTTTAAAATGGTCCTCGGAACACCGATGATATGAGTTCATTGAGTTGAATTTTGGACTGCACTTGAAAACAGAGGCTCTGTAAAAGTGTCCCACCATAATTTGATATCACAGGCATATTGCTAAAGAGCTTCAATTTTGACCTCTGGTTTTTAGGGAAAGGTGTTGACCTATGTTCTGGTTTATACTTTTAAATGCTTCAATTGTTGTACAAATAGTTATTCCTTCTGTGTATTGCATTCCATCCAAAGTGCTAAAGAAGAAGAAAAGGAGACCATGTACGCTCATTTTTGAGATGTAGCACCACTTTATCATTCTTACCACATTTTTATCATATTTGCTTAATCATGGCGATGTCCACGAGTCTTTTATTCTTTTCAAAAGCGAAAAACTGAAAGTTAAGGGGTCTCTTTCATCCTGCATTCCTTACACCTGCGGTCTGTTCATTGGCCTTTGTTGTCGCCTTTTTCACGGCCCATGGAACAAAAGCAGCGAAAAACTGGTACCATAAAGGAGCCAGATGTGCTTTCTGTCTCACGTGACATTAAAACAATGAATATCCGAGAGCTGTGCAAGGAAATGGTAGAAGACCTTTTGAATTTATGTTGGCAAAGTGAAATAAATTAACCAGTAGTTCCTGATGAAAATTTATCCAAGCGTACTGCCAAATGCACTTTGAATTGTGTTTATGGGCTGGCGCCGCCCCTGCAAGGAAGCATCTCAAATAATAGGTAGAAACGTTTTAAAAAATGCTGACCTAATCATTTTTTCCATACGTTGTGGCTTTGGGAACTTACGAGGAGTACCAGCTATTTGACAGACAGAATTTAAGTAGCACGATGCCACAACCGCTGGATCATTGTTGGTAGAATCAGCCTCGAGCCAAATCATCCGTCTGCTTTACCCATCTCTCCGACCATGAGTACAGTAGCCAAAGGGGTTGAGTTTATCATATCCATAGATTGCCAAATTAATCCGGTCCTTGAAGGTCTTTCATTCTCAATCTATTTCTACTTCCCTCATCAACTCCATCATGATCCAACATTTGAAGCAATCGATGAACAGTTTCTCCGCTGACAGTTATTCGATGATCGTCATTTAGCCTTCTCCACGGCAGAGCAACCTCGCATGAGCGACCTTGCTGGTGAAGTTTCTTTGGTTTTCTGATACACAGAATGTTTCTTTTTCAGGGGACAGCTCCAAAGCTTCAAATATAGCATTATGGAAGAAAAGTGACTCCTCGAGACCCAGTCCGAAAATAGTTCAAAGAGAACCAAGAGGACAGTCGGTGCCAAACAAAAGGTGATTTTAGACTTATAATTACATTGAAGGGGCATGTGCTAGATAAAGCCTTTGCGGCTTTGCAGCTGGCACCCAATCCAGACAAATACTTAGTCTTACAGTATTGTGAAAGCTATGCTTATTGTCTTTAGTGATTTGAACTGAGTAATTTGCACAATCATTGATAGAAATATTATTTAATTTTCAAACGCAAATCAACCAACATTGTTTAAATCCTTTATCTACCGATAGCGTTCCGTTGTGTTCACGTTATATCAACAGTCCTGTGGAAGAAATACATGGCCAGTTTTATTATATTACAATGCACATTAATATATACATTCTATATTTTCTGGGACCAATGGTTCCGTGGTCCGATACTTTTTCCACTCCTGGGACACCCCGTAATATCATCTTTGTGAATAAGTTTTTGTTAAATTTGTTTCTTTTTGGATTCTGAATCTAAGGTCCCTTTTACACGAGATCGGATCCAAATTGATCAGTACCCAATTTAACAGATAGGCCTTGCGTTACACAGGAATCGACGGATCCGAACCCATTTGGATCTGCTATCCCTACCTAAACGGGATCACTTTCGAAATTGATCCCGTTTGGAGCTGCCTCTAGAAGGTCTCTTGTAAACGGGTGGGATTGGATCCAAACTGATACGGATAGGAAGTGAGACGATTAAGCTGAAAATCCTTTGTTGACATTTCAAAGAGGGGAATCAGAGATGAGACAGAGTCTATGAGAGTGGAAAATTTCAAAGGATCTATCTGATTATAATAAGAGAAATGGTTTACTGGAGCGCTGCTAAGAGTTCATAAAATCCAACTGGATCCGATCCCGTGTAAACGCCCCTCAAAAAGCGGATCGGATCAAAATGGATCCGATCCCGTGTAAGCGGAACCTAAAATTGCTTGCTCATGGTGCGACTGTACAATTCATCCACAGCATAACAATAAATGTTCATCCATCAGCTTTCTCAGTGGCATGCTGCTGTCATGTGCATATGCCATGACTGCAAAAAGTACAGGAATATTCAAATTAACAATACTCCTTGAATTCTAATCATAAGCTATTAAATGATGATATCATACATTCCTACCGTTTTATCATTTCTAATTTACTGAATATATTCCAACAACAAGTTCTTCTTTCTTTCAAAGTGCTTCAACGTCAAAGAGGAATAGCAGCAAGACAGCTGCTCTCTCAAAGCCGGCTTGGTTCGTCACCACAGATGGCATTCCTAGTGAAACCGTAAGAAATTGATTTGTTCATTCATTTTACTAATGGATTAACTGATATTTGCATTGTGCTACTGAGATGTCGTTTTGCTCTATTCCAATTGCTATTTCTATGTGCCTTACATGGAGCGATTTTTGTAAGATATTGTTAGCCTTAAATGAATCCATTGCATTCCAGATGAGGCCAAAAAGACATGCTGTTCCATGTTTCACCAGTTGATTAAATGCAGGAGCTCTTTTTTCGATTTCCACATTCATTCGTAGCAAAAGGGGGCATAGACCGAATTTGATGTCAATGATCTCTTCACTCGTTCTTTATTCTCCATCATTGTCAAAGAGTGAATTTTCACCATTTTGAAAGACAATTTGCCTCGCTTCAAAGGCAATTTATTTGTTGATGGTAGTAGAGGAAAAGATAAGGAAGAGCTCAAGGTGATGCTTAAGACAGCGATGCAGTAATTTGCATGTGCCTTACTTGTAGCTGTCTTTATGATACTGCTCTGCTTCAGTATCATGACTATGCGAACCCTCAACTTTTCATAAACACTTTTTATCATCCTTCTAGCCATATGCCAACCGGCACTCGATCATAGCAAAGTCGTTTGAAAGCATATGAAATTCAACTCCAGCTGATCAGGTAAAGGTCTAGATTGAATGCCAGGGCCCATGCATACTTGCTGACTGTGCTTTTTCCAAAAGGAATTGCTCCCAAAGTTGTTCCTGATCTATTATTAGCGTTGATAGATCCCAATGCCGTTGCTAACGTTGTTAACTTCTCTTGTATTACAAATAAATTTCTTCATTACAGCCTCGTAGCGATTCCTCAAAAGCCACGTTTAACATGATTCCTCAGCGCCCATCGATAGAAGACTTCATCGATTCTGATAATCTTCAAAAAAGTGCACATAAACAAGAATTTGGCAGAAGTTTCTCAAATCCTGATGGCCATGAAAAGCAATCAGCTTCAACGTCATTCCTTGACCAGACTGACCTTAGAAAGATTGGTGACCTTTTACAAGACATCAGCAATGATAAGAATTACAGAGAGCCTAATGCCAAAGATATCTTATCATCTAGAGGTTATTCTTCAGCTTCTAAACCAAAAATGACCCAAGATGAGGAAAGAACTCAAACGTTCTATCCGGAGAAGGCAGGAGCCACAGGTCAGAGGTTAGCAATCGCAGGTCAGAGGTCACATCCTCAATTCAATGAGATCCACAGTGATGCAAATGACACAAAGAGCATAGAGATTGCTGCCAGCAAGAAAATTACATCAGTACATAGGAGCTGGGGTAGCGTCGAGGGAATTGAAACAAAAACTGATGACTATCTCATTGCTATGAGGGAGAAAGCAGCTATTGTTATTCAACGGTGGTATAAAAAAGCTAGAATACGAAGAACAGCAGGAGCAGCGGCCATGAGGAGGATGATGACTAATAAAAAGCAAGAACTCGAGACAAGAATGAGTTATGAACGGGAACAGGTTTGTTATGCGCTTTTATCTGCATCCCCATTTAATCAATATTTAATCCGCATATTCAATTCATTTATGATCAACTGTACGAGCATCTTGATTCTACCAGGCACTTACTTATAAATCAGTGTATGGTCTCCTTAACTTGGATTCGGTTGTCTCCTGTTTACTGAACTTTACAGGTTGTCTCTAAGAATTTGTTAAACGTTTGATTAAATACTAGAAAATAACGATTCGCTGAATGGACACTTAGTCAGGCAACCCTATTCCTGAGATTTTGAATTAATTTTCAACACACGAATCTTGCAAATCTGCTAACAATTCATGGAGTTACAAGCCTTTGAAGTTTAATTAAGTTTGTACGAAAGCTGAAACCAGAGGCCTACAAATGACATTTTTGGTAAAAATCCCATTAGTCCAGGAAATAAGTGACAAAATCGTGCACTTTTGGATACCACCATGAAACTTGGCACAAACATGGAACTTGGTCCTCTGATCAATTTTCGATATAGAAGCAACTTCAACAATGGCCCGTTGTCATGGTAACCAGTTGACATAGTTTCCTCGGAAAGCTCCTCGGTTACATCAGTCTGAAAATTGTATTCTTGAAGGTCAGATGGTTTCGGAAGCATTTTATACCTTTGTCCGAAGACCGGTAGTTCACGAAAAATTTTTTCATCATCTTTGTCTCTAAAACTAGTCTTTTTGATGACACATTTACGTTATTTTTGTTCGATTTGGTGGAAAATTTAATCACTGGCGATGTTCGTCCCGAAAACTGGTAGTTTCGACCAAATACCGTTTTTCGAAAGAAAGTGGTACCCGTAGCCATGAAGGCACAAGTGTCCAAAACCGGTTTTTCTTGCCCACCAAAATTCCATGTCATTCTCAGCGAACCCAGTGTTTATCCTGCTGGCATCATTACCGTCGTAATTATATCTATAGATCAGCAGTGTCCCAAAAGTGGTAGTCTTTAAGTGGCAATTCCGAGGTGGTCCCTATGCTTGGTTCTAAAAAATTGTTGATATTTCTCCTGGTTTGTCCCAAATCTGGTCTTTTTATCTTCATTTGACGGACAACGGTAGAAAACCACTTTAGTGCAAAAAGAATGGAAGTCCTGGTCTTTTTTGTAAATTTTGGCGGACAAAGGTAAAACCAGCTTATAATATAATAATAATAATAATAATAATAATAATAATAATAATAATAATAATAATAATAATAATAATAATAATAATAATAATAATAATAATAATAATAATAATAATAATAATAATAATAATAATAATATAATAATACAATTTATTTACAGTTGGCTAGAAGAATAGCTAATAGATGCTAATAAAGGCCAACTCTACCCTATTTACATGCTCAAATTATGTTCTACCATTAAAACCTATTTCAACCATACATATGCGGCAGTTACATCCAGATCCCCTCCAACTTTTGATTTTCATTTTGAACTCATCACAGCTTTTTGCAGCTTTTTATATGTCTGGAAGCCGATTCCAAACCATACTACTCCAAAATGAGAGAGACTCGTTTCCATATCTACTAGTCCTGGTTTTAGGAAGTTGAAGGAGATCATTTATTCTTAAGCTATATGGAAGCATCTTTCGATTGAAGAACTCCCACAGAAAAGAGGGGTTGCCAGAGGTAATACACTTATACCTCTAACATAAGTTTTTGCAGATTTTTACATGTATTGTAACTTCCTCGTTCCTGTGTAATAGCTCTTTAAAAGTAGAGTCAAAATCATTTAGCAGCACTCTCAGGGCACGCTTATGAACCTGATTGACTTCTTCATTGGCTGTCTTTCCACAGAACATCCAAATGAGTGGGCAGTAGTTAGAATTCGTCAGTATAAATGAGTTGTATAAGAGGCTAGCCTTTTGATAGTCAAGGTTTCTTGCAATCCTTGAAAAAGCTTTAACCTTATTTTTGGTCTTCTGGCAAATAGTTTTGATGTGCCCATTGAAGTTTAGTTTCGAGTCAATGGTGACGCCCAAGAGTTTCACTGTTTCAGACATTTTTATGACATTGCCACGAATATCAATGCATAAGTCGTAGTCTTCTTTGAGCCCAAAGAAAATTAACTGAAATTTGTCCGGATTTGCAACCATTTCGTTACGTTTATACCAATTCATTGCTTCTCTCATGTCATCTTCAATGCATATGGCTACTTCGTCTAGGGTTTCACCACATGCAAAGATCGTGTTATCGTCAGCGAAGTTGCAAATCTGAGAGTGCTCTATAGCATAAAAGAAGTCGTCTATGAATATGTTAAATAAGAGGGTACCAAGCACGGACCCCTGTGGAACTCCTTTTGATACTGTTTTCCAACTACTAAAGTTACTGCCTATTTGACTCTCTGCTTTCTCTCAGTGAGGTAACTGTGCATGAGTTTCAGACTGTCTGTGCCGAAGCCATATGCCTCAAGTTTAGCGATAAGCAGATCATGGGGCAGACAGTCGTATGCCTTTGAGAGGTCCATAACTTACACTTACACTTACAGGTAAGCTTTAGGATTTTGACTAGATAGGAGGTGAGAAAGCTTGGTTTTGTGATAAATCAATGGATAAAGATGACTGATTTTAAAATTTGACCTTTGTCCCAAAAACTGGTTATTTCGGGCAGGAAAGTCATGCTGTGTCATAAAAGAACCGGTTATTTTTTTCCAATTCCTTCGGACAAACATGGGTCAAATTTTTTACAGTACTTGCTAACCCCTGGCCATCCCCAACGTGTAGGGTCTGGTAGCTGCACGTTCTTTTGCAACGCCTGTTGCCAAATAAAGCCGGCTTGGAATATTGCTATCTTTTTATGCTGCCGCAAAGAACCCTCTGCTGGTGGTAGACTGTCAACCGCTCAACACTTCTTTGTGAATAAATACTTTCGCAAATCATTAACCTTAGGAAAAGAGGGTAACAGATTTAAAAGAACTGTGCCATAAATTTCAGAAACAGAAGGCAAAGTTTTCCCAAAAGGATGCAAGAAATTACTGTATCAAGCTTTTGCAATATTTGAGTTCATTGCTTCAATTCTAAGTTGAACACCCAAAAAGACCCTTGAAAGTTTGGAAGAGAAACAGAAAGAGATATACTTCCTAATTACTGAAAGAGCTTGCCGCAACATATTCTTTAAGGACGGTCCTTTACCGTTGTAACAAAAAGCTTCTTATTTGAGAGGCTGCTTGCAAAATGGTTGATTAGTTTTCCCTCCGACACCGAATATCTACCTTAATTAATGCCAAGCTATCGACTCATTGGTTGTTTAGTTAATCTGTGACAGACAGATAACAGATCAGCTACTCCCTGGTTTTGATTCATGGGTCACTTGGGTTGACACGTTCGAAAATAGAATGAGCTTGTTGCAGTCAATGGAAGGGAAAGCTCTGTAAAGATCTACACATGCGTTGGTTTAGAGGAAAAGACAATTTACGCCTTCTCAGCTTCCATTGCAAGTAGTTTCAAGAGGTGATTTGTTGCCATGGCAACACTTACATCTTAGAACATATCTAGGAATGCCGAAGATGCATCATGGCCGCAACATCTTGACTCTCTGTTGACATTACATGGTTGAATGCATGAAAATCCAAGCAAAACAGTCCATTTCGACACAAAAATTGTGGTTTCCATAGCAACAATTACAATCCAAAACGGTTGAAAACCTTTTTTCCCATCCTCTATTCAACTACAGGTGTAAAATGTTTCCGAAACCATCTGACCTTCAAGAATACTGCTATGAGACTGATGTAACCAAAGAGCTTTCCAGGAAACTTTGTGAATTTGTTACCATGACAACGGGCCATTTTTGAAGTTGTTTCTATATCAAAAGTTGCTCTGGTGATCAAGCTCTATGTTTGTGCCAAGTTTCATGCTGGTATCCAAAAGTGCACGATTGTCCTCAAAATCGGCACTTATTTCCTGGACTGCATAGGCCATCGTTTCCGTTATTTTTCAGTTGTTTCAGGGTGAACCAATTGCATTTTGAACAAATTTTCGGTAACCTAGCTTTCAAGTATATGAATGCTTTGAGGAAACAGATTCATTCTCTCGTCGATGATATTTGGATACACTGTTTTGGAAATACGCAATGTTAAGCAGATTTTGACAATGATTATAAAGATAAATTTCCTTAGAAGTCCTCTTTGGTTTGCTCTGATATTAATGAGAGGCATGGCATTGTATAACCTCCTTCGACTTCCATCTTCGAGCGTTTTTGCATTACAAGTAATCTGGAGGTCTCAGGTTTAAGCTGTCGCTTATTTTTATTCTTTGAAAGTTCGCAACTCGGTGAATTTTCAACCGATTTGCAAGGTTCTGGTCTCAAAAATTATTTCATAATCTTAGGGACAAGGTTATCTTCCCATAAGCCTGTTTATGTTATCGTCATTTTTCAATATTCAGTCAAACGTCGAACAATCCTTTTGAGACACCCTTTACCAATTATTGATAAGTAAATACTGACAGACGGAAATGTACTGCTATGCGATCCTTGATCTAACGTAACGAAATCCTTTGATACTGTCCACCATCCAGTTCTTCTGAATGAGATGCGCTTTTGCAGAATCAGCAGTCTTGAACACCAATGGTGTAGCTCATGCTTAGATGGTCGTAGGTAGTTCTGTGTGCCCGATCTTGACCGAACTTGTTGCCTGGCATTTTGCTAAGTTGCTTTAGAGAACGAATTGATGATAAATCGTGTCAACAAATTTTTCGTCCCGCGCTTATCAGAATATAAAAACGTCGGATTATATAGTGGGAGCGGAAGTATCATACCATGTAAATTCGAAGATTATTTGAAAATAGAGTTCCATGATTGGATGAATTTCGAATATTGCTTTGTTCTTTGCTTCCGTCCGATTCGAATGTTGCTTCCGTTGGGCGGAGAATAAGAAGGATTATTATTGGAGTTCCTTTCCTTGGAAGGCACAATGACTGAGAATGTTCGATTATTTCTTTACGAAGAGAAAACAAAATCCGATGAAGATTCGATTCTCTTTTGAATAATGACGACATGGATGGTACGCTCCTTCCGCCTTCACTGTAACAGCACGATTGAACAAGAAGTTCACGCCCTCTTTCTTCTGAGATCTTGTTCGAGATACTGCGAATTCCCCGTTTTGTAAATCACAAAGGAAAAAGACGTTAACTCTCATTGGGTCGCTTTTCAAGGGGGCGAGCGAAGTGTTTCGGGGCATGCGCATATTGACAAAGGAAGGATGAATGGCGATGACCCTGAGATCGATACTGCGCAGACTCCAAAGTGCTTCGACGGACGTCTTGCTCTTGAGGAGAAAATCCAGAGACTTTCTCTGATAGTATCCTGAACAAGATACAGCATTCAGAATCATTGAAAATATACCTTTGTGACCTTTTCACACGAAATTCGCTCTGCTCTTCATATAGTCCTCGTAGTACGGGGTACGACCTTAGGTTACCAAAGAAAAGGTCATCAAATGGCCAGAGATGTTTCTCTTATAGAGGTGCAAAATTATGGAATGGCCTGTCAGCCGAGTTAAAGCAGGCAACCTCCTTGTATAATTTCAAGAAAACTAATTAAAAACTGTTTCCTTTCATTTTGATTTTAGGTTTTGTAATGTTTAGACTAGGGCCCAGGACCCTCTACGTAGAACATTTAGTCATACGTTGGTAATCCGATATGGGATAAGATACATATGCTTTGAGTTACCCACCTAGTAATCGACTTTTCGGAACAAGCTTCCAACTATCTTAAAGGTTTGAATTATATAACTCCATTGTAAATAGGTTTTGTATTTTAATTCATTTAATAGCTTTTTATTTTGTTTTCTAAATTTTAATTAATTTTTTTACGGAGAGCCCCTTGAAAATCAACTTGTTGAAGGGCAACCCTCCTTAAATGTATTAAATGAAATGAAAATAGGTTGTTTGTGTTATTTGAGCACCAATCAAAAGCCATGCTCGTTGTGCATTGACAAATAGCTCTGAAATTCAAGTTTAAGGTCCATTTCCACTTCAACTGCAATTCGCAAAATGGATGCAATTTGCGAATTCCGAATTCCAAAAGCCTGGTAATTCAATGCATACTTCAAACTTATTCGCACGAATTTCGATGCTTTATTCAACCAATGAAATCAATCTCCTTTTGATAACGTGGGTCGCCTTTTATCTCTTTGTTTCGTAAAGTTGTATTCTGATTGGCTGCTTTCAATCCGAGACAATGTTTTGCATTTGAACGTTCGCAAGAATTCAAACATTGCGAATTTCAAACAAAGCATGCGATTTTCATGCGAATTTCAAACAAAGGATCGCATTTGTTTTTTGCGAATTGCAAATGAAGTTGAAAATCGGCCTTAAGGATCGAAGTTGCGAAACAAATGTTCTATCTACCCATTCTCAATCTCCAGTTGCTCTGAAGATGCCCTTGCTAGTGAAACTAGTTGACACTGGAAGAAAATAAAAAGCCCAAAAATACCTATGCCTATTTTCTTCGCGTAGTTAGGCCATTTTTATTGGTATCCTTTACGCAATACTAAATGTAGACATATTCTAACACACCGAAGTAACAGACGAATTGCTTTGCCAAGAATTCGAATCCAGTCGTTTTCTTGTTTGTCTGCACAGTTAATGTCACAAAACTCGTAATCATCCTCGTACATTGTTTTTTCTTAGGCTAAGACACAACACAACTCTGAAATGAGTAAGATTAAAAGAAGAGAGGAAAAGGCAAGGGTAGCGAGACAGGCTGCTATTGAAGAGCTTCAGAAGAAGAGGGAAGATAAGAAAGTTAAAGATAAGGAAATTGCTCAGCAAGAAATTGTAAGTTAGTGGTCACAACCCTATGCTTCCTAAGATCCTTTCAAGTCTCGCGGTGAATTTCACAATATATACAGTAAAATCTGCATAAAAGAACCTGTGATGCTTTGTAACCGGATGAAATGTATCAAATATAAAGGATGCATTCCAGGAAAAAGCCATAATAAGTTCTCAAAGCGGATCTTATGTCAACATGATTTTATGTACTGGATGGAACAAAAAGTTATAATTCTACATCGTTGAAGTTGGTTTACAGTGATTGAATTTTCCATACTCTAAGACACTTAGCATGTTTTAATTATCCAATACATAGACTTGGGCTTGCCTCACTTTTTCAATCTTCACTAATTCAACAAAAAAAGTTATAATTCTACATCGTTGAAGTTGGTTTACAGTGACTGAATTTTCCATACTCTAAAACACTTAGCATGTTTTAATTATCAATAAATATACATGGGCTGCCTCAGTTTTTCAGTCTTCGCTAATTCAAACAAAGTTGTGATTTTACATTTTTAAGATGGTTTAAAGTGACTGAATTTTCGTACTCTCAAACACTTAGCATGTTTTAATTATCCAATACATATACCTGGGTTTGCCTCAGTTCACTATTCAGACATTGCTTTCCTTTTCCATATATTGTATCCTTCCTGTCTTCCGTTCGTTCTTCTTTATGTTTTTTCTTGTTCATCCTATCTTCTATCCATCCTCCTTTCTTCCTGTTCTTTTCTTTCTTTTCCTTCCTTCGATTCCATTTTCTCTGTTTCCTCTCCATTTCTTCCTTCTAGAGAAACCAGCTTCTTGCGAAGCTGTTTCGTGGCTTTGCGCACTTTTCCACCTCTGACGATAGTGAACAGGCTGTACAAACGTGCTAATCTTACTCTCATACTTTTAGGCATTCCTTCAGGAAAGTGGGAAAATTTCGAAACAAAAGTCACAAGCACGGCCAAGGTCAAGACAAAAATGGCCGAACAGTACTAGCTCAAGTAAGGCTGGTTCAAGCAAACCAAGTCCGAGTGGTGAAAAGCAAGACACTAATGCTGATATGAGACCTGGAACTGCCAGTAGCGTTGGGAGAAAAGTCAATGAAATCTTCGAGGTTTGTCTTATAAACTCTTAGCCCATTGACTTTGACGTAGTAAAGTTGATTTATTAGATGACCAAGACAAATTTGTGAAGAAGTATTTTTGGCCTGGTAGGCCACCATCAGTTTACAATGAAATCTATAGATAAAAGCTGAACCGTTGAATTTCGTAGGTGCCGTGATTAAAACTCTTTGTCAACACCAATTTTACAAAGGGCGAACATGAATTTATAAATATGAAACCTAACTAGAAGTTCACTAAGATGTATGAATATTGTATCGGCCTAAAATACTTTGCGACACACTTTCTTTGGAAACCTCCGTTCTCTTCACTGAAAGATGTAGATTTAGATATGGAGATATACCTTGTGAGTCAAAAGAGAAGCTCCATTTGAAATATCACTGTTCCCTGAATATCAAAATGATGATATTGGGAAATATACTTTTTAGCAAATAGAGCTCAAATTTACCTGACTGAAATCAGCTACTCCGTTCTGAAATCATGAGGGATTTTCTGCAGAAAGTGATATTGAGAAATCTTCAAAACAGGCTCAAAGTAACGATCAAGATTTCCTGAACTTTCTGCCTTGTCTCGATGATTTTAACACATTTTAACTTAATTTCTCCTCTTGAGAAGATGAGATCATCCGGAGCAATGATGCTTTGCCCTCAGGGATGGCATTTTAATCCTCCCAAAGGGAAACAACATCCTAAAGCATGTATACAAATTAGTGGTATAAGGTATAGACATGCGAAAAATTTTGTCAGTAACCAATCAAATGTTTTGCGAAGTTCTTCATGCGCTTTTTACTTCATCCTAATTGCAAAATGGCGCCGTCGGAGAGCAAAATGGCACCTCAAGGGAGAAGATTGTTTATTGAACAATGAAAATAATTCCATGTTTTTGAGGAACCTGCTCGTGACTGAGAACAGGCTTCGCTTTCATTCGCTGGTTCACAGACCCTACTGGCATCAGAAAATAAATTCAATTCAACGGGAAATTTGAACTCTACGGAAACAGTAGGGGATGCATACAGGCTAGCTCCCATTGCGCAAAACCTTAGATTCTAAGTATCAGTTATTCAATCCGTTACTTAGTTTCTCATACTTGAAGTATTTTTCTTAATTTTTCAAACTGCAGAATTAGTTGGCGTGCCTGATTTTCCTTTTACATCAATTTTCCTAGCTAGCAGATCTTTCTACAGTGAGAATTACAGAATTTATCGTCTCATTGCTTATTGTTACATCCATTTCAAATTTTGTCCGCATTAATCATTTAGTCCTTCAATTAGGTTGCCGTGGATGAAAATCTTGCTCTCTCATCTGCCCATTTTAGTAGATTTGTAGTACCTTGCATTATTTTTGGGGGCTCTCTTGAAGGGATCAAGTCTGGCAAGAAGCCATCGAGATGTCGACACTGAGGTAATGCTCACGGACAGAACAGCTGAAAGTGATCCGGCCGTTACAAGGTAACTTATGTATGATTTTGCCATTTAAGGACATTTCTGTGTGTGATTTAGGAAAATATTTGCAGGCGAAGCCTGAGCAATCAAGCTGAAATACACCATAAATGGCAGGGATAACATTAAAAGGTCAATGCAGCCTTTCTTCCATGATATTCCTTCCAGAGGTTTATTGAAAGATAATCTGGATAATGTACTATGAACGCTAGATAATGTACACATTTTTGAAGTGCTCCTTAAGAAAATTATCTCTGCACGATCTTGTAGTAAAAACGCCAAGCTGTATTTTGGGATTTCCTTGCCTCCCAAGATAATTTATAAGTTTGCACGAAATTTAGGCAGATAAAGTTATGTAATATGACAATACATCCAAAGAAAAATAATTTGTTTCGAAATGATTTTAAGCACCACTTTATTTCAAGGTTTGATGCATCAGTTCAAGCAGCAATCTTACGGTTACTGTACCTCTTCAGGACAAGGGAAGTTTCGTTTATTTTACAGTGAACTATAAGCAATTCAAAACAACATCTTCCCAGTTACGAAAATGCTGTTTACATTAGGAGAAAAATTTGGTAACCAAGGGTTGGTTCCAAGTGCCCTTGATTACCTGTTGAAGGGATGTTGCTGTTTACTCCGGTTACCTTTTATTTTATATTTGATATTTGATTCTAGTAAGGAGAGTTGCCCTTCAAGCGGAGTTGTTTCACAAGGGGCGCGGTAAAAGGCCACATCGATCTGGGAAGTAGCTCTCAGGTCATAATTTTCAGAAGGCCCAGTTTAATTTTCAGAGCGTATAATTTACCAGTTTGACAACTTCAAAACTGGTTGAAAGACAGACGAATCTAAAATCCTGAAAATGATCAAAATATTCCAAAGATGAATTACAGCAAGGTGCTCGAAGTTCCCTTTAAGCCGTTAAATCAAAAAGGAAGATTTGATAATTTTTTCTTTTATGTTTGCTAGATGTGACGTCTGTTCTGTTGTTTAAGGAAACAGCAACGGCCTTCTCTACTAAGAAATAACTGTGATATTTTTGTCTTAGCGGGAAAGTGGAAAGCGAAGTGAAGAGCAGTAAAACAACTTTTGAAGACTTACTTGATACTTTGAAAGAACTTGAAGCTGAACCACCTGAGCTGAAAGAGCCAAGGAAGTCTTTCAAAGATGCTTGGGGTATGTCATTCAATTGCACCCTCTTCTGTTGTATCTCATATGCAGATTTTATCAATCATTAAAGGTCTTCACTTAATGAATTTACTCCTGTTCAAAAGTTTGTTCAGTTGGCCTTCTCGGCCACATTTTGTCTTCTAGCTCATCTTTTACGTTAACAGTAAGACTGCTTCATAGGCCTGTCAAGTCACTGTGAGACTGCTTGAGGACGTCAGTTAGCCTCACTCCATAAGGGTCTTCAACTTACGTTCATCTTGTTGAATTGAATTTATGTCGTTGTTGTCGCTTCAGTGAGGGCCTTATTTCCAACTGTTCTCAGACCGGATAAAAATTTCCTTTGGGGCACAGATCTGCTCCCCGACCTATCAGAATGAAAGATGACGAATAGCGTGATCGGATTGGCTGATTTTTCTTCAATTCAAAGTTCCCGAAAAGCGCGTCCGACTGAACGGCTGCAAATACCAAAATCTTGAAATACTGAACGAATTTAGGAGCTGTTGTACGTCCCCGTACAAGCAAAACATCGTTTGTAAATAAAAGTTTTTTGCTGAAATAGCTCTAAGAAACATCCATCTAAGTACTTATAGCTTGTTCTACAGTGTAGCAGTCCAGGATGACTGCTTTTTTGGTTTTTAGGGTTGTGATTTTGAGAAAAAACTGCAGGGTGATTTAGGTCCTGACCGTTTCTGGAAGGACATGAATCGTAATTTGAGCTTCCATCTGTCTATCAATAGCGATAGCCAGGAATATGCAATGAGTCTAGATTTCAATCTTAAGCCAATCAAGGGCCTGTCTTCTTTGCCTGTTAACAACGCCAAAGATCGAAAAATTTTGGATTTACCTGGCCATAGACCTTTAAGCTATTCTGCAAAAGAGCTTGGATTGAGTGATGTGTATATACATTTGATACGATAGATTCAATAGAGGATTGCGCTAAAGATGGCGGCGAGGTAAAAAAATTCCTCGCCGCCATCTTTAGCGCAATCGTCCATTGGGTGAAGTTCGAGCTTCAATCCCTATTATGTGCATTCGAATATTCTTCAAAATGTATCAGAACATCGTTTGATGCAGATTCTGTTCTAGAATAGATAAAATTAAAAGGTCTAATGACATCACTATCTGTTAAGAGTCCAGTCTCTTGGCCTTTGAACACGTTTGCTGCTTTGTGTTTGGGAGTTAAAGCAACTGAATCAATAGTTCCACGAATCCAATGATGTTCCTCGTCAAGTACCTTAAAAGCTCTGTTTAGCCCCAGGGGGGGGCTTATTTAATTTTTGGACTCTTCAGAGGGGGGCTTATGAGAGACGGGCCTTATTCACGAAATCCAATGACAAGGATATATATTTCATTTCATTTCATTTTGAATTATTTATACAGGTAAAAACATTCAGTTCATACGGAAAAAAACTGCTTTACAATGTGCCCTGTTAAAACAGAAAAGAAAAAACAAAAAGAAAAAACAAAAATTAATTACTCAATAAACTCCAAATTCTACTTAATACATTGTCAGATAAATTCCCTAAAAACCCTAATTTTAATTATTCCTATCCAACCGAAAAAAGGAAATTAAATTGCAACAGAAAGGAAAATCGATTGACTATGTTCTTGATGGAAGGAAGTACGTAAAGTTTGTTTTATAATCCTTCCTTTAGTTTTAATTTGAAGTTTGATAGCGAGGGAGACAGTTTGATTTGGTGATCTAGACTATTCCAAACGGTAGCCCCTCGATATGCGAATGACTTTTGTCCATTGTTTGTTCTAAACAAAGGAAGTTTCAAGTCAGTTTCGGTGTTTCTTAGCGTCCTCATTGCCTGTTCACGCTGTCTTTGAAACATTTGGGCCATATAGTCTGGGCAAAGTTGGTTAACAGATTTGAAAACAGTAGTTGCCGTTTCAAACCTGATCAGCTCTTTAACTGTTAACCAGTATATATGATAGCTCTTCAAGTATTATTTACCCCGTATTTTGCGGATTCAACACACAATTTAACGAATCAAATACAAATGCGAATTCGACAATTTTGTAGCCCAAACCATATCAAAATTATCATACAGGCTTGTTTTGTGGCTCAGGTTTGGGTTCTTGAACTGATCTAAATTTACTTTTTTGTAAATACCTGGGAAAAAAACATTGTAAATATGGAAAACATTGTAAGAATCTGTAAACTTATGTATTGTAGATAATTACTCTCTATTTTATTTCTTTTTTTACAAAATTTATTTTTTAGATAGTAGCCCTGAATTAGCTCTTGTTTTATAGCTATTTTTGCCTGGTGCCTACTTTAAATAAATCAATAATAATGATAACAAAAATTTTTTAGCTAAGTAGAAAGAAAATCTCTGTTAATTTCTGGGATTTCATACAGGAAGGGGCCTTAATATAGAGGGGGACTTATTCAAAATTTCGGCTCAGAGGGAGGGGCTCATTGGAGAGGGAGGCTTTATAGACAGGGGCACTTAAAGCTGTTATGGTAGATCGTTATTTTAATGATTTTATTAAACAAGAAGAGGACTATTCCTTGATTCAATGACCAAATCGTTGATAATTTATTCGAATGATAAATAATAGTTAGCAGAATCTCAGATACTTGCATTTGTACAACCAACAATCATGTTACAATATTTGTTTGTAGGTGGTGATGCCAATGAAAAGGTAAGACTATAGTTGCTTTTATTTTTCAATTTGATTGATTTTAAATTATATTTAAACACGGATACAGTTTCGTTACAAACTACTTTTCAATTTGCTTTTGATAAAGACCAGCCTGCTTGCAGAATTTATCTCTTCGCTGCTATAGAGACCCATTGATTGTAACTGAGTGTCTCAAAAAATTACGTAAAGGAAACTGAAATGAAGCTGTGACCGTGAACAAGACACAACAGAATTAAAGAACATCCTGCCTTCATAGAATTGTTGGGGAGACGAAATACTGACCCTTTTTGTTTTAACACATTGTGTTTCAGTTTTGTTGGTAGCGAATCAACGCTGGGGCTCACACTGTCATTCGTATCGGAGCTATTGTTTCTTGCTTTTGTTCTCAACGGTCAAACTAATTTACATATTACGTCACTGAAGTAAATCGTTGGTGCGCATGCGATCTGGAGCCCTTTTTTGGTGGATTCCTTGAGGCTCGGAACTTAGCCTGTTCCAAACTGTATACAAATCTCATATCTACACTATATCATGTCCAAAATTTGTACTCTTAGCATATTATCAAACTTACTGTGTATTATTTCTGATTAGCTGATTTTAAAGATATCAGTGACTACAAATCGCTTAACTTTTATTATCAATTTTCTTTTTCCGTTGGCAAAAGTAACTATTTAGCAAATTAAGTTCAACGCAAAAAATATGTATTGCAAAGTATAGATAAAAGACACAAAATTATTTAAACTATTTACAATTCATCAAAGCATGCAATAAAAACAAATTTCTGAAAACATCAGAAAAAGCCAAAAGCCCACTCCTTTCACTTGCAATGTCTTTTCACACTGTCGTATTTATAACTTCAGCAAAGAACGCCTTGAAGTATATCAAAGTATGAACATGTTTAAAAGCTGGCCCAGACTAAAATGAAAAAAACCCCAGCGTATTTGATCCCCGAGGGAGGAGGTACTTGGTCTCGGAACTTACAGGGAGGTTACGCTGGAAAATCAGATAGGCTACCCTTTCCTGGTTTCAAATCTCTGAAGATGATACCCTGTTCCGGAGCAAAATAATCTAAAGCAATACCATGTCCTTGATTTTCTTTAAACAAAATCGGTCGCTGCCTTGGAGATTTGTAAGAAATCTTTAAGGAAATGCGGAAATGTTGCCATCCAAACGATTTAAATCTCATTACTCGAGTGGAAATGACGTACAGTGACGTTTCCGAATCAATAATGAAAAACATCGAAACTGTCATGCAAAATGTAACAGTGGGCTGGATTAGAACTGATTCGTTGAAAAATATTGCACAGAAGAAGAGAACCTCGTGTCTCCTCGTAAATTAACCGACACACTTTTTTGTAGCATTCATTGACGACCAAGAATCTGAAGACTCTTACAGCAGAAGGAGAAGGCAGGTCAGTAGCAGCGACACTTCTAGAATCCTTTCATGATTGTTGTTGGGATCTATACTGACAATCTGTAAAATGAGAGTGAATGCAAACACGAAGATGGAGGTGTCATGGTGCAGCGGTGTGATCATCTGACTTTGCAGTCGGTGTGGCTCAAAGCTTCATGGCTCAGTATCCTGCCAAACTACTTCAAAGTGATGAAGCGTTGTCATGGACCCGGCTAGTTACTGCTACGATCCTAGGTATTCAGAAAACTATGACGATATCTTCACACAAGTTTTATAGCAGCACATCGAACAGAATTTGAATTCCAAAAATCCTAAGATAACGATTCCAAAATTTTGTTTTGGGTCATCCCACCAAGGTTTCACTCAAGATATAAGAAAAGTAAACCTATCAAACGATAGAGGAATTCATGCAGCCAAATTGTGTTGCATTGGCAAAGGGAATGAGAAAGTGTTTAAAATATGTTTACTCAACGCATGAACAAACTTTGAACTTGCTTCATTTATAATAGCGCTAATCATTTTGCTTGTGGCTCATGTAGGGTGGGTCCTAATGGACGGTGGCATCGTAGCTCTATTGGAGCGGTCTTCTAGATCACAAAAGTGCTTCCGGAAACTCCTCCCACTAAGTTTGAATGAAAACTATCATGAAGGAGCTCATTTTTGCACGCTAAATGATGGTTTATCAGACCATGAAGGTGCACTCTGAGTTTTCCGTAAATTCATTTAACTAATTTTGTGTCAAATGCTGAAGGTTCATGGCAAATTTTGAATTCTTGGAGATTTCGTATGCATACTATCCTTTATATTGATTGACCTGTCATCAACTTTTGCTTGTAATGTTGTTCGTATGATGTTGTTGTTGTTTCAGGTTAACGAACAACCCGTTATTGACAGCTGACAAGTTAAGGTATACTTCTACACAGCTAGATATGCATCCTTCACCTGTTGTTATTTTATCAATTTCTTTACAGTCGACAATTCAAAGTGATGATTATATTAAGGCTACTCGGTGTCCAAAAAGGTATTCATGTGTAAAATTCGCAAAAATTCGATTATAAAACCTTTGATAACATTTTTTTACTCATTTTGCCAAATACTCAAAAGCTTTCTATATAATGAAATATTTGCTTTTGATATAGCGGAGTACAGAGTGAGTCAATTATAAGGTCCCTATAATGTAGCCAACTTTAATCGGCCATTTTTTCCCGTCGTAATGGGAGATCTTTCTGCAGAAATCTCCTTCGAAAACTTGCAAAAACGAGTGAAAACAACGAGTAAGATTTCTCTATGTTCATGTATTTCGTCCTCATGGGAGAATGGAATCCCCTTGAATGAGTTATTCATAGATACTACCTATGAAGAAGTCTTTTTATTTCCTGAAGTTATTGCTTTGAGGGAAACATAACATGGAAGCCTTAGCTTGCTCATAATCGTAATCAAAGTTTCTCAAAGGAGCGTTTTTCAGAAAATCCCTTGCGAAATCTAAACGGAGTGACCGATTTCAGCCTGAAAAAAATCTAAAAGTAATTGAGCATGTTCGCGAACATGGTGGTAGGTTGATGCGAACGGTTATTAGACAGCCAAGAAATAGCTAAATCCAAAGAAGAAGTTAACAATCATTATCAGGCATAAGAATTTAACGCAATTTCAATGTAAGACATTATCTGAAGAGATTCTAATGTCGATACGCAGTAAGTACAGTCGAAACATATACAGTTGTGGAACTTAATGCTAGATTACAACAAACATATGTGTCATATATTTTGAGAACATATGGGCAGCCCCCTGCCTCCTTATCTCAATGAAACCCCTAAAACTTAAACCCCTAAAAATTCAGTGGCATGAATGGAATTGAAATGAATTGTCTTCAATAATTTGAGGAATCAAGGCATATTTAGGCTCACGTTACTCAATTTTCATTTAGATCCGTTCTTGCTACTAAAAACGGAGCTATTTTTCCTCCCAGTTCACATTAATCCGTTTTTAAACAAAAACGAATATCTTTTGAGTACGGTGATCACACTTGTCCTCAAAAACGGATCTGATCACCTTTTGTTTGTCTTTGCTCTCTGTTCTTTGTTTTATTTGTTTCCTGATTATGTTTCAGTCTTTGTTTGTTATCAGTGTTTCTATATTCCTCCGTTTTTGGGTGTTCACATTTCAATTATGCGTTTCTGTTTAGCCCCGTTTTCATTTAGCCCCGTTTTTGCAAGCGTTTTCATTTAGCTCCGTATTTGGGGTGGACTAATGTGAACGCAAAACCAAACACGGAGCTAACCATCTCCATTTTTATCCAAAAACGGTGTAATATGAACGGGGCCTTAGACCTCAACACGATCTTTTGGAAAAGTCTGACACTTAAAACGACATTCCAACCTCCAAAGAAGGTAAGCCTGAAGCCAGGCTGACTGAACTTTGATCGGAGGTGCCAGCCACTGGAGTAATTTCAAGGCGTCTAATGCCCAAGATAATAATGCACCCAGTAAACATAGCCAGTTGTATGTAATGAGAATTCATTAACAATAATATTCTGTTTTGCAGAAGTATCATGGATTTTCTGGATGAAGTGGAGCAAGCTGAGCAGGATATTCGAAGTGAGCTGAGTCGGGTAAGCATTCGGTATACTGATTCGTATAAATATATTATCGGGCGTCCTGGAATGAAGTATGCTTTTGTTTTTGGATCCAGCAATGAGAATCAATGGTAAATCAATTTCGAAATGTCTTTCGATAGTTGAACTTGAACGCAGATACGTCCTTGATGCTGTGAGTGTTGAAATATTACTGTTGATTGTTCAAATACGCGTTGCCTCCAAACCAGAGCTTTGGGCTTTTTAGCCAAATCAAGTTCTTGGAGAACAGCAACTGAATAAACACTTTCCTTGATAAACATTGAACAAAACTCTGATCCTATCCTATTATCCTCCGTTTGTTAGAAGTCACTTATTGCGCCGTTTCCTGTGTTTCCTTCAAGTTTGTATTAAGATTCAATGTGCGTCATTAATTTGCTTGACCAAAAGACTATAGCTCTTGTTTGGACGTGGCGGCAAATTTGGAGTTTCAAGATTGATACGTCAACTCTGAAAGCACAAATATCAACAAATGATGCTCCTATCATTAGATTAACTATCGAAAAACATTTTAAAATTGATTAACCATTGATTGAAGCTAATTCTCATCGTTGGGACCAAACAGTTCTATGTAGTTGTATACTTTGATCTTGTACACCCAGTACATATACCGTCTAGCAAGCTGATCCCCCCAAAAGATGCTGTAAAAGGGCTGAGGAAAACTTTTTAAACTCTCTCCCGCTAGGACATTTCGCACGTACACCCCCCTCATTATGCTTTATTTGGCTTAGCTACTGTTTCTTTGCCCAAAATAACCCACAATGATTAGTGGAGCATTGCTACTTACTGCTTGTCAGCGTCGTAGTGCATACAAAAGGGATTCTTTCAAATGACGGGTCAGAACAAACAGACTGCAAAAGATGCCCCAAGTTCCTTATGGCAATCGCCAATTTTCGGTTTACAATACAATATAGCGTAACTGGGGACAAGGTTCATTGCTGGCTGGTAAATGTATAAATTCACTACTGAGCAAGACTTACCATTAGGAGTGAAATGTCAAGACCAGTGTTGAGTTAGATGTTACATGAAAGTTTCCACGAATAGAAACATTGAATTGTCACAAATAGAAACACTTTAATTGCTTTTGGATGGTTACTTTTGTGTTGTCGTAAATCTCATGTTGCATGTAATTTCAGAAAGATTCTAACTATTGTCTGTTTATCTTATGAACATAATGATATGTAAACTAAGATTAATCCACTTTTTGTGGGCTCTTTTGCAGTCAAGAGTCGTTGAATCCGTGGTATCAGAGAAGATGTCAAATTTGTTCGATGAGACAGCATCGCCAGAGTATGTATAATTCTACGGTTTTGTGGCTTTTCTCAATTCACTGGTAATGAATGGGCTTTATAATGTGACTGAACTGAATGAGCAGATGAGATCTCATAAGTTCACAAATAACCCATTATATTTGACAACCCAACACGTGGCAAGAGAAAGCAAATCCAAAGAAACCAGTGGTGTACTTCTGTTTCTCTGTGTCCTATAGAAAGAATGACACCATATAGGTCAGGTCATAGCTCAGTTCATTTACTAGAAATGGACGACAACGCTAAGGGTGGCGTTGGGAAGCATTTTTCCTAGATTTATTGCACTCTTTAATCAAATCTCTGTAGAGTCGCTGAAGAGTTGTAATTAGAACGAAATGTATCTCTGTAAAAAGCTCCTCGTCGCCGTTATTATCAAAAAGTTAGAGGGATTCCATCCTTCCAGGAGGATAACATGCGCTGATACTCGTAGATGTCATTATTGTTAGTAACGGACACCGTCCAAATTTTTGTCGTTGTTTTGCACTCATTTTTGCAGAGTTGTTAAGGTAGCTTTCTGCAGCAAATCTCCCATAGTTACAAGCAAGAATGGCCCATTAAAAATGGGTAAATTTTAGAAGATGAACATATTAGCTATGGAGCATGGAAGTTTTCGATCTTATTGCTTTGATATTCTAAGAGGAGCGTTTGTCAATGCGATTTGCTCATTTTTACTCACTCTGGATTGATTCTTTGAATAAAACCTGTAAATCAGTTTTCGTTATATTAAGGAAAGACATGATGGAATCAGCGTCTCAAGTAGCTAGTGATATTAGCAATGCGATAGCTGCACAGAAAGAGGAACTGGATGACAGGAAAAGATCCGTTAATATGTTACAGAAAGCTATTGTAAGTTTTCAGTTATTATTTCCACCAACATGAATTTAATCTTGTTGATGCTTTGAGTAATTCTTTGGAGCAAAGTTTGGAAATGACTTCGATCTTCCATCGATAAGTTTTCAAGCAAACTTTTCTAGATATTTGCATTCTTAAGGAAACATTGACATCGGCTGCAAGAATTGAGTTACTGTCAAAGTCTGAGACAGTTGAAGTCTATCCCGTTTGGTTTGCTCTGGGATCAGCAAGAGTTATTACATTAGATCACTTTCTTTTCCCTTGATTTGGGAAGGTTTTTGCAAAGCAAGCCATTCAGGAGGTTCCTGGTTTTTTCTCACCAAATTGATCTTCAAAACTCGTAACTCAATGAATTTTCAGTCGATTTCCAATACGCTGGTGTCTAGATCAGTTTAAGATCTCAGGAAAGGGAACACGTTACCAAGGAGTCTGTTCATTGTATCATTATTTGTTCATATTTGATCAAAGGCCGACCAATTTTATTGGGGCACCTCTTTTGTATGAAATACAACTCATTAACTTAGGTAGGTTTTAGAAAACAGATTTTTTCACCTACTTATGTTTTACAGCTGTCTCCCTTTGTTTTTCGTCGTCCTATCAGTATTGCCCATTTTGAATTTGCAGCGATCAGTTGTTGTTCATAAAGACATACTGTCTGGTTTGCGATTCTCACCGAAACTGTGTCAGTCTCGCAGAATCCTGTATTGTGTTGTGATTTCATTTCTTCTGTTTTGCCAGCAACAACAGCGAGAATTTACCAGTACTCATTTACAAGAAGTAAATAAGGAGCACAAGCAACAGTTGGCTTTGCAAAGACAAGAATATGAAGGGACCATTCAACGGCATTTGTCTTTTATTGATCAGCTTATTGATGATAAGAAAGTTCTAAGTCAAAGATGTGAAGAGGTTGTTAAAAAGCTTAAAGAAACTGATCAGAAATATGCAACAAAATTGAAGACGCTCGAGGAGAAGTAAGTGTTAATGTGACTTTCTATTCGAGGCCTTCTTTGACGAGATCTCTTTGCTCGGTTGAGACTCAACATGATCTTTTGAAATGTTTTTTGCATTATAGGGTCTGGGCGTAGTGAACTCAATTTGCTGTCATAACTAGGTCTTTACATGTCGGTTTGCAATATCCTTGGATGTACTTTTTTGTCAAACCAGGAATAAGTGAAGAGAATATTGAGAGAAAAACCGTCTTTTTCCTACTAATGAGGAAAGTGAGTCAAACGTTGCTTTCAAATCAGCTCAAGATGGAATATAATAGATATCCAGATTTGGGATATTTCCATTTCGGTTTAAATTTCGGCTTAGTTTCAAACCATCGTCAGTTTTAGTTTCAAACCGGGTCCCTTTTGTTAAGATCTAGCAACTGTTCTAAACCTGCAGTACTGTATATATTGCAGATTTTTCAATGATTTTGACGAAATTGATAAGCAGAGTGGCGTTATGTAAGGCTGACTTGCACTCAGCGGCATTTCCCGAGCGAGAGGAAATTTATTTTTCACGAGAGAAATGGTTGCTCTCTGGAGTTTAAAAGAAGGTACAGTTTAACGACCTGATTGGAAATTAGGCTTTACCGACTTTACCCTGCCTAGTCTGAAATGCTAATTCCAAAGATTTGTGACAATAACATAATTGGCTTTTGATTGACACCCAGGGCAAAGGAATAAGTGATTGCAAACAAAATGGCTTCAAGTCCGTGTTGTCAAGCCCTTTGTGAAGAGAACAAAGCATTTACGTAAGTCTGATACCGAAATGGAAGTTCCCTAGGAGATAGTGAAATTATTTGAGCCGTTCTCCCACTCCCTAGGAAGATTATGTCCTGAAAAGTATTCAAATCATTGCAAATTCGTAGGTTGCTGGAAAAGATTTTCTTGAGAACAACCGTCCTAGTTTCAAGACCGATTTCTGTCCGATAATTTTTAAGTTTTATTGGAACATATCTAATACTGAATAATATATTTGCTACTGCTATCTTGATATTTTAAAGGTGAAGGTGAAGGTGAAGTTGCGGCTTTTAGCGCCAAACACTGGGATCGCAGATGTAGCTAAGCGCTAATCGAGTCTGCGAATCCTTGTCATGATGCTCAAATAGTAGGATCCTACTTGGTATCTAACCCACTCCGCCTGACTGTTCTGACTTCAAAGTCACATGATTACACCTTCAGTATCTAGAGAGCAGTGACCTTTGACCTGGGCGATTTGAAGCGGTCCATACCTGGGGGGTGGAATCCACCCCCCCCCCCTGTTTATCTCTGTTGTTGCTTTAGATATGGCAGCCAAATTTGGCACAAAGGTCGTCGATTATATAAACAATTAATTTGTGAAACAATGGTTTAATTAGCGTTGTTGTTGTTGTCGTTGTTGTTGTTGTTGCTAGAGCATAATTAACATTATGACGTCATAACATTATGGTGCAAAGACATTGAATGAAATCCCATTAGAAATCAGGATGAGTTCCACGATTACCATTTTCAAAAGGAAACTGAAGGAATTCCTGAAAAACTAGCATCCTTCCCAAAGCATGATCGCTAGGAAGACCGGCAAATTTCTAAGGTTTTATTATATGTAAATAGATATTTGTATAGTTCTTTTTTGTTCTTTTTAGCTGATAGGGTATTGTGTTGAAATATGATGAAATGAAAATGAAATATTACGTCATAAAAATGAAAGTGTGTTAAAAAGTCATAAAACTTTATTTTTCGTAAAAAATGAAATGTATAGATCAAAATAGATGTAAATTCATACTTTAGACTTAATTGGACCAATTGAAAAGGATTAAAAGAGATACAATGTATATTTTTCACAGAATGTGGCAGGACAACTTGGTTACCATGGGGACAAGGCTAGAAGTAGAACACCAAAATTTTTACTGTTTCATTGCTGTATGATAGAAAGTTAAATTTGCTAAATCGCAGAGGCATTCAACAAACACGGAAAAATTTACAAATGAAAATGTACGAGGGGGTGGAATCCACTCCCCCCTTCCAGGTGAGATAGGGTTAAACCACGATTGTTCTTTAGTTACTCACCCGACAGGGATGACAAATAGTAGAAAATCCACCTTGAGACCAAGTATAACTCATTTAAATCAATAAAAGTTCTCTGAATCGATTTTCTTTTTGAGTTTGTTGCCGTACATGTCAAAAATTTTATGCAATACCCCTTTCTTCATTGAAGCCACGCTATTGAGTTGAAGAAGCAAAAGGAAATCATGGAAGCTGCAGAAAAGCTGCGGCGTGAAAAATGGATTCAAGAAAAGACTGTTCAAATTAAGGTTTGTCCATTTCTATCATCCTCGTTATTTTAGCACAGGAATTAGAATACCCGATCTGGAGTCAAATCCGTCATGTAAATCTGTCTTCAGATATATGCAAATCCGTCTCAAAGAAATTACTGCATGAGAAAGATTCACAAAATAATTACAAAATTAAAAGGCTCTGCTCTGTATTTGAATTTCTCTTGCCAACCCATATTGAGACACGTCTGAGAGTTGTATTCAAATGGATTCATTGTGAAGGAATTGTTTACCAAAAAAGCACACATCGAAGGGTGACCTGATTATATCTCATCATTTTTCCCGTTCTTTGTTTACGTTTGTAATGGGCCTAGCCTTGTTGCCAGTACTATTATTAGCGTAGAAAACTGTTCGAGGACTGCCTCTCGTGCCTGAAAAACACTTGGCACGTAGCTCAACGGGACGATTGTAGCCTGCATACAGTCTTTCTTTGTGTAGCATGAAAAGAACGAGACAGTAATGATTACGCATGTATAAAACATCTTTGTATATTGATAGACATATCCATTTGAATTTGAGCCAATTAGAGCCTGTTTAGGGATTTTTCCAAATTCCAAGACAATCAGCTTCTGTAGCATCCTTTTTCCCTGTTTGTTTGAAATGGAAGGATTTATAGAGCAGATTGCCTTCATTGATTTTCATTTTGTTGAGTCAGCCATACATAAGGTTTTTCAATGATGCGCAGTGTTTCTATTTTCCTTCTCTCTCAGTTTTATGTAAGAAAGGCCTCACGCAGGCTAGGTGATGGAAGATTGAATACTTTTCTATGATGGTTGGTGACTTTAGTCTTCATGACGACTTGCTCACTGCCATCTTGAGCATAGCTAACCTGCGTGCAATGCAGTGCTACCTGCGTGCCTTTTGAACCTGAGTGAAAAATAAAAAGACTGCGCATTAGTAAACGATTTCTCGTATTTTGTTCAATTGTTCCATTGTAGTATGAGCCAATTAGGGCATAGTTAGTAATTTTCCGATGCATAACGCAATCATTTAACGGAACGTGTTTGTTCTGTTTCCTTTTGAAACTGAAAAGTTTGATAGAACAGATTGAGCGTTCATTGAATCCCCTGTTCACACTCAGCTGATGTTTCAAATCCGTTCTGTCAAGTTTACAAAACAAATACCTCATGCAGGCTAGAGGATCGCTCGGCTTCAGTTTCCTATACCTTGCTGAGTTGAATCTCTATGGAACGTGTCAATTTTGATTTTGTATTTGACATATCCATGCGTGCCCTTGAGAAGAAGACTTTTTGAGTTTGTGGCAAAAGTCAATAGACCTATTGATGTTTATACATACTTGAAATAGACCTATTTCACAATTCATTTCGATACAAAAGACATGACTCCCTGTACGACAAGAATTTTGCATCAAGTCATTATTTTGCAACTACACGCACAAACAATTTCATGCGTTGCTGAAAGCAATGCACGCTGTCGAGATTTAGATCCACTCGAGGCAAGTGATCTATTGATCGCATTGATTCGAGTGATCCATTGACTCGAGGCAAGTGATCCATGTCGAGATTTAGATCCATTTAGATCCAATCGAGGTAAGTGATGTTCATGGAAGAATATCAAAAGAACTGACGTCATTGTGAAAGCGTTCTATTGTTATTAGCTCCTGTTCATTTTACTGAGAAGATTTATCAACAGAAACAGGCCTTAGTACCATTTTTCTGCACAATGCATCTGGTAAAGTATCAATCCCCTTCTATCTTGTAGGAAATGACTGTGAAGGGCCTGGAGCCGGATATTCAAAAACTAATTGCAAAGCATAAAGCGGAAATAAAGAAGCTCAAAGCTATGCATCAAGTAAGTGGTTTAGAAATCCTCTTGATTTTTAGTTTGCCAGACATAAATTGCAAACCTCTGTGAGGTTCAATAGGCTTATTTGCTTTTGGACGATTTAGAGGGAAGCGGGGTCGCAAGGTCTTATTCAAAGCGTCAAAAGAGTCTAATGTTGTTAAGTCTGTCAATAACACGTTTTCGGGAACAGGCTTTTTCTGATTTCTGCAAAGTTAGCGGTCAATGTTTTGTTTCAAGTTTTCAATTTCACCCTGTGCCAAGTGCAATAGCTTTGGATAAGCATTGTTTTTTTAATTCTGCCGCGTGACCCAAAGAGCCAACCGAAAAATTCGGCTCTACAAAATAGCAGACCACTTAAATCATTGATTCAAATGTTGCTTGTTCGCTAAATAGCTATGCTACATCGCAGCTCAGATAAAATGCACACGTGGTATTCAAATTTTCCTCGCATCAGCAATGGAAAACTTCTTTCGTATTTTAGCGAGAAGTATTTCCATCCATTGGGAATGTTTTCCAACATACCTATTCCAAAGCTAATGCGAAACGTTCCAAACTTATCAAGTCAATTCTCTTTTTCGATGACTTTCAATTTGTTTATGTGTGCCTGGTTTTGCTAAATCCTTGTTTTCGCCAATTTGCCATGTCGATGAAAATACGAAAAAATGACAAGGACGCAGCCAAGTGATTCAGCTACCAAACTTCATTTGAATCACTTCTGTTAAGTACTCTTTCGTAAGTAAAACGATTTCTCTATTCGCTTTCCTTGCTCACCCACCATGAAAGCCATTGAATCTAGACGCCGTATGATGAGTGACTGGAAAACTCTTGAGAAATTCAGGCGTATCGGTTGAAACAGTCCTTTACGAACGCCGATCCTTGATAAAACGTTTTGTGCTTGGAAACCGACGGTTTGATAACAGGAACCCCGAAGAATGTCTTCGTGAAACAATCTATAACTTTTCTAGACAACGAGAAGATCCTTGTGTAGAAGTGGCATTTTAGCCAGTGGGTAACAACAGTTGCGTCAAGAATGTTTATTTCTAAGGATTGAAATGATTCAAAAAAAAATTTATGGTCTAGCCAGGATCAACAGCATTTTGGAGATTTCTTTTTTTCCCAGGGAGAATTACTGGAGGCTGATGAAAGAGCAGGTAGAAAGTACATCCGGCAAATTGAAGAGTTACGAGAACAACTAGAGAATGAAAAAGATCTTGCTGTCCAGCGGGAGAGAGATATTGCAAGGCAACGGTACGAATGTATTTTACACACTGTCTGGTGTCCCAAAAAAGTCCTTTTGTTTGGAAATTGTAACACAACTTGAGTATAATGCCAGTCTTCAAATTGATTTTTGCGATGTTGATTAAAGGGGCTGGGTCACGTGATGTAAGTAAACTTCTTTCGAAATGACGATTTTGTAGTATTTTTGGTAGGCGACATCTCACAGATTTTCCACTATTTTTCTCAAAATGAAGATTTTATTTTGAAGATGGGCTCTTGAGGCTCGTAGAGAAATGAACAAAACACTCATATGTTCTATGGTTGCTGAGATATTGATGGATTTTTGAATGTAACTTTCTTTTGGATTCACCCCGTCCACTAAAGTCTGTGCAGAACACAATGGCCACTTGTGGGCAACCATATAGATTATTGTGATAGCAGGTTTGTTTACAGTTACGTGTCTCTGCCCCTTTAAGGATCGAATCTTTTCCCGGGCATTGTTGTAGTGTTTAATTGCTTTGAAAATTAGTAGATTTGGCTGTTATAGGGCTGCCTTGTGTTGAAGCATACAGAGCATGAGAGAAAATGTTCGAGGAGAATAGATAGTATTGTCCATGTTGTTGATTAATTGCAGGTATGAAAAGCAATTAGAACAAGAGGAGCAGGCCTATCAACAACAAAGAAGACGGTTGTATGCTGAAGTGCAAGAGGAAAAAGAGAGATTAGCAGATCAAGTTCAAAGAGCAAAACAAGAAACTCTCCAGGAGAAAAATGCAAATGAGGTGAGTGGAAACTTGCAGTCTTCTATTCTAGACATATTGTATTCTATAAAAACATTAAAGAACAAGTCTGGGGTTGATAGAATTATTGTTAGAAAGCAGCCTTACCATCTGCTTAACACCAATCGTGAGTTCTTTCCAAGTTTTGATACCGCCAACTTTCATAAATTGGATGATGAATCTTCGTAAGTTAGGCCAAATATCGTCACTATTTTGTATTTTGTACGAGTATGCGAGGGTGCGATAAGGAGGCTAGCAATGTGAATGGTATATTATCAGTGCATTTGGCAGCCTCGTTCATGTAAAGGTGAAGTGACGTCATATAAAATGACGTCACTTCGCACTTCTTAGCAGATTGAAATATGCAGTTTCGCAGATTAAAAGAGAAGAAATGGAACAAGGTACTACACACCATTCATAACAGTGTAATCTCTTGAATAATCAACAATTATACCAACCCCGGACTTGTCCTTTAATTCATTTAAAATACATTGTACGAGGACTAATATAGTTACATATTGGGTGTCACAAAAGATTGTGCCCCATTTGCGCGAAAATCGCAACAAAATGGCAAAATATCCTCACCAAACTTTTACACGATGTTGCTCTTTTTTTGTTCAGTTGAAATTTGCTACCATCCACGTAGAAAAGTCCTTTGAAAGTTGATGGAACTATGACGTTCAGAAGACCAAATTTGCCAGATGACTGAAACCAGCATTTGGCCATTTTGTCTTACTAGTTTGCAGCGTTAAAAAGCTTTATGGATGAACTGAAACAGCTGCCTGTAAGTTCATAGCTCTCGCAGAAATTCCAATAATCATTAGAAAGTTCAACTATTTTTTACCCCACAATCGTGATGGAATGTCAATATGAAGACCAGCATTCCAAGATAATCAAATGATATTGACAAAAAAGTCACCTTCTGTTTGTTGGTGTGGTTAATGGACCAATTTTGTCATGTGTGGATAAGTTCAAAATGCAACTCCAAAAGCAGACTTTTACTATGCTCATTTCTTTTATCTCATTGTGTCTGATTGTCAATCAACAATAGTTTTGTAACAGCGAAGGATGAAATGCTATGTACAAAACTGGGCAAATATACATGACATCTGTCTTTGTCACCATCTTTTAATTGTTTGTTATCTTGGGAATCCTTGTTTTCATTTTGACATGGTGGGGTACGAAATAGTTTAGCTCTCTAATGGTTACTCGAATTTTCGCGAGAGCTATGATATTAGAGGCTACTGTTTGAATTCATCAATGAAACTACCCATTACTACGAAATGGTAAGACAAAATGGCGAACGGCTGGTTTCAATCATTAGGACCCATTAGGAAAATTTGGTCTTCTGAAGGACTTAAGTCCGTCGTTTTCCAACTGATTTTTACGGAGACGATAACAATCCTTAATTGAATATCTGAAGAGCAACATCATGCAAAAGGTTTGTGAGGCTCTTTTGCCGTTATGTCACAATCTTCAGGTAAACGGGACACAATTTTTTAGGGAAATTCTGTAGCTTTGCTTTTTGGTTTTGGTCAGGATTGCTTCAGGAATGCTTTACGCTGTCGATAAAACATGTTACCTTATTTCAGTTTCAAAACAAGGGCCGCCATGCTATTACTCTCAATTGTACCTTTGGCAGTAGAGAAATTGGTTATCGCCCTGAAGATGTCTTGCATGGCAGGACAAAATATTGGCCATTTTTGTGTATTGTTAATCACACTTAAATCGTTGCCTTCTTCGTTGTGGTGCGTCGTTACTTTTTTAAATGCATCATTTAGGAGATGTTGTCAAAGTGTCAGAATAATAATGTGGCCTAGTCACACTGTTTACGTCAATAGTAAGGCGTTTGCGTTTTGATGAATAACAACACTGGATTTGTTTTAGTTCATATTGGAAACGTCATGATTAATGTTGTCAAATTTTAAGCCATGGAACTGCCTTTTTTTAATGAAATTCATCAAAATCCTCCTCGTTATGCTTTAATCTACTTTTCCATCTTAGGATTCATATCGGCAAACACTTCTGACAATGCAAGAAGAACATCACAAAAAGCTTGATGAAATTGAAAGAAGACACGCCGTAAGTTTACCTTTACAAGTATTGTAAAAATACTGAGTTCATTTTCTTAATTTTCTGAACACGTATACATCATACCTTTATTTTTCTGAGGCTCAAAATACGCCGTCAGTTTCTGCTTGGCTGTGTCGAAGGCATCTGCAGTCCCAGTGTCTTCAAACTGTGCAAATATTTCCCTAACTCTGGCACCAGCTTGATACAACAGGAGCGCACGTTTTCGAGTATTAGTCTTAATACCAGAGGCAGTGAGATACATGTCAAAATCTGTAAGCCATTTTTTCCAACGAGTAGTGAGGCTTGCTCCTACTTCAGTGTCAGGATTAAATTCAGGCATAGGATGAAGTGAAATGCTTGACATCTTGAACAAACAAGTTGTAGACTCTTGTTCTCCTAGTCGCCAGTTTAGTGTCTCCGTGTTATCCGTAGTTTTAATCAAAAACGTAGAATATCGAGCGAAGAGACATGTTTACTCATACACGCAAATTACAAATCAACAACTCATTTTACATTAACAAAGTATGTCTTTCCTCAGTGTCCTGGGCACGAGTCTGTTTCGTAAACAACACAAATGTCATGGTCTAGAAGACACTACACTGAGAGCCTTGCGCAACTGGACAATCTCTCACATTGCTCTTCGATAACCATATGACACAACCCCCCCCCCAACTTCTAAAAAGCTCCTTGGTGACTGAAATTGATATTATTGCAGCTGCTAGGATCTTCTCCTCCAAGACTTTAAAGAAATGAGCAAAATATCACTATGTGGAATTTTTTGTAGCCCAAGTCGCAATGCTCGATTTCAAAATCGTTCAACGTTATTAAAGTACAGTTGAATGATTAAAAGTGCCACTTGATTGATGACATCATTTCGTTTGCAAGTCACTAAGACAGTACAAAGATAGATAAAATGGCCTTAAGTAGCGGAGTTATCTAAATAAACCATGGACGCACAATAAATTTGTATCCTGTAAGCAAAACACTATCAACTCTTGTAAAAGAACAGCAATAATATAAGATAAACATCTAACTGGAGAGAAAGCTTTAAACCTAGCAACTTATGTGAAGAAAGATAGCTTCACATAAGTTGTTCGAGAGAAATTGCACTACATTTCTTACCATATGCTGTACCCTTTATTTTCGAAAAGGTGTCTTTTGAAATTAAAAATATTAACTCGAGTCTACTGGCTTGAAACAAGTTCTAAAATGACATTAATGATAGGTCCTGAAAATGCCTTCCAGTTAGATGTAAAAATATTCTGAAAATCAAGTCACAATGCTCGATCAATGTCTATCGATCCTTACTTACCTTCCTCTCGCAATCAAAATATTCGAGATTTTATTCAAATTTAACCGGTCGGATGTAGATATTTTGACCTGAAGCATTGTGAATTCTTAACAATAAAATCATGATTGTTTTGACCGAACGCATGGACAGTTATTTTACGCAGGGTTTTGCCCCTTCAGCTGAGTTCCATGCACTAAAAAATGATTGATTTTCTTCGCCACAGTTAGAGACAGGTAATCTGAAGGAGCAACTTGAAATTGAGAAACAACAGTGGATTGAAAATTACATGAAAAAGCAGGTAAATCCTAATTTTTTATAACTTTGCACCTGTCCTCTTCTACTAGTTGATTTTATATACATTCCATCTAAAAACTTACAATACACATTACTGACAAAGAATGGGCGAAAAGTTCTTATAGACAAAGAATGCTGTAATTTTCCACCGCAGTTTTGGATTTTTTGGTAAAGACCTTTCCGAACCCCCATCGAAATAGGTCTAAGGTCTGTATCTCGCAGTCGTTGAATAATGGCATATTTGGAAGCCTATACAAAATTTGCGATCGTTAATCTAGTAGAATATATTGCTATTTTGCAGAAAAATTCAGAATAGCTAGACGAAGAGAATTTTGTTACACCCCATTTTGCAAGAAGGTCCATGAAACAGCGGCACAGCACAGCTCCTTAAAGGCATACTATCGTTGCGCTGATTGGGTCAGTAAGACTGCCAAAAAGAATAAAATCAGGCAAGCTTCAGTATTTACGCAGTACATCGAAATCCATGAAGATGATAGCTATTTGACCCTTATCGTGGCGGAAAGCATTATCCAAGAATATATAAAGGCATGGTAATTTTCAAACGCCAGATTTTTTAGTTAGTGATTTCACAGCCAATCATATCTATAACAGTGTGCCTTTCATACTTGTTTTGAGATTGTAGAAACTCGAATCCTGCATCAGATCGAGATCTTCATTCTTGCTATAAACTTTTCTCTTCCAGGATACATACCTTCTCACAAAAGAGCGTGAACTTAAGGAAGGTGTTAGAGAAGCGAGGGACAAGGTAAGATTGGATCTCTCCAGTTTCATCGGTACTCTTCAGGACGTACGCAGATATTTTTAATGATACATCTTCTTTTTTATGTTCCTACCTAGCATCCGAAGGTAATTGTAGAACATTGAGAAGCTTAATCATCATCACCATCATCATCATCATTATCATCATCACCATCATCATCATCGTAATCATCGTAATCATCATCATCATCATCATCATCGTAATCATCATCATCATCATCGTAATCGTCATCATCATCATCATCGTAATCGTAATCGTCATTATCATCATCATCATTATCATCATCATCATCATCGTAATCATCATCATCGTAATCATCATCATCGTAATCATCATCATCATCGTAATCATCATCGTAATCTTCATTATCATTATCATCATCATCATCATCATCATCATCATCATCATCATCATCAACATCATCAGCGTCATCGTCATCATCATCATCATCATCATCGTCTTCATCATCATCATCGTAATCATCATCGTAATCATCATCATCATCATTATCATTATCATCATCATCATCATCAACATCATCAGCGTCATTGTCATCATCATCATCATCATCATCGTCATCATCATCATCATCGTCATCATCATCGTAATCATCATCGTAATCATCAACATCATCATCGTAATCGTAATCGTCATTATCGTCATCATCATTATCATCATCATCATCATCGTAATCATCATCATCGTAATCATCATCATCGTAATCATCATCATCATCGTAATCATCATCGTAATCATCATCATCATTATCATCATCATCATCATCATCAACATCATCATCGTCATCGTCATCATCATCATCATCATCATCGTCATCATCATCATCATCGTAATCATCATCGTAATCATCATCATCATCATCATTATCATTATCATCATCATCAACATCATCAGCGTCATTGTCATCATCATCATCATCATCATCATCATCATCATCATCATCATCATCATCATCATCATCATCATCATCATCAATAACTAACTAATCGTTAAATCCTTAATGATTGCTAATGCACCCAGATTCTCGGCGCATTTGATCAACTATGATTTGATCGAAGTGTACCAGGGTGTTCATGTGGCGTCGTGATCAGTGTATGTCGTAGGAACACCCTGGGAACGAGGTTGAGCCCTAGACGGTCTTAGATCAGCCTGATTTCACTGAAAAATTGCCAGAAATACAGGTGATGTGAAGTAGTCGTTTTACCAGGTAGAAAATATGCATGGCATTCTCTGTCTTATTGCTTTACATTTATTCTGTCTTAATTTGTTTGCGCCATTCGATATTATACAGAGAGTTACACTTGTAGTTTGGTAATAATCTAAGGGGGCAGTTACACAGTATGCAGTATGATGTCATGTCTTTGGAAGATACGTATTTCAAAATTTCATAATTTGTGAGAAAATGCATTTCAAGTTTGAAGTCAACGTAAAGGTTGTTAGATGAAATGAGATCGATTTAGATCTGTTTTGAGCCAAAATAACCGTAGTACCCAAAGGACACAGGGACAACATAGGTTGCAAATCTATAAATCGGTGGATAAAGGTAGGTGTAAATTCTATAACTAATCACTTCCAACTGAGTGGCCTGCAAGAAACTTTTGAATATCTTTTTGAATTACAGTGCATTCTACATTTCAGGTCATTTGAGAATATAACGTTATCAAATTTCTAGATTATAAAGCTGAAGAGTGACAGACTTTCCCTTGATACCATATTTTTGGCATCCAAAAACTATGCTTTTCTTGGAAGTCATTTCATATTTCGTCAACCAATTTAGAAATCACGGTACTTCTAAGTTTTTTTCCAAAATCTTTCTTGAACTCTTCAAAAGGAAGAAAAAATACTTATTCTCAAAATATTTAAGATTTCAGAAAAGTCTCACAGCAAAATTAGAGCCAAATAGATAAATTTTATTTGCAGCCATTCGGATCAAAGATATGCGTCATGGAATTTTACACGTCAACTGTTTTAAGATTTGGAACCCATGCTCACGATAACCAAGGGACATCACATTTTCTTCTTAGGTCATTTTTAATCACTTCAGAATTCCAAACATGTTCATCCATCTTATGGCTATTCAAAAGTTACTTAGAATTTTAAGATTTATTTTCAGACTTTAATGAGAGCTGAAGGAATTTCCAAATCTTTGCTTTGCAGGAAATTGAAATGGTGATATCGAAATTAGAAAAGGAGACAGCACAAGCAAGGGAAGAATGCGAAAGAGCTGCTGAAAATCGGATCAAGTAAGATATTTATTCTCTATAGTCTTAGTTATTTGTATCAATCATGTATTGGACATTGGACTCGTCCCCCGGTCGAACCCAAAGCTTTGATTCTTAAGTGTTTGCTTATTTTACTTGGATGATTCGATCGATTGGAATGAGTCAAATTCTGCTTGATATTAAAATGCCAATGCATTTTTGCAATTTTTCTTTCCTTTTCGCATTGAAAATGTAGTAAAATTTGACTTTACGAGAACTCTTGGACTTTGACTTACCTTTACTAAAATATCTGCAGGATTTTATTGATTCTTTTGCTGTGCCAGCTCCCCATTTTACGGCCTATACGTTTGGTTTGGTTCGTGCCAGATTAACGGCAAGTTAGAAATGCATTCCAAAATGTGATATAGAAACACTTCGAACTCATTTTTACCGCAATTTTGATATGTCATTGGTGCGTTTGACATCATTTTGATCGAAGCAAGAAGTTTTGACAGATTTTGCAGCGATGATTTACAAAAATGAATTTGCAAGCAGTTGCTATCCCTATGCTATTGAAGTTTTGGTCTCATGTGAACAAATTATTACCTGCGCAAAGAGCGTAGTCAAAAATTTTCTTCTTCATTGGGAGATCTGGTTGGGTTTTTTTTATATAAAGAGATTCTTATGAATCGCTTCTGATGAGTTGTTCAGTGGTCTTCCAGCCAGCATTTTGATGAGTGGCCTGCTTGGGGTGTCAGAGCTGCTATTCGTAACGATCGGTTTTGAAATATTGCAGCTGGAGTACTTCAGTAGAGCCACAACAACCCCAAGCAGAGCAACAGTATTTAAAGTGCGGCTTAACGATGCCTTTTTAAAGATTTTCAAGAGTTTCCCTTGATAGATACTTCTTGGCATCTTTTAAAAATCCAAAAGCCCCTGAGACCTTGGCAGAAACAGCCATGATTTGCTCATTCAAATCTAAAGAACAATCAATTCGTACACCAAGGTATTTGCTTTGTGGACAACATCAAGCTCATTGTCATGGATGCTCTCTTCCAAATTCTGATGTATACTTTTGAGAATGTTACGTGTTGCTTGTTGGTAATAAGCATGGAATTTGTTCTTGTAACATTGAAGGAAAGTTTATTGCCTTGAAGACATGTGTCCAGTTGCTTAAGAACATTATTAAAAGGCCCCATTAGCTGAGTCATATTCAATGCCCGGTGGTGCAAATTGATGTCATCATCATACATGGACACATAGAGTGTAGGTGTTTGATTCTAAGCATCGCTTAGACTTTTTTACAGTTTTGAATTGAATATCCGGAATTAAAACCGTAGATCTCATAGGTTTGTAGATAATCTATTGTATTTAACAATCCAACAAGTGGCGGAAAAAGCAAAGCCAAAGAAACAGTTGCTTTTCTACGTTTCTCTTTGTCCTATTTATAGACGAGTACCTTATGGTTCTGGTCATTCATATGAAAAATAACCTTGTTACGTTTAAGTCTAATTTAGGTGATTCAAAGTTTCTTTTTCTTATTCTATATCCCAGGTGTTTAGATCACGATCGATGATTCTTAAAAACACAGTTTTATTCAGAACTAAATGATTTCGGCCAACATGATAATTCGGTGCAATACCGGGTGACCAAGAAAAACTTCATGAGCTAGATCGCAAATATTTTCTTGAAAGGAAATGTTATGAAGACAAACAAGGTATCAACATGTAGGTGAAAGGCTCCGCTATCTTTTGATACGTTGCTCGGTCATTTTAAGATATGCGTACTGTGTGAAGAAGAAATGGTTTCAAAAATTCGGAAATTCATTGATTTCTTGGACCATTCTCTCGCTTTCCAGTCCATTTTTTGGAAAGTGTGAAAAAACCTTAATTCTAAATTTGCTTTGGAGCATGAAATTTGAATGAGGAACAGAGGTCAATCATTTTGCAAACAAAAAATTTCCCCAGACAACTTCTAATCCATCGCTATGTCGTGTTTTCACAAAACGTTGACTGGAATATCATTTCGATTATTTCACTCAAAATGAGGAATCCAGGATTCGAAAATTTTCATTGAATCTGGTTTTTTTGGATGGCAATCATTGCTTAAAATGACCATGTAGCATCTCAAAAGATAGCTAAGCCTTTCAACTAAACTCTTGTAAGTCTGTTTCACATTTGATGTTAAGGACATGAAGGGTCAACGAAATTATTTCTCCAAATCGCTATTATTTCTGACCAATGGTATCACTAACTCAACCCTGACCTGACAACATACGTGTGCCATCACGTGCCTATGCTGGCCTGACATCCAATGTGGAACAGATTCCAGTATGTGTTAGTATCTAATCTTAATTTACTAAAGTTTTATCTATTTGCATCCCTTTATGTTATTGGCCACAGGGTAGTCATTGTCTCTTGCTCCTTGTGGTCCTGTCCCTGTGGTGTTGTATTGTTGTAGAGTAATTAGAAAGTATAGTAGAACGTAGATGTAACATTTATTGTAATTTTTCATATGGATATAAAAAAAACTAAACTGTGATAGAAAGCATTTGGCAATCGCGTTTGATGTCAGGGAGCTAGTTATGATCTAGTGCGTGAAGTTTTTGTCTGGATCTCCCGTTAAATGTTTGAGGGACTTTTCAGTGAAAGTTTTCGATTGACATTCTTGTTTTATGAAACCATTTGGATATTTATCGTAATCTTTTCCAAATTCTAGGCGAATTAGAGACAAATATGAAAATGAAATGAAAGAACTTGAAAGGTCCGAAAGATCATATCAAGAAAGATACAGTGAAGCTAAGGTATTCTTTTCATCTACATGCAGGGAATCTCCATGAAAGAGGCGCAACTGTTTCAGTTTTCATTATCAAATGAATCAAAATACATCTCATTGCAAATTAGATTTATTCATAATATAACCTACACTTACTAAATACTGCAAAGATAAAGTTACACAGAGTGTAGCGAAAGAAGAGTGAATCTATTTAGATCTGCTAAGGAGATAGGAAAGTCTCTGAGGAATGAATTAAGTAGTAGAACCCCCCCCCCGCCTCCCAACTGCAGATAGATTTTCTCTTAGCATGATGAAATTTGACTTTATTTGATTCGATTTTATTTTATGCACAGGCATGTTATTTGAAGGCCCAAATTATTTACTTTCCATTGATACGCAGGTTGCAAACATAGTTATATTCTAATTCATCAAACTCAGTCTAAAAATATCTTTATTTACTTATAAACACTGGTTAATATCTAGCGCTAAAATGCAGCAAGTCACTCATAGCACATAGTCTAGTGATTTTCAGCCAAATGTCGAGCTCCCAAAACAAAATTTCTTATCAATCATCATCAGATATCAACGTTCCGAGGGATGGGAGTGGTGTATGATGGAGTTATGAGTCTTTCTTTCAGAATCTTTATCGATGTTAGCCTACGCGTAGACCCCTTCTTTGCTTTTATACTTTATAGTCCCTTGCGCCTTTCTCTATGCAGTAGTACAGTTTGCTTATCTCTCATCTGACCGCTTGTACATCTCATGGGATATACAAGTAAATTGATATTTTTATTCAATAAATATGTCAGAAGATGTGCTTGTGAATTTTTGTGGTAAAAATGTCTCTTCTGTTCCGTCCTTGACTTTGGTAACAAATCCTCATCATGATCAATTTTTTCTCCTCAGGAGCGTACAAATGATCTTGAAAATGAAGGTATTCGGCTGAGAAGTCAACTCAAGCTCAAAGATCAAGAAATAATCGATGTCAAGAAACTTACTGACCAACTACAAAATGAGCGTGGGAAAGTAACGGATATTGTGAGACAAGAATTTGCCGACAGGTATCTTAGCGTTTTGGTTTCATCCAGAATTCTGACAAACATCAAGCTTTTCTCTGGAAGTTTCGTTAGTTAAACCTTCCTCGTCTTATTATTGCAAACTATCAACATTTTTGGAGCTCCTCATATTCTTCATAGCCCTAAAATGACTTTTTGCCATTATACAAAATACCTGTATTGATCGATATCGTTACATAGTTTATACAAAAGGCTCTACTGAGTGTCGTTAGGGCTTCATCACGACCCCCTAAAAAAGTAGCCGTGGCTGGCTGGGTTCCCACATGCAAAGAACATAAAATTGAAATTGAATAAAATCGCTATCGTACGCATTGGAAAATCCTTCAAAATGTAAAAATATTTTTCGATTTGATTATCTATTAGAATAGCTAACAAGGTCCACTTGTAACCGTTGCAAATTAACCCAAATTTTCCAATGTTTCTTAAGAATTACTAAAACTTCTTCAAATATAGACAGGCATGTCAGCATTCGGTATGTCGGCATAACGCTTTGCAGACACCAGAGTCAGGAAATCAAGATGCTCTTACTACCATGGTCGGAGGGGCGTTTTTAAACAAACGGAAATGCAGCAAACTTTTCGTTGGTTTCCACTGGCTGCTCCGTTTTCTTCATCTACGATGGAGGAAGATTACAGATATGATCTGTCTGGACAGAGGAAGGTTTGGGATTTTCTGCACTCTAGCAGTACTTTTGAACAATAAAAAGTGATATTGAATGTCGATCAAGATAAAGCTCATGAAATGTTTCTCTAAACCATCAGAAGTGAGCAATGTGCCTGGCCAGACTGTTGAAATTCGTCTAAAGTTTGCTTCATTGAACTGAAGTGCTACTTACTGTCCATCTGCTAAAACCTTGTTGAAGCTCAATCTGTATTGTGAGGATATCGTTAGGGAAATGGAGCGAAAACAAGGGCTTGTGTGATAATTCTAATTTGATGCCTTGAGCACTAGTTAAGGACTAGCTTAGCTTATTTTACGTTAGTTTAGTTTAGTTTGGCATTTTAGTCTATTTTAGTTTAGCTTAGCTTCTGGACTTCAGCCGCGAAAAATTCTGCCTACATAATTTTTGCACGAATCTGGCCAAATTTCAGAAATTTGGTGGTTACCATGGTGGAATCGTGACAGTACAGATTCATGGAGTTCTCGCAATTCACAGAGGGGCCTAACTGTATTTGATCTGCTAGATCTCAAATTGGGAGTAACGAAGCGTGGACAGAAATTTGCAGTGCAAACATTATTTTTCTGCTATGATATGTGTGTTAGCATAGATCCTTCGAATAGATCCTTTGGTAGCTCCTAATCCTTCAAAGCTGCCCTTCTTTTTGCTTGATTAGTGTCTTTTCTACTAATTTTCCTTTGCTTGATTACGGCCTATTATGCTCGAAACATCGGTACTTTCAAATCGTATCGAAGTGCTTGTATTTTACGTTCTTGACGTGTTAAAAGAAGCATTGATCTTTGATTAATTGCAATTATTAGGTTTATAGAACTTTACGGTAAATCATGCTGTTGACAATAGAAATTTTGTGCAGCAAATGGTCGAAGGAACTTCACGCTAACACCATCTCACCTCTTGATAGTTTTATATCTTTGTAACACGCACATTTCGAAATATTTGTAGGCTGGTAACAACAGAGGAGGACAATAAAAGATTACGTAATGACATCAGTGAGACAAAGGCACGACACAGAATTGAACTAGAAAGAGTAGTCAAAGATAAAGAAGATGAAATGGAAGAGGTTCATAAAAGGTACAAAATTATCATTCTAATTCTAATTTTATGCCATTGCAATACTAGGCGATTATTGAACGATTAAGAGGTCAATGCGTGAAAATATTCGGTCTACAGTTTGGCGTAAGGAGCGAGAGCAGTGGGCTCTGAACAAAAACTGAGTTACAAATATTTTCCAGCATGATGGATCATGCAATCGTTTCATAAATGTTTTATTATAGCAGAAACATTTCCGAAACACTTGTTGTATTTTTGTATTGTGTTTGTATTCTATTCATCATTGTTGTTGATTGTTTCAATGCCCACTATCTTTGCATTTTTGTTCGCTTATAATTGCAAGTTCTTCTACAAAATGTAAGCCAAGAAGCCTTCGAGGACTGCTCTAAATCTTAGCTTTCCATTTTAGCGGCCTAGGTACACACTAGAAGCCCTTCCTTTGTTGTTGATTTGTAAGGTAACGCTGGTCCAATACAGTTTCGAAAATACGGCCTTGCGGACAGATCGAGAGCCAATCAACTTGCTCCGTTGCCGGTGACAAGTTTCATTTCGCCTACATTCTCCTTCTCTTTCTTTTCATTCGGCTCACAAGGGATCATAGTTGATATTTAGTCTTTAAAAGGGCCGGAAAAAGCACTTCGGAAAATATCTGAGGGCCTCCCGTTTATACAGTTTTAACTTTCATCTGCTAGAGTCAAGATAGCAATATCGAAAAAGGAAGAAACAGTTCAACTGTTGCGACAGCAAATGCAGGTAAGTATGTGTTTCTGATTCATTACCCCCTAGTATGTCAAGTGCCTTTAGGCAGGCGTTTATCTAGCATTTAATTTACTAACATTTTCTGAATCAATCGTGTTTTTGTCAAGTTACCAGCGATTTTGAAAAACTTTTTACCCGATAGCTGTTTAAAACAAGCCAAAAGACCTTGATGGAATTGCTTACAATTTGCCTCTGCACCTGCAAAATTTAGCTTTTGGAACCTCTATCAACTCGTTTCTTTCTGTCTACAGGCTGAATTGTTAGTAAACACCTAACTTTGGTCTGTTTTTGAAGTAAGGAAAATGCTTTAAATCGATTGAAATTGCTTGAAATTGCTAAGACCTTTCATTGAAATAGATTTCTCTTTTACCAATTTACGGCAAATCTAAATGGTCAGTCCATTTGAGAGTTAATGTACTCTATTGTTATGTGGTAACTCTACGTCAAAATTGTTCTACTTGGCCATTAGTTTGCCCATTCGCTTCATTGCGTTGAATTTTCTCGCTTCACTAATGAAGCCTCATCAACGGCAGGTTGCTTGATTGCATTGCATCGAAATAGAAATAAACGTCACTCGTTGAAGAGGCCTCTGAGCAGTTAATGCGAAAGCTCCGGTCAACAAAATACAGTACATTCAGTAAACAAACTGAACGGCAAGTATTGTTTGTCCCAGAAAAAGTATATATACACTTTTTGACCCTTGGGTACATGACCTAAATTTGTCCGGTGGTGTGCCCACGAAAAGAAATTGTTTACCTGACTCCAGAATTTTTGCCTTTAAACGATACCCGACTCTAGAAAAATTCGGTCAAAGGTATACTCTAAATCACAAAAATTGGACCAAAGTGCAACCTGATCGGACATAATTTTCTTTTTTCACATCTTTTGACAATTGGCTCCAGAAAAATTGCCTTCTTTGATACCCCGTTGAAGAAAAAATAGGCGAAAATGATAGAATGAAAAACGGCACTTCTCGTCGGAAAAGTTTACCAAGTACCTCCCTCCCTCCCACCGGCCGTTTGGAGGAGTCAGCAATGAGAATGTAGCATTATTAGGACCCCTAGCTTTTGTCGTTTGTTGATGTAGATGCTGAATATTGATCACGAAAGTTCAAATTGTACCTGCAAGCCAGTGCTTTGGCCTTTTGACTTGGAAGCTAACTTCCGAAGCACGTCGAAATTGAAAACTAGAAAGTAGAAAAACTGCACAATGCATGACTCCTTGCAAATAGAATCTAGTATGATCTAATAAACATTCCTCTTCTAGTTTATATTGAATTCGAAAAAGTCGTATCTGATACCCCGTGTTTTATCCTCGATTATTCATGAATTTAAAAGTAGTTCTAACTGGTGTGCCAAATAAAGGAAAAAGACTGATTTTGGTTGAGCAAATCAAGCAAAGTTTAACTTTAATCAATGGCCAATCATTTTCAAAATTTTCCTGGATAGTTAGCTAGAACATAGATGCCTTTGGTTGATATGTGTGTTTGAATGTTGAGATATCAAATATCAGTGTTGAAAACCTTAGATTTGCTGTCACATCCTACCTGAGCTTTGGCGTCTTGGCCTAACCAAGTTCTTCTAGCTCAGCGAATGAACAAATCAACAATATCACTGATAAATTTCAGACAAGTTTCAACTTTCAAGGGAGTACAAAGACCAGCATGCCTTGCGGGAAGTCAGCGACTTGATCTTAACAGCCTCCAGAATAACTGACTGTAAGCAATTCTCAAAAACAAAAACAAACGATGGCAAAGGCTGCTGGTCTTTTTACTCCGTTTAAACGTCAATGGTAGCACATTAATGTGAAATTACATTCTGTTTCAGGCGGCATCGAAAAGAGCTGATCATTTGGAAATGCTGCTATCTGAACAGCGGAAAAAACTTTTACCGTGAAGTTGCGAATATTGCTAAGTTTTGCAAACACTGAAATACACAGCCTTCGTGATTTCACAGGATTCCAGTTGCCTATCACAAGGCTGCAACAGAACTCTGCCAGACAACACTAAATTGCTGACACCAGATGATGTGGTTAAGAGACGTCGCAAGTCTGATGCAACACGTGACAGAATTCCAATTAACTAAACTTAACTAAAATTAACTAACAGAATTAACTAAAGTGTCACTGAGATCTAGTTAATACCTTTTTAGAGAATAATTGCTGTAAATGTTGCCGTTCTAAAATATGTTTTGTTTTGGTAATGCATCTATTTATTGGCACAGAAAGTATTCGGATTGCCAGGAATCGGAGACTTGATTATATTAGTATTATTTATATACAAAATGATGAAAAGTGATTTAACAATTAAAACATTGTATTTTTGTATGTTCACTGCTGTCCGGTATCAGAGAAACTTTTCCTAAACTTCTTTCAAACGACTCATCAACAATAGTGCTCGTAGTAAAGAAATTAACATAAGCAAATGAAAACTAATGCAGAAAACAAGAATAGCAATTACAAAAACTCTTTATCTTTGTGCAAAATATATTTCTTATAGTGTCATATAGCTACATATATCAAAACATTAAGAAATAATTTCAAAACAATTTAATTCGTACATCATTTTTTTGTTAAATTTTGGGGGCATTCATTTGTAATTGCTACCGTCAGTAAATTAAATTACACGACATTGAAATACTGAAACTTAGTTCGACGTTTCCACAAAATCTTGTCCAGTAACTGTTCATGCAACCAAGGCTGAATTTTGTAAAACAAGGATAGCGGCCTGATCAAGACAAAGCGATTTCAGTGCCTAAAGGAATGCAGTTCACACCTTCAGCCTAGCAGACAATCATGCTTTACTTTTTATCTGCATTTTTATTTGATCGAGTGCACGCAAAAATGTGTGAACAAGGGTGTTAGGACACGGATGTTTTGATTGATTATTTATTTACCTTGTTTTGATCCCTGTGTCTTGTTTTGTTGTCTTGTTTTCTGTCCTGTTTTGTCTTCAACTGAGCGTCGTTAGGCCCAACCGCTCTCAAGTTTTTCGAATAGAGCTCCCTTGTATTCAGGTAAGTAAATAATCAATCAAAACATCCGTGTCTTTTAAAAACCATTCTTGTCCGAAGGTGCACTAAGACACAGAAATACAAGGGAGCTCTATTCGAACAACTTGAGAGCGGTTGGGCCTATCGACGCTCAGTTGAAGGCGAAATAGAACAGAAAACAAGACAACAAAACAAAGACACAGGGATCAAAACAAGGTAGATAAATAATCAATCAAAACATCCATGTCCTAACACCCTTGGTGTGAAATGTATTTTTAAGGTCGGTAAATTTCTTTGTCTTTCGGAGGGTTGAATCCTTTGTTTTATGAAATTCACCCTTGCTGATCTTACGATGACTGAAATAGAATAACAACATGCAAACAGTAAAACAAATGGACCTACATAATACACAAATGCTTGTAAGATCAAAACTGGGCGTTTTGTAACTGTCAGTTAACTAAGAAAAACATAGTTTTGGCTTTCAAGTTTGTATTTCTTGTCAAAGCAGTGTGAAACAAAAGCAATCAATGGGTCTCAAAAGCAGAAATCGAAACTTATGGAAATTGAGTTTGGCGCTACAAAAGAAATTTTTGTCCTTCGGGAATCCTGGCAACATTTTAATTTCAAATTGTAAATCTGAAAGGCTTGAAAGGCCATTTCCTACTATCTGCATGCTCATATAGTCTGATACAGACAAGAAACAGATACCTTTGCTAAGATTTGTTAAGGGGTATAGAAGCAGGAATCTACTACATCATCTGAACGAGCGTTTCCCGCTGATTTCAAGTGTGTAATACCTTGGGAATTGTGTGATTCCGATGGCATTCACCAAAGACTGAACCCTACATATATTTTTATAAGAAACTAAGAATTTTGATCAGTGCTGAAAGTTTCTTGAAATTATCAGATTTTTAGTACAAAAGTTTACAAGTTTCTTTAAGGTTCCATGCCAATCTTCATGTTCACAACCTGTTCCGTCAAGAGAATTCAAAACAAGGCTTTTTGAAGCCTTTCAAATGTTTAGAATATGCTCAAATAATATGATACAAGAAACAGGTGGACATAAAGTAAAATTATGCAATGGGTTCTTTTATGAAATAATTAGTTTCTTAAGTTACATGTTCCTAGTACTGGAGTTTCCTAATATTTTTGGCGATCTGACAGTTGAGTTTCTTATAAGCAGTTTCTTATAAAAAAAAGTACGAGTAATGCATCTTTCTGTGCCTATGATTTATGTTAAATCTAGTCAAAAAATACTTCCAAAGTCTTTCCTGAAGTGGTTCCAGATAAACTAACAAAAATATTCAGCAAATTTTTAATAGTATGTCACCGATCTTGAAAACAGTTCCCCGATCTTCGTTAAGAAAATTAAATATATTGCAAAGTCAAAATTAACCTTAAATTTTGTGGCCATTTTTTGGCTTTTATGACTTTGAAACTGCAAGAGATTATCGACTCTATTCATCTAGTACCTTCCTGGTATGTTCTGGATAAAGCTTTGCCATCATATAGGGCTGCATATTTATATGAGATTCCCTTTCTTTCCAAAAGCACTGTGCCAAAGTATACGTTTGCTAAAGATAATGCCTTTCAAACGATCAGTGCGACTTTTTTTCACACTGGCAAGGATTAGATTCTAAAATCGATCTTTCCCTTGGTCAAACTGTGCAAGGTGTCCCAAACGAATTGTGCCCCACTTGTGTGATTACTGTGGAGGAGCTATAGTTTCCATTATCTCTGTGTTTAGACAGTTGCTTAGGTCAAGCTTCAACTTAGAGTTTAAGACCTTTTTTGAGTCAACCTGACATGTGGCTGCTGATCTATGGCAGAGAAAAGGCAAAATTAGTGGCTGCTTCATAAACAGCACTTCTTTTGTTGTCCAACAATGCCAAAAGAAAGAAAGTAAATTTCTTTGTTACTGCCTTATTTAATGGCTGTCCACGCCCTATTTTCACGCTAATGATGGACCTTGGAATTGGTCCGAAACGTTCGTAATCAAATGATGGCTTAGCCACTTATTTATCTCATCATGGATTTGGATTTGTCTCTTGGCTTTGTCTCATAAAAGCTTAATTATGACATGGATTTGTCGAAAATTATGGAAAGCTGAAAATGAATAGAATGATTTTTTGTCGTCGTTCTCATTCTCAGAAAGTAAATTTCCAAAGAAAGGGCTATTACATCGAATTAGACTTTCCACTACATTTTTTTAACAGGTAGAAAGTGCTTTCCTATGAGTAGACAACATCGCTAGCCCTTTAAAAGATTTGGCAAAACTTTTAATGCGATGCCAGAAGCCTTCCTTTGAAAACTTACTTTATCTTGACATTGCAATAGCAATGCTTTTTTCAAAGCAATCACTTACTATGCCTCTTCTCAGCCATAAATGAGCAACTACTTGTCAGACTGACAAATACAAGGTTTCAACCCTAAGTTGAAGCCCGACTTATACAACTGTATAAAAATCGGGATGATTGAATCTACAGCTCCTCCACAGCTGCGATACAAACGGGGCACAACTTTTTTGGGACACCTTGTATGTAGAAGAATTTTAAAAGCAGCAATTCAATCAGCTTCTGGATGGAAAGTTACAACTTTCCATGTGTTTTTGGTACCCTAGACTTAGAACTTGAATCCTAATGTTCACCTGGTCAAGTTTTCTGCAATGGGTTCTCTCATAGGGTCCTTTTAGTAATAATGGAGTAACTGTCAAAAAGTACCATCATAGACTAGGACGCATGCTTTAAGTTGACAGTAAGCAACCCGGCAAACTATCCTACTCGACACGTATTATCAAATCTAAACTATCCTTATTCTCTAAGAACCACGCTTCTCCCTTAAGACCACCCAATATATTTTGACACAACTTTAAATTTCTTTCACCAACTGGCATTGCAAATCGTATTGTATCGTCATAGTCACATGGGCCAGGAGAGACTTCCACGCCTAATGCCAACAATTTCCTTATACATGGTCCTAATTTAGCTTCTAAGATGGTATTCGCACGCCATTGAATCTCCTTGATATTTGACTTCACTGTAACTGTCGCTACAATGTGATTGACTGGAGGGAACTTCTTTACAGCAAATATTGTAGCCCTGGTTTCCGATTGGTTAATCATCTTGACAGCTTCTATGAAAGATTCTATTGTTTTCTTCAGCATCTCTTCAGGTACAAAATCCCTGCAGATTCGTTTCCAGTATTCTATATCCAGTGAAGCAAGATGATCAAAACTGTTGCTCAACAATGCTACAAGGCTGTGTACTGTTTCCTTAGACTTTGAAATCATTTCGGCTAACGCGCGTACGATGTGAAACGTGCGAATACAGTGGAAAGCATTGCCCTTCAGATGCTTTGTTTTTAAAAAGAATACAACCAAATCAACCAAAATCCCAAAAGTGGTGACGCCAATCTTTCCACTAATACATTCTTGTGCTTTTTGCAGGAATATATTTCCCTCTAAAGCTGCCTTAACATCTTTGCTGCCATTTTGAAAGGCAGTATTAACATCAATAAGAGGTTGATCAACAGCTGTGAGACATGGCGCAAAGATGATATCGAAGTCAATAGGAGCCATATTTAGGTAATGTAGCCTCACTTTCATTCTTGGGCAACGTATTCCTGTGGCAGTGTGGATGTGCCGTACACCTCGTTTCAAAATCTCTGCTTCTAGCTTTACGATACATTCATCTTGCTGCAAGTAGCTGGGGGCGAGCAGACACAAATCAACATCTCCAGCTCTATTCAGCGGGAATGAGCCGAACGGCTTAATAAAAGTGGCAGCCTTTTCAGCTTGTACCCCAAGACTTGACGCCCATGCAGAAGTGATGAATTCGATTCCCTCCTTAGCTGCCGCATGAAACATGGCCGAAAACCCGAAACCAAATTCTGTGACCATTCGATCAATTTCGTCATCATTTAATCCTCCCTTGAGACGAATTTTCTTGTCTTCGGTATCCTCACTTCCAACTTTAAAGAGCTCAAATGTGACATCCCTGTGTCCTCGTTTCATTCGCCTAAATGCATCGATGTTGTCTTGCCTATCGTCCCAAATCTTTACAGTTCTTATATTCGGATATTCCAGCAACAACTTCTTGATAATTTCTGTTTTATATGGCGCTACCTTTTCTGTGGTTTTGGATCGATCAGCGCTGTAGCCTTCGGGTTTAAGGAAACACTTCTCCGGGTGCAAACCATACTCTCTTAATACCTCAGTGACGCCTGCAAGTGTGCTTTGAATTCTTCCTGTCAGAAGAACAGTTAATGAACATGCCCTTCCAAAGTGTTCTTTAAAGTCAACATATGAAGGGCCTGGCAAAGTTTGAAGAGGCCATTGCAGCGATTCGGTCTTTCCGATCCATCCTTTGTAAGGCCATGGCTCACCTGAAACGACAAACATGAAAGCTGATTTGAGTTTTAAAACAAAAAATGTTTCCAGAACAACACTTGAACTGATAATGAGAATATTTCTTTTATAATCTCATCAAGAAGAAGTCAAGGCAATATAAAATTGAATTTATTTCGACTAGAGCCTGCAAATGAGAAAATACTCGGAAAATTTTGTAATCATGTTCAGAATATGAAAAATTCTGTACATACTTACAGATATCAAAAGTATGAGAACAAATATAGCTAGAATTCTGCTAGAAAAATCTGAGATTGATTATTATAATTCGATAGATTGAGATCTAATGGTTAGGCCCTCTTCAGCGGTACACTACATACGAGATTGCTTAAGATCTTAGTCAGAGTTCCATTCTGCTATTGATCAAAATGATGTCATTTACTCAAAAAATTGACTCAAATTTTATCAAAACATTCATAAAGACTCAGCCTAATGAAAATCGTACGAAAATACGGGCTGACCTGGAAAAAAGTGATTCAAGGCAATCTGTTACAGAAAGAACTTAAAGTTCTTTATCTGGCACAAGTTAAACATGCCCAAGGGTGCCACTTCAAGCAATGGGCTATGGTCACATTAAAGATTATGTCTAAAATCAGAATCATGTTAGAGAAAATGAAACCAAAATTCATCAAGACCCATAAAATGTTACCATGAGGTGCAAACGATTGAGGTTGTTGGTTGAATCAAGGAAGAATCTAAAGCATGCAGTCATACAGTTCTGCAGAATGAACACTTACCCATGATGTCTTGGTATTGGCGCCTTCCAATAACTGGATCTGGCGTTCGAAACAGAGTGCCGTCAAAGTCAAACACAAACAAAGATGTAATTGTTTCTGGACCAATATACAGTGAAGGATCTGACTGACAACTCTTTGTTGAATTCTTGTTACCATTGCTCTGCGCGCTAGCTTGAATCCCTTTCAGAATGGTATTGCTTGATGCATCATTTTGCGTTATTTGTCTGCACACATCGCCATAAACAGCAGCATCTGTGACAATAACACTGTTCTTTTCATTGACAGAAACTTGTACGCCAATTTCCCCAGTCAGCACTAACTCTTTATCTGGTTGCTGCCATCCAACTTTGTTTGCTAAGGCCTGTTTTGCATGGTGCGGTGCAGCCTTTTTACTATGAGATATAGTAATATGGGGTACTTCCATAGCACACATAACATCTCCTTTTTCTTTCACTGCAACAGTCTGCAACAAATCTGTGGCCACGTATCCAATTATTGTAACACTGTGTTCTTTACCAACTGGAATATGTTTGATCTGTTCTGGCAATGGCTTATAAACAAGGGTCATGTGATTTGCTGAGAGTTTGGAATGCGTTGGTGGATATTCATTCAGCAACTTGCTTTTTGAGGCACTGTCCAAGTAAAACGCACTGAACAAGACCTCTTTCGCATCTATTTTATGTTCTACTTTGGATCCTTGGGTTAATTCAGTTAAGGAAATACTATTCTTCGCACTTCCAAATGTAGGCTCAATGACAACAGCACTGTCATCGGTCTCCCATCTGCTCCATGTTCTCCGTACAGCCTCCATGTCAACCTCGTGTTGTGACCTTTCCATGAATCTATTCAGTGTGTCTCCATCCTTGCAGGATATTTCCAAAACACGTGCTGCATACCCACAAATCTTTGCGATTCTTTTATAGATTTGGTACTCCCAACACTGCGAATTAGTGTTATCGATAACAATATGTCTGACGTCATTGCAAATAGCATCTATGAACTTGTTACGACAATAGGCGTGTGCATCTGCCAGAGCACTTGGGCTGAAACTGTAACCAGATGGACTATTCTCGAAGTAATCATCAGCACTGCAGACAGTGAAATCTCCTTCATACGGTTCCCTTTGAACATCGCGATCATGGTCTTCTCCTGCTTCCTCTGATTTGTTAGTGTTTTCGATACAGTTCTTCGCGACATACGACTTCCCGCTACCTTGCAGTCCTCTCATTATAAACACAGTACAGTTTTGGAATTTCCCAGTATTTCTTTCGTCTAGAATAGCATCTAAGGTGCATACTGCAGCCTCAAATTGATCTTCATCGTTTGACAGCAAATCTACGGAGACAAAAATAATAAGAAACTGGTTCTTAAAAATTCATGTAATTCAACAATAAACAGTTAAAACAATCATTAACAATTTCATGTTGCTAGGAACCTTAAAACTGCTAGGTTATGATATTGCGAAGGCGCAAACATCACGAAAGAGACGCTAATGACTCTGCATATTCATTCATGACTTGTTATGCTGTATTGCTATTGAATTTTGTTCGGCTCGAAAACATGTTGTTTTCAATCAGCGTGTGGTCTGCGTATGGTCACAAAATACAGCAAAAACTGCATTTGGTGACGTATTCCACTACACAAGGTAAGTTATCTATTTAGTTGGTGTCGTTGAAGCCCGATCATCCTGGGGGGGGGTAAGATAACATGTTGAGATCACGGGTATGTGCCGCCCATATGGGTGTGTTTTTGGGTCCAAAGTCTATAAACAAGGGTCCCTTTTTCCGCAGATTTTCCTTAAACATGGGTAGGTTTTCCATAAGTTGGAAAAAATTGTCAAATATGGGTAGTTTTCCGCCAAAATTCATCGTCAAAGTGGGTATTACGGTAACTGTCGGTAATTACAAAGAGGGTAGCTTTCTGAAAGCCAAGTGCCAGACCCTCGCCCATCCGCAAGTCATGTACCCCCCCCCCGGGCTGATCATGTCCTTTCCAGTTATCCCATCGTAAAATCACCTTTTTGGTGTATTTGGGATCCACGATTCATTGGCGCTTTATAAAGTTTTTGCTAACATTCACTTTCGATTCAAGGTTAAGTTCCAAACAGAATGCAATTGCCACTTTGAAATCAAATGCATGGCTGGTGCTTTCTAAAATTTCGCGATATTTCTCACACGTTGCTGTATGTGCAACATGAAGAGTGGTGGAGACATTGCAGAGGGGTCAATGGCCGTAGCAATAGACAAAATCGGCTAAGGTTTGTTTACACCCATTCCAAGTCATGTGATCAATCACTTGATAAAACGTCTTTTGATTTCTCTAACATATTTCGTGCAATGCAAAGTTGTGCCTTGAGTGCAAAAAATAGCAAAATACTGAAAATTCCTAAAAGAGTATGGTCACATGACTTGAAATGGGTAAAACAAACCTTAGCCGATTAGGTCTATTGCTGTTGGTGTTCTCCCGTGCAGGGTTCCTATTGCGCGGCATCATGCACCTATGCTGGCCTAACATCAAATGTGGAACAGGTTTCAGTATCTTTTGGTATTCAATCGTAGCCTTCTACATTTCTATCTGTTTGCATGCCTCTATATTAATGGCCATAGGCAGCGTCTTCTGCTCATATTTTCATTCATCTCATTTCAACTTATTTATACAGGGTTAATACGTTAAAAAGCCCTATTTTAAATAGTCCTATCGAAAAGAAAAGAAATTAAATTGCAATAGAAAGGAAAATCAATAGAATTTGTTCTTCATGAAAGGAAGTATGTAAAGTTTGCTTTATAATCCTTCCTTTAAAATTTTGATAGCGAGGGAGACAGTTTGATTTGGGGATCTAGACCATTCCAAACGGTCGCCCCTCGATATGCAAATGACTGTTTGTCTATCGTTAGTTCTAAACAAAGGAAGTTTCAAGTCAGTTTCTGTGTTTCTTAGCGTCCTTTTTCCCTGTTCACGCTATCTTTGAAACATTTGGGCCATATAATTTGGGCAAAGTTGACTCATATAGTTTGTGCAGTAACTAGAAAGTATAATAGGATGTGGAGTTAATATAACGTGTATTGCAATTTTTGTATGAAAAAGGAGAAATCCTGGTTGCTCGCAAGCTGTTGAATATTTGTAGTTTTTCATATGGATATACATAGCACGCTTTGCTGTTAGAAGTACAATGAGATGTACTGTAAGCTAATCACTGCAAGAATTTTCTATGTGTTTTGCCAACAGTCCAAAAGAAGTTCCACGACTCAAATAAATCAGTTCGCACAGTTTTTGCCTAACAAGTAACATTAACCTGCCTTTGGCTAATTGAACGAAGATGCCCAACGAACTCAGGAAATTTCAAAAACTGATCGCTTTTACTCACATTTAGATCATAAGTCAGGGACGGATCTATCAAATCGAGCGAAACGAGATAATGTCGAATATGTAATGATTTTAACTTGTTCTTACCTTGTAATAGGTTGTCCCCTTCCCCTTCTGTCAGAACACTCTGCTTCACAAGGGTATTGACGTACTTCGCAATGGCTTCTGGCAGCTTTTCAGATATACATAAGAGGCTGTTTGATTTTGAGGCCAATTCGATATAGAATCCATCATCATTTCTTTGCTTGCTTGTTGAGCATAGATACACCTTCTCGATAGCTTGCTTACCAAATTGGTCATTAACATGATGCAAGTAATAATTTGGGTCAATTTCTGTTGAGCTTAGTGTGCGACACATTGGTCTTGACAGCTTTACGATTGTCATGTGAGGTTGGTATGGGTCACGGTTTCCACAAGTATTTAGGCCACGATCTTTCAACTTCAGTAAAAGAATGTTGACAAACTTGCTCAGGATTGCATCAGCAGCGACTTCAACATGGAGAACACGCCCTAACAAAAGACAATAAGATGAACTGTCTTGTTAAAGCAAAGGGTCCATTGTAGATCTGAGAAGCAAGCTATCGCCCTCCAGTTAGGGTCATAAATATTTAGCAGCTCATGTCAAACATTGCACAAATCTTCCTCTCAACAAAAGGCATCATAACAAAACGACGAGGTTTGTCTGCAACCGAGACTCATAAAAACTTTAATTGGGAAATTCTCGTCTTTCCTCGGCTTACTAGAATTCAAGGTAAATTTGACGGTGAAGGTGAATTGCGTTTTTCAGCGCCAAACGCTGGGATCACAGAAATGCAGGGTGTCTCAAAAAATTTTTTCGACGTTTGATTAAATACTAAAAAATAACAATACGCTGAATGCACCCTTGGTTAAGTCATCCTTTTCCTGAGATTTTAGATTAATTTTTGATGCAAGAATTTTGCAAATCCGCTAAAAATTCATGGAGTTACAAGCATTTGTAGTTCAAGTTTGTGCGGATGCTGAAACCAGAGGCCTCGAAATGGCATTTTTGGTAAAAGCTCCATAGGCCGTCATTTCTGTTATTTCTCAATTGTTCCAGGGCGAACCAAGTTGGATTCAAACAGGTTTTCGATAAACCTAGCTGTCAAGCATATAGATGCTTTAAGGAAACAGATTCAGTCTCTCGCCGATTATGTTCTGAACCACTGTTTTTGGACTTATGCAATGTAAGGAAGTTTAGAGAATGATCGCAAGAAATAATTTACTTTAGAAGTCCTATTTGGTTTGCTCTGATATCAACGAGAGGTATGACATTGGATAAGCTTCTCTTACCTCCGTCTTCGAGCATTTTGCAATACCAGTAATCTGGGGAGGGGTCTCTGGTTTCAGCTATCGCATATTTTCGATCTTCGAGAGCTCGTAACTCAGTGAATTTTCAACCGATTTGCACGATTTTAGTCTCTAAAATTACTCCCTATACTAATCACTAATCACTCCCTATAAACCTCGAATTCTTTTTTTTTTCTTTTTTCTTTGTTTTTTCTTACAAGATTGGCATGTTTCCTAGCAAAATTCCTATAGATCCTGAAAGTCAAGATGAAACTGTTCGTCGTTATACTGGTCACCATTTCACATCATTTTAGCAAATGAGTCAGTAAACAACACAACACAGTGGACGATTTTCACCAAAATTACACTTGATCATGTGCCGTTGCATCGACTAAAAAAAGCTGCTTGCTGACAAACTCTGTTGGCTCAGAAAACGAACAAGAATATCTAAATTTATGGCCACAAGTTTAAGACCATATTAGAATCGTTACATTTGTTGGCGCAATGAGATCCAGTACTAGACTGATTGCATATTCGCAGTTACCGCTATGATAGACTGATCGACACTCAGACTACGACTCTTGGATTTTCACACTGTTTGAAAATTTGGACGACGTTTTCTCCCTTCGATTTCATGACTAGATATAACAACCATAGCAACACTGTACGACAAGCTGAGTACTTCAGGCAGTGGCGGATGGGATTAAGTTGCCGGCTCAAACCTCCGATGCTAAAACACCTTAAAATCCAAGCCTTCAGTGATACTAGCCATGAACAAAAGCCGCAGGTGTCAAGAAGAATGTCTCCGAAATCCAAGTATCAGCAAACTATTCATTATGAACAAGGAATTTCTCATTTTTAAGGCCAATTTGCACCCATAAACTTCACCGTAGCAATGTGAATTTCCAACTGTTAAGGAAAGGTTGCCTCACTTCTGAGACTACAACAAACGCTTGTTTCAGAGCACAAAGATAAATCTGCCCAATTTCGTCTCAACTTTTGTATGAAAATTCATAAGACCCATTTTGAGCAAAAATAAAAAAGATATCGTTGTTGTTGTCACTGCTGTTGCTGTTGTTGTTGCGATGTCTGGGACTATGCCGCGACCTAGAGTCAAATCCAATACTACAGCTTTGCCTGCTTTACCCTCTTTGGGTTGGTTCACGTCAACGTTCTGCAAAGTTTCCGAATTTCGATCTTTCTCTTTAAATTTTGCAACACTTTGCTAGGACGTCACAACAAAGTTTCTAAGAATTGTTTGAAATCGTAGTAGCCCTCTAGACAATGGGGTTGATCCAAAAATGTGTCAATGGGCTGTATTTTTCATCACTCCATGCATATTTTAAATCTCCGATTTGCTCGTAAAATATGCAAACCAAGAAAAAACATTGCTTCATGGAAAAGGTAGAAGAGGGCCTTCAGTCCACAACTGTGGCCATAAGCTTAATGCCACTCTAGGAAAGTGTTTAGAAAATTATGCGCTTATAATGCAAAAGCTTTTGATGCTTCACTGGACAGTTCGAATATCAAATCAGTTCTTGAAAGTGATTCGAATGACTGTGTGATTCGTCCTTCAAACTAAAAAATCAAGGGTTGATCATAGCTGTAAGGCCATAGCTATGGACTGAAGGGGGGACTGAAGGCCCTCATCTACCTTTTTTTCCTGAAAGCAATAGGAGGTTGGATATTATTCAGACAAATAAAACAATTGCATTGCACATGGATTGATGTAAAATCTTGTCGAGTAACACATTCGTTGGGTCAAATCCCTTTTCAGCAGGACTACTACCGGGTGAGTCAAAAACACGCCCGGCGTTTGAGAGGCTACTGCTCCCTGAGTACACAAGCAGTGATATTTTGCAATACCTGCTTGAATAGCCAAATCGCTCAATTATTTTCAGAAATTTTTCTGACTAAAATCGGCCACTCCGTTCAGATTCTGTAAGCGATTTTCTAAAATGAGCCCCTTTGAGAAACCTTAAAAAGCATGCTAAAATTACAAGAAAACGTCCCTAATGTGTTAACCTCACAGCGATGACTTTCAGCACGATTTAGCACGTGCTTTCTTTTTGATGAGTTGAAAAGTCTTCCCACTAGTGTGAATAACTCATTCAGGGGGATTCCATTCTCCCATGAGGACAAAATACATGTACACATTCAAGAGTCATTATTGTCAGGAAGGAGAACAAAGGGAAATTTTGCCTGCTGTTTTCGCTCGTTTTTCCAGGTTTTCGAAAGGGGCTTTCTACAGAAAATCTCCTATTTCGGCGGGAAGGAATGGCCGATTAAAACCGGGTAAATTACTGGACCTAATTTGACATATCTGGGATAAAATAAGACAGTTTTCAATTTCATTGCTTTGATTTTCAGGGACCAGGATTTTTTCAAACGCCGGGCGTTTTTATTGACTCACCCGATACAATTTCCGAAAATTTCTATAAACTTTATTGTGACATCAAAGAGAGAAGGAAAGAACTTTAAAAAAACAAATTCGAAATCTAGGTACAAGGAAGTACGACCTAAATGAACCTAAGAAGAGTAAAATAGGCAGACAAGTAGCACTGCATCTCGTTGCACCAACAAAGGTAACAAGCTACAACGTGGCATTAAACTATTGGCCATGACTGTATGCAGAATTTCTTTACCTCGGAAGTTGCCAAGATTCTCAAAGATCAGTTCGTGCAAGCGTGGGAGCATACAAACTAAAATTGGCTGCATTGATTCTAGAACTTGGATTGCTTGATGCCTTTCACTGTCATTGTTCAGTCGCAGCATACATAATGTTACATGCATCTCATTCTGTTTCAAACAGCCATCTTTGAGAAGGTCATTGCATGAGATAATTTCCTTTTGTATCTGTTGAAATACAAGGAAAAAATCCAGTTTACAAAGGTGCTCCGTCAACACTATTGTTGTATACGCGTAAAGATATGAGTTTTTGGTTTGTTCCCATGTAAATTATTAAGATTCATCTCGGAAATAATGCTTTCATTTTGAAAGGAGAGACAAAACGTATGTTATGACTTGTTTCAAGTCTGTTTAGCGCCCGGTCAGGACCAAGACTTAATTCGTCGCTATTTTATCGGACTCCTCCATTTCAAAGCTCTCTGAGATTAAAATTGCAACTGAAACTTATGTCAGATACCCGGGGGGGTACTTGACCTAAATTTGTACGGGGATGTGCCCACGAAAAAAAATTTTTTCACCCTGCTCCAGAATTTTTGCCTTCAAATGATACCCTGTTCTAGAAAAAATCTGTGAAAAGTATACTCAAAAACACAAAAATTTGGCTAAATAATAACCCGTTGTAACAAAATTTCCTCTTTTGACATGTTTCGACAACCTGCTCCAGAAAATTTGCCTTCTTTTGATACCCTGTTCTAGAAAAAATAGGGCGAAAACGATACCCTGAAAAACGGCACATCCCCGTCGGACAAATATACTAAGTACCCCCCCCCCGGGGTCAGATATTGCTAGTCAAAAAAACTAAATACTCTTCTGGATGAAACTTTGACGACGGAGTTCGTTTTAAGCGAAGCGCCCCACAACGGCAGTCGTGGAGAAATTAACTGCAGATGGCCTTGTTGCGAGCCAAACGACGAAGAACATAACCAGGAGGCTCAACTCAGGAAAAGCTTCGAGACCAAACTATTTTTATTGTTGGACAACAAATTTTAAATCCCTGAAGAGAGGTCATCACTCATCAGATCCCCGATTCCCGTAAAGCTTCCCAAAAATGATCCAATACAATACTGTCTACCGGGTGTCCCTAGAAAATCAAAACGGACATCTGCCAGAAAAAGAAGTTTGCCAGACATCTTTATCGACATCGCTGTTTAGCGACTGCCAGGATTTACTGAAGCCAAGAGAATCTGAAAACAGAAAAGATGGAGGTGGTGAAGAGAGGGTGGAGAGCTGGAGACGGAAAATTTCCAAAAATTGGTCACATATGAGCAAAAATCCACCTCAAAGGACAACCTTGGGATTGATATGATTGATGACAAAATGAAAAATTTTACAGCTTTGAGTAAAAGATCGCACTTTTTACACAGTTTTTCGTCGTATCTTTGAGAAATTACATAGTCACATCAGCGATTGTGGATGGTAATGCCATAATGTGCAAAGTTCTGGGAGAAATCTTTGAGCGCTATACGCACGAGTCACTTACTTGTAAGTTGGCCACATAATTTCCTAAGAAAAAGATGAAAAATAGTGGAATGAAGTGTAGTAAATCATTCATAACAGTATAATATTTCATTTTACCGGCAATCAGCCCATACTTGTCCCTCAGCTCAGGAAAATACTCGTAAATAATAATCATACTATATGCAAACCCCTGGATTTTATGTCCCCTATGGGCACCTATAATTACTTGCCATCACAAAGAGGGTATTGACTTGACCGTGTGTATACTGATTACAGTGAGTCCCAGTTATCGCTCACCAAAACGAAACTACTGTTTGTTAAACCGAGACCGCTCAAGTTGTAGCGGGGTATATCAGTTTGGCAGAGGAGCGAAACTACGACTTGTAATCAGACGAGACAATATGTAGCAGAGTTACAGTATCATGGGAATCCCTGTCCTTGGCCATGTCGCACCAAAGAATGTATCACCCATCCCAAAGAGCATGGTATTGGGGTTAAAACTGAAGCTTCAACTTCCTGATAGTAGCAAGTTCACATATTTTGGCAAAAAATTGTCTGCTCTGCAGTAACTGCATTATTTTCAGCAAGGTTTGGTGGGCCCAGTTGGACTTGCCCAAGTTTCTTCCGAATCAAAAAACAAAATAGTGACCTCTGCGTAGGAGATAGTTGTGGCACAGGTAGCAGCGTATGGTTGTAGTAATTGTAAAAGTAAAATTGCAAACCAACTTTGTTTTCTTCCTCATCGTTGTTCTGTTTTTTGTGATGTTCGTGTTGTCCTCTAACTCCCTCCATCCAAACACTGGGCCCATCAACAGACCCAGTCCCCAAACATGAATGTCAGTATTCAGTTTACATGAATATATATTCACAGAAATAAACATTTTATGAAATTGCTCAAATTTTAGCCAAACACATAAAAAATGCCAAAGAGCCCAGTCAAAGTTCCACCCCTTAAAGTAGTTGCTTTAGTAGCTGCAGGAAATGAGAACTGAGTGCAAAATTACTTTCCTTACCTCTGACACACTCTTCTTTATCAAGACATCTGTCACTTTGAAGCAGTAAAAATAATTTGGTCTATCCTTTTCTTTCCATTTCTTATTCAGAAAAACAGCTCTCTGGTCATTAGCATCATCATCATCATCTTCATCCTTATTTTGAACTTCATCCTCATCTTCATCGCTATCCATTTCATCAAAAGCTTGTTCCTCCTTACTATTTTCTTGAGTGACAGGTCCTTTATCAGCATTATCATCAGTAAGAATTTGATCATAATTTCTCATGACATCATGTATCTTATCGCATGTGCCAACTGAACCAAAAACTTTATCAACCCTACTTCTTTTATCCCAGATGATCATATCTTTGTATTTGAAATATTGGATCCTATGTTTTGGTATGGCTAAAGTTGAATAATCTACAGATGCAATATCCTCCCAGCTGAAACTACTGAATGGCTTTTCAACAATACCAACAAACCTATCCAAGTAGCCAACAGTGAATTTTTCCGTTGGTAAGCTCTCATCCCATAAGATCCTTTGAATAACATCAGTGGCTGTCTTCATAGACTGTTTCTTCTCAGTATGTTTCTTAGAATCTGGTGTAGACAATTGTTGCTCCTTTATGATAGACTTCTCTTTAACTGACTTCACTACTGCCTTCTTTGCTGTTTGTTTTTCAAACAAATTATCATTGCTGGTAACTCCATGATTTCGATTTCCAACAAAATCACTAGCATTATTCTTCGTTACATCTGCATTCATTCTAATTTGTGATACTTCTTTGCCTAATGAATCACTTCCTGGGTGTTTGTTGATGCACTTTCCACCAAACCTGCATTTTCCCTTCATGAAGAATTTGCAGACAGGAACTTCATCTAACTTTACACTGCCTGCATCATTGTTTACTTCTTCTCTGTTTTCATTGATCCAGTTCCTTGCAGCTTCAATTGCATCATACAGATAACCTTCTTCTTTGATTTGCAGTTGCTGAGTAATAAATTCTTCAAGCTTTTCTGTGTTTTGTGATGGGCCAACCAGTTTTATTTTTGGTTTGATATGAGGAAAACCATCTAAAATCAAGATAAAGTTAAATCAGATACTGTAGTTGCACACAAAAGAAGTACAAATATTGGTAAAATACTCTTTACATAATCTTCATTTCACTCCTTGACTGAACTGGATGTTTATGCAGCCACAACTACAACTCATGATTTACTGCAATGCAAGCTGGGATGACCACCTACGATGGGAGACGGTATTCATATGGTTATAAATTAAAGGTAAGAGGAACTCAAATTTTCAAATCCGCTACATTGTGACAGCAAAAGTGAAGTGTTATTGAGTGGTGGTGACTCTGGGGGGACAGTAGCAGGGACAGTGAGTGTCGGTGGTGCTTTCTCAGCCAGGGTTTCTGCAGTTCAGCATTATCGCCTGTGCTGGTCTGACTTCCGATGTGAAGCAAACCCTTGCATGCATCAGTATTTAGTAGCATTTAATCATTTATGTGTAGCTCTTTGCAACTATCTTTTTCTGTTTCTTTCCAATTTCGTTTGTTTGTATTTTTCAGTAATTTCATTCAGTATTCCATGTAATGACCCTTGGGATAGTCATGGGTCCTTGCTTCCTGGATCATCTTCACTTCTTGTGTATAGTCTAGTGGAGGGAACAGTGGGCACAGACACTTTCAGTCAAAATAATGCAAAGCCAATGTCTAGGATATGTGAAGGAGCTTTGTGTTCTGTGACCCATGAACCTAGGAGACCAAAGATGGAAGATTGTTGGTCTAGAAAATATCCCCAAAATGATGCATTGTTCCATTGTAATCTTAATTCACAACAGGAAGTTCGATTTCATCATGATATCAAGTTTTTACTGCTGTTTGGAAACTTTTGAATAGCACAAGCATTGTTTGCATTCCAATGGAGATTATCATGATATTGTATTGCATTAGGAGTGAGGTCATTTGTAAAAGACTACTTTTGATGCTCTTTGGCAATGCTCTTTCAGCAAGTTGATGCACAGTTTTTCAGGGCAAAATTTTTGATTTTGCATTTTGGGGGAAAACTGCACTGTACCAAGGAAACACACAGAAGCTGGCCCTTTGACAAGTTTTAGATGTTTTTGAAGAGGCAAAGATCCAAGGGAGGGGCAACAGTGGTAAAATACATGGTAAGACAATTGGTAAATGAGAATGTACAGGCAATTTTGAAATGTTTCAAAAGACTAACCGCAACGATATCAACAATAGTTAGTAATGTTTATTTTGGTGTTCTGGCTATTTTGGCAACTTTCTACCATAAAATTGCATGTTTATTTTACAAAATCAACAATTTTCATTTTGTCTGAAACTGGTCACAGTGAATCATTTGACAAGATTACCTCATTTCTTCCATTTCAAACTTTATTCCATGTAAACTTAGTTAGTGTATGAGGTGCAGGAACCCAAGAGACAAAAAGAGAAAAATTGTGAAGTGATGACTGTCATTGATTTTGGCCACTATCTTGCCATTGATATCACTCTCATTGCTGTACAATTTTGTAAAGAAAATGGCTATTGATCATTGTATTTGCAGGAAATTTTGATGTTTCCATCAAATTAAAGTGTTGATACATGTACTGACCACATCTGCAAAATTAAAACCTAACTATTTCCCCCTTTCTGTGGGTGTGCACTTTTTCCACAAATATTCCCAGTTTTTCTAGCCTGCATGCAGACTCTACAGTCAGTGCGGAGGAGCGAAAAGGAGAAGACAGCTCCCTGTAGAGTCTGCACAACGGCAACCAATTCTGTGTTTTGAGTTCTCAGATTTTGTGGAACCATCTGTGATTGAGGGCACGATTAAAGCTTTTTTCTTACTGGTGTTTGGCTTGATCTACTTGTAACAAGTTTTAGAATAATGTTTGTTACATGCAGTATACGCTCTGAACACAAGCGAAAACAACAGTCAAATCGTCCAGCCAATGCCAGACTGTTCCACAAAATCTGAGAACTCAAAGCACAGAATTGGTCGCCGTTGCGCAGACTCTATAGGGAGCAGGCTAAGTTTTTCTCCCCTTTTGAGATGAAAAGCTGTACATTGTGTTTTTACCCATAAGATTTTGGAGGTGGCAATTAGTCTTAACTTTTATGCTGTTTTATGCACCCTTACAGGCCCTACAGTAAGTGACTGCATCAGTATTTTGTTGAAAACCCAAATTTTGGGAGGGAGAGGGGAAGTTTTCGAAAAATGTGCAGTTGTTCCCCTATTCGACTACAGTCCAGTAGTTTGTAAGTACACTCTTTAGTACCTTGTCCTTGTGTAAATTCTTATATTGAATGTAAAAATTTCGATAACTTGAAATTGAAAAACAAGGAGGGGCTGCCCCCTAAATGGTCAGGCAACCATTTTCATTACATCTGAATTCACCATAAAAACATAATTTTGAACAGGATATTTTCTTATCAAGCTTGATGAGCCCTTTTTTGGATTCAAGCTTTGAGCTGGGCCAGATTGAAAAGTTTGTAGAATGTGGCGGGATCCCTCCTACATCCAAATTGCTTGCACAGCTGTATTTGTGTCACTAAGCAATAGCTCTATATTGTTTCCTTTTGTTGTTTTGCAAAAATTTCACGGCTGAAATTTGGGGTGAAGTGTGTGGTAGCAGAGAAATCGGCTGTGCAAGGAAAACTTTCCAGAATCTGGAGCTGGGATATTGGTATTTAATTTACACAATGCGTATGGACTGGAGTATTTATTTCCTAATCAGATTCAAGCCAAGATCTGTAGCATGGAGCCTGAGAACAAACATCCCTGGGAGAGGAGAGGTGGTTGTTATAATGGCCGTGGGGTTGATGTACATTGATATCACCTTTTGCTTAAACTGTCTTAATGCTCAATCGTTTCTTTCAGAGAAACATATCAAGTTAGATGATGCTAAAAATTAGCTTTCAACTTTTTCAAGCAGATCGACGACACAAAAAAGAGTGATCCAGTATCTCATGCTTGACCAAATTACTTACGCATTTGCCACATACCTTTTATTTCGAATTGCAACAAATCAACTTCACTGACTTTGCACTGCAAAATGATGGGCAAGGTTAAACTGGCATTATCTGTTGCTACAGTAGAAGTTTTGCTGTTTGGGCCTAAATAGTGGATATCATCCTCGTAGATTGCCTTTAAAACATCAAATTCTTCACGGATTAACGCCAAGGTATTTTCTTCAGACCCTGCATGAGCCATGGAAATCTTTCTCTAGCTATCTTCACCCTTGCAAAGTATTCTTCTGTCCATATTCAGTAAAGTTTTACTTCTATTTATGCTGCCCACGACACGAAGTTGTGACGCCATTATGCACCTCGGTGGTGCAACAAATTTTGGTGCAACATCAACAAAGTTGCTGTTGCTGTTGCTGTGGTTTCGCTAACTCTTTGCGCCATCTGCGTCCCATGGCAAAATGGCAAGTCGGCAAGCGAAAGTGAAATGCATAAGAATTCAAAAAAACTGAATTATCGCCGATAAATCCACTTTTTGGGTTGAAAGAGGAAGCTTGTCGCTGATAAAGTAGGTTTTTCGACCGATAAAGTTACTTTTTAGTGATTCAGTGATAATTTGCAGTTCAGTCATAAGTGGGTTTCTCGTTCGAAAAAGTAGGTTTTCAAGTGAAAAAGTGGGTTTCTCACTGAGAAACTTGCTTTTGCTGTCTAGTCTAAAATGGGTTTATTGGCTGAAGGTACATCTGTGCTATGCACACAAATTGATGAAGTCGGTTTTTCGTCGAGGAAGTAGATATTTTGTTGAGAAAGCCGGATTTTCGCTGGAAAAAAGTTGGTTTTTGACCGCTGATCGGAAAAAACCTTTCTCTTCGATGATAATCCAAATGTTTCAATGAAATTATAGGATCAGCCTTTTGAAAACAAGGGGCAAATAGGTGGAAAGGCAGTTATTGCACCTTTAGCAGGTTGGCAAGATTGAGTATCTCTACCCTCTACAGACACAGTCCTACAGCAAATACAACGCTTTTTTGGCCTGGGCCAACCCTTTTGAGGAAAAACCCACTCTTCGCTGCAGAGACCTACTGTATCAGTGCGAAATCCACTTTTTTATATGAAAGACTCCTTTTTCGAATGAGAAACCCACCTTATCACTGAAAACCCATATCATCGGTCTAAAAACCTTACCAAAAACCTCGAAAAACGCTACCCTACGTCAAGCCCCTACTAGTGAATTTTTCCACGAAACTCCCAGAATATCTCTTAGAATAGTGATTGTCTGATTTTTAGTGACTTTTAGTTTCTATCTATGAGACATCCTTCCGTGTCAATTTCAAAATTTTTGAACTTGATTCAGGGGGTCACAACGGCCAGGACCGTCGAGGAGGGGTAGCCAGGGTAGTTACCACGGGGCCCGGGGCTTTTAGGGGCCCGGCAAGATATATACCATGCATTCTTCCTTTGTTTTCAGTTTTTCTTGAGGAATGTTTCTAGGCCCGCAGTCCCACTGGCATTTTAACTTAGTCTTAGGAGGGTATTTGCATCTAAAAGCAGCGTTTTACGAGTGAATTTGAGAGCGTGGTCCAAGGGAAAAGGGCTTGAACCAGAAAAATTTCTAGCGCCGTCGACAAGAGGGCCCCTTCTGCTTCCATCCTGGAGCCCAGTGCGCCTCTCGACGGCCCTGAATATGGCAAATTTCGGGCACAATGATTTCCCTTATAAGAAACTCTAGATTTGGACTTTAGGCCCCTGTTGGAAGAATTTACTGAGGCCATTTGCCATTACTTTTCGTAATCTGCTGGAAGTTGTCTATTACGTAATGCGTATTTGTATGGAAGGAATCCACTGTTGTGTCAGAAAGGCGTTAGAATTACAGCTTGCATTCTCCCTGCCTTTGTTTCTGTTGTTAACCAGGATTAGAGATTAGCCCTTCCTAAGCTGTTTTGTTTGTAAAGTCACTATTACCCCTCTCCTAAATTTAGAAGCATTGCGTTACTTCTCGTAACAGTTCGTTAATTCTAGAAACAGTGGCGGAAATTCAGCGTTTTGAGTAGGGGGGGGGCAAGGGCCATCAATTTTCCGAGTCAGGAGAAGTGCTTTTGTTTTTACGGACTTTGCTGGAAGACCTGACGTAAATAGGGTCCATAAATGTGTTAAGAGAAAAGATCTGTATTCTGTAAAGTCGAATAGCTTTCAGGAATCTGGGGGCGAAGCCCCCAAGAAAGTTATTGAGGACACGCCCTTTAGTTTTGCCTAGAATGCATCTCACGACCCAATTTTTACCGGTATTGAATTTGGATTTTGACAATTTTGTAACAATTCTTTGCAGAGTAGCAGCCCCACGAAATTCTTTGAGCTTGAGCAAACACAATTTACTTCCGCTAAGTACAGCACTTGGATCCCTTATCTGTCAGTGACAAACTTGAATATTTGATGAGTATTAGTAGCTACTTCTCAAACAAATTTGCATAAAGAACCTGTACTTTGTCTTAGAACGCTTCTCGCCATCCAATTATTGCCTGCCCCAAATGAAGACATGGAAAATTTGACCATTCTTGGATCGCTGGTCTTGAAGTCAGCGCCCCAAGGAAAAATTTGAAAACTCCAGCCTTCACATTGGCTTAGAACGCCTTCTCCCAATCACGCTCCAACACCTCTCGGAAATATCGATACTGTAACCAACCAATATCCAACCACTTTCTTCTCGTTTTTGAAATGAATGTTAGTGCATAAAAACTTAAAAATATGATGCAGATGGAGCGTGAGCAGTTTGTTTGCTCATTCAAAATAGAAACTCTCAACGGTGACTCGCTTCTTCATTGCAGTTTCGATCCCACCTTCGAAATTTCCGATTTCTACAGAAATTTCCGAGTCTTATTGAATTGGGGGGGGGGGCTTTGGAGAAGTCCACAGAATCACGTAGGCCTCGGGTTTAATCCAATATATGAGTGTTTAATTTTCGATCAAGATGTGAGTGCCAAATTCACGATGTTTGAAGAGTGTTTTCTGGTTTATATAGTTTTGGAAAACCATTCACAAAAGGATGATTTTGATTTGAGTGTTCCGCAACGAAATTCCTTTTCAGGCATAACTTTTGAACCACTGGCTCTATAGCATTGAAACAAACATCACTAGGCTTGTCTTGAAACAAGCTTTCATTTGATTTTTATAAGGCTCTCCACAATGAAGCCTCCTGATTACTTAAAAGGGCTATTTCACTATTTCATAGGCTGTCTGATACTCAAAGTAGGATGCTACGCAATTCCAATACTGATCTACGCATTCCTCTGTTCAAAACGTCTTCAGGACAGAAAAGCTTCGAATTTAGAGGAGCACGTATTTGGAACAACCTTAGCAATGAGGCAAAACAAGCAAGCACATTTTTGGCTTTCAAGCACAAATTATGAATATCAGTCCTTTTTATGACGCCACTTTGGCAGGATGTAACCGTTTCTGTTCAAATTTTAATTTTCTTTTTCATTAACGTATTTTTAGGGTCTTTCTATTTATCTATTTATTTGCTTATGTAACTTTTGCAATTAGGTTTTTAACAGGGCAGCTTGTAAATCAATTATTATTGTAGACTTTACCCTGCATAAAGAATTCAAAATGAAATGAAATGAAATGAAATTTTCATGACGTCATCAAAAGTTGGTCGTTGTGCATGCGTACTGATGAAAAACAACATTAGGCTTCACTTTCGGGAAAATGAGCTATATATTATGATTCATCGGGTCTTTTCATCTACATTTAGCATTTTTGCTATTTCTAGAACCAATCTATAGGAAATTTCAGACAAAATTCCTTTCTTGGCGGACAAAATATAAAATAATTGCGGACATCAGCAAGAATATGAGCGGTACGAGGCATAAATTTCAAAATAAGAAGTAAATAGATATAATCTTTCTGTTTCAAATTTCATATCGGTATGTTGATCAATGTGGAGATGCAAAGCGACAAAGTCCATGTGGTTTTGCACTTAATTCAGCAACATTTGCTGACATCAGCACTTAGTTACGTGACGTAAACAAAAAAGCCGTCTTGTGTGCCTGATCATGGGTATTCCCTGTGCCAAGTTTCAAGCCTCTAGCTCTTATGGTTCGTGCCCCTTAGTCTCCCCAAAGTTTTAAAAAGCCTACTCTCGAGTACCGAATAATCTTCCCCCCCCCGCTTATTAGTTTTTGAAAAATTTTCCAACCCCCCCCCCCCGCTCTTATTCCAACCTCCCCCCTTATATTAATTTTTGGAAAAATGAAATGATATTAGACATAATTTCTGATAAGAGGCAAGAAAAGTCTCAAGAAGTGCATTCAACAGAACCAGAGTTCAAAAGTAAATGTATTAGTAACATCACTGTTCACATAAATATATAACAGATAGGTGTTTACCTAAGAAAAGGGCTGTTTTCTATTCCTCCAAGCAGCCCCCCGATTATCCCAACCCCCCAATTATTGTTATGTTGAACCATTTCCAACCCCCCCCCCAATTATTCCCATCCCCCCCGTTTATTCGGTACTTGAGAGTACAATCTTGGACTAACTATTTGGAACAAAGTAATATAATTGCTGACTATATCAGCTCCATCTCTCTCACCCCCTTTTACCCGCAAAACAATGTTGGTTGGCATCTTGAAGCTGAAGAACGTCTAAGGAACATTGTATCGGGGGGTAATAGGGGGTGTTTCATTAAAAGTACAAAAATTTTTCGTTGCTCCAGTACCAGTCCCAGGATGGGGGGTACTCTTCTATAAATTCAAACAGGGGTGTGCGCCGCAAGGATTTCTGCTACGACCCAATCCCAGAAATTTCGTCCGATATTTATACCCAATCCCTGAATATATGTCAGATATTGATACCCAATCCCAGACTTTTGAAGAAGTAACAATAAACAATTCATCGACGTCAAAGAGATAAGGGATCGCGGACTGGGAACATAAGCGTACGAGGCGGGGGGGCCGGGGGGCGGTAGGCCCCCAACCTTGGTGAAATTTTCAAAAATCAGCCTCTTTCGGGCAACTTTTTGCCCCTAGTCGGGCAAAAATGTTGGCAAACTATGGGTTTTGTGTCGGGCCGCCCCCTAGATTTTTTCTTCCCGTACGCTTATGACTGGGAACGAGAATTTTGTCCCAAGTCAGTGGCCATTGGAACGAAGTTATGACCTGAGCACTTTCTTTGATCACAAAAAATACTTGAAATCTTTTCACCTGAAACTGATCACGAGTTGCTCGAAGAATTATCCAGTTGTACTTTCATTCAGCACCCATTACCTAAAAATTAAAATTCGCAATATTTTTTCGAGCCTCGTTCTTGATCTGTCTTTCACGCAGCAGGGCTGGCAGGCGGGCCTAATCACAGCAACATAACTTCCATCATAAACACAGTTCAGCGTCACGTTGCGGATAAGTTCTATGCACTTATACCTGCAGTGAAGGACATAGTATGCCTGGAAAACTTTTGGTGCCATTTGCACCCAAAACAAGCAACCAAATTGGGATTCCAGAGACGCCTTTGTACAGTGGGAGTAAATTCCAAGGACATCAGAAAAGCAAAGGAAATCGTTATGACGTCGAAGTCGTATTCCAGGTGCGTAGCTGTGGTACTTCCGTTCAGTTTCAGTTTCATTCATCTTTAAATTCCACAATATACAAGATCATTGAATAAACAACATTAAATTATGAATACAAAAAAATGGTTAACATAAAAGCATTACTGCAATACTTGAGATTTGTATGATGAGGAATTTCTTAAGTAAAGGAGGGAGGAGCTCTCTCATTAGATAAACTAATCGAGGAAAGAGCACCCCCTGTTCTAAAATCCTATTTTCTACTGAAAAATTCTGATCATGTTTGGAGGTTGATTTACCCATAAAACAAATAATTTGGAAAATGTACTAAATGATGAGACCCGCCTGGGTGGGGCATACCAGTGGCCCCCCACCCAATGCACATCACAGCATGAAGCAACCAGGAGAACCCAGAAGACAGTGAAAGAGCCCTCATGCCCAGCCTCATATCATGACAAGCCAATTTTCATGTTGCAAATGCATAATACAGCCTACACTACATGCAAGAAATTACTTTACCCAAGGGAATTAACAAGATAAGAAGAAAGAAAAACTACTTAAACTTAAGCAACACTCTACTAAAAACAACACACAAGGATAATAAGAACAATTTGATACCCAAGTCTGCTGCATATTAGACGTAAGAGCAAATCGATGGAAGGAAACGTAGATGGGGGAAAAACTTATCTTGGAGTTTCTTTAAGTATGAAAAAGAACCACCATGAAGTTTCTTGAGGTATGAAAAAAACCACCATACCTCAAGACAAGCCAATCAGAAGCAACAAAGGCCACATTGATACAAATGCAGCCTTGGATGCCCCAAACCAGCCCATCCCAAAGCACAGCCAGGCACAAAAAACCCCACCCCCAGAATCCCCCAGCCCCCACACCCCAACATGTGTCAGACAGAAAGCCCACAGCAGTCCCCAGAAAGGCCCCAACAACCACAGTTATGTTATCATTTTGCATCAAGATTTTAGCAAAGAAAATGTTCTAGACAATGACTTAGGACTGATATTTTTTAGAGAACAGAAACATCTTTAATTGACAACAAAAACTTGTCACTGAAGGGCATTGTTTGATGTTGAATGGAATGTTATTCCAAGATTTCACACCAACATTTCCGACAGATCCAAAACCCCAAAAACCAGGTTGACATGTTTCTAAGAGCTGTGAAATTCGCATTTTTGGCATTTGGTTGCAGCAAAGATGCCTTCAATTTCAGCTGAGATTTAAGAAAGCAGTGGATTTGGTTGATATAGCCCTAACAGGCCTTTTCGTTTAACACGGGCGATCGCCCTCACCCTCGCCAGCGCCCTCGCAAAATTTTTTACACGGGCTATTAATCGCCCTCCCAAAAGTGCATTTCGTCCAATGCTCAGAAAAATGTTTGTAAACAGACTCTCAAAACAACGCCCATTTGAATTGTTCATTCAGTCATGACTCGGTGTACATACGATTTACCAAGTAGCGTTTCAAGCTCTTTACGAAAGAATTAACCCTTGTGAAAGCCGACCATGGCGAAGCAAACAAGACATAGAGAACCAAAACGAAGCTCTAGATATTATGTTTTACGATTTATCTAGGTGAAATGATTTTGACAAGAAACTATTAAAGAACTAAATAATGCAAAGGAAATACTAGTCCTCGACAATCATTCCGCATTTTCTTTGCAGTATTTTGCAATGGTTTCAATAGAGATCCTTCCTCGTGGGCCCACACCTACTTTGTTCTCTGTTGAGGTTTCCAGTTTGACTACATGTTTTTTGATGATCAGGGTGCAACAACAAGAAGAAGAATGCTACATTAATGTAACATTGTTGCAAAGCGTTTCTGCAATGTAACTTTCTGAAGCCCTCCTCTGGTTTCTAGAGTAGGGCAGGACTGCTTCGAGTTCGAGTAAAGCGTTCCGATAGAATTTTAGAAGAGACTCAGTTGTTTCGTTTCAGGGGTCACATCTGCATCTCTAATCGCTTTCTTTTGTGGAAGCTTCATACTCAATTAAACGGGACAACAGGAAATTGGTTGGCCTAACTGACTTAATCCTTTCTTAACTTTCGCAAAATAACGGAGCAAGGAAGAAGAATATTACAAGCAACTGGAATAAAATGTTTTGCAGCTTTGTAACGAAAAAGTTTATAGCTTGTTTGCTGACTCCTCTCCTCAAAAGTCTGGTAAAGAAAGGCAGTCCTTGTTGCAAGAACAAGGCTTTTAAAGGTTTCATTGCCAGGCAGTACACAAAGCATAAACAAAAGAATACTTCATGGGGGCGACCGCCCTCGCCGTCTTATCTACGTGGGCAATAAGACGCCCTAGTGGAAATTTCCTTATGAAAAGGCCTGGCCCTAATAATGGCTGTTTTTTGGTGTTTTAGCAAGTTACTATGATCAAAATTTTAATCAGCATGAAATCCAAGTCATCCTAAATCCCCAATTTCAAATAAAAGATCAAGCATATAACAAACACACATTTTCAGATGTAGACAGAGCGAGAGGAGCAGTTTTCCTGTGCACCATATGGTTATAGGGTCTAGGGATTAGCCAAACTGATAACTTTTCAAAGTGCGTGTGGAAGATGCCCGCCTGGCCATTGTTTTAAACAATAAATTATTGTTCTTCCTGGAATTGCATGCGGAAGATCTTCCGTGCGTGTGACATAGTAGTCTGTGGGATACGATGAGATGAAGGGTAGGCCTGGGTAAAATGGGTAGTGCCGATTGCTGGCCCAGCACTGATGAATCAACAATCACTGCATCAAGGAGAGTAGTTAGGAAAATTCTAGCTAGATGAAAACCTTGAACAAAGATTTTGGCAAAATTGATCCAAATTTTTCACCATACCCATTTTATCCCCAACCTTCCCATCTTACCCAAGTATATAGCCCCTTGTTGTGCACATAACAGTGACAAGAATTGTCAAATGGTTCTTGAAGAATTCTTTTTAAACGCCATTCACACTATACAGTATGTGGCTTTCATATTCTGCATTGCACAATCCCATTTTTATAGGCCAAAACAGTAAGAAATGTTTATATTACTTCTCTGTTCAGTGCAATTTCTACAAAATCAATTGAGAAATGAATCCCAGCAATGTTCAAGAAGGTCCTATTTGCCTCTAATTTTGACCAAGCATCATGCATCTGACTCAAAACCACATCCTTTGATGGATTTCTTTCCACTGTTTAGTTGCAGATTGTCTCCTTTGAGCTTCAAAGTTGCTGAGATAAGATCACTGTTTTTGGACTTTCTAGAACTTTTGATCCGCAAACTTTGCATTAAATCAACATTGATAAACAATAGTTTATAATGCAATTCAATTTACTAGATTGTTTAAATATGTGATAAACCTACTCAGGATCTCCATTGTCAGCACTTAGCCTAATCACTTTCCGTAGGAGTATAATGCATAAAGATATGGAAGGTTCAAATGCCCCATGCAGCATCAGAGTGCCCCTTTAACATGCAAGACAAAGAAAAGACAGAAGGAAGTGATAGTGCAGTACGTACTGCCTCAGCACTGTATGTTAGATGGTGGGAAATCCCTGATCGTATCCCCCCCAGACTGAATAGTTTGCCTGACATGTGGTGCAATCAATTTTTGTAAAAACAATAGTTTTTTGTCAAAGAGCAAAAGAATCTGCACAAATTCCCCAAGCAGAAAACAATTTTATGGTCTGGAATGCCTCTGCAGAGATCAAATTACGGTGTACAGTAACTTAAATCCCCAGATGGTTCCTCAACCCATCTAAAGAATAACATTGACCATGTGCTTTAGAACAACCAGCAGAAGGGCGTTCAAAAAAAGACAAATCAAAATGATCTAATGATAATAAGAAAAGTACAGTAGTTTTGCACAGGACCAAACTCCTAGGTGTTACCTAGTGGGAGCAAAGAAACACGAACAGACTGAATGAGTCTCTCCAGCCCATCCAGCTCTCTTCAAGATTGATTTTTACAATTTTGCAAATTCATGGAGAAAGTGTTAAGGGAGGAATGATGTAATTAGACTTGAGCTTTGATTAGGGGCATTTCCTGTAGGTAAAATGGATGTTTCTCAATGCAGAAAGAAGGGCTATTTCCCAAAACCAAGAAGGGCATTGTGACATAAATTTTTCTTGGAGGCTTCAACCCCAGGATGCGATGTTATGCGATACTCACAACCATATAAATTACCTGATGCTGTAGGCCATTACAGCCACAACACATTTTATTTATTGCAACTGCAAGGAATTGTGTTTGTTTCCAAGCCTCTCACATGCAACAACAACAACACATAATACATGGGCTTTCTCTATATACATCAAAGGATACAAGTATATGCATTATTTTGCCATTTCAAATTTTGTCTCATGCTTGCACTTCAATTATCTCTAACTTACCATTAGCATTTCCTAATAAATGACTTTTTTCTTATCAGCATGTTGATGAAGTGAATGCATTCTTATGTGGATATCTTAAAATCAAAGGTTTGACCGAGGTAAGGAGGCAAATTTAAATTGACAAGTGTAGTGAAAAATATATATAAGCTTGTCATCTAACTTCCTTGTTGTATTTCCATAAGCTGACAAATGAACAAAACCTACAATATTTTGACTTTCTGTATCCAATGCTCATTTACGCAGAGTGAAAATAATGGGACCAGGATTGAGATTGCATTCTAATCAGATTTTGATTTTGATCATGTTGTGTTGCATGGGTATCAGATGAAAATTGATCAGGATTGTGATCAACTCAACCTGCGCATTGCACTTGGATGGAAAACCTAACAAATACACTTTGTCTGTAAGTCATATACCATAATGGCTATTAAGCCCCTAGGGACTTATTTAATTTCCAACACCCAAGAGGAAGCAATAAGAGAGGGGCACTTATTACAGAGAGGGGCTTCTTCTCAATGTCAGATGACAAGGATACATGATAGCTTTTCAGTTTCCCCCCATATTTTGTAGATTCAACATGCAATTTTACAACAAATTTGATATATACAGTTTATCACAAGTCAAATCAAAATTGATACAACTATGTTTACTGTAGCTGAATAAATGGACTATCTACATTTAGTACAAAAATTTTTAGTGGATAAAATTTCAAACAATAAACTTCGGCGAAAATATTTTTGGACATATTTTTGGAATTTCAGACAATTTTCGAATAAAATGTTGACCAGTCTTTTGAATCTTGAAGAAAAACCACGTCAGGTTATCTCGGTTATTAAATGAAATGGAATGGAATTATTCTAAAATGGAAGAGGAAAGGAAAAATCACTAATTTTCTTCTTTAGGTTCATATTTTGGCCACTTTTTTACACGTATATGTGCTTATATTGTTTAGAAACACAAGTGTTTTAAAGATTTTGCAGATCTATTCAGACTCATTTTTTAGCATTGCAACCTTGTGTTTCATTTCATGGTGGGAATTCAGATTCAGAGATCACTTGATTTCCGTTTTTAAGTCAATTCACATTGCGCATGCGCAATCTATGCGAAACTTTTTGGCGTGATAAACTTTTGGACAACCCTAAATTTCGTACAAACAAATTTTTGGACAAGTCCGTGTCCGAAAGTTTGTCACGCCGAAATTTTTTGCACTTAATGGGCCAGGTGAATTCCGAGGAAGTCGTGGAAACTGCGGAAAACGCGGAAACTATTGTTCTAGCCGGAGTGAACTCCGCGGAAAGCGATATGGAGGAAAGCGTTGTATCGAAGCTTGCTCCTATTAATCTGTGGATTCCGAGGAACATTTCATTTTTTTCTAAAAGCTAACGACATTTATCTGAACAAACCGATCTTTGCGGATTTTTGATGGATTTTTCTTGAAACAAAAAGTCTTTTTCCATTGGTTTACAAAGTTTTTGGGAGTGAAATGCCCCTTGGCATATTCCCGAACATAATGAAATTCAATTTATGAACAAGTCCAAGGTCTGATTCTCCATTGTTTCTGTGTCTCCATCATCACTATGTGTGAATATCGGCACAGGTATCCACGTGCCTTGCCAAAAGGGGTGTAGACTGGGCTTTTATTGTTCTTCGACAGGGATTGACATCTACGGTTGGGTCTACGTTTGTACGCACACAATGGCAAAACAAGCAACGCAATGGTAAAGTTTGATCGTTCATATGAAAGCTACAGTGATTTCCATCGAACTGATCATTGCAGTTTCACGGAGACATACGATAAACATGATCTTTGCATATGTTATTGACTTCAATTTGCCGGCTTTCAGTGAGGGGCATTCACTCCCAAGAAATCTTGCACACCTTTCGTTAAAATCTTTATGTTTTCAATGAAATCAATAAAAAAAATCCATGATCTCGTTCTGAAAAATCTTGTGCGCTTTTCGACTTTTCTAATTGGTAAATACCCTTCGACTTTGAAATTTCAACTTAAACAAAAATTTTCCGTGGAATCGCCTTTCTGCGGAATTCACTTTGCCCTTACATCCTAAGTGAATTCCGCAGAAAATTTATTTCGCAGAAGCTATTGGTTACGAGAAAACAATAGTTTCCGCGGTTTCCGCGACTTCCGCGGAATTCACATGGCCGGGTTAATGTATGCTAGCCTCTGCCTTTGATATAGGGGGGGGGGGGGGGCTTTATAGAGAGCGGAGTTTATCTGAAATTTTGATGCAGATGAGAGGAACTTATTAGAGAGTGGGGCACAATAGAGAGGAGGGGCTAGATAGAGCTTTTATGATATGGATTTTGTTTAAAGAAGTACAAAATCAGGTGCTATTTTGTGTTTCTACACAACCATATGCTTTAAGCCTGTTTACAAAAGTTGGCAAGTTTTCCACACTGGTGCATGGATCTATTGGTGCATGGATCTATTGGTGCATGTTTCAGATACCACACTGTATGCATGCTTAGAGGATTATGAATTGAATCAAGATCCTGGATCATTTACCCAGCACATTCTTTACATATCTGGATTGTGATCCAACTCATGGTTCACCTTTGAAGTGGGACAAAGTTTTAGGGTAATGCAGTCACAATCAAGTGTTTACGCAGCACACTTTGCCATCCTGTCCTTTGCTCTGTGGAAATAGGGCAAGGCCTGGATTTTTTCCAAGCAAGAAAATCAAGGGAATAGAAATATAGCAATGCAGTTCCTGAAGCTTACTGACTCTTTTCAGTTGATACCTTCCTCCTGCACTCATTTCGTTAATTTGTTTCATTTTTAGGAATATCCAACTTTGATCACTTATTTTGATGGTGAAATCATTGGTGCAAAACATCCTTTTCTCACAAGAAAATGGGTAAGATTATGATTTGCTGACTTGGCTAAAACTTTTAAACCTTCTGTGACATTGTAAAAAGCCAATCACAAGCCTAGCCATGTACTGGGAAAGGCAGAAAAAGTCCCCACTTTTAAGTTCACAGTATCAAGAGTAATTCTGGAAAAATAGTCAAATATCTTTTCATTTTTCTTGCTTTGTCTTGATTGTTGGGGAGACAAGATGCGCTTGACCGCGGAAATTAATATGTCCCCCTGTGCAGTGGGTCAAAGCTCATGCGCCCGTCGGAGCTTCAACACCAAAGCGCTACTGCGCATGAGCTATAACCTACTGCACGGGGGGACACATATGTTTCCTCGGACAAAGCACATCTGGTCTCCCCAACAATTGAGCACTAGAAACATAGGCAAGCTCAACTTTATAGAAATTTTGTGGTTGCAAAAAAACTAGAAAAGGGCCTAAAACATTGATCAAATAATGAAGGACTTGTCACACAGATCAATAAACAAAACGCAATTGTTTATGGGTGAGATTTATCCTCTGCCCTTTTTTACTATGGATAGTATTTGTTTCAAAGTTGATGTCCTTGTCTGTAAATTTGTTTGTAAAGTGAACTCTTGAGACAGGTGAAATGCTAATTGCATTTTTGTTTAAGGGGAGTTCTTACAGATTGATCAATGTTTTAGGCCCATTTTCAGTCATTTTGTAACCACGACAGTTTTACAAAGCTCAATTTACCGACACTTCAAGTGCTGGTAAGATAGCAAGAAAAGCACGAAAATACTTCCATCTTTCAACTTTTAATTATAGTTTGAATCATTCAAATCTGTGAAGCACTCTTTGTGCTATGAATTTTCAAAAGCATCAACTCCAAAGTTCTGAATGTCCTATGCAGAAGTTTCACTTTATGTACATTTATTGACAAAATGCATTTCTTTATAACCGGTAGACAAATGAACTTCATGCGTTCGTTGATTCATTCTTCAGAGAACACTCGAGATATTAAAATAAATCATAGTTTAGTCAATAGCCAAAAGGCTGAAATATTTTCTGATTTTTCGTTCTGTTTTTGTAGAGTGTTGTAAAGAAAGGTAGGTCTGATTCACCAAAGTTATGTAAACATGCGGGAAAAGACGCCTGAAACCTGTTATCAAACTAATGAACAACCTCCTTGCTCTTGAGTGAGCTTATGTCATTCTCCTGAAGAACAAAGACTCCTATCTTTATGAAAGACTTTTGCATTTGATTTGGGAAATCAAATTATTTACATTTCCCTCTAAATGAGAAGATTACTTATCCCTTTTTGTGCTTTTCAAAGTGCATTTCCAGCTTTGGCTACACACTGTATGTTTAAAATCCAGACAGGAAAGCACTTGAGCGTCCTCCTCAAGTATTCTCTGCGTTATGAATTTTAAACATGTGAGGCTCTCTTTTGTCCACCTGGTACTGTATCTTTTACCAGATATTCTTATTTTCTTATTTTACCTCAGGATGCTGATGAAGATGTTGACAGAAAACACTGGGTATATAAGTATTTTATTATTCGGTGCTAAGCTCTACTGTAATGCTTATCAAGGTGTTATGGTGAAGTGGTCTAATCCATCGACTTTGTATCCAGAACAATCAGGCAAACAGGATGCAAGCCCAATTCGATTATATCTTGTCAGCTTGTGAAAGCCCATCGCTTGATGCTATAGCTGCAACTTCGTCTTCACCATCAACTAAACTCTCTGTTTGATTTAAAGTCTCTCTAAGTGTCTGAAAACATAGCCTGCGTGCAGACTTTACTACTACGCTGGAAAAATCGTTGATATTCAAGGCAAGACAATATTTCATATTCATTTGATTGGCTGCAACAGAGGACACATCAAAATCAAAAATCGTAAGACGGAAAAGTTTGGAAATTCTTCTCTGGACGGAAAGCTTTCCAACGCTTTTTCGAATATTTTGAACGGAGCATTTTTTGGACAAATCAAAGGCGAAGTGTTGCATGATAACAAAGCGTGTAGTAAAACGAACTGTAATTTGACGATAATTAATCTTGAGCTGCTTAAACTACCTGTATAAGATGTGATAAAGGTATTCGATGAATGACGAAACTAAGACAAGAATGGGGAATTCCAAGCATTGAAAATAGTTCACAGCGAGGTTTTTCTAATATATTTGTGATACCCTCTGCTAAGCTTTTCATCATGCTTTCCAAAAGCATGATTCTGATGAAATCTTTTTGCTGGTGAGCCAAATACCGCAATCTGTCCACCCAAAAGTCTTTCTGGCAATTGAATCTGTTGCTCATTGCTGACAACTAAAATGTTAACAGAGACTTTCGGAAGCAGAATGGACGACGTCACTTTTCCTGTTTTTGACGCTGGGACAAAGACAGAAACCTAGAGGAAGAGAACTATGACACGAATAAGGTGAGGATGAGAAAAATATCCTGGTAATTAAAAACAAACGAAGGTGTATGCAATTAAATGGAAGAACTTTTTCACGAAGGAAAACAGAAACCACTAATAATATTCATGTAGATAACTATGTCTGTGCAATTTTTATAACAGCAGTGGCCTGTGTCAATTATACCTTTCTTTGTGATTTTCTGTTTTCACAGAACTGAAAATTTTTAGATTTTTTGGAAACTATAGCCCCCTGTTTACACTTTAAAATCAATTTACTGTTCATTATGAATGGGGCTGTTGATAGGATCGAATTAATTATGATTTAGTTACGATGTAAAATGAGATATAAGTTAAAGTTTCTTCATCTTTTCACAGGGAAAATTTCTTGCATTCTACCAATATGCAAAGACGTTCAACTCTGACAAATTTGATTACGATCAGTTAAAAAAGATCGATTTTGTTTTCATGCGATGGAAGGTGAGTATTGATCATTCTTTTCACTTGGTATCTTTCAACTCACGTGGTATCTTTCAGCTCACCTGTCATCAAGTGGAAGTGCCTCAGACCGACATTTGTTTACCCAGTTGCAAAAGCTGCAATGATGGTTTCTTCTTTTGGAATTTTTGATAAATTTGAAAATTTGAAAAAATGCAAAACTAGGATACCAAAAGTAAGCCTCCGCACAGACTCTCAGACTTGATGCAACAAGGGAAAAAAGTAGAGTCTACGCAACAGATCCACTTTTTGAATTCAAGAGTTCCTCAGAAGCAAGGACCACATTTGATTGGTTTGGCAAAATTCTGTTGTTTTCAAAATGGCACCTTTTAAAGAAGCAACTTTTTACGTTTGAAATCATGAAGCATTTGATAAAGCATTGAAATTATTTGTTCGATGCCTTCTGTAAGGGAGATTAAACCTCTTGTTGAAGTGAAATACTGATATCAACAAGCAAGATAATCGGATCAGTTGCGCAGACTCTTCTTTTCTCTCTCTTTCAATGATCCTCAGAGTCCAATCGCAGGCTTCAAAAAGTGGAATTAAATGCCAACAAGCGGCTGCTGACGAAGGCAACTGAATCGAAACCCTTGGAGGGGGCTCATGGACTATTAGCAAGCCTTTGTTTGTAGACAGAATTTGTTGGGGAGACGAATTACTGACGCTTTTGTTTTGCAAGATTGTGTTTCAGCTATGTTGATAGCAAATCAACACTGGGGCTCACACTGTCATGCGCATCGACACTATTGTTTCTTGCTCTCAACGGTCAAGTTAATTTGCATATTACGTCGTTGAAGTTAATCGTTAGTGCGCATGCAATCTGGAGCCCTTTTTAGGAGATTCCTTGAGGCTCAAAACTTAGGCCGTTCGTATCCCCAACAAAATGATATGCTTGGTTGCAATAAAATGTGAAATCTTTTGAAAAAAATCCTAATTAGTGGTGAGCATATATTGGCAGTTTAATTGCATTTTTTTAAGTTCAGAATTTTCAAATCTTATCAGCAATAAAGCCAAGAATGTGTCCATCGATGTTTTTCCGCAATATTCACACCTACCGGGTGAGTAAAAAAACGGCAGGCGCTCGAAAGCTACTGCTCCCTGAGTATGTAAGCAATGACATTTTGCAATACCTAATTGAATAGCTAAAATGTTGAATTATTTTTAGAACTTTTCTGGATAGAATCGGTCGCTCCATTCAACTTCTGTAAGCGATTTTCTAAAGTGAATCCCTTTGAGAAACCTTAAAAACATGCTAGAATTACAAGCAAAAGTCTCTTATGTGTTAACCTCACGGTGATGAATTTCAAACGCCTTAGCACTTGCTTCCGTTTTGACGGGTTGAAAAATCTTCCCCTTTGTGTGAATAACTTATTCAAGGGGGATTCCATTCCCCCACGAGGACAAAATACATGATGCCCAATAAGTGATGGCATTGAGGATACGGAGCTTTTTTTGTTGCTCTGCCCTTCTTTTGATCTTCAGCGTCGAGACCTTCTCACTGGAATTGTTGAATTATTACGACCATTTGTGCAAATCACCAATCTTTCAAATGATGCTTTGATGCAACTTTTACTATATGGTGATCAATACCTTTCTTATGACTTGAATAGAAACATTCTCGAATTGACCTTACGGTTCATTCACGAAACTGGTCGGTTTGACTAAGATCTGTTGACTCTTCAGTTACGTACAAAGCAGCCACTAAGTCCTCTTATGTAATGTTATTTTTCTTTGTAAATTCTATTTCACATTAAGTGTCAGGTCTTTCCACTCCAAACAACCCACGACTTACGCTCGTGACATTTTAAAATTATCGCAACCTGTCACCTAATGTGGAACAGAATCGTTCGTATTTTGTTGTGTTGTAGGTAGATTAACTTGCTCGTCTTTATATATTGGCCATGGGGTAGTCATTGTCTTTCGCTCCCCATGGTGTCGTCCCTGTAGTGTTGTAAAGTAATTAGGGAAGTTTTGTAGAATGTAAGATATGTTGTAAAATTTTTATATGAATAAAAAAAATACATGAACACATCCAACAGTTATTATTTCTACAAACAAAGGGAAATCTTGCTTCGTGTTTTCACTCGATCTTGCAGGTTTTCGAAACGAGCTTTCTGCAGAAAATCTCCAATTTCAATGGGAAATAATGGCCGATTTAAGCCGGGTAAATTACTGAACCTAATTTGACATATCTGGGATAAAGTAAGACAGTTTTCAATATTATTGCTTTGATACTCAGAGAGCAGGATTTTTTTCAAACGCTGGGCGTTTTATTGACTCACTCGGTACAAGAAACCTTACATATATATAGAGGGTTTTAACCCACCTTTTTAAAACCAATGTCATGCATGACTTGGAACTTATGCTGGCATATCCTGGCACATTTAGTAATTGCTGGCATACCTATCGCCAATCAAGTCGTTCTCATCTTCTTTTCTCTTTTCAGGAACACTTCTTGATTCCAGATCACACGATCACAGATATTCCAGGGGCATCATTCGCTGGCTTCTACTACATTTGTTTTCAAAAATCTACAGCTACCATTGAGGGTTATTATTATCATCGAAATTCCGAATGGTACGACTTTTTATATCTATGTTTTTTTTTCAACTGAATTTTGATAAACTCCTTGGCTAGAGTCCAAGGCTAGAGTCTCAGTATATCAGATTACTATCGGATTGGAGTTACTTCACTTCGTAGTGATATTTGGGGTAGCAGTTACACTACGACGCTTCGTTTGCTCCTATGCCTTATTCATCTGCAGTTCTGGTCTACAATGCAGGGCGCTTCTGGCGTTAAATTTCATTGGAGCAGTTGACACCTGGTGAAGAGTAATGCTCGAAACGTTGTACAAATTAGCTCTCAAGTAAAAAGTCGTATTTTTTAAAAGAATTAATTGATTGCAATAGTTAACTTTCATTATTTCCTAATCTGAAATTTCATTGTTTCTAAGTGGAGTTTATCGGATTTTCGCTACGGGGTAACCCTGGAGTGATTTTTCTTTCACCACCTGAGCGAAATAATTTACACTCCGATAATTGGACCGTTGTGTATCAGATTGGTGCGGCGTACTGTAACTCAAACCTAGACTTATTACATGAGCCTTTATTTTCGCTCCATTTACCTCAACCATACCCCCACAATACCCATTCCGCTTCAACGAAGTTTTAGCGGAATGACTATAACAGTAAGTAACAGTTCAATTCAATGGAGCAAAGCTTAGACGAAAATCATCAATCTAACTCCAACCCGTATCCGATGCAAAATCACTCGGCTCCGATAGCAATCCGGTATAGTGTAATTGGGGCCTATGGTTCCTTGTTCGCCATAAGCCTAATTTTTATTACAGGGAATCATTTAGTTATTGCTGTGCAGTCTGTGCACGCAGCTTTCCACCAAATGACCAGGTGACCAAAAACAGTCAACGTGTTTTGCGAGCTGTGAAATAAAATGTTCTCCGCTGATAATCAAACTGAATGTCAGTCTGTCAGTCAAAGGCTAAGTTAGATGTAAAATTATTATTTCGTAAAGTCACTTATGTTCTAGAGCCAGAAATTTGAAAAAATTCTGGTAAGTAGTTTTTATGGGAACGAGAATTTTACGTTCGATTCTGGTCCATGGTTTACTTACCATTGAGATTAGAATATTATTTCTAATTTAACTCTATGCGCGCTGCAACATTTTCAATTCTATTTCTAAAATTGATACTTGTATTGAATATGAATTTCAAGGTAAGTAAGACTACCTTCACATAAGAAAACTCAGACCGATCTCAGTTTCATATCGCCCTGAAATTTGGCTATGTTTGTTAATTTGCTTCCCCCTCAAAGTTTGAGAATATTAAACAATGCGTGCGTTCCTTCGGGAATCGGGACAATTTAAATTGTTTTGTGGAAGATATTGGCATTGCTTCCTAACATTTAGATCCAGTTGGCTGACTTTCAATGCAGTCTTGATTGTTTCGATAGCGAAAGGAACGCAAGGAATGCAAATCACACTTATTTCGAAAAGTCATTTTGTCCCGAAATGAAGAATTTTTCTGCTCACATGAAACATTTCAGGTCGGCCTGTAAACTCAGATCGACCTGAGGAAGCGAAATGAGTTTCAGATTGACCTGAGTTTCATTTCGCCTGCATCATTTCAGCGCTCCAAGGGTGTTGACCGTAGACCGAAATGTGTTTCAAACCGATCTGAAACTCAGACCGGTCTGAGTTTGCTCATGCGAGGGCACTCTAAATCATGGACCAGATCGACCAGGTTGAACATGGAAATCTCGTTCCCATACAAACCTCTTGCCACCATCAGCCGAATTTTTGGGTCTAGAAGATGAATGATTTTATCAAATAGAATTTTAACATCTAAGTTAGCCTTTGACTAATAGATTGACATTCAATTTCGATCATTGCCCTCGTATGTCTTCTTCCACAGCCTGCCAAACGTATTGAAATTTTTTGACTCACCCTTTAGAAACTTCGTTGATCAACCACAGCCATGATAAGTTGTGTGTGATTCATGTTGGAAAGGTCCTATTATTTTAGGTCCCTTTTTCAAAAGCGTTTGAATCACAACAGAATACTGGCTGTAAAAACTTGCACGTGTTTGACTAAACAAGGTTTAGCAGCATCACCAATTTTGTGCGAAATGTTGTGGGTTTTAAGACCATAAGCCGAAAGTAGTGGATGAGTGTAGAAAACAATTTTTGGACTAATAAGCTGTTCAGAATGTGATATGACCGAGAGGTTAATCATTCGAACATGTTGCTGACCGAAACATAGAAGGCAACAAACACTGAAAATTTGTTAGTTCTTTGATTTCGGTTATTTTTCTGGTGGTTTTATGTCAGTTTGTCGTTTTATCTCCAAACTTGGCATCCTCTTGCGTCTAAGGCATTTCATAAACATGCTTGAAAAAATGTAAATCTGACAGACTGGGAACCAGGAACCCTCTGAAGGTTAATTTCAATATCTAATTCCTTTAGCACAGCAACTTATTCAATGGACTTCGACTTATAAACAGCAGCCTGAAATGGGTTTTTGTCTTTAGGGACGGGTCATTAAATCTTGCTGGGGAGGGGTTGGAAGACATTTAAAAAATATTTGACTGACTTGTTGTAACCCCTCCCTGATTTTCCAGAAAGATTTGGTGCCCCCTTCAACATAGCAGAAAATGTTTTCATTCCCCTGCTGCAAGTACATGTATTGATGGTTGCAATGTCACCTTACTGTCATGATTTCACTTGCATGATTTCACTTCAAGGAACGTGAGTCGGGCTGCATGACTGCCAAATTGAAATAAATCAACTTACCTTCGCTAAAGGGGAGGAGAGAGCAAGCGCGTTTGGCTTTATTCAGGGATATTGCCCAAAATAATTCTGATATTTCTGATAATTAGATAAAAGTTGTAGCAATTAGAGAGCATATTTTAGAGGCTTGTAAATAGGGCTTTAGGTTTTTATTTGAACTTTACTTTTGGGCCAGTGACCCCTTTGCAGCTATGCCAATTGGCCTTGCAAAGTATTAGTATAAATGTAGATGTAGATGAAGATTTCAATGTTCACTGCTAAGCATATGAAAATCTTTTCAAATATTATGAAAGAAAATATCGTTTCAAATATGATGAGAAAGAGAATGCAGTTTCATTACAGAATTAGAGACTAGTCTTAGAAGTGAACTTGCTTCCTGAAGAAGAAGCTTTCCAAAAATCTACAGGGTTTATCTCAAACTATATTGATACCGCCTCCCTAGAATCTTCATGCCCCCTTCACCTTAAGTTGGTAAAATTTTGGTACCCCCTGCCAGATACCTTCACCCCCTCCTGGCAAGAAATAATGACAGGTCCATGTAGCCTGAAACATCTGAAAATTTGATTCGAAGAATATTCGTACGGAGTGAATTTGAAATTATATCTGTAGTTAACGATATTCTACATGATTCCAGTCAGATTTGGAATAGAGGAATTTGATTAACTTTACGCATATGATATGCGCATGCGCAGAGGAAGCAAGAGCATTTTTCTCTGCCAATTTGTTTTGTTTTGCACCCTAGAACAAATGAATACACGTAAACCATGTTTTCCTTTGCTTTTCAAAGCAGTCTTACAGCAATGTGCTTTTTTATTCTGAAACTGACTAAATTGCACTTTCTCTTATTTCAGGTTTCAATCTTTGAACCTTGTCCATGTTCCTGATCACTGCCCATCTGTATTTCAGTTTCGATGATGATTTGTCACCAAGTTGGCCACATGACAATTACCATTCTGTGGTGGTAGAACACACAGCGCAGTTACGTTCGTAATTTGGTACGCGGGTTCTCTTCTAACTAACTAGCTTTGTGGGAGAAGCCCCTGAGGTCCCATGCACTTCCGCATTGACGAATATTAATGCCCGATTTATGATAATGTACCGTAAGGCTGTGTTCCCGACAGAATTCCTGTATTGTATTCCAGGGCAGTTCCATGACATTGCAAGAACGTCGGCTCGCTTTATTGAGATTGTTTTGCCATTCCTTTGTCAATTCCAATCTATGAAGGACGTATGTGGATGATATTAGATACATGCAAAAACTCATGGGCATTATTTCTTTGACCTTTGCAAGAGCTCTCTCATTTTCGTAGGCACCCAACTAAAGATTGCCTTAAATACGCCTGGACGCACAGTTGTCTTTCACCCTCATGGACGCGGTAAAGTGAATACCATCGATTTTGAATTGGCTCTAAGTCTGCCTCAGGTTGCGCCGTTTCTCTGCAACAAAATACATCTTCGTTAAATTCCTTTACTTAAATTGCATAATCTGCAATGTTGCAAAGTGATTTTAGCGAATGTTTGCCAGAGGAAATGTTACCATGAAATGTGCGTTGAGACACTTTCTCGGCCGCTGGACACCACAGTAAAAATCTAAGCATGAGCGAGCTCAACTCTCCATCAAGGTATCCCGGTAGTTGTTCACTCTAAGCCAAAACTCATTATTTGTTGAAATGGAAATAGCTGCACCCTTTTTCCGGACTCGAACAGCAAAAGGCCGCAAAGCGGATGTAAGGACGAGCCTAAACTTAGTTATTAACATTATGCTAGATATTTCATAGAGATGACGTTCGTAGCAAGAGTTAAAGGCTGATTGACAAAATTCGAAATAAAGCCCAAACACAAGAAAAGCGATGCCGTACTTCATTGCAGGACAAAACGTACCTCTCATGCTGACCCAGGGGATCACAGTTACAAACGATAAGCTTAGTACATTTTATGCCTGATACGACCCCAAGAGCTGCCAAAAAAGTATATCTGGTGTTTCTGAGTCTATCTGTGGTTTGGACTTTAGGGGTTTGGGGGCCGCAGGGGAGTTAATCCACGATTTACGGAGTAAACTAATAAATTAAAGCTGGCCCAGGCCAGGTCAAAAATATAATCTATTGTACTCGACAGCTTCGGTATATCCGGCTTCATTGTGTAGCTAAAAAAACAAAGGGTTTGTGGGCGTTTCTTTAGCTTATTCATACCCTGGGTGCCATATTTTTGTCCCCCATCTTATTATCAAGGCTCTGGTACCCAGGGTAGCTTATTCATAGCGACTACGAGATAGAGCCCTATTGAGTCATAGGTTGGAGTTGAGGCTTTTTCCCTGCAACTTTATATAATCTTTTATTTTCAAGAAAAACAGTTATCGACCTTGACATTTATTTAGCTGTTGACACAATCGCAGGTACAGACTTTTTAAGGTTCAATAAAGGGCAGTCAAATTCTATTGATTTTTTTGACAAGCACCGAACCATATTTGGTTAATTGACCCATGTCAGCAAGAAACACTGGTATCTGATAGGTTAGAATTTGACCGTAAGCAGCGTGGGGTACCTTTATATGCTTCAATTTCCTGTAAGAGCTCCGATAACTTTCGAAAGCTGTTTTCGAAAACTCAAAAGTAGCTAAGAGTTGTAGAAATCGTTAACATTAGGACAACGACTAACATCATTTTGAGGGTCATTTTAGAGAAGACAAACCAATATTGTAGTTAAATCGACATTTCCAATTGGTTAACACAACGAAACGGTAAAATAAACTGTAACTTAAAACGGTAAAATATTGTTAGTTACATTATTGACTTAAATATGGTTGAACGTTTCGAGACGAGCTTGTCTCATCTTCAGCTAAGTAAAACCTCACACGTGTAGCTTTTATTTAGCTGAAGATGAGACTAGCTCGTCTCGAAACATTCAACCATATTTAAGTCAATAATAACTAACAATATTTTACCGTTTTAAGCTTTTATTTTATTTATTCTTATTTAAGAAATTTTTACCCTGGGATACAATTCAGTTAAAAAATAGATTAAGCAACTGCTTTCCAATTGTCCCAGCAAAGAAATAAAATAAAAATCTAATGAGAAATAAACCTATGTACAATATTTTCTAATTACATGGCTATAAAATGAGAAAAAGAAAAATAACGATGACTCTTTCGATGTAGAACAGCTTTCCTTGAATATTATCAATTCCAAGCTTTTAGCGCTTTGAATTACTGAATCGAAGGGGCTAATTTCATTTCCGAGTCGAATTTATTCCATGCCTTCGCTCCACGATACGCAAATGATTTTTGGCCATAAACAGTTCATTTTACCGTTTATTTTATACGTTGTCTTAACTAATTGGAAGTGTCGATTTAACTACAATATTGGTTTGTCTTCTCTGAAATGATCCTCAAAAATGACGTTCGTCGTGGTCCTAATGTTACGACTGACTCATGATGAAGCTGCGCTTTCCAACCAGGGTTATAGAAACCCTGCAATCCCGGGGAGGGACTTCACTGTAAATTTATACGGGGGTGTGCGCCGCAAGGATTTCTGCTACGACCCAATCCCAGAAATTTGGTTCGATATTGATATCCAATTGCAGAACTTTTGTCAGATATTGATACCCAATCCCAGAATTTTGAAGAAGTAACTAAAACAATTCGACGTCAAAGGGATAAGGGATCAAGGGCTGTGAACGACAATTTTTGTCCCAAGTGGCCATTGGAACGCTATTGGAATGAAGTTCTGATCTGAGTACGTTTTAAACACAAAAATTACTTGAAATCTGTTCACCTAAAACCGACTACGTGTTGCTCGAAGAATTATCCAGTTGTACTTTCATTCAGCACCCATAACCAGAACTTTGAGTGTAACAGTAAACCCCTATCCCAGAAAATTCCAAGTGAAAGTATACCCCAACCATTAGATTTTCGGAATGTCCACATACGAAATATCGAAATTCATACGAAAAGATAGATATTCAAAAATGTCGAGTTTCAAAAATTTGAAGTTTATTTTAACATGCAGGTATAAATTGTTCTTTGAAGTTTTCAGACATCCCATTTTTGACAACGGCTTTGTTGTCTGCGTAAATGTTGTTAGATGAAGATTGTGATGCTCGGTAAATGTTTATAGAATTTGAAATGCATGAGTAGTTAGATTTACAGTTTATTTGTGCGTTTTTCTCCTTGCAGTACTTCTTTGCGACTCTTAAGCAGTGGCGTAACGGAAACAGTCGGGGCCCTTAGAGATTTTCCACTTGAGGTTCCCCAGCTGAAGAATTTGTAAATGATGTGATACAAACATAAAATGCCGTGTCCGGTTTGATCTTGAAGTAAATAAGTTATGCAGGCAAGGCAAGGTTAAAACATTTGCAATGATTTACTGTGAAATATGCATAACTTTACAATAACATCGATGCGTCCATTTTCACAAAACAGCAACTTTAAAGGCTCCATGTCCATGCAAAGGTAGATTCGTCAGTCTACCATTACAGAGCACATTACAAGTGCTAGTTATCAACATTACTTTGCATTCACTTAAGACTGTCATATCTTCCAGGCCAAAGGGTCCATGGTCTTTTTAATTATAGCCACAGCTTCAGCTTGAAAATAGGCAACAAAACAATGCTTTTTGCTGGGGGGCCTCTTTTGACCGGGGGCCCTTAGTTTTTGAACCAAGGTGCCCTAAACTGCGTTACGCCACTACTCTTAAGGGGAAAATTTTATACCAAGACCACGTTTAAAAGTACGGCTGCACCTTTGAATCTGTGTCGAGTGCAACCGACCGATCATCAGAAACAGTTTTTTTTGCAGTTCGCATCGTATTTAAATTTTCACTACATTTTTAAAAGATGTAGTGCTCTTATGAATTGACAGCACTGCTAACCCTTTAACAGATTTGGCAACAATTTTATATGACGCTGTAACGCTTTCTGTGAAAACTTGCTTTGCTTTGACATCGCTTGAGAACAGCAGAAGTGCTGTTTTTGAAGCAACCACTTTTTCTCCTTTTCTCTGCTATAAATCAACCACCACTTGTCAGATTGACTCTTACCAGTTTTCAAACCCTAACTTGAAGCTTGAAGCTAGTTCAAAATTCCAGCCTGTAGCTTCCCAATCACTAGGTTCTTACACGCGGGTTTTTTCCGTAGGCTTCCATACTTGGTATCTGTTTAAAAATCTTGTTCTGAAGCAGTGTAAACGCGCTTGAGCCGTAAAGCTCAATTCCCAGTCAGTGGACTTCTCCGACCGGGCGGAACTTTAGCCCATAAAATGTTGCTCAGCCGTAACTACCTAGTCAATTTCAGAGCAACATTTTCTCCCGCTAACAATAGAATTCCCGCCCGCTCAGAAAGATCCATTGACCGTAAATCAGCCTTATCAGTTTGGTAACGGACCTAAACTGTACGTAAAGGCATTCCACTCTGGTTCGTCCCTGCGCAAAGGACATTATGTCCGCTTAGTGGAAGGAAGCCGCGGGGTACGAACCCAAAAGGGAGAAGGGCAAAATGAAATATTTTCCCCCATTTTACATAGCTCCCTGGTAGAAATCTCACCCACAGCTTCCACTCTCGCAAGCCTTGCATAAGAAATTCGACGAACGAATTTTTGTCGAAGACAGAAAGAGTCTTGATAAAATAGAGATGCTTAAAAATGTTAATTTATATATGAAGTGTATTTATTCATAAATGTACAACATCAATCTGATAAGTTTTTTACAGCTACATAATCACAAAGTAGCTAAGATGTTTACAATGATTTGTTTTATCACACCAAGGGATTTTCTGTCGCTTTTGATTATTTGTATCCTCTTATAATCAGCGACATATTTCAAACAAATGTAAAAATACAATAATTAACTCTGCTCAAACATCGTCATCGTACAATTTCCTACAAGGTTTTGAACCTCTGACCCAGAGCATCAGAGCATGGTTCAGTTTACTTATCAAATGTATGCTTTTGTGCAGTGTGTTGATTTCTAGATAGAGATATTCTTTCTCTTCATTGCGTTCCTTTTGCACCCCTGTGATAAAATAGTGCACTTCAAAGCACTTCTTTTTGGCCACCTAGTCACTATCTCACTAGGCCGTTGAAGTAACTGGAGTTGTTGAAACAAACGGCCATAACTTCCCGGGTCTGAATATAAACGTAAAAGTAAACTCTCCCTATGACCCTAATGAGGCCAACGCAATGAATAAGTCGCTTGGATAAGCCAGTTTGTATGCCAACAGCTCAACGACTAGCCTTTAGGCAGCCTCTACTATCACTGCGAAGGAAGATAGATTGAGGAGGAAAGAGCGAAAACCGAATGACCCACTGTTATTTTGCCGTTCATATTCAGTTGGGTCTTTTTTTTCGTTCATTACCAACGCCTCAAATAACCCCTGCAAATTCAATTACCTAATATGAAAAAGGGTTGAAATGAAATAGAGCCCTTACTGACTGAACCCATCAAAATCTCGATGCCATTGGAAATCAGTTGCGTGCAGACACTGCTGGCTGATACCTGTTTGCCTTTGTTAATAAAGGGAGAAACTATTGCTTAGACTTTCCATTGTCAGCTGAAGAGTTTCAGCACGCAATGTTCGATATGCAGATTCTCCCTTGATCTATGGTTTTTGATTCCTTCAATGGGGGATTTGCTTGTTTCAATTTGCCAAAAATTGTTCCCATCGACGGAATGAAACTGGGAAAATGCAGATTGCGTATGGGAAATTGAATTAAAATTGACCCAGCATCAAACCTCAGTGGGGATTACAGTTTTTGCGCGTAATTTCACAACGGCACATTGGAGTTTGATCGAAATCAATTAGAACATACCTAAAGAAGAAAGACAAGAAACTGCAAGTGTACATTGGTCCTCCAATCAGGGCCACCGAGAGGGGGCAGGACGGCAATTTGCCCCAGGGCCACAGGGCCCTCATAACTGAAGACTTTTGACAGTTTGACTGTAGGAAATGCATGTTATGCCAGTCTAAAAGGCGTGATCAAAAAAGAGGAGTCTCACTTTGCGGTGCTATCCCTGGACCTCGAAAAGATCACGGCGGCCGTGCCTCCAATTTTAGAAAAATCCAGGACGCGGGCCTTTCTGCTACATGGGGTTTTCTGCAGGAGATAACCGGGCAGAACAACAATCACATCGGAAAGATAGGGAATATTAACGATACGTATCAAAAGGTCCAGTATTCTACCGAGTTCGTAAGATATTATAAGTTTGAAAGATACCAACTTTTTCTAATATTAGAAATAATACACACACCAAAAAGTTCAAAGTATCGAAGTCAAATCACTTTACGTACACAACACATATTCACTGCCCGCACGAGCTTATCTACAAGGCAACTTTCGTGAAGACCGTTGGATAGATCACAATTGTACGTGCACTAAAAACCCGCGTGCAAGAACCTACAATTTTGTGAGTCCGTCCGGGTTCATAAGCCGGATCTCCACCAGGCGCAAAAATGTCGAGGCGAAAAATTTTCCGGCAATCTAGGCTGATCGAATTGTCGCTGCGGAAAAATGCTGAGCGGCAAACAGTAGGAATACGTTCTACTTTTCGCGGCTCAACATTTTCCCGCCTAGTGGAGATCCGGCTTTAAACCTGATTTCCACCAGGCGGAAGATTCCGTTCGCATCGACCTTTTCAAGCCATCTCATTGGCTTGCGGAAAAGCGACGTCGCTCAAAAGTAAAAGCCATTTAACTCTGGAGCGGAATCGTGCTTACGAACAAAGGAAGATATTTGCGACAAGAATTTTCCACCTAGTGGCAAGTAGGCTTTAACCAATGAATGCGATGGATAGATTCATATAAAATGGTCGCTTAATTGGACAATTTCAGCAAACAGGTTCTGCATCCACTCCGTCTAGCATGGGGGTTTCTACTGCTAGAAAATGGAGCACCAATTAGTTTTCCTCCGCTTTGTACTGAAAATGATGTAACAATGAGTACTCAGTATCCTTTTGCTGTGACCAACAAGTACATTCATAACGTGCAGAAAGGGCGAATTTTGTACAACAAGAGATTCAGCTCAGCAACATTACAAAGCGATTTTCCCTTCGAAACAATGGATTTCACACATATGGATGCACCCAAAATCAAATCAAAATATACAATGGGAGAAAATAAAGGTAAGCTGAGCTGCAGGCCGGATATGAATTCTTCAGAAAGGCAAACCTCCGGGGGCGGCAGGACCGTCGAAAAGGGGGTAGGGGATAAAAGCTCCAGGGCCTGGGCCGGAAGGGGCGCATAAATATTTTTTACCATAAAAGTTTATCATTGCCAAGCATAGGTTTCAAGTCTCCCTTTTTCTTTGAAGTGAATGACTTCAAAAGAAACTTTAGGTATTTTACTGCAAATTTGCTGTTGGACTTTTCTGGAATCTTCAATATTTTCAGAATTACAGTGCTTTTCTTCTTTTTTCACAATCCAGGAGAATTTTCGAAAAAAACTGAAAATAATCATAATTTCTTAACCTGCTGTCGAAAGATAATTGCAAAGAATACCATAGTTTATGGATGTCTACAATATGGTATCAAGCAAAACTCTTTCACCCTTCCGGTTTATGATTTAGAAATTTGATGACGTCACATCCTAAAATGAGCTGAAATATAAAATAGTCTGTGATTTCGACAAATATTCAAGATTTCTGAAAAGTTCATCGGTAAAATATAACTTTTAGCTATTCTGAAAAGAACCAGAAATCGAACGATATTTTGCTACATTTTGTAGAATTTTCGAATGTGCACAATAGCGATAGAAGATCTAACGCCACTTAATCGAGCCTCGCGTATAAATATGTATAAAAATAACGCTCGATCCAGGCTCTTTTGTAGAATAGCTAAAAGTTTTATTATAGAAAAATGACTAAAGTTTCTTTCAAACTATTCATTTCAAAGAAATTTGTCATAGCACTTTACACCCGCTTTTTGCACCAGTTTCAAGATTGCTATAGATCTCTGCAGTGCATTTTTATGAAAATTTATCTGCTTTAAATGAATATTTGCAAGAACCGTCGACTTTGATGACAAGAATGGATATTGCAAACCAAATTGAGCCGAAAATACGGGGAGGTGCCGCTGGAAAATCTAAAAAGCTATCCTGTCCCGGAGTCAGATTTCTGAAAATAATACCCTGTAGTGGAGCAAAATCTTCTTAAAACAATACCCTGTCCTGGGGCTTCGTCAAGCGAAATTGTGCGCTGCCTTGGAAATTTGTAGGAAATCTGTCAAAAAATGCGGAAGCGTTGCCATCCAAACGATTAAAACACATCTTCGGAGCGAAAACGGCCTCCAATGACAACTTCGTTTTTTTCATTTTCATTTAATACACATTCAAAGTTGGTATTTACAATAGTAGATATTAGCATACTAATTCAAAAACAAAAGAATAATTAGCTGCATATTTTTCAGATGCATTCATCACCAGCTCAGTCATTCTGGAGTCAATAACGAACAATAGGGGCCCTGCAATGGAGCCGATCATACAAAAATGATACCCGGAGCTAGAGTCAGAGTCCTGAAAATGATATCTTACGTGTCCGTACCGAAAAATATATGAGAACCACCTCCCGGGCAAATCGCTCTGTAACGTCAGACAGCTAAATCTATTGTTTTATGAAATTCACCCTTGCTATGATGCGTAGGACTTGAGGAACATTAATTTCCTCTGTGTTCTATTACGTGTATGTCATGTAATTGCAATACTATAAATGTTCATACCCCAAAATCAATAACAGGAATCTGAAAATTTACGAATCAACACCTGCTGCCTGTCCCTTCTTTTTCAGTATTTTTCGTATTTCATTGAGAAGATATAATTTATCTTGGCCAGCCTAAAAGCAAACAAAAATAAAATCAGCATTCATAAAAATCCTTTGCTCCTAAAGTTAGACTCACCAAATCTGCTCCCGTTGACGACAAAATACACTCAGACAAACCACAATATAAAGATTTGTTTCAAGTAAACCCTAAACTAAACATACAATACATAATTTGTCCCATCCACAGCGGAAAAAGAAGCGCGGTAACTTAACTCCCACTGCAAATGGGACTTACAAATTAAGGCAAACAATTTCCAAAAAGAAAAACTAACAAATAATCAAAACAACGTAAAGTGAAACAAAACTAAAAGAACACGAACAACCAAAGTCAAACCGAAACCAAGGAGAGAAAAGATAAAAAGGGGGAAGTCGCTGCTATGAAATTACTTGAAGAGAGTTGCTAGCAAAATCTCTTAGATCGTTCAATGAAGGATGTTGTTGCCTCGATAATCATTCTGTTCTCAAATACATTCAAATGTGAATTTCTGTACAATAGGAATTCACACAAATCTTTCGAATCCATGCTTGTGATGTCAAACCCAGGTACATCCGCAAGTTGACTGAAGAGATCTGTGCGCATCAAGTCAAACTGATAAATCCAATAGAAAATGTTTGCTGTCTTCGTTTCCCATATCAAACACACACAACGAAAATAAATATGGAGAACACATAGCCTTTCCAAAGACACCAAAATAGGGACCTTTAAAGGAATTGAGTAGTCCATATAAATAGTTGAGCGTTAACGCTATCTTGGATTTTTGCTGACAAACCGCTGACGGTCGTTTATTATCGCACAATAGTGCTAATTTCATTAGCAGTGGAGATCAAAGACTTAGCAATCCTTGCTTTATCCAAAGAATTTCTTTCGTTTAATTTCAACAGTGATTAAATGACAACTTTTGCCTTATAATTGAAAAGAAGTTGATATTGGTCATGAGCGTGCTATTTATACATAAATCACACTCATTAAATCATACATAAAAAGGAATGGAGAGAACTTTCGTTGTAGGCTATGTAAATAGGGTATTTCAAGTATTACTTAGTGCATTTGAAGAACTGTAATTTCTTTTTTTTTGTAAATAGTTGACCTTTATTAGGGCCTGTTTATATGGGAAAAAACACCTCACTTGCCAGACCCGGGGCTGAGAGGTGAGATTCCACCTTCCAATAGAATCCTTTGTTTTTTCATTTCGCGTTTACATGACGAACGCAACACCACCGGTATAGTGAAGTCCCACCTCACTAGAGGTGGAGTCTCACCTGGGTGAGGTAAAATTTTTTCATATAAACGCAACACCACCGGTATGGTGAGGTAAATTGAAACTATTCGTTGCTTCTTATTGGTCAATTCATTCTGATTTCACGGTAGACAGACTTTACTCCACCTCGCCTCTCAGCTCAGGGGCTGACAGGTGAGGCTAAAAATCTCATATAAACAGTGGCTGAAATTTACCTCGCTTGTCAGCCCCGGGTTTGGCAGGTGAGGTGTTTTCCCCCATATAAACAGGACCTTAGTTCTTGAATTAGAGCTATTTTTGAATAAACCAACTTCAAAGAATCTTATGATAATAATGAATAATAATGATAATGATAATAATCATAATAATGATAAGTGTTTGTCAAACGCTATGAAGTGTGCAAAACAGTCCCTCGTTGTTTCGGACATCCTATATTCAGTGATTCAGACAAATTCTTGCAAGCAGTGAAACTCGTAAATTTCAACAACTCTGCAGCTTTCTATCATCTACGCGGTGAGAGAAGATTTGATTTTCTTTTCTTTCATTCCTTGATAAGATCACACAGTCAAACAGGCAGAAGAAAAAAGCTTTCTTAGGGTCTGTTTACATGGCAGCTTTCAGCCCTAATGAAATTTCAGCCCTGTTAGCCAAAGTGAAAATATAGTGTCAGCCAGGGCTGAAAGTCTATCCGGCACCAAAAGTAGACAAAAGCACATGCGTCATTGACTTTTCAGTCCGGGCTGAAAAAATAATTGCCATTACATGGGCGCATGTCAAGTAAGGGTGTGTTTGTTTGGTATTTCCACACCTACCTAATTCTGAAAACTGTAGACCTCGCAGGGACGGAAACTCATTTCTCAATCTAATGCAAAACTCTTAAAGACGGCAGGTTTCCGATTCATCCTGACGAAAACGAGGTTTCCAGTTGAAAACATGAAGACGAATCTGTTGCTTGGCAACGAAGGTTGAACCAACTCAATCACCATAGCAGCAAAAGCAAATTTGCCTTGTTTTTAGAGTTTCCCAAATGAAAACGAGGATCTCTCTAAAGCCTGCCAAACCTTCTGTCTTTTGAAGCAGAAGGTTCAGCGGGCCTGCCAAACCTGCCAAACCAGTCATTCCCGGCATTGGGGAGTCGATCAAACAAAAATTCCGAGTCTTCCACGTCTACCGTTTTCAGAATTGGTACCAATCAAACACACTCTAAAACGACTAAGATTAGCATATTGATTAAGGGATTAACGTTTCATCTCGGCTAGCTCAAGGCGAGCTGAATTTTCAGCCTGAGGGGTAAACTTTTCATGTAATGGCAAATTGATATTTGCAAGCATTTGACCTTAAAGGCGGGATGAAGTTTCTGTTGAACCAACTCAATCACCATATAGCAGCAAAAGCAAATTTGCCTCGTTTTTATAGTTTAACGAATGAAAACGAGGATCTCTCTAAAGCCTGCCAAACCTTCTCTTTTGAAGCAGAAGGTTCAGCGGGCCTGCCAAACCTGCCAAACCAGTCATTCCCGGCATTGGGGAGTCGATCAAACAAAAATTCCGAGTCTTCCACGTCTACCGTTTTCAGAATTGGTACCAATCAAACACACTCTAAAACGACTAAGATTAGCATATTGATTAAGGGATTAACGTTTCATCTCGGCTAGCTCAAGGCGAGCTGAATTTTCAGCCTGAGGGGTAAACTTTTCATGTAATGGCAAATTGATATTTGCAAGCATTTGACCTTAAAGGCGGGATGAAGTTTCTGTTGAACCAACTCAATCACCATATAGCAGCAAAAGCAAATTTGCCTCGTTTTTATAGTTTAACAAATGAAAACGAGGATCTCTCCAAAGCCTGCCAAACATTCTCTTTTGAAGCAGAAGGTTCAGCAGGCCTGCTGAAGTTTTTCTCAGTCTAAAATAATATGCCATTTGCCTGTCGAAGTATGAAGTTTCAACTCGGGTAAACGGGCTGAAACTTCAGCCACGGCGGAAAACTTCAATGCAAACCGGCCCAGAGTCCGTCCTTTATTTCAAGGAATGTCTCTTTGCATAGATTAATTGAATCTTCTATCTTGCATGGGCATATATCTCCCAATTGTTGTCAAACTTCATATCGATCAAGCTCTTCCCAAAAAAACCCTGACAGTATGACCCATAAAACTCACGGTCATGGCAATGCAAGAACGACGACAAAATGGCCACCTGACAAGAGAGATGAGAAATATACGTCTGCAACATACATTCCATCACGTGCTTGTACTCTCGGAGGCAAAATCTACTTACAATGGTTATCTGTTCTTTAAGAAGTTTGATCTTTTTCTCTGCTGAAGTTTTTCTCAGTCTAAAATAATATGCCATGAGCCTGTCGAAAAAGGTGATATTTTAGATCAGAATTTCTGTGCATACACTTGCTGTCCTATGCCATAGAGCTAGAAAAAGATCCAACGATGGTAAGTGTTGAAACGAAAGCAGAAGCTGTAAGGACCGAGGAACCCAAAGTAAGATCTACGTTTGACCGACTATTTAAATGACAGAAATCGACAGACAGGTCTGTCCTAATGTTGGTGTTTTTAAGAGTTTTGAAAGGTTTCTTCATAATACCTATGCTACAGCAGCTAGCCGCCAACAAGGGACATTGTTTCCAGTGATAACCTATTGTTTAAAAGCAATTAACCATACGATGGTTCTATTGTCTATGAAACATTTAGTCTTTTGAAGTCTCTCGAAAAGGAAACGAGAATTAGATGAGTCATAGTTTGGCTTTTCATTTTCCTCGAAAAAAGCAGAATGATGAAGACAATTTGACAACACTATCTAGGTCACTCCAGACCTTAGCCTTTCCGTAAGCAAACGATTTCTGACCAGTTGATGTTCTCAGTAATGGTTATCTGTTTGCAGGTCAGTTTTAGAGTTTCTCAGCTGACGATTACTAGCTTCAGATACCTTTCGAAAGATGTTTCGTACGTAATTTGGGGCAAGGAGATTCAGAGATTTATAGACCATCTTCTTCGTCTAAAATTGATCAACTCTCTAAATGCCTCATCCTCTATCACATATTTGTTCCTCTAGGTAGGTAGGTAGGTAGGTAGGTAGGTAGGTAGGTAGGTAGGTATTTATATTTAACGTGGCTAGCCCCCGAAAGTCTGAGAGACTTATTTCCAGCAGGGGCCACGGATGTTTTACCATCAGTCCGCCACAGCTACCCGCCACAGCTACCCGCCACAGCTACCAGATTTCCCTCACATGGCTCTAGTCGACCCGGGCTAGTGTTACGGACAGCGACCAAACTGTCCAGCGTGGGATTTGAACCTACGGCCGTTCTGACCTTTGGTTTACGAGTCAGACGCCTTAACCACTCGGCCACACGCTCACATCTTGAATAACTGGAAATAGAAAAATGCACTTACACTAGCACAAATGCAGCAACAATTATCACAGCAACTGAAGTTACAGTATCAACAATTCCTTTCAATGACTTTGCAAGATCGTTTTTGATGACATCTTTGATCATTTGATAAATCGTCACTTTACCTCTAAAATGAATAACAAATTATCAATCTCGGCAACATTGCCACCTACTAGGATTGTATTTTTTATATCAATTAAAAAAACTGCAACTACTAAAAAACTACAATTACATTAACTGTGGCATTTATGGCGGGGGAGGACAGGGGCGGATCCAGACCGATGCAACCGATGCAAATGCATCGGTGAGTCCCACATGATCGATAATCTAGAAGTCTGTGCACCAGATTTTTTATCAGACGCAGATCATTTCAACTTTCCAAATGCCCCCTTCTCTTTGTTGCCACTGCTTCTACGTAGCAACCTAGTACCTTCAGACTCAGGTACAAAAGCCATGGCCGACAATTAGACCCATTATCCAAAAGAATAATGTGTCCTCCAAACAGCTACCGTAAATCCCATTATTAATCTAATCCCCTATTCAAAGTGTGTGACGCGCGTCTCGACAAAGGCAACAAAAGCTAACGCATAAACTGGAGAACCTTGCGTAATCATATTGATGAGTGCATCGGTGTCAATCATGGCAGCTTTGACAGCTCCTTTCTTCTCAACAAACGATTGCAAAAATGCATCGGTCCCCAGACCCCTGAGTGGAGAAAAATCAGCGTTTTGCACCGGTTGACCGATGCAGTCCAAAGGTTAACATTGACCAATAGATTGCTTAACTATCATTATTGTTGTTCGCTGTTCTGTTGTCTCGCTTCCTCTCGTCTGAATGAAAAGTGTAGTGGACCTAAACTCTTCTTCAACGTGTTAGAAGACCAAATTGTGGTTGACTGGATAAATCAGTCCGCGGAGGGGAACTTTTCTGGCAATACCAAATCAGTAAACAACGAAATCTGGCCTGTCTAGGCCAAGATGTGAACAACACTTCGAGAAGCACTGGCTTGAATAGCTCTGATTTGAGGTACATGTTCATATCCTAGTGCCTGAAGTAACCTTCAAAGCAAGGTCTTCCAGCCAAAAAAATTGCAAAAAGGGCGTTGCCTATGTTTTCCGAGATTCTGAAGGGCGTGGTCACCCAAAAATTTCCTGGGGGCTTCGCCCCCAGACCCCCTAACTTCCATCGGTCACTCAAATATCTGGATCCGCCTCTGGGGGCCGGATCCTCACCATGAATGCCACTTACAATTCACCTACAAATTTAATTCAACAAAAAACAAAAATTAAGTAAAACGAAAAGAAGGGGGTGCAGCTGCTACATTCGACATCAATTTAACCTTGCTGAGGCTTTGATGAAGGAGATGGTTGCTTCTAATATGATTCTGTTCGCAACGGTACCCAAATTTTGATCACCAAATAAGAGAGAAGGACAAAGTTCTTTCGGATTAACATCAGCAACATTGAAACTGTCGATATCTGAGAGCTGGTCAAAGAGATCTTGGCGCAATATGCTGTATCTATAGAGGGCAGTGCAGGAGAAAATGTTCATTGTCCTCTGACCAGTGCCACGGACACAAATTGGACTTAAGCAGGGGAAGCTATGTTTAAATCTAATTCTAATTGAATTGAATTCTGGAAAACGCTGTAGATTCTAGGAGATGAAGCTCAGTTTGTCATGCCGTGCCACAGTTTCAAGCAGAAAACAGTAACTTGAATAGAAATAACAATAACCAGGGAGTGCTGAGCACTGAGTTTGCTCACAAAAATGATTGTCAAGTATCTAAGATTGCAGATTGCGGTCAATAGAAACTTGTGCAAGTAATGGCTCCATGTTAGGAGCCCCTAAACTCGCAAAATCACGAAATTTCAAAAATAGATATACCAGGTGCGCAAAGATATATTAACCACTTTGAAAGCAACGATAAATCGCACACCAGACCGATTTCGAAGATTTAGACTTAAACTTTGCAAAAAACCTGAATGAGATTCTGGGATTTTTGGACAATGTGTTTTGCGAATGCTGTCTGTTTCAGAGCTATACGAGAGTTTCTTAAAACTTTCGTTTCCGAAAGCACCCAAAAGGATTAAAAAACCTTGATCAAATTTGAAAAAGCACTCGACAAGAAAAGACAAAGAGAAAACTTTTTCACGGTAATTTGGGATTTAGGAATCGATTAATTTAGTGCATTAAATGGGCATAGATTTAAGCATAACTTCGCTTGCTCAAGTCAAATGTGTGTCTGTGGTACTGGTACAGAGGACAATGAGCATTTTCTCCTGCACTGCCCTCTATACAGCATATTGCGCCAAGATCTCTTTGACCAGCTCTCAGATATCGATGGTTTCAATGTTGCCGATGTTCATCCGAAAGAACTTAGTTCTTTACTCTTGTTTGGTGATCAAAATTTGGGTACAGTTGCAAACAGAATCATATTAGAAGCAACCATCTCCTTCATCAAAGCCTCGGCAAGGTTAAATTAATGTCGAAATGTAGCAGCAGCACCCCCTTTTCCGTTCTCCTTAATTTTTGTTTTGTTGAATTAATTTTGTAGTTGAATTGTAAGTGGCATTCATGGTGAGGACCCGGTGATCTCGTGTCTTTTCTCACCATGAATGTCACAGTTAATGAAATTGCAGTTTTTTTTGTAGTTGAATATTTTTAATTGATAAAAAATCGATTAATTGTAATCTGATGCATGAGCGGTCTCCACTGGGATAAATGTAACACTATTACTTTGAAAGGTACAAATTTGAAAGGTATCCATAACACCGGTCGGTTTGATTGAAGTCACTTTAATCTTGCCATACGTCAAGTAACCATCAAGTCCCTTTACTTACTTTTTCATCTTGTTTCTTCTGTCATTTAGAGTAACTACATTGTATTATTTTACTTCATGAAAATGAACGATTGCGGAAAAGACAGTGGTATTATCTTCCAACGAAAACCCTGTCTTTTTACCGGGTGAGTCAAAAACACGCCCGGCGTTTGAGAGGCTACTGCTCACTGAGCATATATGCAATGATATTTTGCAATACCAGATTGAATAGCCAAATCGTTCAATTATCTTTAGAAATTTTCCTGACTAAAATCGGTCACTCTGTTCAGATTCTGTAAGCGATTTTCTAAAATGAGCCCATTTGAGAAACCTTAAAAACATGCTAAAATTACAAGCAAAAGTCCCTACTGTGTTAACCTCACAGCGATGACTTTCCGCACACTTTGGCACGCGCTTTCTTTTTGACGAGTTGAAAAGTCTTCCCCCTAGTGTGAATAACTCATTCAGGGGGATTCCATTCTCTCATGAGGACAAAATACATGTACATATTCAAGAGTCATTCTTGCCAGGAAGGAGAACAAAGGGAAATTTTGCTTGCTGTTTTCGCTCGTTTTTGCAGGTTTTCAAAAGGGGCTTTCTGCAGAAAATCTCCAATTTCGACGGGAAGAAATGGCCGATTAAAGCCGAATAAATTACTGGACCCAATTTGACATATCGGGGATAAAATGAGTTTTCAATTTCATTGCTTCGATATTCAGGGACCAGGATTTTTTCAAACGCCGGGCGTTTTTATCGACTTACCCGGTACATTTAATCCCATCGATCAATTTGACATAATTCGGTAGAAAGCAGGGACATTGTTCTGATATACCTCTCCCACAGTCTTTATGCCGCAAACGTTCATTGTCATTAATTTTGGTTGTAGTTAGCCTATAGCGATTAGTTTGCACGTATTCTTTGTTTCTTTTTTTTGTATTGTCATTTTTGTGTAAGGCCCCGTTTACACGATACCGTTTTCATTTCATATCGGATTGGTTTCATATCGGATTGGCCTTTTGTTTACACGATACCGTTTTCATTCCATATCGGATTGGCCTCCTGTTTACACGAGAACGCACTAATCCGATATGCTTCATACCGTTTTCGCGTTTTCAAATGAAAACGCTCTAGAAGTGGCATGTAACCAATCCGATACGAAATGAAAACGGCATCGTGTAAACAGGAGAAATTTTCATATCGGATTGCCTTACCCAATCAGATATGAAATGAAAACGGTATCGTGTAAACGGGGCCTAAGAACATGAGGTAGACATGCAATTTTGCTCCTCGTGTTATTGTCCCTGTAGTGTTGTGCAGTTGTATGGTATTGATATGAGTAGGTAAACATGTATTGTAAGAATTCTGTACGGATAAAAAAGTTACAAAGGAGACAAAGGAATGTCTATTCCTTAGCAACTTAATTGAATTCATGCTTTGGTGCAGGTTGCGTTCCTGTGTCATGGGGGTTTAAAGGGCAAACAGAGAAGCGTCATGAGGTCAAGCAAGTACGAAGTGTTGTTGAATTTGTGATATGGAGAACGTGGTATGTTAAGGACCCTCTTGCTTGGCCTGGATACTCTCAATGGTTACAATTATAGTCAATATTTCAAACTACTTCTTTCATCAAGTAAAATCTGAAACCAGATACACAAAGCATTACTGGTCCTATCCGTAGCGGGAAAAGACACTCAGTCATCTAGTTCCAACTGCAGATGAGAGTGGGAACTATTTTACAGCTGAATTGAAAAGTGGGAAATTGAAATAAGTTATGAAGCATACCTGAACGGTCCACAATTTGCTGATGGCTTCAGGCTGAAAGATAGTAAAATTAAAGGAATTGAGTCCATGTAAATACTTGAGTGGTGTTAACTCTTGAAAATTCGAGCAATGAGTCTGCATAACTAGCCTGCTCATGACCAACACAAACTTCTTTTCACTCATCAAACTAAACTTGTCAGTCTATCACCATTAAAATTCAACCAAAGAGATTCCTGAGAATAATGCAAGGACTAAGAAGCCCTTGTTCCCCAATGCTGTTGACTTTAACAATACTGTGTGATAAAAAGGGCAATCAGCAGTTTGCCAATTAAGGTTCAGGATAGTGTCAACGCTCCTCCATTTGGACTCAAATGACTTAAATCATCGATCAAGGAATGGGATTATATTTTCTTAAATTTTTCAATAATTTTGCTATGGCAATTTACTTTTTCGATATCAACTATTTAGCAACAGAGTATTGAATCAATAGATGTTTTTGAGAAATTTTAGATCGGTCTTTTTCATATATCTAGGAAAAGTTAGCAGGCATAAAGACCAATTACTAACCAATATCCTTTGCGTGCTGAGGGAAAGGCTAGGAAAACTTAGCAAGCTTAAAGACCCATTAATAACCAAGATCCTTTGCGTGCCGAACGAAGACCATGGTAAACAAAACTTTGGCCAGGAAAGACTGTGATATTGTGCCAACAAATAACTAAAGACGGCACGTACGAGGTATGGGGGGGGGGTATGTCCGTTGCTTAGGCCCCTTTTGAAATTAGATAAAGAGAAGTATCAAAATTTGGACTCTACACCTTTGTCTATGCTCCTGAACCATTGTCAAACATGATCCTTTGTTCGCCGAACGAAAAGCAAAACAAAGAGATTTTAGGCCAGAGGCCAGATGGGACTTTCAGAAACAAAAAGTCTAATTTGGCGCCACAACGGATATTGGTTAGCAGTGACTCTTTAAAGGCGCACACTGATGGATCATTTACTGGGTGAGTCAATAAAGAGGCTCGGCGTTTGAAAAAATGCTGCCCCTTGAATATCAAAGCAGTAATAAGGAAAACTGTCATGTTTTATTCCGATATCTCCAACTACATTAAATACTTTACCCAGCTTCAAGCGGCGATTTGTTTATCGATATGGAAAATTTTCTGCGGAAAGCCTTTTTCGAATAATAATGCTAAAACGAATGATAACGACGAACAAATTTCCTTTTGCCCTCCTTCCCAGCAATAAAGAAACTCGTCTGCATTCAAGTAGTTTATCCTCTTGGGAGAATAGAATGTCCCTGACTAACTTATTCATTGTAGGGGGAAGGCTTTTTCACCCCCCCCCCCAATGAGGATAGCACATGCTAAAGCGTGCTCAAGTCATTCTGTGCAGTAAACATATAGGGAAACTTGCTAGTGATTTTAGCACGTTTATTGACTTTCTCGAGAAGCTCCATTATAAAATCTGGGCGGAGCGACCAATTTCAGCCAGGAAAATTCTAAAAATGATTGAAAATCTCAGCTATTCAATCAGATATTGCAAAATATCACTGCTTACATATTCAGGGAGCAGTATCGTGTCAAACACCGGGCTGTTTGTGGCTCATCCTGTACAAATCTGAATTTATTGTTGGGTGGTTATTCAATTCAACGTACACAAAACCAGCACTTAGCTGTGAGGAAAGTGGTGCCCCAGATCGAAGAGAAGAAGACACAACAAAGCAATTAACTACCGAGCAATGCAGAAACTTAATTCAAGTTTCTTCCATCAAAAAGAACAACAAAAACAACTGCATTTGAGGCATATAAGGAAGTCCCAACAACTTTACATTGTTCGTAACTTCGACTATTGGCTTATCTCATTACAAACACAAGTAAGCGTTGGGCTTGAATCTTTAAACGGCAGAAAAAATTCTGTTATAAATTCTTTCAATTAAATGGCATGAAAGAGATTTAGCGCTCTTTGCTGTAGAGCTGCCGTGGAACGTTTTTGATATTTAGTTTGTTTCAAATGTTGGAATTTATCATATTTACTATCATATCATATCATAAACTATGGTTTTATCGAAAACTGTTCATTTTGCCTCCATTGGTTTAGCATTTTACGATGATTTCTATTTTTCAGAATTTTCCTTGAATTCTTCCAAAGAACAGAAAATCCGCCATTTGAAAACAATCAGGATATCTAGAAACCTTTTCACAACAAAGTCGTAGCAACGTACCCTAAGTTGCTTTCGAGCAATGGACTTTTTGGTATTCTAAAAGAGAATCTCAATCGAACGATATTTATGTTAATTTTGTAGACGTTTCGAATATGAACGGTTTCAGTTTTCAGCTTCCATTCATCATCAATCAATAAACATATATAAATAAAAACAACAATAATGACAGAAGCTGTAAAGCCACTCAATGAACCCTTGAGTATGTGTATAAAGACATCGCTCAATCCAGACTCTTCTTTCGAATAGCTAACGGCTTATTCAATTCAAAGACAAATGCAACAGAATTTTACACCCAAGTTCGTAAGAATTTCACAGATTTGAACGACAGAGCAGAAACTGCGTAAAATGACGTCATCGAGCAATCTGAGATAAGGAAGTGATAGAAAAGCTTTTTGAAACGATAATTCACGCGTTTAAGACCCAAGGAACAAAATATCAAGTGTTGCCGAATTTTGGGATCTGTTGCAGAGAGCTAGGGGGACTCAAAGCTACGAGTTTTCGTGCATGCTTGCGCAGTTTCTGCTCTGTCGATTTGAACCCTATGCTTCGAAAGCATTGAAGATACATCGGAATTTAATCATGTGATCCATCCATGTGCACTTTTGACCAAATAGTTTCTGGGAAGAATGATTGAAAGTCATACATAACCATGGGTAGCTAGACACCGCAGTTATTTTTCAGTGTATATGCTGATGCAGAGGAAAATTAATATGTTTCTGCGGAGGAGGTTTGAAGTTACGCCGGCTCCTTCGCAGTAGCAAAAATTTTCATCCTGCGCAAAAGGACAAATTTGCAAAGAAGCAGAACCGCAGTGTCTAGCCACCCATGAACTAACCTGTCATCATTCATGATAATATATCCAATAACCATGACAGCCATGAACAGCATCAGACCCAATAAAAACAAAAACAAGAGACGCATTTTTGATGCTTTAAATGGACGCATCGAGGGTCGGCAATTACGCAACACACTGTCCTGCAAATATAAACAAGAGATATGACATACATTGACAGAATTAGAGAGGGAATATCGTGCTAGCATGTTGAGGGGCCCTTTTCTCCCAAAAAGTAACTGAATAGAATTAAAGGGTCTTTTACATCCAGCATGCCTTGCACGTTTCGTCATGGGCTACAAAAATGGCGAAAAGCAAAGGCTATATATGAGATGACACGTGCAAGGAATGGTGGATGACGCAGACCCTTTAAAATCTGGCTTAAATTAGATGCCAAGTGAAATTTGCCACAATGTCAAAATTATTCATACAAAATATTCCGATAAATATAATCCGCCAGCATAACGCACTGTGCTGCTTCTTTCAATATACGCTCATTTCTGGATTGCACAACAAGCGAGATAGCCACCCGGGTTTCAGAAACATTTTGCAGTTTTGTTTGCTTTGCATTTCTGCTTGAGAGAATTTCCTTTGCTGGAATCACAGATCTCTTTCAACTTAGGTGTCAACAAAAGAAACTGATGCTATTGTCTTACAAAATCTATCCTTGTTGCTGAATGACCCCATTGTGTCAGACAGTCTCAAATTCTAGCGTGCACAGTTTGAGAATGGCTCTCTAAAAGTCCTTGCTAGGGTAGTTAAGAAAATCTAGAGGAAGCATGGGTGGGATCGAGCAAAAATGGTGAGCCACATTATAAATCATAACCTCTTTAACGATAGATCCTCGGATGAATAATAGCATAGACGTGAATTCTTACTCACCTTTTTGAAATAGAAGAGAATGAAAAACTTGATAACAGTTATGAGTGGCAGCATAGGACAAAAGAAAGTTCCAACCCTAGAAAGGAAGAAATTAATCTCAGAACATTACTGATAGTTTTCGTGCGAAACGCAGTTGAATTATGAAACGAAGGACGCGGCAAGCGACAACAATCATTGTGTTAAACTGCATATCAATAGACATTCAATGCTACTTTGAAAAATCCAGTTGTTAAGAAATTTCCAGTTGTTAAGACATTACTGATCATGGTGCATTTGCTACCAAAATATTGCATTAACGTTGAAATTATCGAAAAGATAGTAGGCCTTTGATTTAAAATAGCGTTCAAGAAGAGACATGATCTTAAGTAAAATTATGTGGCCTACGAATGAGTGAGGCAAACTGCATCTTGTCCGCCACTGTAGGATAGTATCTTATGGAACAGACAACATACGGCTCAACTCTTCCAAATCTTTAAAAAGGTGGGTGTAAACTTCTATCACAGTTTGCTAAGAATAAAATGACTTGCAGGAAACTTTGGGTTATTTGCTATAAAATATCTGCTGGGGCAATTTTTTATATTCCTTACTTTCAAAATGGCGGCAATTCGATGCTCATGGTCAAAATTAATAAAAAATCTTGAAAAAATTATAATAACTGTTAATTTTGGATTAACTGAGGGAGATTGACACAATCTTTAAAAAACCATAGTTCATGAAGGTCTACAATATGATCACAAGCAAAACTATGTGGTTCTTTTGGTTTAAGATTTAGAAATTTGATGACGTCACAGCATCAAAATTAACAAATGCTGCCATTTTGAAAATAATCAAGGTGTCAACAAATTGCCACGGCCGATTTACAGCAAATTACGCAAGGTTTCTTTCAAGCACTTTTATTCCGAGAAAAGTATAAAAGAATTTTACACCTACCCTTTTAAAGATTGGAGCCCTATGTTGGAACCGTTGGAACAGACAAATCCTACTATCGTTGTTTGTACGCACTTCGGGCCAAATGACCATGCAATCAGGAGAGGACCCCTTTCTCTCTTCATAAAGCCATCCATATTTAGCCTTTCATGGTATGAATTTCTTAACTGTATCAAAATACTTTCCTCAAGAGGACAAACACGTGATCTGAAATGGGTGTAAACAACATTAGCTGAATGAACCTGTCCACTATTTCATTGATTCTTCAGTTAGTGCTCTGACAAAAGTCAACCCTTGAAGACCAAGGTTACACCCCTTTTTCAACCGATGAAATAAATCTGCCTTGTTGGTTTGGCAAGTTAGAACAACACATTTGATAAAAAAGTTCGGCTTACGCTGGTTTAACTTCTTGTACCAATGGAGTCACAGATATTTAATACAACATTGAGATAATGCCATGGTACCAAGCAAATAAGTTAATGGCATCATTAGTGATCATTAATCATTAATCATTAATCATTATCATCACAATCATTAATCATAGCCATCACTAATGTCTTAATAGATTAACAACGGAATATAGTTACAAAAAACCATGGAGCTCTCCTGAACGCAAAGATATGGATCTATTACTCAATTTTCAAAACAGAAAGAAATTTGACGGCCTACAAAACTTACACGCCTTTCACGAAGGCTTTAAACTGCTATTTACCACAAAAAAAATTTTAAAACAAACAACTAAACATGCTCTTTAAACTCAGTTAGTCGTTCATCAATGTATCGAAGCAAACATCTCTGAAATCGGACAATCAGAATAACTTCTCCATCTACAACCTCCCTAAAAATGCAGCTCTTTCTCACTCAGCCATTGCAGTGTATCAAGCAATACAATAATACAGACAAAGTTAAGTTGTCAACTATAAACTACTTACGGTAACGGGTCGAGATGTTGTCAATGTGTGAAGAGAAAGAAGTATTATATACAGCAGGTGCATATGCATGCTGGTTGAAACCTACACGATCCTAAATATCTTGCATCTGCTTTCAACGGATCAGATCTACGTCAAGGCAACAAACTGTGCGCAAAGTTGATACTAAGCAGGGAAAAAATCCTCTTATTTCACATGAGAGAACTTATTTGGCTCGTTCCTTTGATACCGATGAGAATGACGTAGCTTATGTTTAACGATGAAATCTCCCCAGTGGAGTGGTTGAATTATTACGACCATTTGTCAAAATTGGAAATCTTTCAAACGATAATCTAACGCGCATTGTATCAAATAGTGATCAAAACCTTTCTAGTAGTTACTAGCGCAAAAGAGGATTACTACATGAGTCTGAGGCAGAAAGTTGGCTGATCCTGGTCAGGGAGTCAAAGCGTACTGGTCTGGTCGGCTCTGAACAGGTTGGTAAACAAAAAGAAAGTGGTTAATATCCCGCCTTTATTGGAGAACGGAATATTTGTGACCAATGTACAGGCTAAAGCTAATGTTTTCAACGATTTTTTGTTGAGCAATGCTGCTCTTAGCAACTGGGAGTACCCTTCCAGATTTTCTACCCCGTGGTAACAAAATGCTACAAAACATTGCTATCGATAGGGATAAGGTTCTCAAGTTGATACGTAACCTAAATACTAATAAGGCTCATGGATGCGAAGATATCTCAGCATCAATGATAAAAATCTACTGTGCCTTTGACGATGTTCCAAGTAAAGAAACTAGGGCTGTTTCTCTTGACCTATCTAAGGCCTTTGGCAGAGTTTGGCACAAGGGCTTACTGTATAAACTTGGGTGCAGTGGGATATCTGGCAGCCTCCTTGCACTAATTCGCGATTTTCTTGCAAACCGTGAACAACGTGTCCTCTTAAATAGGAAAAACTCAGAATGGGCAACGATTTCTGCTGGAGTACCTCAGGGCTCTGTTTTAGGCCCCTTGTTCTTCCTTGTCTATATAAATGACCTTGTTGATGACTTGAATAGTGATGTTAAGATATTTGCTGATGACACATCTCTATTTTCTGTTGTGAATGATGTAGCCAGAACTGATGAAGAGCTTAACCGTGATTTAGAGATGGTTAATTTGTGGGCATGGCAATGGCAAATGCAGTTTAATGCTGACAAAACAGTCGAGCTCATCTTCTCTACAAAAAGAGTTAAACCCATTCATCCCCCTCTACTGTTAGGAAACGATATGGTAACTGAAAAGGCCGAGCATAAGCACCTTGGCATGGTTCTTGATTCCAAACTGGATTTCCAGAGTCATATCAAGGAAGCTATTTTAAAGGCAAGACGAGGAATTGGACTCATGCGACATTTTTCTAATTATGTTTCTAGGGACATTCTTAATCAGATGTACAAGCTTTACGTTAGACCTCATTTAGACTATGGTGACATTGTCTACCACAGGCATGATCCTGAGATGCTCCAAAGCTTCACGCGTAAGTTAGAACAAACTCAATATTTGGCTGCCTTGGCTGCCTTGGCGGTGACCGGTGCATGGAGAGGTACAAACAGGCAAAGGCTGTATGAGGAACTGGGTTGGGAGAGTCTCTATTAGAGGAGATAGTATAGACACTTGTGCCATTTTTTTAAGTCAAAGAGCTCGCATCATCCTGAGTATTTGTATGCAGAAATTCCACCCGAGCGTCAAGTCATGTACAATCTCAGAAGCGCGCGTCTGTACGAACAAAACACAGGTAGAACTGTCCGGTTTTCAAACCCATACTTGCAGCATATTTTTTTTTGAATGGAATCCGCTCACCCTTGATATAAGAAATTCTACGTCAATTGCAGAGTTTAAGCGTAAACTGCAGGGAATCATAAGGCCTGCTCAAAAGCCTACTTATAGTATACACGATATAGCAGGTATTAGACTTCTGACTAAGCTTCGTTTGAATTTTAGTGCTTTAAATGAGCACAAGTTTAGGCATAATTTTGAATGTCTGGACCCTATCTGTGCTTGTGGCACAGGTAAAGAAGATAACGAGCACTTTCTCCTGCATTGCCCTCTCTTTGAATTGCAGCGTAGAGACCTCCTTGGTCAGCTCGGGGACCTTCCTGGCATTGATATTGTGAGTTTGGATAGTGAGACTATTTGCAAATTACTACTATTCGGTAGCCCAAACTGAAATGTGATCATGAACAGAATAACTCTGGAAGGGACCATTTCCTTTATCAAATCAACACAGTGACTAGGCTAGAAATTAAACCATCAAATCACGGTGCACCCTACAGGCTGATTTCCATTCAATAGAATTTTCTGGGCGGACCTTATTTTGCCCAGTCGCTTATTCGAGAGTCACGCGTGTCATTCTATTCATATTTAGAGCGGCTTTTTCTCACGCCAACAAATGATTTCCTGTCCAATCGGAAAAACTGACTGAGTGGAAATCCGCCTGACCAGGTGAGTCAGAGATATATTTCTTTGACGCACCTGGTACACCCAAATTTTTGTAGAGTATGTTTTTTTTTGTTATTCTAGATTTATTGTTGTATTAAATTATTGTAAATGTCGTTCGTAGTGAGAATTCGATGACCTTGTGTCCATTCTTGCCACGAACGACATATCTTCCTTTGTTTATTCTAGTTTAATTGTTGTTGTTGTTTGTGTATGTTTTAATATTTTAGGATTGTATAAAAAAAGACCTTTCTGATGACCTAAATAGGAAATTATTCTTATTGACTTTATATTTCATCCACAAAACTAGTCGGTTTGAGTAAGATCATGTCAAATCTCAGTTACATCCTACGCAGCCGCCAAGTCCTGTCCGTCCTGCAAACTTTATAATGCTGTTTGTTTGTAAATATGTCTCACATTAGATTTCAAGTGAATTATCCACGACCAAAAAACAGAGCGTTTTGTTGCGACATCACTTCGAGCTGTCGCGTCGCAAGCTTAACCAGACACCTAATGTCAGATAGATCCTATTGTAACATTCGTTTTTAGTTTCCAATTGTGTGTTGTATTCGTATCTAATGTGATACTTACACACCACAAGGAAAATGACAAGAAATGACAATGCGATTCAGTGTAGCGAAATCAGACTCATACAGTATATACTTGATAACCGAAAACCTTTTCGTCATGAAGTAATCAAAACCAATTCACCTCTTTTGAAACACAACTCTCTTCCAATTGTTCCAACCGTTTCTGGCCTAAATTTCTCATCATCCAGCTTACAATGAACAATGATTCATAATGTGCCTTAAATGTTCTCCTCGACATTTCTACTCAACATTTCTACTCGACATTTCATTGACAAGAAGTGTCTTCAAAGTGATTGATAAAGAGAGGAAAATATCTAGTGACATGGCAATAACATAGTATGGACAGTTTTAACGAAACGCTCAAGCTGTAACAAGAGCAGAAGACGTCTAGTGAAGATGCTGAAAAATGCAAGCATACAAGAAACATCATTTTCATTTCTTAAGAAGTTGAATTAATTGACAATGTAATACCTTTAACAGGGTATCGATTTCTTCAGTGTGCCAAATCCCCAATATTTGCTAGAGCAAATATCTTCTAGTCAAAAACAATAGAAATAAGCCATGCTTTTTAATTGCTTCACCCCCAATATCTGGCAGTGTCCGCCACTGATCTAAACTTCCTGATGAATTTGCCCACTGCGAGTTGCTAGCAAGCTAAACTCGGTTACAGAATATTCCTAATGTAAAGAAAAAGCTATAGCTCTCCAGTGAGGGGGGGGGATGCAGGAATAACTGCGTGTTCTAAGCTAGTCTCTGATGTTGAGAAGACAATGAAAATTTGATCAAGACAATTGACTTGCAGCGAAATAAATGAATCCTATTTTTCCAATCAGTGTGATCAGCGAAGATTTCATGAAATGACGTTATCGTAGACAATTCCAAGCCATGTGCAGGAGATTAAATTCTGTTAACCTAATCAGTCAGGCATTTGCTTCATTCAACTACTCAAAATTGAACTAATACCTGTCATGTAGAGCCAGAATTAAGGATTTCTTTTGATTGACAGCCTTCAAAGAATATCTCAACGTCTCGCAAGCAATTTACATAAAACGTTTGAAATCGATCTTGCAGTGTCAATATTTACGCTATGACCTGTAATGTGAAACTATATTTTGACTCCAGAAATGTTTTCTATTCAACTGAAAACAAATACAGGCAGTTTTGCATCGAAATTTGATTCTAGCAACTGAGCAATACTTGCCATGGAAAGCATTTCTTGCGCCAGTACCGAAGAAAGCAGAACATGAAAAACTGAATCGTATAAAGCAACTACGAACACTAACCTTCTGCCAATGCCTCCAACTAACCAACTGACATCAAGTATCTAATATCAAATATGACCTGTAGACCATTCACAAGCGGAGTCTGGATCGAGCGATATCTTTTACACATTTTTACATGAAACATTAGATTGAGTGGCGCTACAGCTTGCGTTACCCTGGCTCACATTCGAAAATCTGCAAGTTTCGCACAAATTGTATAAAAACAATGTTTGATTCATACATTTTTCCAGAACAGCCTAAAAATATTTATTGTAGAAGGAGATGTCCGAATCTGTTCGTCACCTTTGATATAAACTCATTTCTCCGTTTATCAACTCTTTTCAAAAATTCTACACCCACTTCCCTTACTGACAAAGTACTTACCAACAAAGTCCTTGGGCATATATCAAATCAAGAACATTCCTCGATATATCAAAACCAGGAATTCCAATCTTCTTATCACAGGTGGGTATGTAAATTGCAATTACTCTGTCAAAATAAAAAGAAACATTCAATAAGCTGTTTTTACTCCAGAAAACTAATGACAGCTCAAAATCTAAAAATGACCGCCTGGCAAAACCCACTCAAATTTGAAGATGACAAAAATTTATAGTAAGGAGCCATCAGAAGAATTTTTTAAATATTTCATACGGTATAAATGTATAAAGACACCTTTTATTAATTTCTTGCGTGAAACAGCTATTCGAGTACAGTGGTCTCCATACCTCTATGAAATAGGACTAAAAGTTCTGCTACTTCGATATTTTTTCATAACGGAGGAGTTAGAAAAACACTGCTCCGCAAACATAAAAAGCGGTCATTGCTCCGCAAACATCATAGCAAATGATATTTTGCACACAATTTGTAGAATATTTCGTAGCTGACGTCATACACTCCGTTCAGAATTACAAGGAATTTCTCAACACAATCCTTCCGAAAAGCCTTTAAAAATTTCCTAAATCGTGACCAAATCTTGGTAATGTTTCTATCTTGCTGCTATGACCCGAAAACGCTTTAGCAAATGCTATAATCTTGAGATGATGAAAAAATCTTCCCCCTAGCATGAAGATCTTAATCAGGGAGACTATGTCTTCACACTTCTCAATTCTTCATACAGGGAAAATTTGATTTACACCTCAAACGAAGTGAAAAAGACCTGAACATTCGATCAAAATATGGGTGATCCCTTCACAGAAACACATTTCATCCCAAGAATCAAATCTTTACACAAGCAATAATGTCAATGATCTGATCCCTTCGTACAAACCAATCATTTTAAACCTTGAGGGAAATGGAATGCATTCGCAAGGTACTCTAGTAAGGAGATCACTTGTCCCATTTCTTCGCATTTCGGAGTAAAGGACTTTCATAACTCCAACTTTACCTATATCTACAATGTCAGAACAATAAGAGAAAATCCCAAAACTTTTCAGCCATTCAGTTATCAACGAAACATTGATTCATTGCAGCAATTCCAATATTCTCTGCATGAGAAGTTTCAAACATGTGACGTTGTCTTGGTCGACCGATTTTAGTGGCAAATGCATACCTGCGTACCTGGTACTAAACCATTCGACATTGCAAGTGGCTAGAAAACCGAATTCGAGTTGCCAAGGTTCAGCTGCAGTACAAATATAATGCACATTTCTGTTCTACATGCCTTCGGTCATACATACCCATACATACCTTCTGATATGTTCACCAAAAAAAGTGACCAGCACAAGAAATATGAAGTCAACTATTGTCAACTTGTATATTTGTTCTCCAACCCACGTTTCCCAGCATTCAACCTGAGGATATGGAAGAGTACTGACAATGAACATTATGTTTGCTACAAATACACAACTTCACAGTTCTGAGAAAACAATACGTACTGCAAATCAATCTTATTTATGTGCAAACATAATTGGGAAGAAAAATGACGCAAGATCTTGTTACAATTATGGGTGAGCCAGAAAACAGTTCCCACTTTTGAAAGTTCATAACACCAAGACTACTACTCGGATCTGAATCATTAAAATTCTAGTTAAAAGTTTCGAGATGGACGCAAATTTGTGCTTCATGGCTAATATTTCTGCTCAGCAAGCACCTTTATCAACAAAAAGGTATCTACCGGGAGAGTCAAAAAAGCCAGCTACAGCTCCCTAAGTATATAAGCAATGGTATTCTACAATACATGACTGAATAGCCAACATATTCAATTATTTTTAGGAATTTTTCCGACTAAAATCGGTCACTCCGTTCAGATTCTGTCAGCGATTTTCTAAAATGAATCTCTTTGAGAAACCTTAACAAAACGAGCTAAAATTGCAAGCGGGAATCCCTAATGTGTTTACTTCACAGCGATGACTTTCGGCACACTGTAGCACGTGCTTTCCTTTTGGCGGGTTGAATAGTCTTCTCCCTAGTGAGACTAACTTATTCAAGGGGATTCCATTCTCCCATGAGGACAAAATACATGAACATACCCAAGAGTTGTTATTGCTAGGAAGGAGAACAAAGGGAAATCTTGTTTGGTGTTTTCACTCATTTTGCAGGTTATCGACAGGGGCTTTCCGCAGAAAATTTCCTAGTTCGACGGGAAGCAATGACCGATTAAAGCCGGGCAAATTACTGAACGTAATTTGACATATCGGGGATAAAAGAAGAAGGTGTTCAATATCATTGCTTTGATATTCAGGGAGCAGCGGGATACACTTTGAAATTATTAGCCATTGATTAAAGCTAAATTCATTACCCTGGACCCAGATCTGTATACTTTTTCTGGAATACCAAATAATTTGAAAAGAAAAAGAATGTGATATACCTTTTTACATTGAAAAGCGCTTGGTGGATCCCTGATGCATTTAACTTCAGCATTAAGTACAACAATGTAAACACACAGACTTGCTAACTTCAAAAGTATTGTCCTGCAATATTTAAGAGGAAAAATTGTCATGAGTAATTCGTGAGCTGATATGAAAAAAAATGCCAGAAACGGACATCCCACTGAGGCAAAAATTCAAGCCCCCTACCCCTTGACTGCATCCATATGAAAATGCCTTTATGTACAATCAGCCGTGATATTCAAAGTTTGTTATGAAGCTATTATCTAAAAAAGCTTCAGAAGCAGACAAGACAAAAACGGATTGATTGAATCGATTTTGGTCTTCCAAAACCATTTCAATACGAATATTTTGCAAACTAGATATTAATCCCCAGGGGGGGGTCAAAACATGTTGAGGGTACGGGTATGTACCGCCCATATGGAAACTAAAATTTTCTCGGCAAGGTCCTTTTTCGGCACCTTTTACTTAAACATCGGTGAGTTTGCTGAAATTGACAAAAAAGTTTCAAATGAGTAAATTTTCCGCCATAACTGATCATGAAAGTGAATTCGAAGGAAAGTTTTGGGTAATTGGAAGTTGGTAGCTTTCTGAAAACGGGCGGAAGATCTCCGTCCAACCACAAGTCATGCATCCCCCTACCCTCCCCACGCGACCCGGGATTAGTCAAAGGAGCATAAGAAGTGAAGTTTGATCTTCAGCAGTAAATCCAATCTAAGAAATTCTAGATTCCAAATCTGAAACTTCCAGGTCAGCAATTCCCAATCAATCAATCAATCAATCAAAAGCTTTATTAATGTGTCTAAAATATTTAGCTTGCAAGCTAATTGGGGACACAACGGAAAAGTTAATAAAGTTAAAGTACAGTTAGAATTACTGAAAAACATTCAAAAACCAAAAAAAACTTACTGAAAATCTACATCAAAATCTTATGTACAATTAAATTACAGTCTACGGTCCAAAAGAGTTTCTATGTCCATTCCTCTAATATTTCTTTTAAAATGGTGCATTGTTGGCGACTCCTTCAATTTTTTCTCTAGTCTACTCCACATATATGGTCCAAAGTACCTTATTGAGTTTTTTCCATATTTAACTGTACAAAATTTCGGAATAATGAAATTGTTGTTTCTTAATTCGTAATGAGTTTCTTTTATTGTGAACATATCTTTTATAGACTGCGAAGCAGAACCGTCTTTAACTTTGTACATTAATATGGCAATGTCCTGCAATCGTCTATTCTCGAGAGATGGCAGATTCGCTTTGATTAGGAGTTGTGCATATGGTGTGGATTTATCACAATAAACAACTCTTAGAGCTTTTTCTTGGAGTCTCTCTATCTTTCTTTCTTCAAACTTCACATTGAGTTGGTAGTTAAAAAGAAGTCATATTTTGCTGATCTGCCCTCCCCATGAAGTTCCACTTGGAGACCTTCTTATTCGAGTTTTTGCTTCAGTGCGAAAATTTGGAAACACAAATTTTTCAGAAAACAGTTTAATGAAGATTTCATTAGTGCTAAATAGCTTCCCAATGAACTTGATAAAGATATAGTTCTATTTACTTTACCTTGCATCCATAAATCTTGTCAGTTTGACTAAAGATTAAAAACTCCTTAATAAGCCACAGAGCCACTATGTCACCTTCTGGCAATTTCTTCTTCATGGTGGCTATATGCTTTGCTCTCGTGGTGTGGTCTGGAACCTTCTACCTGTATTATCGCTCTCTCTGTGATATTACATAATAACTTTGTAAGTAGCGTAGTCAGTAATCTGTCTTGTAACTTCTATTTTAATAGCAGGTGACTGTGATTCAAAGCAATGCCCCTCTCCCCCTGTCTGAAAATCATAGCAGTTTAAGTAGTTGCGCCATCGTTATAGGGACTGACTTTTCTAACAGCTAAAGATTGGAGTCTTGTTGTATATTTCTTATAATCTTTAAAGTTAAAAGTCTCTTGACAAATTCAAAAGACTTCAAAATCGTTCATTCAGAAAAGTCGGAAAATGGCCCACAATGCATCATCAAATTATCCCAACAGTTTGAAATCAATTCGAAATCTCATTGGGAATCAGCAAAAACTAATAATCGAAGAGTGGCCGAGTGGCTTATACAGTCTTCGTCAGGTGACTGAAGTTAAGCTTGGTCGAGTGAGGTCAGATTTCGGATGGGTGACCTCTGAGGCCTGACCTCGCAACTCACCTCGCCGTCCTTCGGAAGGGACGTTAAACTAGGGGTCCCATGCCTGGATGCGGCGTGCACAGTGGGCCTAAATTAGCTTTCAGTAGCTAGAAATCCTGACAAGCCCACTCAAAACAAATTGAAAATAAAATAAATAAAATAAAAATAAAATAAAAAGAGCTGAAACCGAGACAGAAACTGAAACTGATATCTTATTCATACCTCTGAAAAGAGGATTACCGAAAATAGTAAAACTGGCAGGTTAAATTCCTTTTATTTTGAGATGCTTCTAAACATGCATTTTTTGGATGCCATGCAATCCAATTTTCGAATCTTCCAATTTATCATAGGAGGCAATCGTGAAGTAAGCAAAAAAGTACCAGAGCTACTAGAATCGTGCAGCTATAACAAAATCAGTTTTTGATGATTATGTAAGACATTAAGTTTGCTGCGATGATATTTCAAGCAAGGGGCCATTTTTTTAGGGTAACCTGATATAAAAAGGTAGTAAAATAGCAATTGAATGGAAAAATATTTGTTCTCTGCATGCTTCTTGGCTCTATTTTTAAAACAGCATCCAAATTGCGTCTAGGTTTCAGCTCAATCCTTATTAGGTATTTCTCCCTTCCTGCATGCCGTGTTTCGTTTTAGTTTAAAAGGCCCTCGTGCACATATTTTCTTTGCTGAAGATGACTCTAGCCAGAGTCGAAACGTTCTGAATTACGTCATAATAACTAATTACTTAATTTTTTTCTTCAACTGGACTGTCGAACTTTCTCTAATCATGGATTGTCAAATATCTCTTTAATGGATTTCAACTGGATTGTCAAAAAATTTTTCTTTAACGTAACTGGATTGTCAAAGTAACCGAAGCAACAAAATGTCTTTTCTTATCGTCGTCCTCATCCTTCGATTGAGCTCAGACGATTGAGAAATTACTTCTAAATCTACTCCTACCACTAAACCTTCTTTTACGGTATAAAAACTAACGTCAGGTGTTCCAGATAAAGATATTCACCTGAATAGAGAGACCTCAAGGGTCGTCTTCGGAGACTGATATCTTTCCATGCTGGCAATTATACGAAATATAAATGGAAGAAGCAAATTTAAAGCTGAGATCGTGACGGCTGGCAGCATACTTAGAACAAGTGCATCAGTCTGCAAAACAAAAACAAGAACTAGGCATCAATAAAGTTTGCAAATGATAATGGTAGCTCGTTCTCCGAAGCAACAGAATATCGGTGTTTTAGCTATTCTAAAAAGAATCTGAATCGAACGATATTTTGAAACAGTTTGAAGAATTTCTGAATGTGTACAACAGAGTCTAACGTCACCGAATCAAGCATTCTGTATGTATAAAGATGTGCAAAAATTTCGTTCGATCCAGGCCCTTCTGTGTAACTGCTGAAAGTTGTGTTACAGCTTCTTTATTTCTATTCCTTTTGAAGCTGTGACATCACCACATTGCCAAACAGTTAACCGTAAAAGCTATAGAATCTTGTTTGTTATCACTTTGCCGAGCATTAAAAATGGACCATTGCTTACACCATTGCATACACTGGTCAAATCGATTTCCTTAATCTGATTAGAATTGACGGTGCTTTTAATGTTTGCCAAAGCCTTTGGTACTTCCTTTCGTACATCCTTTCACAAACATAAAAACACTTTGTTCTACCCAAAAGAACGTTGAAATAAGAAATGCTGTATAGGCAATTCCTTTAAGTTCCCTTGGAGTAATTCAGTTGAAAGAACGGGGCAATGACAGATTTGCTTTTACAGTTTTGCAGTTTAACGCCTCTGCTATAAACCAATAAATTGAAACCGGCGAGGTTAGACGTTAGACTTGATACAATTCGTGAGCCTCAAAGGCAGTATCAAATCCTTCGCATCGTTCTGTCGCTTCGTAGAGTGCCCTCTTTTTTCACTATCTTTGTCAGGCTCACAATGACTTTATCATAGCCTGATGAAAGAAAATGAGGAAAAAGAAAAGAACTCTTAACAGGTTCATCAGATTAAATTCTCCAGGCATAGAAACAATGAGTACTTGCCAATAAAAAATTTCAACTCTTCAAAATAATACCAGGTGTTTATGATCTAGCTTTCTACTTCCAAAACGTTGTGCAAATTTTTCTTGTTGCTTATGCTTTCAAGTATAAGCGGTTAGCAAAATAGTTCCAAATTTGAAGTTCTGGAACTTTGAAAACTTGTCATGCCCACGCAAGTAATGTTTTGCTAGGACATGTGCTTCATATGCAAAATCGTAATATCTTCAGTTCTAAGAACCTTACCTTGATCTGTTTGACTGCTGTATTTGAGACAAAATAAATGAGGTAGCATACACTCGCCATCATTGACAGAACTAACAAATTCGTCACAAATCTCAACCAAAACAGCTGACAGAGCTCCATACACTCCCTCTCTCTCTTCTTCTGGGTTTCACTCAACGACTCCTGAAAGAAAACAATGGAAAGTGAGTCACGCTTTATAAGGGAGAAGTTTCGTTTGGCTTTGTTGGTCCAAGGCACTATTGCTCAATCTTTGCTCAATGTACACACGTAGAACACAGCATGCGGGGCGCTTTATTTTCTTTCTCTACTCCACAGCATAGAGCTCAAATCTTTCAGATATGTAAAAAGGAGGGTGTAAAATTGTATCACATTTTTTATGAATTGAATGACTTCAAAGGAACTTTAGGTAATTTGCTGTAAATCTGCCATGACAATTCCTTGGTATCTTGATTATTCTCAAATGGCGGCACTTTGATTATTTTTGTAAAAATCCATCAAATATTTGGAAAAAATTATAATCATAGTAAATCTTAAATTACTTGAGGAAAATTGATACAATCATCAAGAAAATCATAGTTTATGAAGCTCTACAACATGGCTGCAAGCAGAGACCTGCAGCTCTTCTGGTTACAGATTTAGAAATTTGATGATGTCACAACCTCAAAATCAATAAATATGCCACTATTGTGAAATTAATGACGATGTCAAAAAATTGCCAAGACAGATTTACAGCAAACTGCCTAAAGTTCCTTTCAAGCACTTTACTTCAAAGAAAAATGGAGCAGAATTTGACATCCATCTTTGAAAAGATTTGAGCTATGCTATGCTCTACTCCATCCACTCACGCAAACAATAAAAACGCGACTTCGACCAAGTTCACACTGTACAGGTACGGTTATGATTCGCAACAAACAAGGGCAGATTTTGTAAGACAATAGCATTAGTTGCTTTGGTTCACACCTCAATTCAAAGCGATTAGCGAATGTAAAGAAAAGAAATTCACCCAAGCAGTAACTCAAGACAAATGCGACCGCAAAGTTGCCCCTAAACCAGTAGTGCAAACTCTCACTTGGTGCGGTCGAAAGGAGGTTTTTAAGAAAAGTTATGTGCTTAAGACGAAATGAGAAGGGCAAATCTAAAGTTCTGTCTCGCGGATTTTGTTTACGTGATTAAGCTGCTGAGAAGGAGGCATTACAATTCTTGCATATTTATTGCTCAAATGTAAACAGTTACTCCTCAGCTCCTGAGTCAAACAGACAAAATCCGCCAGACAGAACTATGTATTTTCCAGTCTTCTTCCGTCGTTATAAGCACATAACTTCTCTTAAAAACCTCCCTTCGCGCGCACCAAGAGAGAGTTTGCACTACTGGTTTCGGGGCAACTTTTGCGATCGTGTTTGCATTGCTTGAGTGGATTTCCTTTGTCTGTATTCGCTAATCGCTTTGATTTGAGGTGTGAACAAAAGCAACTAACGCAATTGTATTACAAAATCTGCCCCTGTTTTCGAAACGAAGTTACTGCGGTTCAAGAGCGTTTTTCCAGCTCCAGAGCAATTTTTGCCGTAGATGCCAGGCAGACCTATGACTATTAGTTCCTTTTATCCCTCGGCAAATGTTGCCCACCAGAGGCTCATAATGAAACAGTGAAAAAGCTGACTCTTATGTTCTGCACTCGACCCATAGAATCTTGATCGAAAGACTGCTTTAGCTTTCTTTAACGGTTAACGGTCACTCCTCAAAAAGAAATTGTGATAGAACTACGTTAATGATACATTTAATCAACGAAGCTTGGTATAAATCTGAAAAAGGAAGTTCACTTTACCTAGTGAGTGCAAGATCAGTCTTTCAAGGCTACAATTCCACGTTTTTAAGACAAAAACACCAGAAAAATCTTCAACAACCTGCCGCAGCAACTTAGTTAGTTAAATGCATCATTCAAATTGAAAATTCGACAACATTCTTCTTTGCCAAATCTCGCCATCTTATTGGTACTCTAGGAATCACAGAGTTTTGGCCTACATAGGAACGCGGTTTTCAGAGAAATATCATGAGTCTCTGTTGACCGAAGTGCCATCGTCGAGTCAAAGGTTTTTCGATTTCACGTGCACGGAAACGGAGCCAGAAACAGACGTTGTTATATGGCGATGATCATGAGACTGACTAAAGGATTTACAAATGGCTACAACTCAAATACAGATTCATAACAGGAAGCGATTACATACAATACAGAATGAAGGAGAAATAGAAAGTCCATACATTTGAATTGACATGATTCAAAGGCTTTTAATGGCGTATTTGTAGTCCTACTACACTGCAATGTGGTCAGATTTTTGCTCCTTACACTCTTAGAACTACAATCCTGGACAAAAGGTTATGCGACTAGCAGCATTTTAAGCTGTTGAACCGTAATTTCAATAATAAAAGGGATTTACGTATTGCAAACCCCCTCCCCCCGTATTAATGTTGTTTAACGATGATTCCTGAATGCATGTTGGTGACAATCGACGCGTTCTTACCTCAAACAACATTGATACGGGGGGGGGGGGTGAGTTAACAGAAAGAACCTTAGAGCTTGTAGTTTCAGAAGAAGCACAACTTATGCTATTTTGGTTACAGATTCCTAATCTGAACAAAAATTTGGCTTGCAAAATCTAAAAAAAAGAAAACCTTTTTTTCTTTTTTCTGTCACGATTAAAAACTACAGTAACTATACTTCCATTACACTTTGCCATCCATAGTGACAAAAACATAGAGTCATAGATTGTTTCCTATTTACAACTCAAAATAAATTTCAATAAACAAAACAAAGAACAAAACGACAAAACCAAGATACATTACGCAAAACAGACAACCAAACAACTAAGCCAAGGCAGGTTACTGTTCAAAGAATTTTGAGCTTTTTCTACTCGTATTTGTGTAAAACGAGAAAAATACCATTGCTTGGTTTATCTTAGTGATCCACTAGACTGATGACGATGAGTCTCTTGTTGCCCTTTGCTCTTTGACTTGGTGATGGCGCTTCAGGCAATATATCTGAAAACTTGGCCCTATTTAGGCCCAAACTTCGCAATTCCTAACGTACCAATCAGATTGCGAGATTCGGCAGAGGAAAATGATGTCGAATTCTCGATTCGAATGATGCAGTTGACTAGATTTTGAACAAAGTTGCTACGGTAGGTGGCTGAAGTTTTCTCTGGTTCGTTTTGGTCTTAAAAACATAGAAAATGTAGTGTTGAAAGACTCATTTTGGACTTACCAGGTAAAGTAAACATCCTTCTTCAGATTTATACCAAGTTTCTTTGGTTAAACGCCTACTTAACGTGGTTTTTATTGCATTTTCGTTCCGAAGAGTGACCGTTGAACAGAACTACGGCAGTCGTTCGATCCTGATTCGATCGATCAAATCATAATCGAATGCAGGAGATGGGGCCGGGTTTTTCACTGTTTCAAGATGAGTCCCTCTTGAGAAAGGTTTACCGCAGGGATACAAGGGACTCATCGTCATAAGTCTAGTGATCCACCTCAGCATTATGGAACAAAACAAGAAAAAAGCACAACAGAAAGCCTCAACTAATTCAAAAGGTGGCAAATCCTTCAAATGACAAAAATTTCCTACGCCTTCCCACTTTCCTAAGTTCTTGCGAATGATAAATAGCTTTGCATTATGTTGCAAAACATTTTAGAACAAAATCAAAAACAAATTTTGACTCCAAACCTTTCGGACGCACTAACGCGCATTGAGGCTACTAGATGAAGAAGCAGTCCGTACCTCAAAATGTATAGCCAATGGTCAGTGACAACATCAGTCGCTTGGTCATATTATTCAACATCACTCAAAAAACGACTCAACATTGTTCAGTGGAAAGTATAGTCCAGTGAAATGTTTCCTCATTCGGCCAAGCCTGAATAGAATTGCCCTAATCATTTACCTATATGTAACTGTGCATTGGAAAGTACAACCACTCGTCCTATGAATTCCGTTTATTAACTACAAGGAGTAAAGCTTTAAGTAATTGGGAGAAGAAGCGTTCTGACTGTCTTCGGTAATGACCCAAAGGTTAGTTGGTGGGGTCGGGGTCCCTAGAGCACATAGGAATATTCATAGAATTAAAGTAGCAGATCTAGTCACACAATAATTTGACTAAATTTCTTAATTTGATTCAGAAGGTTACTAGCAATTACATCATTTATGCCCTAAACATGCGAAAATCGCAATGCCTCAGTTTCACAATCAAACATACAAAATGCATCATGTAGATCATTAGATATATCCTCCTTCTTTCCTTGCAAATTCGTGACTGCTCCTAAAAATCACCTTTTCCGTGCGAAAGGCAGCAGTTTGCCCTACTGGTTTCAGAGCACGTTTTTGCACCTTTTTGCTTATGGATGACTGGTTGCGAGCATTTCCTTTGTCTGCAATCACTAACAGTTTTGAACCGCAGTGCCAGTCAAAATTACTTGATAGAATTGTCTTACTAAATCTGCCCTTGTAACAAAGAATACATACCATGAGGTCATTATAGATACTTTTGCTATGCAACGAGGCACTGCTTTGTTGTGTAACTGCATAATCCCACGAGCAGAAGACTTTGGTGAAAAATGAATTCGAGAAACCAGAGCCAGATATATAATTCTCTTTGTATGACAAGCCCATACTGTAAAAGAGACAGATAAGGAAACTGAATACTATAGATGCAAATAATCCTGTGCTATTCCTACGGCAATTCACGTTAGGTAGAGAGTTCCGAATTAAAATTCTGCTAACCAACTAAAGAGCGCAATTGGAAATACTCTGTAATAACATTAAGGCAGTGTTTCCAGTCAGTGGAGCTTTCCGAGCGATGGGTGGAATTGCTTAAGACAAAAAATTGCTTCGTAATCGAAGTGAAATTTAGAGCTAGACATCTGCCTTGCTTCTGGATCCAACACAACCACCAACTGGCACCCAAGGGCCGCTTTCAATTTGAGCGAATTTCCTTGCTCAGGCTCCACATGAAATAATTCATCATAAATTGAATTTTTGTAAAACTGCTCCGTTCTTTGCTTCTATTGAAAAATCTTTCTTCTTCTAATAATAATTTTTTTCTTAAAGTGAAAAGCCTCAGTTACAAGTAAGGATCTCAAAGGTATAATCCTATTGTCTATTGTCTCTGATAATCAAGCGCGTGGCGGGAGAAAGTCAAGCATAAAAATTGAGGGATTAGGTGCTTTTTATCCTATCTTTAGGCAAGCGATATATATCTCACGAATTTGCATAATCGAAGCTGTATTTCAAATCGCAAGTTTAATGTTTCCAAAAGCGAGCGACACAAAGAGTACTTCCTAGAACATATCATAGTGACCACAAACATATTTAGGATTGGGAAAATCCAAAATGTGAGGAAATTTGCAAAGTTAGAAAGAAACTCCTGAATTTACCAAAGCAGGAGAACAACAGCAACGTCAAATCAAGAATAAATTTCATTTTACAATGAGTAGTAGTTCATTACTTAAAACTAGTTGAACTGAAATTCCAAATAACAGATTTCACCAATCAGTATGCTCAGGCGCATGCCGTCTTTGCAATCAAAACGAAACATAGTTGACTTATCATGTTCGTCATAGATATTGCTACAAGCAACATAACAATTGTCCCCCACATCATTCAAACCAGGACTATAACAATCTATGCACAAAGCCATAGGACTATGCTTCCAGCCCTTTTGATGTTCGTTGCGGCAGCGACAGTATCTGTGAAATGTTTCCACTTAATAACGAAATTAAGACTACTTTCACACGATGCCGGTACATTTTGAAAACGGTGAAAAACTTGACGGTAGCAAAAATTTGAGCTAACATTCACACAATACCAAAACAATCTGAAAACGGTAGCAAATTTGACGGTGGAAACTCACTGCAAGATTTTGATGCCAGAGAAATGTAGCTACACACTAAGAATCGGTCAGTCTCGTTCCAAAAAACGTCGAAAATGTTCTGTTTTCATCCTTTTCGAGTGCTCACAAGATGCCATTTCCAAAATGTGCCTGTAAGAGTTCCGTTTTCAAAATCTACCGCTTTCAAAATGTGCCAGCAAAAAATGTGCTCTTTTCGTGTGAAAGGGAGGCCTTTCCGTCACATCTTTCACCGTTTTCATAATGTGCCGACATCGTAAGAACGAAGTATAAACGATTATCTTGGTCCGCAGAGTTTGTTTTCCAAGCTTACAGTGCTGGAAACATTAATTTTCAGCCGTTTAATAGGTGATATACCTAACCCATGTGCCGATTCTGTTAAAATGTCCTATTTTGTGTACAAACTGAGTGAAGCAAAAAAGCTGCACAAGCTAGATCACACATACCGGGTGTCCCAAAAAAAAACGCAACAGATTTAAAATATTCTAACTCAAGCTGTTTCAAACTAAAACTTTAATAATCATTTTTCTCAAAATTTGTAATAATTAGATTAAATTTTGAGATATTTTTCAGAATTTTAGGTGACCTGGTTATAGAGTTATAAATTGACAAAATCAAAATTTGCTGTCCTGGCAAAACCAGACCTCCCACAACTAGTGCAAAGCATAATGCAAAATTACAAGCGTGGCATGGTCTAAAACTTTACAGGATTACAGACAAGCACATAATTTGATCAAGAAACTGTGACAAAGGGGATCCCTTAATGATTTACGAGTTATCTAGTTTCGAGGGAGCACTCAGTGCTCGTTTCCAATTGAAAGCATAACTGTAAGAATGGCCCAGTCATTTTAGAAAAAGCAACTTCGTCATGACTGAAATCTTCATACAAGTATTTGTTCAATGTTCAATCAACTTTTGTGTTTGAGCGCTTGTCAGCAATCTTCGGTAATTGCTAAGACCTGTCATTTTTATAATTTGACAATTTAATCAACTATTGCTAATGCAGTAGCTCTGGTTTTGACCTGGAAGCAATTTTGATCTTTGCTGATTTTTATCTTTACAACCAAGACACCAAAAATACTGGAAAATATATCAAAATTTATTCTAATAGTTGTAGATTTCAATAAAAATAATTGTTTGCTAATAAGTATGAAACAGCTTCCATTAGAATTATTCAAATCTGTTGCGTTTTTTCTGGGACACCCGGTAGCTTGATGAGAGCAAATGTTATGAACAAAAACAAGGTATCAGCATGTAGTTGAAGGCCTTAGCTACATTTTGGGATGTTGTTTGGTCAGGTTAAGTTACGATTACCATCTGAAAAACCATTTTTAAAAATATAGTCATTCATTCATTCTCAAACTACCACCTCCTTTCCTACAGTCAACGTCTTGGCAGATGTGAAATTGCAAACTTGTAAATTTGGATATGAGCATGAAATGCGAATGGATACAGAGACCAATGATTTTGTAGACAATAGATTTCCAACGACAATTTCAAATCCATCTCTGCGTTGAGTTTCAAAAAAGTTGACTAGGAAATGATGGTGATTATTTCACTCAAAATGAGAAATCTAAGACTGGAAATTTTCTACAGATCTGGTCTTTCAGATGATCATCATGGGTACGGATGTGTTTGATTCGTAATTCCAAACCAACTAAAAACCATAGACTTAGCAGAAGCGGCGACACAGTTGCCAATCAAACACAAATTCTTCAAAGCAGTAGGTTTAAGATACATTGTGTAAAATGAGGTTTCCAGTTTGACAAACAAGACGAGCCAGCAACAACAAGCAAAGTTACCGACAATCACTGTAGCAACGCAAGCAAATTCACCTCATCTTCTGAGTTTTGCAAATGAAAAAAGAATCTCTCCAAAATATGCCAAACCGTCAGCCATTTGGAGAAGAAGGTTTAGCAGGCCTTACAAACCTGCCAACCCTGCCGTTTTCGCAATTTAGGAGTCAATCAAACCGAAAATTCCCAGTCTACCAAGTCTATCGCTTTCACAATTGGCGCCAATCAAACAAACCCTAACAGTGATCACGAAACATCCCAAAAATAGGTAAGCCTAGGGCACGAAAACCACCTGGCAATGCGACCGGGCGGTCACAGAAAACTTTCATTTTATGTCCTTCAGGAAATCTGTCAAAATAAGTTCCCTTTGTGTTGTTTCGTTTCTCTTTGTCAAAATAAAAGAAATGCCCTAAATAGTCAAGCAAAACTTACCTAACATATTGCAAGTAAAATTTTATTCATATGGTATACAGCAAATGCAATCACCAAGCATTCGATTTCCCTCGTGCTTCTCAGAAATCGCATATGGTTTGTTTAATGTTTAAATGGCCTTCCAGCTCCATCCCTCCAAACTTCGTACAATTTGTGCAATTCTTACACATTATTGCACTGCCATCTTTGCTTACTGACATTGTTTTAAGAAAGTTGGCTAGTTCAATTTCTCTTCATTGCAGGAAATTCAAGTATGATCACTTGTCCGGTCGCAGAAAGGAAAATATCTTTCATGTCCTGGCCAAGCCTTTCCACTAAACGCTGCTAAGAGGCGTTTGAAAATAACTTTGAATGCATAGAGATAGTTATGACTTAGCTCGTGAGTTGTTTTGAGTCACGTAATAAGAGTCGTAGTGAGAACGTCAACCTGGTCTGTCTATCAATAGCGGCAACTAAGACGTTGCATAAGTTCTAGAAATATGAGAAAATGAAAGCACAAACCTCCTGACAAGAATAATCACACACAGCAAAACGTATCCACCTCCAACTGCTAAATAGGCCAAAGGAAGATTATAGGGGACATTCTTCGACAGTTTAATTGTGTTGTTGGAGTAGTAACCAATATACATTTCAGTATTCTCAAACCAACCCTAGGAAGCAAAATGCAAGAAGATTTGAAACGCAGCATATCTTAACGATTGCACTTTCTGTGGTCATTTCGTTCACTTACAAAATACGAGGGATGGCATGGAACATTCGAACACAGGAAGATCCATTTCAACGATTACAAAAAGGAGACTTGGGATAGCGGCTTTTTCTGGCAAATGACTTTTGGTTTGTTTGTTTGTTTGTTTGTTTTCAATTTGCTTTGAGTGTCACCTCCGGAGTTTGATCACACTCGACCGAGCTTAGGCTTACCTTCTGTCCGATCTTTCGAAAATCTTACATTTTTCATTCAAGCAACCATCAGTGAGGTGACCATTATGGAAATAAGGCCTTTTTAGTTCTATCGTTGCTACTACAGTTAAGGATGTTTTTAACCAGTATATTTCTAACCTACATCATAACTGTACAGCATCTACTTTAGTTTTGAAACATGTAAATTTTACTGCTTACTAAGTGGCAAATAAATAGATAGATAATCATAAAAAGAAGGTTCACAAAAGCACCCCTTCTCTTAAACAGTTAATACTAGTTTCAAAAGTAATTACTTTTAACGTGGTTTTATCTTTGAAAGCTAGCAACTAAGTGAATTTTCAACCGATTTGCTAGACTTTAGTCTCTAAAATTATTTCATGATCTTAGGAACAGGCCTATCTTCCCATGAGCCTGTTCATGTTGTCCTTATTTTTCAATATTTAATCAAAACCCCAACAATTTTTTGAGACAACCAGTAGAAGTTTCAATTGCTTTCAAACATATGTTTTTTTTACTCTCCAAGGAAAGTCACGAATTATCCTCCAGTTTGAAATCATCCTATTCTTTTTATATAGAGCGATGGGGACGCCATGTGGAACAGTCAAGTCAAATTTGGAGGGAAAAGCAACATAAAAGCGGTGAATTATCTGACATTTCGTCATCTTACCTCACCAGTAAGAAACTCTTTTCCAGTGAACGAAACATTGTTCATTTTATAGCTTGGGCTAACAATGAACTGTGGAACTGCTATGAATGCAATCACCATAATTGTTATAACAATATCGAGCAGGAACAACCAGCGAAGAAATGTGAAGTATGACAGTACACCAGAGCCAAATTTGCCTGAGGAAGGAATAGAGGAAATTGAATTGTAACATATATTCTCCATGCTCGTTTTTGAGCTGCTAGTTAGAAGTCATCATGTAACGTCACCAAGGATTAAGTCAGGTTAGATTCAAAGGCGGTATGAAAACGTTCACAACTGCCGATAAGTAAGTTCCCAATTACTAAATTTTTCTGTGATCAATTTGCTGTTTACCGAGCGCTGTACACAAAGTAATTTAAATACGGGTGAAACTCGACAATGCTCGGTAAATGGAAAAAAATCATTAAGAAACTGCTGCGTTTGGCGACCTTCTCTTCTTTCTCCTCCCCAAAAAGGAGCATTGTTCATTCCTCATTGCTCCTTCGCAGATGCCGTGATTCGCCATGTCTCACTCGCAGGAGACGCATTTCGTCTGATTTTTCCTACTGTTCATGGGGGCTTCCCGTGATGTACCAATCATTATACAAGGTGTCCCAATGTGTGGCTGCTGTGGAGGAGCTGTATATTCAATACCTGTGTAAAGAGTTTTCAAACTTGCCATAGGCAGGAAGGATTTAGCATGTCTTGAAGGCCGATCGCCCTGGAAACCTTGGTAGAAACTGCCTTGATTTGCTCTTTCCAATCTAAATTGCAATCGATCTGCACTCCAAGGTACTTTGTCTTTTGAACTACTTCGAGCTCATTGTCGCGTATCTTCATGAGCGATAGGACACCCGGTGTGTAGCAGTTTGGGGCCTTGAACTTGTTTTTACTTCGTATACAAACACCTTCCAATGTTTCGTTATTTTGAAAAAAATGGCCGAAGTTTCCTTCAAGTCCCCTTCTTGGTGACTTTTCTTTTTGAGCATAGTTCTAAGTAGGTTTGCGTTTTATCCTTTTCCTTCCTCAAGTAACATGACATCTTGCTCCTCGTGATATTGCATTTGTAGTATCGTAGAGTACTTTGTAAGTAGTGTAATAAGTATTGTGTATTGTGAATTTCTAACTGATGATACATAGAAAATAGTTTCTCTCAAGACATTCAATTCAGAGAAGTAGGTAAAGGAATTTTCCCACTCCTTTTTACAGCAATCTGAATATTTGCAACCTGGTCTGCAGGATAGTGCACGTTTTTTATAAGAAACTGGTTTATAAAAGAAACTGGATTATAAAAGAAACTGGTTTATAAAAGAAGCTGGTATATAAAAAAAACTTTTTAAAGAAGAAACTGGTTTTCAAAAGAAACTGGTATATAAAAGAAACCGGTTTATAAAAGAAACTGATTATAAAAGAAATTGGTTTATAAAAAACTGGTATATAAAAGAAACTGGTTTATAAAAGAAACTGGTATATAAAAGAAACCGGTTTATAAAAGAAACTGATTATAAAAGAAACTGGTTTATAAAAAACTGGTATATAAAAGAAACTGGTTTATAAAGAAGCTGGTTTATAAAAGAAACTTTTTAAAAAAGAAACTGGTTTACAAAAGAAACTGGTATATAAAAGAAACTGGTTTATAAAAGAAACTGGTTATAAAAGAAACTGGTTATAAAAGAAGCTGGTTTATAAAAACTGCTTTACAAAGGAAACTGGTTTATAAAAGAAACTGGTTTATAAAAGAAACTGGTTTATAAAAGAAACTGGTTTATAAAAGAAACTGGTTTATAACAAAAACTGGTTTATAAAAGAAACTGGTTTATAAAAGAAGCTGGTTTATAAAAGAAACTTTTTAAAAAAGAAACTGGTTTACAAAAGAAACTGGTATATAAAAGAAACTGGTTTATAAAAGAAACTGGTTATAAAAGAAACTGGTTATAAAAGAAGCTGGTTTATAAAAACTGCTTTACAAAGGAAACTGGTTTATAAAAGAAACTGGTTTATAAAAGAAACTGGTTTATAACAAAAACTGGTTTATAAAAGAAACTGGTTTATAAAAGAAACCGGTTATAAAAAACTGGTATATAAAAGAAACTGGTTTATAAAAGAAACTGGTTTATAAAAGAAACCGGTTATAAAAAACTGGTATATAAAAGAAACTGGTTTCTAAAAGAAACTGGTTCATGAAATAAACTGTCTACCGTGTGAGTAAAAAAAATGCCCGACGTTTGAAAGGCTACTGCCCCCTTAGCATATAAGCAATAATATTTTGCTATCGCTGATTGAATAGCTAACATATTCAATTAGTTTTAGAAATTTTCTTGGCTAAAATCAGTCACTCCGTTCAGATTCTGTAAGCGATTTTCTAAAATGAATCCCTTTCAGAAACCTTAAAAAACATCCTAAAATTACAAGCAAAATCCCTAATGTGTTAACCTCACAGCGATGACTGTCAGCACGCTTTAGCAAATGCTGTTCTTTTTATGGGTTGAAAAGTCTTCCCCCTAGTGTGATTAACTCATTCAGGGGGATTCCATTCTCCCATGAGGACAAAATACACGAATACATCTAAGAGCCATTATTGCTAGGAAGGAGAGCAAAGGGAAATTTGCTTGATGTTTTCACTCGTTTTTGCAGGTTTTCTAAAGGGGCTTTCTGCAGAAAATCTCCTATTTCGACGGAAAGGAATGGCCGATGAAAGCCGGGTAAATCACTGGACGTAATTTGACATATCGGGGATAAAATAAGACAATCTGTAATATCACTGCTTTGATACTCAGGGAGCAGGATTTGTTCAAACGTCGGGCAGTTTTATTGACTCACCCGGTATGTCTCAGAAGTATTAAGAAACTTTTGAAAATTAAAAGCATGGATATAATAGGAGATATATCGTTGAGCCCTGCGTTGAACCTAACTTCTTGAGTGATATTAACCAACCTTTCATCTTCTGAATATAGTAGAAGACCGCAGAACACTATTTATTCCTACATGATGTTTCAAATGTCAAGAAACATAGCTGCAGCAGTGTTAGAGGCCAAATTGATAATTCATGCATTCAAAAACTAAGAAACAAATAAAGAAACTTTTGGTACTAAAATGAACAAATTTTCATGCTAAATTAAAAAACTTTTAGTACTATCGCCTGATCTCAGTTTCTGGCAAAAAAACCTCTATGCTCTTTCCAGCTGGAGAAGGAATATTCTAAAGTCAGGATTGCAGCGTCAGCTAGTCTAATCAGCTGGCGTTATTCAAATCGCTTTTCAGTCATACTGTATTCTCCAGGAGATATGTTTTTCCACAACAACCGGCCATCTAATATAATGTCTGCTTCCCTTACCATCAACTTTCTTTAAATTCGATCTCCATATGTCCATGTTCTTGAAAAAATCTACCACGTTGTTTCTGAAGCGATCAAATTTCTAAAGCAAAGGAGAAAACAAACAAGATCAGTTTGATGAACTGACTACTTATGGCATTTAATCATTTAATAAATTGAATGAGGAAAACACGTACGCCTTGTGAAAGGCTGAACATCTCCGAGTTTTCTACTCGCAACTCATTTAAATACTTAACTGCTTAAGTTCCTGAAAAAGAGCTGTTCCACAGACCCGTCGGAAGAGGGGGGCTGGGGGGCTTCAGCCCCCCAATAATTTGCTGACGTTTGTTGATTTTGTAAGTGGAAAAGGCTGTAGTAGCCAAGGTCGTAGGAATGAAGATTCAAACTCGTATATATTCAAAGAAACTACCAGAATCGATCAAAATGCAATATCTTTCGATGTCATAGAAGTCTAAAATTTCAAAATTTTTATGGAAAGACTCCCATTAGTTGTAATCCGTTGCTTCCGTCAGTGGCACATTTTCCAAAAATGGGGCGTTTTCCAACGATCTAAAGGGCGTGGTCATGAAAAATTTTCTCAGGGGCAAGCCCCCAGGACCCCCGTTTTTACTCGCTTCGCTCGCACCTCTTTTCAGCTCTCCCAATATGAATTTCGTTCCGACGGGCCTGTTCAAAATATTCATAACTGCAACTCAAAGCTCGATTAGATCAAGCTTAAAAGAAGCTATAAGGAGGCTAAAATTTGGCTAAATCACTTGACCCCAAAATCTGAATTACAGTGATACACCGATACACAAAAACATGTAACAAAATTGGTGCAGCACTGCAACACAATCTTTGTACTCATGCAGATAGAACGTCACGTGACTTATACATTCGCGGAAGCCATTACAAAGTGTCTCATATCACTCGACTCGTCAAGATATGACTTTGCGACTGTCTCATTCATAATCACCGAAATAAATCAATTCTAAAAGTTCGGAAGCTGTTTAAATCGTTCCAAGCTATAGTGGATAGACAAGCAAATGTCGAAGAGGATGTTTGACTTCTAGATGCAACGAGTAACTTACAAAGAGTCTGTGGCACTGTTCAAGAATCATTTTTAGAGAGGAAATTTTCTGAAGATCTCAACCCCAAAACAAGATGGAATTACAAAATCGAGATCAATTTTAAGCTGTCGAAAGGACCACATAGATATATCAATTGCCTCAAAAACTATCAATCTGCTAACATGATTTTACCGTACTTCATCAACAACCATCTCACACAAGTCAATTCATAGGCCCTAGCTACTTAGGTAAAGCCACTTACAATAGAGAGACTGAACTTAAATTGTTTCCATCGACCAACTTTCTTTGCTTTCTTTTGATGCAGTGATCTCCTGGAAAGTAAGCTGCAAACTTTCAGTAAAAGCTGGTAACAGCTTGCTGGCTGTACGAGAAACAGTCATCTATTTGCGTTTTCTGACACTGGCCAAGTCACCAGAAATGAAACGTGGAGGAGTTTAGAATGTTAAAATAACTGCAATGTGATTTTCGAACTATTCCTCAACAAACGCTTAACAGGCAACACCCGTCTTTGATTTGATCACACGAAAACCCAAATCTATGGAATCAGATCAAAGACGGGTGTTCATAGAGTACGTTCCATTTCTGACGAATAGTTCGAAAATCGATCGTGCTGTCTACATTCGAGGGTCTGAAGACGGCGAGGACGTGAAAACTTGTATGGAAAAACTTACATAGTTAATTATGGATGTTTTGAGTAACGCAGTTGAAGGAAGCAAGTATTGGAAAGTACAGTTCGATGACTGAGGAACATTTTGACACGCTACTGGACAAATATGGGGCACGGACGCCAGATAGCGAGCGAAGACACCAAAAATTCATCGTGTTTCCTTCACCACATTAACTGGTTGGAAGATCTGTACGATCCAATCTTAGGCCTACATCTTTAAGCCGCAGATAGGAGACACGACAAAGAAAGTGAAGAGGTGCAACAAAATAAAACACACATGTGGGCCTATTGCAATGAATCATTTTCGTCCACTTTCACCTTATGACTGCCACTTCACCCTAAACCACCGATGGATTTCCGGTATGTAGGTACCTATCTATACCTACCCTAAAAACTGAAAAAAGAAGGATTTTCCTTTGGCCTAGTTTTGCAAAGGCTCAATTGAACTCTCATTGCAGGGACTGCCTCCAAGGGCAGCGAACATTCTGAAAGAGTTAAGAAAGTGTAAGTGTGTTTCTAACAACCTACGGTTTTTGAAACTCAATATAGGTACTCTCAAGTACCGAATAAACGGGGGGGGTGGGAATAATCGGGGGGGTTGGAAATGGTTCGAGATAACAATAATCGGGGGGTTGGAATAATCGGGGGGGGGGCTGCTTGGAGAAATAGAAAACAGCCCTTTTCTTAGGTAAACACCTATCTGTTTATATATTTATGTGAACAGTGATGTTACTGATACATTTACTCTGAACTCTGGTTCTGTTGAATGCACTTCTTGAGACTTTTTCTTGCGTTTATTCAGAAATTATGTCTAATATCATTTCATTTTTCCAAAAATTAATAAAAGGGGGGGTTGGAATAAGAGCGGGGGGGTTGGAAAATTTTTCAAAAATTAATAAGCGGGGGGGACGATTATTCGGTACTCGAGAGTAGGTACGCATGAAGCTTAAGCTAGGACCTAAATACAAGCTTTATAACACGGGATCTCATCAAATCATCGGCTGAAAGTGACTGAAAACAAAATTAATTTGCTGATGAGGCCTCAGAAGTGAGGCGAAAGCTTCGACAATTAAAATAAAGTAAGTGTGAGTGTTTAAAAATGTATGGCAAACAAACAAAAACATAAATAAAATTAATTTGATTATTTGTAGGTACCTACAATCGCGGACAACTCGTTTGAGACACACGAGTTGTGTGGTTAAAGATCCCTTTGCTGCATGTAAACTACTAACTTGGCCTCCCTTCCCCTGAACTGAAATGCTGGTTGATTGAAGAGCACATCCTTATTACCTCATCTCTATGAATTTCCATCAGCTTCCAACATTGCAATGGGGGAAGGGGGATTTCAACACGAAATTTCCTCCAAAAAGCAAAGAGTCTTAAGAGCTTTTTTCTGCGATTTTAGGTATGGGTAGGCTATAGGCTAGTCCATAGGTTTCATAACTTCTCTTAAATACTCTGATCTCAGCTTTCTTTCTTTTACAAGACGGTCACTTTTTTAGCATCTCTAACATGTCTTGTTCACTATTTGTTGTCTGCGTTTTCTATTAAACCAAAACCAAAAATTACTGTGCACTTCACGATAAGAATCGTTCTGAAGTGAAACATAAGGAAACTTCAAACATTCAAGGTTCTTCCAGTATGTCATCCATAACAAAAATATTGTCATAGTTTGGTGGGATTCAACGAGAAAAGACGCTTCCTTTGTGTAACCTGGACGTCAGTCGCAGTCAAATTGTCAAGAAATTCTTGAAAAACATTGCAAATCATACAAAAGAAGATCTGTAGTAGAGGTCAAGGGTTGGCTCAGTATTTCCCAATGATATGGTATGAACATCAAGTTTGGGTCAGCCAACTAGATCTGAAAACGTCTCAAAATTTCATATGAAATTGCTACATTTTAGCACTAATAGTCAGGGCCGCTGAGAATGGGGCTTCTTCAATAATGAGCCCCCGAGCTTCAGGGTATAAGGGGCCTCATTATTGAAGATTTTTAACTTTTTGTTTGACTGCGGCACATGCTCTAAAAGGTATTTTACGCCAATCTAGAAAAAAAATTCTTCTCGCTTCGATCGCAGGGGGCCTCATGTCGCAGTTTTGTCCCTGGGCCTCCAAAAGCTCTTGGAGACCCTACAATAGTTTCCTAATTTGTCTCATATAATGACTCTTTTTCCAACACTGCGATGGATATGTTTCTTGGCACATAAAACATCAAGTAGGAAAAAAATTTTATTCTTACGATCAAACTCGAAACTGGAGTTTGCGTTTACTCGAGAACAAGTTTCAAGATCATATTTGCTAGAAATATAAACTTTGACTTTACTTTTGATAGTTTCCTACCAGTAGTTGAATTTAGCAGTGCAATTTCTTAAATTTTTGGCCATCCTGATACCAGTTTCTAATAAAGCTCTTATGAGAAATACTTGTACATAACATGTGACATAAGACTCCATCATTAATAAAAACTCTGTTGCATGACTTCCCGTAACTATTCAAAATTCTTCCGGAAAACTAGACAAGATGCAACACAACTCCATTTACAGGGCCCATCTAAACATAAGTAACTAAAACTAGCAGTAGTGATATGCAAGAAAGTTTGCACACTTTGTTACTTTCAGAGCAGTGCAAGGAGGATCGGAGTAAAACGAAGCCAGATCTAGATTCTACAGCAATGAAGCTTTACATTAATGAAGTATCAACTTGAATTAAGTAATAATCCACCTTTTCAAGATAAGAGGTGCCAAAACGGAAGTCTTTTGTTGTTTGAGATTTTGCATTTGAGGCTAAAATCTTGTTCTGTGCACAAAGTTTACCATAGAAGCAAATTTTCACTTTCATTGCTGTCTTCGTTTGGAAATACAATGATTTGTCCAAACGTCTGATTTCACGGTCAAAGCCCTTATAACATTAAACTCTTTAAAATCGCCGTAATTTCTAAAAGAAGACAGATATGAGAGTAAAAATTTGCTTCTATGTTAAACTTTGCACACAGAACAAGATTTTAGCCTCAAAAATGCAACAACTTAAGCAACAAAAGACTTCTGCTTTCGCACCTCTTATCTTGAAAAGGTGGATTCACTTAGCAAATGCTGCAAAAACAAAAAAGTGGATTAGTTCGACCTTGGTCTAACAAATTAACATAAAGTTAAATTTAGGCGAATGAACTAAGTACTGGCTACCTGCAAACAAGATGAAGAAGCTGAACAATATCCATGCACATCTTAAAATCATTAAATACAATAGGCTAACTTTAAACATGCATATGCAGTTCTTGAGTCAGTTATTTATCTCCATCAACCAACTTGAAGGTCTCAGAGAGTGCCAAACTAGTAGCTATAAGTTTGTGCATCATCATCTAATGCTGAGTTGCAATTACATAAAAATGCGTAAAATTCGTGAATTTCATGTTCAAAACTATTTAACTTCCTCACTCATTGCACACAAAAGAGAAATGGAATTAGAATTTTCTTGGTCCTAAAGCATTCTCTTCAAATAACTTTTGTCTATCAACATATTGTTATCAAAGTATTCTGCTGCAGTTCATAACAACTTGGTCCACACCAGACACCAGAGTCAAAACACGTTTAGAATTTTCCAAACCCATTTTGAATAGTACAATTTTTGTAATCTATAACTTCCTATTGGCACCAGAAAGCTCAATTCCACCCAAATCCACGAGGACATTGTCATAGGAGCTTCTAAAATTTCCAATCAAAGCTTAACTGATTCTGACCCATTTCTCCATCACAATGTATTCCTAACATGTTTCCAAGAATAATCTTGTTGGAAATGTATATATACCAGAAATGTGACAAAACAGCATTAAATCAATTTTGTCTTGAAACTTTGTTCGCACCTTTGAAGATGTCAATGTTTTATTTTGAAAGGATCCCAAGAGTTCTGATCCCATTTCAACATGATGATAAATGATAATAATGTGTTTGGAATGAGATTAGAAATTTCAAAGCATTTTTATCCTTCTGCAAGCCAAGCTTTGATGGAAAATTTTTTTAGAAATGAATACTTTCTTGGAAAATATGCAATTACCTGAATGACTTTTTGGCATCCAATGGCAATGTTGCCTCTTTAAATTTGCCAGCATCTTCAGCATCTAATCCATCCAGCTGAGTGGCAAGTTCTCCACCATCTTGCACACCATTGTGGGAAGTTTCCATGATATCTGAAACATCATGATCCCCTGGTTTTGATTTTCTTCTTCTCACCTGGCCTAGTAAATAAATTCAACAGGAGTTCACAATGTTCAAATGGTGCCCATGAAATTTGAGAGTGGTGTACACATCAAAGTTGAATTTGAAATAGCACCAGTGAAAATACCGTAGAACAGCCTTGTGACAAAGACAAACACATGAACTTTGGCAATTAGAGCACCCAACACATCTCAGGTATTGAACACCAAGAAGAATGTCCTTGCAAGGCCTTAGAAGGAACTGTAACACTGGAATGAAAAAAGAATGTACACAAGAACTGCACAGTAAGGGCCTGCTAGTGTGAAATTAGTGGGTTGGGTAAGATGAGTTGGCTGAGGCAGTAATATTGATTACTGAAAATGACAAAATGTGCACTTGTCAATCAACATTCAGCACTTCACGGACGGTAGTGCAAAGAGATATAGTAAGAGAAAATCTGCATATGTAGAGATTTTTAGAAAAAATCTTCTCACATCTTTTGCCTTCCCCATTTTACTCAAGGCTAATCTACTGTCTCTTACACTAACAGAACCAACAAGACTCAGCCAAGAATAAAGATGCACAGTATGTACCTGGTTTTGCTATAGTCTTAATTCTCCTCAACTGTGAAGATGGCAGGGACTCTTCCAGTGGATCAATTACATCATATGGAATATCCTCAATTTCATCGTCAAGTGTTTCATCTAAGTCAATACCAATCTGATCATTGCTATGTGGCTCAGCTTGCTCATTCATGCCTGTTTCAGTTCCTGTTGATGGCAAATCTTGTTGAAAAGTGTCATAGCTTGTATCAAAGCCTGGATTCCCTAGAAGAGAACAAAGTCTGTGTTAAACCATTTTGTGCTAAAGTGGTGAATCCACAAGGAAATAAGAGAGGAGTTGGAATGCCTCCCCACTATTCTTAAAGACAAGTATGCTTTACAAAGAAAAAGATTTGGTCACACTTGGTATGAAAGTTATCAAGCTCATACACTTGGTGAGAATCTTTCCTGAGCACAAATTACAGAATGTGGTTTGAAAAATAGCTTCTGAAAAATAGTAATAGAACATGTCTGGCTTGTTTCGTAGTTTTTTTTTTGGGTCAGATCTTGGATATGCCAAATCAAACTTTCCATGCAGTCACTACTAGTTCTCTACTTTCTCCACTTTCAGTTGAGGCACAGTATTTTCTTTGAAAGGTTTTCTTCCTAAGAAACAGAAAAATTGCAGTGAAGATTATTGCCAGGGACTTCCAAATAGTGAGACACAATTTCACTGTCATTTTTGTTTCTGTGCTTGTTTAGTATCTAAGCATTTTGCAGTGTCATTGAGCACTTGTTGCTTTACCATTGAGGGCACCCTGCCCTGCCTGCAGTGCAAACTTACTGTATGAGATTCCAACCTATTGGGAAAACATCACTTTGTGGAATTAAGTATTGTGAATGTTTCTTGGAAGGAAGAGGAGCTGGGAGAAACGTCTAAGTTACAAAATTGACAGGCACGCGAGCCTTCTCGCGTTAGTTGCAACTGAGAAATGAGAACATTAAATAAAAATGCCAAATGATCACTTCAGTTTTAAAAATTTCTCACACCAAAAGCAGTGTTTGCTACAATAAACTTGTATGTCGTAATGCTTTTAGGCTATCTGTTTACCTGTACCAACCACCTACATATAACGACACAAAAATGCATGCTATGGAAACTACGAAGAAACAAATACAAGAGGTGGGATCTGGGTGGTGGGTGAAAAATTAGGCCAGCCAAAACAAGCACAGTCTGAAAGCAAGATCTCGTAATCTGAATAATAAAATGGGATACCAAGAATTGGAGCAACTTCCTCTTCGTCCTTTATCTTTTTATTATCTTTTTCATCCATGACTGATGAGAGTATTAAGTCTTCAACAAAATTAAATCACTTAAAAACTCGCTCTAGCCCCTCTCGGTGTCGCAGCTCTTCTCTTCACCTTCCGCCATTGACAATGAGTAGAATCCAGTTCACAGTTTGTTTTGAATTTTGAGTCATTGTTTTGAAACAACAAAACCGCGGGCTTCAGTGAGCATACTACAGCCGTCCATCAATCCACTTTTACAATTGAATTGAATTACTGCTGTTGCTGCTGCGACTTTCCGCAACTCTAGCGGAAAATTACCATTGGAACGAGAGGCATTTGCGTAACTGTAGTAAGTCTACAAAAGAGGCATTCAATTCAACACACATTCTTTCGAACAAGCAGACACGAACTGTTTTGCTGTCAACCAACGAAACAAACCAAAACGATGGGCAATTCTTTTCCTGTCAACAAAGCATTCAAATAGATCTTTTGTTTCAGACATTTCCTTTCCAGGTTGACTGGTTCCAACTCATTGTTGACAACCAGCGAAACAAATATGGCGAGAGCAGTAGGCCCTAGTGCTGAACCACGACAAACGAACTCTATGGAGCCTCTAAGGTAAAGGAAATAACGTGTGAAAAGCTCAAATTTCACTGAGCGAACCATTTGACTTCCCATTTGTCATTATGGGTCTTTCACTGAGCAAACACAGGAAGCCTGTGCAGAGTTTACATGACAAAAACAATAGGGGAGAGACCACAGAACAGCATCCGAATGAATCACTCCAGAAATCAGACCTGCCAGAGAAAGATCCGACTCAAATTTCGCAAAGCTATGGTCATGTGGTGAAACACAAAGTCGTCAGGGAGCGTCCCACGTCTGACAACTTTCCCAAGGCAGACGTCCAAACAGATGCTGTTGAAATTGATGATCACGAGAAAGAGAAAATGCATCATGGAAGCTTTTCAGAATCCAATCTTGGTGACAATCAAGTTATGTCACCAGAAATGCACCATGGGTCACAGGTGCACCCAACAGAAAGTAGTGAAGAAGGGATTATTTCAGGGAGTCATCGAGATTCCTTTCGTAATAACAAACATGCGACTGAAGTCCAATTTTCCCTTGAAGAGAACGAAGACATCAATGATCAGATCACCCATCAAATCACCAAAACCCAAGACAAATGGCAAGAAATAAACAGAAATCGCCCAAAGCATATCGAAAAGGGTTGGAATGTGGTGCATTTGTTTGTTTCCTCAACATTCACTGACTTCCATGCAGAACGAGAAATCCTTGTCAAACGTGTCATCCCTGAATTGAATGAATGGGCCAAGCCAACCAAAATCCAAGTTATTGAATGTGATTTGAGATGGGGCATCCCAAAAGATACAGCTACCAAAGACACTATTGAAATATGCTTGAATGAAATTGAGAGATGCCTCAATGAGACTGGGGGCCAGGCGTTCTTTCTTAACATGCTTGGGGAACGCTATGGTTGGATCCCAGACCTTACATTGATGACTGATGACATCATAAACAGGTATGATTTAATTGAGGGAATATCCATAACACACATGGAGATCTTGCATTCTGCCGTGAGATCAAACAGTCCAAACGCCGCATTCCTTTTGCGTGATGGTGCCTTTGTGTCATCCTTGCCAGAAAATCTGAAACCCCTGTTCATCGAGAATTCAGATTTTGCTAAGCAACAAATTGTGCAGCTGAAAGGTGAGCTTAGAAGACGTTTTCCAGGACAGGTTTTTGACTACGAGGCTAAATATGACGGAATGGACTCGACATCTGGTATTGAAAAAGTGTCCCTGTCTGGGCTTGATACATTTGCATCAAAAGTCACTGAATTCTTCAAACAAGCGATAAGGAAGTTTTATCCACAAACAGAAGAGGATCTCACACAGGACGAATGGAATGCAATATTTCAGGATGCATTCATTGAGAAAAAGGGGGCATTGCTGATTGGAAGGGAAGATGAAAAGGGACAAATCCTGGATTTTCTTTCATCCTCAAACGCAACTAAAAACTACTTGATCCTGGTTGGCCAATCTGGTATAGGAAAGTCTTCTCTTTTGGCAAACGTCGTGAGAGAGATGAAGTCATTATCAAAAAATTGCATTTACAATTTTGCAAGTGCCTCTCCAGGCTCTACAATGTCAAATTCAGTTAGAGACGACTTCACGAAGAAATTAATGGCATGTGTTGGGATGGATCAAAGCGGATTTGACAATAAAATGTATGACGAGAAAGTGAAGAGATTTAACGAGGCTGTTAACACCATTCTTGAAATTGAACTGCAAATGACTCTGGTATTTGATGCAGTTAATCAGTTTTCAAATAACGAAGTTGCCTCACTTGACTGGCTGCCAAGAGATCTGAAGGGCAACGTCAAATGCATTATAGGATGTACCGAAGACAGTCCATTATTAGATATCATCAAGGGCGCATTGCCTTCACAGTCCTGTCAGATCGTACAGCTTCATGGCTTCAAAGGAAAAGATGTTGAGCATTACATCACAGCTCGTCTTGCTCAGTACAACAAAAAGCTCGATGAAGACCAAATGAAGGAGCTCATATCCGCAAACGAGGCATGTAATCCACTGTGGCTTGCCCTAGCATGCGAAGAGTTGAGGATGTTTGGGGTGTTTGAGAGATTAACAGTCAAAATCAAAGAACTTTCTGGAACGCTTAAGGAACTAGTTGCTGCCATCATTGACCGCATCATATCTGAAGATGAAAGCAACTTGATGAAGGATGCTGTCTGTTTATTGGTCTGTTCAACGTCTGGACTAACTGAGCCAGAACTGCAATGGAGCCTTGGCACTGAGGAAGAGCCGCTGCCACTGATGACATGGAAGAAATGCAGAATCATTCTACAACCATACCTTCTTATAGTTGGAAAGCGACGTGGCGAAGAGAACTTGGCCTTTTTTCATGATTCATTCAATGTAGTAGTCAGAGAGAGGTTCCTTGCAGATGATTCAATGAAGCAGTCATACCATAGCAAACTTGCCAAGTCTTTTAGCAAATACTGCAATGATGATTCACGCGTTGCGGAGGAGCTTCCTGTGCAGCTGAAAGCTGCGAAAGAATTTCAGAAGTTGGTTGAATTCTTCAGGAAAGATCCTCGCTCAATGAGGGTAAACCAAATTATGAAGAGTTACTATCTCAGGGAAATCCGCTGTAATACCTTCATAGGTGGGGCAAAAGATCGCTTTTGTACCCCCGTTTACTTGTGCAACATTTGTTCTGTTAGGATGAAAGATTTTACTCCCATACCAGGACAAAATAAAGACATTTGTGTCATTTGCGGTGCAAGTGTGCCATTCAAGAATGACAGATCACTGGCATATGTATGTATGAAACATAAGGAGCACACAGCCCCAGATACTGCCAAGTGCTATGTTTGCAAAAGGGTTATATTTCTGAGACAGAAATCAGGGATGCCCTTCAACCAGTTGCACACCTGTCAGATTTGTAGCAGCCAGGGACAGAAATGCATCAACCTCAACTGCTGAACATGTTTGAGCCTCTGATTCAAAACGTGCTTTTGAGCAGTAAAGCATCAAACTTTACAGCCGACAATTGAGTTTTTACTTTCTCACTCTCTAAAGGGGGCCTATTATAGGGGGTCCAAAAGCCGCGAAACCGTGCCAAAATCAGCTAAAAGCCGTAATCCGCAGCAAAATAAAGTGCAAAGCCGCAGCCGCAATGGTAAAACATGCCTTTTGGTGCAAAACATAGCTAACTACCCGTCAACAAAGAACAGGGAGACGGCAAAACAAGTACCCGTGCTTTGTAGATCTTATGGTTCTTACTCTTTTTCACTGAATGAGCTGCTGTATCCATTTTACCCTTCTACTGAATGCATATTTTTGTGGAAAGGTAATTGTCACATTTTGAAAATGTGGCGCAGATTCATACATTGAATCATTTGAAAACGATGATTTTATCGTTCATGAATGTATAAAAATTCAGAAAATAAAAGTGCAACTAAAACTTTAGCTCCTCTGAACAAGTCTGACAGAGATAGCCCCTTAGAACGAAGGGCGGCAGAGACTAAGTGCGAGAGAAGTAAGCACCAAACAGGCGTCTGAGGGCCTGCCCCGGGGGAAGTATTTTGTGACCATACCCTTTATTGCGTATGAAAATGCCCCTTTTTGTGATGAATTCACCATTTAAGGAGCAGCAGAACTTGACTAACGGAAGGCTTTCGTGCCGAATTCTAAAATAGAACTGAAAATCACTTAGAAATAGGTTGGTTTTAACTGTATTTCTATGCATACAGGCATGATAGCTTGACAACTGTAATAACTTCCTTGTATCTTCGTTTCTTTAAATCTTGTTTCAATTAACCTGACTTTTAGAGCTTTTTTCAGTGAAAAAGGAAAAAACGTAAGCGAATTGTGGGAGAGGCTAAAGCCCTCTGGCCCCCCCCCCGCCCGCTTCCGACAGGTCTAGTTGAACTTTCTGTACGACCAAATCACGACTTTGAACCAAAAAAGGAATCTTGTTAATTCATTGATAATGGTAGCACTATCCTCTTCTTCCAGGACTGAAGGAGCGTTTTCGCGTCTGAGGGTGCAACATCTCGCGCCAAAGGTGTGTCGAGATGGGGTTCTAGGAGCATAGATCCAAAAAATTTCATAGGGCCACTCCCTTTACTTGGCCTGAAATTCTTCTCTCGACAGTCTCTCGACTTTATGTTTCCCATTGCTAAAATGGGAATTTGGCCAAATTTTGTAGTTATTTCTTTATGAATGAGCACCTCAGGAAATTTTTTAGGGTGCACTCTCTACTTCTGCTTATAACGCATCTTTCAATCAAATAACTACAGCTATTGTTTTGAATTCACCTCTCTCCTTTGTCTTGCATTCACTATGCAATGAATTTTTACTGTCAATCAACACTGATCCCTTTGTTACGTTATTCTTATTATATTTCTGCGCGACCTGGAGATCTTTTTAACCCCATTCCGGATGAAGTCAATGACCTGACCGCAGGCCGTTCTTTCGACTGGAAGCCGCATCCGCATCCCAAATGCCGCAAACCGTTGCCAATTCCCAGCTAAAGACGCAAGACGCATCTTATGCTGAAGCCGCAATCCGTAGAAAAACCATTGCCAAATCCGTAGGCCGCACGTAAAAATGGGGTCGAAGCCGTGAAGTCGCAAACCTATAATAGGCCCCCTCTAAAGACACAATTAACCTTGGCTATTTTTCTATTGGCCAAAACATTCTATATGGTATGTAATCGTCGCTGATCACTGCTGTGGAGTAAATTTTGTAGAATCTTTTTGCAATTTTGCCAAACTAACGTTTACTGAATAGAGACGTAGAAAACAACCTTTTATTTTATTGCATTCATGTATCCGGTCTCACAGTAAGCATCGGAGTGACATCAATCGGTGGACGGAACCTCACACATCACACATTAAATTTCATTAAATAAATTAAATTAATTAAATAAAATTAAATTAGTACCTCACACATTAAATTTCATAAAGTAGCCCTGTAGTGCTCGTTCCATCAAAAGGTATCAAGTCACAGAAGATCTCAATGCGTTCAGACATGAGAGAAGTATATGTACGAAAAGTTCAAGGACAAAACTAAGAAACTAGGGAATCTACAGACGTGCTAAATTTTCCCGTTGCTTTCACTCTATCAAATTCTATTACGCCATAGTAGACTCTATTGAGTTTAACTATTCTAAAATTCATTGCAATGAAAATGAGGAAACATAACAGTGATAACATAACATAACATAACATGACATGACATAACATAACATAACATAACATAACATAACATAACATAACATAACATAACATAACATAACATAACATAGCATAACATAACTTAACTTAACTTAACATAACAAACATAACAGAACATAACAGAACATAAAATAATATGTAGTACTGTAACATAACAGTCCATCATCCCAAGAGGAGGAAATACATGAACATATCCAAGTGTCCTTATTGCTAGGAAGGAGAATAAAGGGAAGTCTTGCTTGTTGTGTATCACTTACTTGGCAGGTTTTCGAAAGGGGCTTTCTGCTGAAAATCTCCTATTTCGACGGGAAGGAATGGCCTATTAAAGCCTGGTAAATTGGTGAACCTAATTTGACACATCCGGGATAAAACAAGATAGTTTTCAATATCATTGCTTTAATATTCAGGGAGCAGCATATTTCCATACGCAGGGCCTTTTCATTAATTCACCCGGTATATTTGACGTGCTATATCGACGAAAACAATAGAAAATAAGTGGCACTTGTCGCCCCTCTGCATTATGTTTAGCGTAGATCGCTAAAGCCCGGTTCATGCACTTTGATGTTACAATGAGGTATGGGTAAAAATGCAACCTGGTTCGGTTTTTCCCTGACGACAATTGTTGAGGCTGCGCGCAGGCTGGTAAAAAATCCTCTGGATTTGATCATGATTTGATTAAATCTTGTATGACAAAGCAAACAGATGGAATTGCAAAAGATCTTTTTTCCTGCTTCCCACATGACTTCTTCTTCTTCTTCTTCATGTTCCATCCTCTGTTTCCCGAGGGTTGGAGGATATGATTCTCGGGATGATTCTCCATCCTTCTCTATCGTTGGCCATCACTATGGCCTCACTATAGCTGAACCAGTCCAGCTCTTGATGTTGTCTTTCCAAGATGTTTTGGGTCGACCTCTTCCTCTTTTGCCTGCTACCTTTGCTTCCATAAGTACTCTTTGAAGATCTCTTCGTCTAACTAAATGACCGAAGTACTGTAGTTTCCGTTCCTTGATAGTTTTAGTCAATATCTTTTGGCTTTGTATTCTACGCAACACTATTTCATTTGATTTCCTCACCCCGGGTAATTTCTTTGCAGTACGGTGGAGGGTGCCGAGTACAGTGGAGGGTGCCCAGTACGGTGGAGGGCTATCTGCAGTACGGTCGGGGGGCTATCATGCAGTACAGTGGAGGGTGCGGAGTACGTTGGAGGGCTGTCATGCAGTACAGTGGAGGGTGCAAGTACGGTGGAGGGCTATCATGCAGTACAGTGGAGGGCTATCATATTACGTGTAGGGGGCTATCATGAAGTACAGTGGAAGGTGCAAGCAAGTACTGTGGAGGGCTATCTTGCAGTACGGTGGAGGGCTATCTGCGGTACGGTGGGGGGTTATCATGCAGTACAGTGGAGGGTGCGAAGTACAGTGGAGGGCTATCCCGGAGTACAGTGGAGGGTGCATAGTATTGCAGAGGGATCTCGCTATATCGTCGACGAAAGTCCGTTGTTTTCCTAAGAATACCGAATGCTGTAACATAGAAATTCTCACGATATTCTCAACCTTCTCTTTTATGCTCACAGTTCGAAATCGTCGAGTTTCATTAACATCCTTTTGTAAATGTCCAAGTTTCAGCTCCATACAACAAGGTTGTCAACACATAACATCTTAATATTCTTTTCCTCGTAATCAATCCCATATCTCCTGTATCTCTGTTGCACAACAGCTTTCTCATCTTATTGAATACATCTCTTGAAATCGAAATTCTCCTTTTGATGTCCTTTTCACTTTTCCCATCTTCAGTTAGTAATTGGCCTCGGTAAACAAACCTTGAGACTTGTTCAATGTCGTTCCCGTCTATTTTGATTTCAAATTTTGTTGGGTTGTTTCTCGTTTTTTTCATGATCTTCGTTTTCTTAGAATTCATTCTCATTCCGTATTCTTTGCCAGACGCATTAACTTGATCCCACATGACATGCAGTTTTAAATTCTTACAGAAGGTGGAACGGCCTAAGTACGACCCAATTAGGGTAGGGCTCAAGGCATTTTTTTGGTTGTGTCAATGTATAATTCTCGATGACTCTTGATAATAGTATCTGCAGCAAGGTTGTTGGATCTGAGGCTGTCTAGGGTCTTCGGTTTCTTTGAGGTTGAACGTCGAAATCTTCTCGCTAGAGTATTCGAACTGCCACGACCATGTGGATATATCGATCTTTCAAATGAGGTTTTGATGCGACTTTTATTATATGGTGATAAACATCTCCCACATGACCTCAACAGAAATTTACTCGAGCTTACTTTGAAATACATGCACATAACTGGTCGATTCGATTAATATCACCGTAGAGCCAGTAAACCGTCACTTAACCACCAAGTCCTTTTTCGTAAAGTCTTTTGTCGCAGAGTCTCGTCCCCTCTTTTCTTTTATGCGCCAGTTTCACATTTGATGTTAGGCTTACGTAGTGTAAACGATTATCCATCCTGATTACAAATATATTTGCAAAATCAACGTCCAAAAATTTTGCACTATCATCACCCATGTTGGCTGACATCCAGTGTGAAACTGGCTCAAGTATTTATTCGTAAAAAAGAGTTTTGCTTTAGCACTTTGTATTTAATATTTAGATGTATATTTTGAAGTTTTTTTTTTTTTTTTTGATACTTTATTTATCGTTGGATACATAATCTAGCTTAATCATAAATAGATACAATCAGCTAATTGATACCAACTAACAGAACAACAACAGCTAAGAATATACATAAACTAAAACATGTTCATAGACTAAGATGATAAGTACATATTAATTTAAGTGATGTATCCCAAGTTTGGTATATACTGGGTGCATAATTTGCAGGAACATGGAATCGTTATTTGTTTTATTTGTCTTTTGAAGATTTGTAGATTGTTTGCGTTTCTTACTTCGGTGGGTATGTTATTCCAGATCTGACTACATCTGTAAGAAACTGTTTCAGTTCCATAAATGACAGTGTTTGGCTTTTTAGAAGAATATGCTTCATTTCTGAGGTCATATGAAGATTGGTGAAATTTGAAAATGTCATTCAAAAAATCTGGATTTTGGTTAATTTTTGTTTTATACATTTCAATGGCTAGTCTTTGCAAATTTTGTTGATGTATTGTTGTAGCATGATCCTTTGAGAGCAGAACTTCAAAGGTGGAATCATAGTCATTATACGCCACCCTTAGTGCTCTTTTGTGGACATTATTGATTAAATTATTCATTTTCCGGCTACAAAACATCCAGACAATGGGGCAGTAGTTAAAATAGGTAGTGATAAATGTTTTCATCAACAATTTTCTTTTGTCTATATCTAAGTAAGGTGCTATTCTGGCCAGAGCGCTTATCTTCTTCCCAGCTTCATTACATATCTTTTTTATGTGATGGTCAAATTTTAGATGATTGTCCAGTGCTACTCCTAGTAACTTTTCTTTATCAGTGTTTTTAACTGAATGGTCCCCAATTCTTATTTCAGACTCCCCACTTTTTGTCCTCTGTGGTTCTATAATCATATATTTACATTTCTCTTCATTGAGAAGCATGCAGTTATCTTTGAACCACTTGTTTAGTGTGCTTATCTCAGATTCAAGAATTGGGATTATAGTGTTGATTTTTTGCCCTTTTGTCCAAATTGTGTTGTCATCAGCATAATTACATATTTGACTTTTGTTTATGAATAGAAAGATATCATTAAGGAAAATGTTGAACAGCAATGGTCCCAAAACGGATCCTTGTGGAACTCCCTTGATGACGTCTCTCCATTCACTATAGTTAGAATTTAATTTTACTCTTTGAACTCTGCCTTGGAGATAATTGTATAGTAGTTTTAGTGCATTATCATTAAAGCCATATGCATGTAATTTTGCAATTAATAGGTCCATGTTAAAGGCTTGAGGGTAATCATGATCTATTGCTCCTCCTGGCACCGTTTTTGTAGTGTTGTATAGTAGTTCGTAGGAAGTGTTGTAGGTAATTTTATTGTTGTAACTTTTATATTGAATAATCAAAAAAATTAGGGTCTACTGGAAAATGTTTAGATATTCCGGATCTGCGTAAAATTCAACTTGGTATGGATGTAGCTATTTGAATTTTTTCTTTCTTAGTTGGTGCAAAGAGTTCAAGTTAAATTTCATCTGAACGGACACATTCTGGGACCATTCCCTGCTGTACCTTTCTGCACTCTTCCAGTTCAGGCTGACAACCTCCCTTTTGAAATTTTCTCAAACTTTTGGAGCTCATAACTTATACCGTAGGAAGCTCACACACACTCAAGTGAAAGTTACTTAGTCAGATTCAAATGTAGATATCAAAGATATGAATTTCAGACCAATGCATCAACTGAAGGCTTTCAACAGTTAACGTTACAGGAACGGGATGACCAACTCACTAAGTAGTGGAACATAGTGCCATCCAGAAACTTGTGCCCCAGCCCCTGTTCGAGAAATAACTGCCTGGTAGGTCCCTGTCAAAAGTAGAGACGAGATATTTTGGATCAGCACAAGTTTATTTTGACGTAATCAATGTTGCAAATTATGTATTCGTTCAATGAAATTATATACAACAGCAAAATATTGATTCAAGCAAATAGAATGTTTCGCATTCATAAACAAAGTGACCAAGATTGTTGCGATAAGTGTCGGGGCCAGTGCTTGAGATACGACTGTACATCATGACTCTACCATGGCTGTGACATAGTCACTATGACTATTGCGTGATTAGACTTATGACGATGAGTCTCTTGTTTCCATTTGTCTTTGACTTGATGATGGTGCTTCGGTCAACAGAGACTCACAGTATTACTTTGAAAAATCTGGCCCTATTTCGGCCCAAACTCAGCAAATTCTAGAGTAAAAATAAAACTGCGAGATTTGTGAATTACTTTGCGGTGTAAATGTGATAGAATTTTCAATACGATTGAGGAATTGAAAACACTCCTACGGGAATGAGATTCGAAGCCGTGATTCCATCATAATTCCATTGGTGATTGCAGAAAGTACGACCAGTTTACCGCTGGAATACTAGAGACTCGTCGTCACAAGTCTATTGCGCGACCGCAGAAGTGTTTCCTTTCGTTTCAACCCATCCCAGCCGCTTCTATATCTTTGATCTCAGCCAACTCGTTGTTGTAAAATGATTATATGTAACAGACACTCCCCCAACGGCAGCGGCGTATGTTTCAAATAAAACTTTCCGTGGCTTGAACCAAATTCAACTGTCTCGTCGGCTCTACTCAGGGCTCTACTGCGGTAGAGCAATATTCTCAACAACGGTAGAGCCAATGCTGGTCCTGGCCCTGCCACTATGGCTATTTGAAATACAGGCGTGATTTGTTCGAACTGTACAATGAAAACCAAGACAAAGATTCTGGTCAGTTAGGGTTATCCACAGCACTGTCTTTTGCTTTATGGGCTTTGGGTCATCTTTCGTTTCCAGCTGTGGTTTGGTTCTCATGACAAAACATAAAACACACAAATCAGAACAAAAGATCAAACTTTAAAGTTGTTTTCCAAGGAAACCACTGCAAAAGTCGTGAGAACAGAGTAGCCATGAGAAAAGAACAACCAGAACTTGAGTAGCAAAAAAAACAAAACAACAACCAGAAACGCACTCGTCGTTGTCGAGGGGAAGTTGTCAGTGACATTCACAAGTTACTTGTAGGGGAAGGCGACATTGTTATTTGAGACTTAAATGATACAGAAACACGTGTCAGTTCCGAGCAGGAAAATATTGATACATTATACAGCTAGCTATGTACCAGTTGAGCCAGAAAAAGTTCCTACGTTTGAAGACTCATAGCACCGAGAGTACTTCACAGATTTAGATGATTAAAAGCTTAGTTGAAAGCCAAAATATTGAAGTATTTTTACAATTTTATTCGCTATCTTATCAGCACAACGAATCCTACTAGGAGTATTCATAGTTATTCAACATTTTAAAAATTTCATGTTTGCAAAAGGACTGATGAAGGGGCCTAAGACAGTGATCAAGTTGTAAGGACCCTCTTATCCTCCCAACAGTGCGCGGCGTTTCCTCTCTCTCAAGAGTTATATTCATAAGACACAGATTTTCAAATAAATACTGAAGATTTTCAATGCCATCGATGGCAATAAATATGCCGAGGATATCTCTCCCTCATCCATGAGAAATCGCATTTTCACTACTGTTCTGTGCGAGGAGTCCCGTATGACCAATGTTTTAGGCCCTTTTTCAGTCATTTTGCTACCATGAAATTTTCGTGAAGTTGAATTTACCCATACTAATCTAGTGCTCGTAATCCAACGAGTAAAGTCACAGGTATACTTCAATCTTTTGGCTTTTAACTAGAATTTGATTCATTCAAATTAGTGATATACTCTTGATGCTATGAATTTTCAAAAGTGGAAACTCTTTTCAAACTAACCCGGTATAAGGACCCACAACTTTGGAAGGCAGCCGGGTCCTCGTACAATGAATTCACAACATTGGATAGGATGTCATCCTGTATGTTCTCAATCAAGTTCTTGTAGAGGGAGGGGGATGTTTGCTATATTTCGAGGACCAGTACCACCTCCAGACAACAGAAGCATGGCCAGCACGAGGTATCCATCGTTTGCAGCTTGTTAGAAGTGCATGCAAGGGATAGGTATCAGTGCAAACTCACTCCCGGACTCCCGAGGGGTGGGTAACTTGCGTTTCCAAGATACGGGGTCAAATCGTAAAAGTACCATCCATAAATCCGGAGAATTTCTGAAAAGAGTACCGATCGCGAAATACCGAACAACATGCACATAAATCCAGAACCTTGAACATTGAAGCATGTAAATGATTACGCGAGTGTGAAAAGAAATTTGAAATTCACGGGAGTTCTACATCCAAAGGTAAAATCCTTTCAGTAGACAAGTACTATAGCCCCGAAATCCTCTCCATTTTCCTGGCTTCAAATTTCCAACTTTCTCCGACGTTTTGACTTTACTGGATTACCAGCAGGTACAAGGGACATTATCAAATAATTTGAAAAATGATTGCCTTCAGGAATGAAAAGAACTATCAAGTCTGTTATTTGTATAGTACATAATTCGTATAGTTATTTGTAGAGAGAGCAACAGTTACCACCAAACCAACTGCTTCATCGAAGTAACTTAATCGCAAATTTTATTGTGACGGCAACTGACCCTTGCCTTTGAATGAAGTTGAAACAACTATTGATGATATCAAGATAAATAAGGATTGATAATATCGAAGAATCAAAGAGATAATTTACAGTGAACTCACGATAACATAGGAAGCTCTTTCTCTTTCCAAATGCTTTCTCGCGAATATATATTTTAGGCTTGAATTCATCCTGGGTTTCAAATGCTGAAATTGTGACTTCGTCGGGATCAATGTGCAAGTCTGCCATATCGTTTGCATTGTCATCCTTTTCACCAGCCGCCATGATGTGAGCGCTTGATAATGATGCAGCAACGCACTAAGAATCTATTTGGAATTCATCATATGTTACCTTCGATCTTAAAGGCTCCAGCGCCATCAGTTTCGCTTTGCCAACCTACGCTGTTACTTCAACACGGAGCAGGTTTCGCAGAGAGAAAGATAATATTTCATTTCTTCTCTTATTCTTCTGAGTTTGATTGACACGCAATTTACTTCCTTATCCTAGTTCATGCAGTTTTTTTTTCTCATAAGCGTGAAGAAAATATCTAGGGGGACCGCCCGATACAAAGCTCATTGTTTACCAACATTTTATCCAACAAAGGGCAAAAGATTGCCTGAGTGGGGCTGATTTGTGAAAAATTCTTCCCTCCAAAGTTGGGGGTGGTTCCCCGCCCCGTACGCTTACACGTTTTTTTTATAAGAAACTAGGATCAGGCCATAGAACTAAAAGTTTCTTAATTTCACAAGAAATTTTGTCGATTTAAGTACTAAAAGTTTCGTAATTGGTTTCTTATTTCTCTGAATGCAGAATTAGCAATGTGGTCGCTAACACTGCGGCAGATATGTTTCTTGATATTTAAAACATCATAAAGGAATAAACAGTGTTCTGTTAGTATGTTGAAAACACAAATGGTTAGATAATATTGCTCAAGAATGAAGGTTCAACGATCTATTGGCTATAAAATCCATGCTTTAATTTTGAAAAGTTTCTTAGTACTTCTCAGACATAGTACTAGAGTTTCTTAAAAGTTTGGCCTTCTTAGTACTAGTTTCTTATAAACCAGTTTCTTATAAAAAACGTGCATGTTTCTGGTACTGAATCAATAGTACCTTACATAGTAGTTAATGCTTCAAATTGATTGTTATTCAAGATTTATTTGAGTACACAAACAAAAGATAACGCAGGTGTTTACCAGATATTTTAAACAGCTTCAATCCAATTTTTTCATTTGTATATTTCTTTTGTTTGATCAACCTCTCTGCACGATCACATCAAAGGCCTGTTTTTACGTGCATGCTTTTGCTTCCGTAAAGGCGCTCGTTTGCGTTTTCTTACCCTGGGTACCAAAGCCTCAAAAAAATAATAAAAGAAGAAAGGAAACATTTTCTTTCTTCTTTTATTTATTTTTTTTGAGGCTCTGGTACCCACGGTAGCGTTTTCTAGCCTGCGCGAAGCCTCAACCAACCTGGTTCCCAGGGCCTGAGATGTCGGGCCTGGGAACGAGGTTGAGCCTCAACTTCTTTGAGGCTGCGCACAGGCTAGAGTTTTCCCGTTCAGATTAAAATGTCCCTTGGATCCCCTAGGCCTAGGCAGAGCCACCGAGAGGGGGAAGGGGGCACTTTGCCCCAGGGCCTCAGGGTCCAAGGGGCCTCATAATTGAAGAATCTGACATTTTGATCACAGAAAATGCTCTGAAGTGCATTTAAGCTAATCTAAAGGGGACGATCGAAAAATTTTCGGTTTTGCCCCTGGGGGCCTCAATTCACAGTTTTGTCCCTGGGCCTCGAAAAGCTCTCTGCGGCCCTGGGCCTAGGTTTTTGGCCTAGCTGGACGCCTTTTACTTCTGAAATGAAAAGCTCAGAATCCTTCTCGCTTGCACGTGCGTGTGAGTAATAGGCTTGCCAATGCCTGGTTCACACTAAGTCGTTTTTTGGTCGTTTTAGGTTCGTGCAAAATGACCAAAAAGACACAGCATGGTCATGGACAAAGACTCTGAGCTTGAGTCCCTTGTCTTTTCGTCTTTCTGCACGACGTTATTTGACGACTCAAACGAATTAGTATCAGCGGCGTATCGCAGTTTAGGGCACCTTTTCAAAACAAAGAGGGCCCCCGACCACAAGGAGCCCCCAAGGGACCCCCAGCAAGAAATGTCTTTTGTTATTTTATCTTCAAGCTGGTGCTGTGACCATTGATAAAGAGACAAGGAAGGGCTTCAGGCCCGCATGATTTAGTAAACTTGGTGAATGGAAAGCATTAGACTGAGGAATCTACCAGGTGAGTCAAAAAAAAGTTTACGTTTTTGGCGGGCTGTGGGATGAAAAGTATTTGACCGATATTCAAAACTAACATTTTCATCTATCAGTCAAATTTAGATGAGAAAATTTGTTTGGTAAAACTAAAAAAACGCCTGTAAAGCTTATTTTACACCAGGAGGAATTTTCCGCACGGAATCAAGGTTTCGCGAAGATGTCGCTACTGCGCATAGTGTACATTGACAGAAGAAAGCTTATTTTACACCAGGCGGAATTCTTTGGCGGAAGCGGAGTATTCTGTCCAAATGCATGCGCAGAAAAATTTCGAAGATGAATTTTAGCGGAATATTTCAGTGGCGGAAAAGTAGAAACCATTTCAACTTTTTCGTGGCGAAAAATTCCGCTTCATCTTTTCCACCAATCAAATCAAAGAATGATGATTGCGTCGATCGTTCCTGGTCAACATGACGTAGTTCTTTTTTGGGCCTTCTTCTTTCAATATACACTATGTGCAGCGACTTCGTAGCGACATCGTCGCGAAACCTTGATTCCGTGCGAAAAATTCCTCCTGGTGTAAAATAAGCTGAAAGCCCAAAATAGAACTACGCCATGTTGACCAGGAACGATCGACGAAATCATCATTCTTTGATTTGATTGGTGGAAAAGATGAAGCGGAATTTTTCGCCACAAAAAAGTTGAAATGGTTTCTAATTTTCCGCCACTGAAATATTTGGCTAAAATTCATCTTCGAAATTTTTCTGCGCATGCGTTTGTACAGAATACTCCGCTTCCGCCAAAGAATTCCGCCTGGTGTAAAGTAAGCTTTAAGAGGTTAGAATGGGAATCGAGAGCTCCACGTTCCATTCTGGTCCAGGACTTAATTTCAATAGCAAGTAAATCACAGACCAGAATGGAGTCTGGAATTTTTTCTTCCAATACAGACCAAAAGATGTGTAACTTTACCCAAAAAATTTTCTCATCTAAGTTAGCCTTTGACTGATAGATTAAATCTTAGTTTTGAACATCAGTCGCATAATTCTTATTCCATAGCCCGTCAAACGCATAAACTTTCTTGATTCCTTTTGACATTTATATGGAACTTTTGACGTTACTACTTTGTGAAAATGGACGCGTCAATTTGATATTAAGAGTAAAGGGTCTGTTTCATCCGGCATGCCTTGCACGTGCCGTCTCTTGGTCTGCCTTTGTTTTGTTGTCACCAGTTTCATGGCCCATTAAAATGGCGACAAAGAAAGGCCAGCCAAGGGACGACATGTGGAAGGAATGCTGGATTAAACAGACCCTTTAAGTACTTCCCGTCGATAGAGCCTTATAGACCAGTGGAGTGGCCAAGTTTTATAGCGACTTTTGTCCCTTTTTCGTCAGAATTATGGTCTTCAAGCTTCCTTCAAAAACAAGGGGAACATAGCTGGGTATAGTCAGATACAGAAGAGCATGAATCTTTTCGGGAAATAATGGTAAGTGAATGGAAGAGTCCATATACGACAACCCTGGCACCCAGGGTAATCTACGTCAAAGTAAAGGCTAGCATTCTTCAAATTGTCTCCGGATCAATTATCACATAACCCTCACTGCTTCCAGTCGGGGGCAAGTGAACACTGGATTGTATTGAAGTGCTGCAAGCAAAGTAAATGTACCCTGGGTACCAGACAGGGTAAAGCAGGGAGATTACTTAATCTCCCTGGAGTAAAGTATATGGTGCTGACGAAGAGAGTTTCCTGGAGGTAGCAATCAAATCAAAACTCTTACAAAACGAATACAGTATGGTAAACATGGGATTGAAATTGACCCTCAGAGCATTAGTACGAGATATTTAGCGTAGATTGACAACGCATATATTGACTGTGAATCAATGCAATTTTCATCGTTATTTATGCAACTCATTTACCACAACTTAAAACTGGACACGGATTTAATGTTGTCTGTCGGCCCCGAGCCACTAAATGCAGAAGGGGCCCGACTGTCTCCGTTACGCCACTGCTTACGGAAAAGCAGATTTAAAGAAATGAATACCCAATTAAGTTGTCAGAGTTATCAATTTGTCTTGGTTAAATCTTATGCAATTAAACTTTAAAGTCGTACTTTCAAAGTTTGATAGTAAAGATCTTCCATTAGTTGTGGAAAACCCCCCAGAGCGCCAACTTTGCTTACTTCGTTCGCACACTTTACATTTTCTGGGAGATTATTCTATCGTAGCCTTATATTTCAGCCTCTCTCGGTCTACCCTGCCTGGGTACAAGAGCCTCTCTCGGTTGTGTGTATCCCAAAGGGGGTCTTGGGTCTTGGATAAAGATCCAAAATCCACGACACTTTCCAGTATTGAAATCAACGGCAAAACGTTGCCAAAAGAGCGTGATGTGCTTGAAGCTTTAAACTGCCACTTTGTATTTGTTGGACCAAAGCTCGCAAGAAGCATAGAAACGAGACCTAGCGATAATTGCTTGCAGCATGTTACGCCAGTAAACGAAGAAATGCTGTTCAAACCAGTCGACAAAAAAATATGTGATGAATGCTATCAATCAGCTAAAGAACGGGAAAGCGTCTGGTCCTGACAAAATTACCATAACTTTGGTAAAAGACGCGAGCGAATTTATCGCTCATCCTCCACAGTGGGCCAGAGGGTTGACAAAAATAAAAAAATTAAACAAATCAAATAAAAGTTTTATCAGTGGAATTTGATATCATATGCCTCATAGAGTAAGGAAATCACATTCAACATTGTCCCAAAAATTGCTTTTTATCAATTAATCAATTTCAAATCACAGGACGTTAACTGTTATTGAATGCTGCAAGCAGCATACAGTTTTCAACTTCAATTTTACTAACTGCATTTTCAGGCATTGATTTTTCAGCAAGAGATATTTCGATAGCCTCTTCATAACATTCACAGGCAGTGATCTAAGTGTACCTGACTGCATTTCGATTGAGCACAGACTCCTGTTCCATAATCAGGGTTTTGTTCAAAGTACTTTATATTCATGTTGTTACAATTTGTACGCTGTGTTTTAAAGCTAAATTCAAAATTTCGCTTGCAAACGCCAAACATCTTCTTTGCATATTCACAAGTACAAAAGCATTCTTTAACCATTTGATTTACATTTGGCTGCCGAGAGGTGCCTTAGAAAATGCAAGGCTGGTTATTGCCACGGCAAAATACTGAGGTGTATGGGGAACAGGGCACCGCTGAATAAGTTTCAGATAGATATCAAATTCTATTAAGTTTTTTTTTTCTGACCAGTCAATTTCAAAGCCTGTCCTTTTTAAGAATCAATTCAGATCATGGATTTATAGTCATTAATTCTGCTTTCCTTATTTATGTGTTCTAATCACATGTTATTTGATGCATTGACTTTGCCTGTTTCAAATAAGGACTTGGGAGAATTTTCCGACACCTGTGCAGACAACAAGGGAGAGAAATTTTGTTTTAAGGACGTTTTTCTTTGTCAGTTTCCAACTTTTACAACATTCTGTACCATTTTATGCATTGAACGATTTTTGTCCAAGAAAATCATAATCTGGCCCACTGTGCCCTCTTATGCTGATTTATAACTCATCACTTGCGAATGGTGTTTTCCCTGATATTTTGAAATTAGCGAGAGTCACCCCAATTTACAAGTCGGGCCCAAAAACTGATGTAAACAACTACAGGCCCATCTCTGTAATCTCAGTGTTTTCAAGGATGCTAGAAAGACTAACGCACGACCAGCTGTTTGATTTTCTCAAAATCAATAAGAGTATTACATGCAACCAAGCAGCTTTTCGTAAGTTATACTCCACGATAACATCACTCATAAGCAGCACAGACTTCTGGTACGAAAACATAGATCGCAGTAATGTCAATCTCACTATATTTCTTGACCTCAAGAAAGCTTTCGATACGGTCGATCACGGTATATTACTAAAAAAATTAAGTGCATATGGAATAAGAGGCAAAGCTGGGGATTGGTTTGAATCCTACCTAAGTAATAGAAAACAGTTCTGCTCTCTGAACGGTCAGCATTCAAAGGCCAGAGACGTAACCTGTGGTATTCCCCAAGGTTCTTGTTTAGGCCCTCTTCTTTTCATCATTTACTTGAATGACTTAGAAAAGTGTCTTAGATTCTCCCGGGCTAGTATCTATGCTGACGATACCAGTATAACGATTGCATCGGATGATGTAGCGAAACTAGTCGAGGACGCACATCAAGAGCTTTCCAACCTCTCTGAGTGGATGAGGGTGAATAAACTTAGCCCGAATCCGAAAAAACTGAATTCATGATCATAGGGCATCCGCTTAAAACCAAAAATCTAGACCTGCCAGAAATGCTGAAACTAGATAACTCTGACATAAAAAGAGTCGATAAGACGAAATCCCTCGGAGTCATAGTTGATGAAAAGCTAAATTGGGATGCACAGTTTAAGCGCACCAAAGGTAAAATGAGTGGAGGACTTGCAGCTATAAAAAAATTGAACAATGTCGTTCCGCAATCACAACTGTGTAATGTATACTATGCATTAATTGAGAGTCACCTGCGTTACGCTGATTTCATCAGGGGTAATCTGTCTAAAACAAAACTAGCTGTTCTCCAACGCCTTCAAGACCGGGCCTATTCAATAATATTAAATGCAAGAATAAAAGATAGCTGGTCGACTTCATGGTTGAACGTAGAAAATCTTTTCCGTTATGATTTGAATTTCATGACCTACAAGATCATGAACAGACTATGCCCTGAAAGCCTATGGGATAAATTCCAACCGAGATCTTTTCACTCGACCTACAATACGAGGCACTGTAAAGATCTCCAGATCCCTAGATATAGGACTGAATTTGCCAAAAAATGCTTTCATTACGCAGCTCTCACATTATGGAATGATACACCTGCCGAAATTCGTGAGCTACCGACATTAGATCGTTTTAAAAAACAACTAAAAACGCATCTAAAGAGCTAGACTCTCAAACACAACTCCCTGGAAGAACAGCAATGATTAGGTTTATAGGGCTTTAGGTTTTTATTCTTAGAGTTTTATCATTGTAATTAGATATTGTATATTTTGATTTGCTGAAGGGTTTCTTTTGTGTATAAATAGTATTAAATAAATGAAAAAATGAATAAAGGGAAAGGATATGGTACCAGTGAATGGTACTGCAGAGGGAATGTCACACTGAAAAAATGGCCATACCTTAGTTCAAAACTGGTAGTTCACTAAAAGATTTTGTACCACCTTTGTCAATAAATTGGTTGTTTTTGATGAAATTATTTTTCTCAAATTGGCGGACAATTTTGAAATAGTATATCACTGACGACGTTCTTCCCAAGAACCGAAAGTTTCGACCAACTACTGTCAAAAGCAAGTTGCAATTATAGCGATGAAAATGCAAGTGTCCCAAAGCCGGTTGCCGGACAAATGTAGAACCACTTAGATAAAAGATTAGAACTCCTAGTCTTTTTGGGCAGTTTGCCGTGCAAATGGACAAAGAAAGAGCCGCTTTGGCGAAAAGTGGAATATCTGGTCATTTTACCGTAAATCTTTCGCCGACATAGGTATAACTACCTACTTGTGAAAGTTTGAGATATATGTTCTTTGCCCTTAATTTAGCGGGCAAAAGTAGAGTCCGCTTGCGCTAAAATAACCGTCTGTTTTTCAGGTCAAATATTTTACAGTACTTGCTCACCTATGTCAGACTAGACTCTCGTGATCTTGGGAGGTTGTGATTGCTTTCTTTGCATGCTCTAGTTTATGGTGATGCAGTTGCCTCCCATACACAAAACCCTATCAGTTCATAGCAACAACCCACCCAGAGGTCTCTGAATTCTACGATAAAATGATAAAAGCCCAAACATTGAAAGCGTAGGCTGAAGACAGTGTAAGAGACAGAGCAAAGGTTATTTTATTACATGGCCGGTGCAAACGTAACGGGGCAACTACTTTTATTGAGCTTATCAGAGGTGGGTCAACGCCTTTTTGAAGCAAATATCAACGGGGCAGAACCTTTTTTTGAGCTCAAGCAGATGAAACTTGAATTCTAAATGACCCATTTGGAGGGCAAAGTTGTGAATCATGCAAGCAGAGAAATGCTTGGAAGGATATATTTTTTAGATGGCGCAAAATTTCCTTGTCAGTTACTTGCATCAGTCATATCTCTTCATCTTCAAAGTAAATTTTCATTTAAAGACATTCGTAAGTACAAGAATTGATTTTGTTATGGTCTTTGGCTGTTTCATCTGTGATACGTACTGTAAAACAACTGTTGTTCATGAATGGGTCATGAATACAGGACAGATACATCTTTAAGGACTTTATAGAAAGTGCGACTGGACAGTTAGTTTTTCTGCAGTAATTTCATACGGGGCGAGCAGATTTTTTTTCCAAAAAGTTTTCTTCTCCACCGGCCATGTCATATAATAAATATTGCGCTGTCCCTAATATTCTTCCTTTGGAATCGTGCTTTAGCAAGAAATCCTTACAGATCATTTTGAATGTGAATTCTAAGGACTATTTCAAATTTTTGAGAAGTCAAAGTTTTGCCAGAGCAAGTCCATATATAGCAAATTTCTTAGCACACAGGCAGATCGCTGTGACCTTGCTCAAACGGATACCTTACAAGCCAAAGGGACACAAATTATTAGTCATCATTCCAAAAATATCCTACGCTTTCTTCGCCCCCTCTGAGACAACAAGGACCGCAGAACGATCCAAAAAATGGATGGGCTAGGAAGCGAGCGCGTAGCGAGTATAACTTGGGGGTCCGGGGGCGCAGCCCGGAAAATTTTTTTGGATCAAACTCATTGGATTGCTGGAAAACGCCCTTTCATAATAATTTCATCTGCAAAATCATTGGATGCCAATGCCACCAATGCCAGTAGCAATTAGAGCTGTTCTGTTCGTATGCTTTGAAATTTTGCCGATTGAATCATAGATCTATAAAGTATCTGCCAAATCAAGAGCTTCAATATATATCGTTCTGAATTCGTCTTAATGGTTCCAATTTCGGCTTCTCTTTCAGCCGACTAAGCGGTAATTATTTTCAAAATTTTGCCAACAAAAATAAGGCCATCTGTTGCCAAAATGTGGGTGGGCTATAGCCCACCCAGCCAACCCTGCTCTGCGGTCCCTGGACAACGAAGATAATTCGTACTAGTGTTGTTTCTACAAAATCCCCCGGCGGGTACATGAATTGCGGATGGACGGGGTCTGCCGCCCGGTTTTCAGAAAGCTGCCCTCTTCTAATTACCGACAGTTGCCATCATACCCACTTTCATGATGAATTTTAGCTCAAAACTACCCATTTTGACAATTTTTCGCCAATTTCTGGAAAATCCACCCATGGTTAAGGAAAATCTGCCGAAAAGGAGACCCTTGTTTAGAGAAGTTTGGAACCAAAACCCACCCATATGGGAGGCACATACCCGTGTACCCTCAACATGTTATGTCCTCCCCCCGGGAAGATCCCACCATGGCCTTACCTTTTCAATGTTACTACGAGGCTCTTGAATGTCAAGTGAACACTTTGAATAACTGTTGTAGGTCAAACGTTGGCAAATAAGACATTATAAAGCTTAACGTATTCAACATACACTGTTGCTTCTTCATCCTCTTCTGAAAATGCACCATTGTTGTGACCAATGATCCATAACTGGCACATACCTGACTGACGAGAAACACTTCCCAGGTATATCAAATTCCAGAGGCCACCCATCTTGTGACTATGGGCCGCCAAAGATTTACCATATACTTAGGTAAACAAGTCTGCACGTTGACTTTAAGTGATCTTCAAACTTGTGTATTTGACTCGTGTACGAATGTTTGTCAAATCTGCAAAATATTGGGTAAAACTTGAATACCAAAACTTCCAGAGCTGGAAAGCTCTCATACACGTTTTTTTAAGAAACTGGTTTATAAGAAACTAGTACAAAGATGGCCAAAATTTTAAGAAACTCTAGTACTATGTCTGAGAAGTACTAAGAAACTTTTCAAAGTTGAAAGCATGGATATTATAGCAAATAGATTGTTGAACCGTTATTCTTGAGCAATATCATGCAAACATTTGTGTTTTCAACATAACAGAACATATTCCTTTATGACGTTTTACGATGTTTTAAATGTCAAGAAACATATCTGCCGCAGTGTTAGCGACCACATTACTAATTCTGCATTCAAAAAGTAAGGAATCAATTAAGAAACTTTTAGTACTAAAATGGACAAACTTTCATGCGAAATTAAGAAACTTTTAGTACTATGGCCTGATCCAAGTTTCTTATGAGAAAACGTGTATATCATAAATATATCCTTGTCATTAACCTCTCTAATAAACCTCCTGTCTTTTCTAAGCCCCCCTCTGCTGAGTTCAAATTCTTTTACAGTAAATCTACTTTATCCTTTGAACAGTTTTTACCATAGAAATAGTGTCACTTTGGCACTGTTCCCATTTCCCGTTCCCGTTCCCTTCCCGTATCCGTTCGTTCGTTCTGTTCATTGTTCATCCATCTGATCATCTGTTCTGTTGTTGTTGTTCCTACCGTCGTCCTGTAAACGAGGCTACAAGGATTTCCCAGAATGCTTCTCGGTGCTGACAACAAAGTGAGCCTGAAGTTCCAAAGCCAAAGTACAAATTATTTTCTGACTGCGAAGTTATCTCGTTGTGACGAGGAGGATTCGCATATCATTCCACCAAAGAAATGGGTCTTTTTCAATCCAGGCAAGAACATGGAGTGGAAGATATTGATATTCAGGTATCAAGGACCTATGGATATCCGTCTAAGACTGGTAAGATATGCCAATATTTATCAAAATCGTTGGGATGACAAAAATTATTCAGTTTCTTTTATTTTGAAATTGACGCTGCGAGTGATGTTTCAGCTACCTAGAGCTTCAGTTTCAGTTTTATATTTTAAATTCCACACATACAATTCTACTAAGTTACCATAGAAACAAAATACAATAGACTTAAAGAAATTTAATACAATTGAATACAATATTAATACAATTACAGATAAATACAATTACAAACAAATTACAACTAGCCTACTAACATTAAAGGAAAAAAGAGAATAGTATGAGCCCCCTAGACTGACGACGTGATTCCTTGTATTCGTTCATTATTTTTAATCTGATATTTTATTTTCACTCATACAAAAATAAAAATTGCGATACTATTGAGACTTATAGTTATGTAATGAGTATATGAGCCCCTCTATCATAATTAGCCATAGAGCAAGTTTCCTGTTTTCGAAAATCTTTAACGCCAAGCCGAAGAATTGGTCATGAATTTGATTGATTCAAATTTCATGTAAAAGTCGAATTACCATTGTATTTTTTATTCTACTTGCATTTTTTGATGAGCACTGAAAATGTTACAAAAGATTTTATAGATTTTACGAGAATTTCTTGGTTGAGAAATGCCCGAAAGTGGGCCTACAAGCACTTCCCAAATTGATCATATAAGATCCCCTATGGAAAGAAAGAGCTGTGCGCCAGACATGTCTCGTGAAAGCCCTTAATTTCTATTGCTTCCTTTCTTCTATCAGTGCACTGTCTGGCACACAAAAATTTGACTTTCCATACTTGTATATAAGAACTTGCAGGAGTCACAAAAATCGATTTCCAACATTAAAGTTCTTGTCCCCCCCCCCAGCTCTGCTGTCAAGCAAAATTTGATTCATTCCCAGGGTGAATCTCCGCAGCTCTCGCCAAAAATTTTGCAGCAAAACAGTTTTGTGCACCAGTATGCACCCAAGAATAAGTGATATCTATCGTTTGATACAATGAGACATTGAATGATCCATTGCTTTATGACCTCTTTCTGTGCTAAAATGTGCACCAAAAGCCAAAATAGATTCTTTCTCTGTGCCAAAGATCTTCTGGAAATATGCACTAGATTCACCCTGGTTTCATTCCGATCCATCAGTCCAAAGGACCCTGGCTGTCGGTGTCACAGGGGCACTGGAGGGGACTTCTTTCAGATTTTTCAGACCTGTCACCACCACTGAGACTGTAACAGAACTCAATTACACATTGCTTATAGATCAGTAGCTTACATCATATATAGATCAAATAAACTAATGATGATAGAGCTTTGGATATAAATTATGTATACAAGAGGGAATTCCTTGAGGAGGAGTTCTTGGGAGATGTAAATGAAGAAACCTTTAAGATTAAATTCTAACATTTATGGCAACATCTCGCAAATTTTTGTTACCAACATACTGTATGGGTATTTTTCAGGAGGCAGATAGATTGAGAAAACTTCGTCCCAGGTTTTGTATCAGTTTAGAAAGGAAGGGTGCTACTAAAATTATTTTGATATATTTTTAACGTTTCATCAAGTTTGGTGCCTCATAATTATGAGGATTACGGCAATGGTTGAGTTATACATAAATTTGAGCTTCATCAGTGCAGGTGAAGGTGAAGGTGAAGGTGAAGTTGTGTTTTTCAGCACCAAGCACTGGGATCGCAGAAATAGAGCAGACCTAATTGAGTCCGCGACCCCTTGTCATGACGCTCAAGTGGTGGGGCTCTACCGGGACTCGAACCCACTCCGCCTGACTATTCTGGCTGCAATGTCAGAGGATTACACCACGGCGCCGCAACACCTTCAGTGCAGGAAAGGCACAATCTGTTTGCCAAAGTCTTGTGTTCTCAAGAATGTAAAAAGCCAGATGCTGTACATATTTTCTTAAAATCCATTCAGTATAGGCTGAATGTAGCGAGATTCCTGGCTTCTCTGCTAGTAAAGTTTTCTTGCTGAGGCCCTGACAATATTTAGGCCCATTCAGGATGAAAATTGAGGCAAGCTGATGTTTTGAATGCTGCTGATGTTAGCCACAGTTTTGGGTGCAAATGCGAGTAAAAATATTTTTGGCCTAGAAATAACGGTTGGCTAGGAAATGAAGTCTACGTCCATGGAGAGAACATTTTCTGAGAGTCATGGTCCTTAAAAGGAATATCAAATTCTATTTGGGATTAGACCCATTTAGGGTGAGTGCTCTGCCTGGAAAATGAAGCTTGTGTATTATGTTCACAAAGTCTAGAAGTACCGGTTGCTCATCAATTGTAGTATTTGTGACTTACTTTTATATTTTATACCGGTTGAGTCAGAAAAAATGTGGAGCATTTGTCTGACTGTGGCATCACACCACTTAATCATCGTGAAGTAAGTTTTCCATGAAGCCAACAGTCTAACTTAGATCATAAAACTTCGTCCCCCAATGAAATCAGTCAGAAGGTGATCTGAAGCGGAAATTTTTATTGATGCAAATGGATAGCACTTTTGAATGATAAGGAATGTAGTTTATCATTTTGTGATTCCTTGTTTCATTTTCGAATCATACACTATTTTGTATTGGCTGCTGACGTCATTTTGTTTGCAAAAAGTAATGAAAACATACAAGGCTGGCTATGTTTCCTAAAGGAAATTGACTTCAAGAACATTTCTTTAATTGGCATGCCTTTCTAAACATCATTATCAGTCCATGAAACAATTTCTATATTCAGCTCAACTTACAGTAAATGTCTCTGACAACTGTAACCTTTCAAAGCTTAGATACAGCTATATTCCAGTACATCATTCTAGCAAATTGCAAACAAAGTGACATCATCAGCGGAAACTTGATATCAGTGGATAACTTGAAAACGAAATGAGATATCTAAGAAATTTAAGCAGGAGTCTGTATCATTCAACAGTGCCATTAATTTGAATTCAATAAAATTTTCGCTTCAGATCACCTTTAATGTATCTGTTAAAAGAGTTTCTTCCTGACACCTTGTATGGAAGTCTTGCAAACTGATGAAATCTTTGACCAAGCTCCTTCAGCATTTTAGCCTTACCAGAGTCGCAGGTACACATGTTATTATCAAGGGATACTGAAAAAGTTATGCCTGGTCAGGCCCTGAAATGAGAGGCGCTCGATCGAGCCCAAGCGCCTCCACACTCGCCTCGAAGATTCTACTGGCTTGATTGTTCAAGCGCCTTGCACTTGCAGATCCAAGGCGTTTCTTTTAATTATTTATGAATACGATTTGTGAATGCATTTGACATAGAATATTCAGCCCAAATCTTCCTTTTTATCTCTTTAAACTACACTAAATTGTCTTTCCTTCACTCCATTGATTCGTAAAATTTTCACTTGCTTCCAAAGTAGCGTTCACCATGTTTTTACGCTGGTCTACCAAGCTGTCTACGCCATTACCAAGCTGCCTCGCTTCTATGTTGACCGTCATTTACGATCGCGATGTGCGATTTGCTTTGCAAAAATAGCTGCAAGCTTTGCTTGTCTTCCAGTTCCGACTATATGACAGAATTATCGCTGTTCAACACTTGGGAAAGGGCAGTGGGATTGGCCAGAAGCTAAAGTTATCAACAAAGTGCAGCAGGCTACAAAAGTTTGGTGCAAACTTTGCAGGAGCCATTCCAAGGCCGTTTGATCTTATTCAACATGCAGCCCAGCTCAAACGCCAATGCTGGCCTTCCTTTATTTTGTTTCATTCTTTTTCAATGATTGAAGTGATTTTAACTGAAAATTTTAGACAAAACAGCTCATTTGTCCAGAACTTTCCAGTTGGTTTCCCTGGTTTCCCACAAAGACAAAAATAATCTAGGAGCTTGATCAAGCGCCTAAATGAATTGAGGAGCTTGATCGATTGAGTACCTATTGTTTGCTCATTTCAAGGCCTGTGCCTGGTTTACACTCTGTCATTCAGGTCGTTAAGATCATGCAGCAAGACCCAAAAGATAGAGTTTGGATCCTTTGTCTTTTGGGTCTTTCCGGACGACTCTAATGACTCAAAAGACCAAGTGTGAACCAGGCTTTAGGAAAAAGTGTTGTCTGCAACAAGTCCCACTGCAATTTAAAGAGCAATGACCTGCTTGAAAGAAACCTCTTTGCAAGACAAAGAAGCACGCATTATTAATATCTTTAAAACATCCTCCGTGTAAGGGAAGTTATGATGGCATTGCAGGAGAGAAAAAATACCATCTCCTCTGACTATTTCATTCTCCCTTGATAGTATGAGGAGTACCTGTTGCTTTTGCCAAGATAAAATGCGGCAGGTGCTTGGCAAAAGATTTCAGCTTTTTTGCAAGACTCCCATACAAGGTCTTGCAAAGAAAATCTTTTATGACAGATGCATCCAATGACCAATTTCAATGGGGAAAGGTTTATGATCCAAGTTAGACTCTTCACTGCATGGAAAGATTTAGTTTATGATAATCGGATGGCTAAATGTGATGTAACAGTCCTCCAAACGCCCCACGTTTTTTTCTGAATCATCCAGTATATATCACTTAAAACTGCCAATAAATTTCATTGGCACTGCTTCAGCTGAAGACTGGAGCAACACAAATTGGCAGAAAGGACAGTGTAAGTTTTTGGAAAGGCCTTCCACGAATAGATCCAGATGGGAAGTTTTGAGGGAAAAATCCTTGCGAATCAGGCTTCTTATAAATTTTCATGATATCTCAAACATTCCCGGACTCTATAAATGACTCCTTTGGAATTTTCCATAAATATACATGTTGTAACATGGAAGGATTGTTGGAAGGAGTAAGTATAAATATTTGATCACTTAAATATTTGTCTCCATATCTTGGGAAATTTCGCAGAATAAACATTTTCAAATTTCATATTAAAAGAAGCAAAACTGCAAGAGACTTCCACTTTTTGTCATGTTTGGAAATGGTCATTAATGTCAACCATTTTGTCGGAAAACAACCCAGGGTGGAATTGGGACTTTTATCTGCGCCAAAGACATTGTTGACAATAGAATTCACCAGAGTATATGCCTCCCATGCTGATTTGCCCAGATTTGCCAAAATAGTTTTACAGATGAAATATGAAATACAGCTTAAACCTCCCTCTTTGCGGCAGTTGTTAAAACTTTGTGATGAGAATCCATTATTCTTTTTTGTGTGGCCTAAAGACAAGTTTTAACACTACTTTTTAAAGTCAGTGTTTGTTGTTATTTTTAAAGTGGAAGGCTTTGAGTTTTTGAGCAAAACTATTAGCAGTTGAGGATATCTTTACCTCCAGTAGATGCTATTAGGACTTGTGCTGCACAGTAACACATTGACCTGAGATCAGACCATGTATTGCAGGGTATTTTTCTGAATTAAAAAACTATCATTCTTAGTATATAACTTTCCAAGTACCATACTGATGAACAGATCCAACTAAGTCAAAGAGAGAATCAAGAAGGAGTGTTTTTACTGACACAAGCAGAAAGAGATCATGTAGCTTTGGAGTCTTTAAGTAAGAGAAGACATGTAGAGCAAAATATTCAAATGAAATTGCTTTACATTCTTTTCCTGTACCAGAAACATTCGATTAATTTAATCCTCATGAATAAGTCCCCAAACTAATGTATTGCAGGAAAAGTGAAAATAAAGGATTTTTTTAAAGGTGGATAAATGTTTAATGGGCAGGAACTGTCTACTTTTAAGAACATACTGTATCACAAGTTCTTACGAATTGAGAGTGGTCTGTCTGTACCATGTCCTTTCAAAAAGTCCAGACTTGAGTACATGATGTATGTCTGAACTGTATTATAGTTTCCTCCTTTCTTTGTTCAAATTGAGTCCTGTCAAGTGCTTATCCAGTTTTGTGTAATTTAAATCCTACCTGTTTGCAGGCAACTACTTCTCAAATCATTTCATAATGGGTGGTGAAAAGTTCAAGACTGTCAATCCAGAATGTTTTCTATTTGGTGATAACAGTGACCTCAACTATCTGTGCAATAAGCCTGCTCATGTAAGTATCCTGTATTTTCTGTGGATTAAGGAGAGCATTTTATTTAACTGACTATTTAGCTATTCTGAAATATAATCTGAATGGAATGATATTCTGTTTATATTTTGAAGATTTTTAATTTCAAACAAAAATCCTATTTTGAGGTTTCTGCAAAGATGATAAAACATGGGACAATGCAGGAGGAATTGAGAATTCCACATTCCATTATGGTCCATGATGTACCTGCTATTGAAAAAATTGTTTTTCTGAAACTGATGATTGTATTGAATTTCAATTTCAATGCCACGTAAATCACAGACCATAATGGAATGAGAAATTCTTAATTCCCATTCAAACCCCTTACAAGCTTTCTTTCCCATTTTTTGGCCAGGTCGGAAACTCGGGCGACTCGGGCGATTCGGGCAACTCGGGCGAATATTTTCATAGCGAAAACCATGTGTGGTAGTATTATTTCGACCTTCCTCGGGCACAGAAGACACAAAAATCTTTTGCTGTTCAAGATAGGACACTTTTTAAAGTTTACCCGAGTCGCCTGAGTTTTCGTTCTGGACCTATAAGCAGAAACGAAAAGTCGGGCGACTCGGGCGAAAGGCAAAAGAGCCATGAGGCAAGTCAATCCAAACAAACCCCACTTTTTTACGAACGCTAGTAGATAGCTATTACGGGTTGCCATCAACTCAAAGAAGAATCAATACTTTGATACTTTGATATCTAAGATTACCCGAGTCGCCCGAGTTTTCGTTCTGGACCTATGAGCAAAATGAAAAGTCGGGCGACTCGGATTGGGCGGTCTTTCATTCGTATGTAGATCAATGGTTGGCTGTTTTATTTCAACCCTATTGGACATAGAAGACATAAATATCCTTTGCAATTCACAGTAAGACACTATTTTATAATTTGTTAGCTATCTACTTGTGTTTGTAAAAGTGGGGTTTGTTTGGATTGACTTGCCTGATGGCTCTTTTGCCTTTCGCCCGAGTCGCCCGACTTTTCGTTTTTGCTCATAGGTCCAGAACGAAAACTCGGGCGACTCGGGTAATCTTAGATATCAAAGTATCAAAGTATTGATTCTTCTTTGAGTTGATGGCAACTCGTAATAGCTATCTACTAGCGTTTGTAAAAAAGTGGGGTTTGTTTGGATTGACTTGCCTCATGGCTCTTTTGCCTTTCGCCCAAGTCGCCCGACTTTTCGTTTCTGCTTATAGGTCCAGAACGAAAACTCGGGCGACTCGGGTAAACTTTAAAAAGTGTCCTATCTTGAACAGCAAAAGATTTTTGTGTCTTCTGTGCCCGAGGAAGGTCGAAATAATACTATCAGCCATGGTTTTCGCTATGAAAATATTCGCCCGAGTCGCCCGAGTCGCCCGAGTTTCTGACCTGGCCCCCATTTTTTTGGATCTTACAGATGAGTGATTTTACCAAGCAAAATTTTTTCATCTAAGTTTGCCTTTGACTGATAGATAAACATTTCAGTTTTGAATATTGGCCACATACTGTTATTCCAAAGCCTGCCAAACCATTAAAATTTTCTTTGACTCGCCCAGTGTTTCAATAGAATGAATATTTCAGATCTATGCCAAAATTGATCATCAATAGACCTACTCAGCTAAGGTTTATTTTCTTCATTTCAAGTCACGTGATCATTTTCTTGGGAAGTTTTAGTATTATGCTACCTTTTTGCACTCACTCCATCAAGAGATTTGTCAAGAGATTGATCACAGGACTTGAAATGTGTGTAAACAAACCTTAGCCAATTTTGTCTATTAAACACAGGTGTGAATTCCCAATGAATGGGGCAGTAACAAAGGATATCAAGAAGGGGCAAAAAACATGAAGGGGATGGGATAATACAAAGGGTGTTAGGACACGGATATTTTGATTGATTATTCATTCACCTTGATTTCATCCTTGTGTCGTGTTTTCTAGTCCTGGTCTCTGCTCTGTTTCCTCTTCGATTGATGTATTTGCAGTTTGAAAGCTATCTTCTGCGAATGGGGACTAAGACTGTCACGAGTCCAAAATGAATGGCCTAAAGGGATTTGCAAACAGGATACTGGTTTACGGATAAATCAAAACGAACAACATGTTTTCACACTCAACACGGTGACCAACTCCCACTCTCAAAAACAATAAAGAACTTCCTTAAAAAACATGCTTTGTTCCAAATCACACCTTCTATCAAATCAACAATATGCATCCAGTCCTCTTGAGGCCGCTACTCAATAGAATAGTTAGTGATAGGGTTCACTATAAAAGCCATAACATAATAGGCTTACAACAAATAACAATGCAAGAAGACAATGCGATACACCAAACAAAAGACAGGAACAAATAACACAATACTCAACTGAACATAAATGTGGGACAAAGATGCAGAAATAGAAGAGAGTAGTATTGGACAAATTTGAGGGCCTAAACCCACGTTCAGTTGCACACATCAGTTAAGAAGGAAACCGAGCAGGATGCAAGGCAAGAAAACAAGACACAAGGATCAAAACAATGTCAATAAATAGTCAATGAAAATATATGTATCCGAACACCCTTGATAATGCACAAGGGAGTATATGATAAATCTTTTATCCTATAGTTCCCATACCCACCACCAAGTGGAAATGAGCCAAGCAGGACACTCAGAAGTTTGGTTCATCTGAGGAAAGACACTCTTAGACTTGTAAAGTAAGTTGCTGTTATCATATGTAGTGGTATGAACTAAGGGCATTGTTTGCATGTAAGTACAGCCATGTATTCATTTGTCAAAATATGTAGACACAATGCTGACAAAGACCATCAAAGAGCATACTGTGATTGGTAGAATTTAACTGATAACATGCAAAACTAAATTCAAAGCTATCAAAGAGGTTGCCTGCTGAGCAACCTCAAAGCATCTGGTACTGAGCCGCTTGAGTTTGGGAATGGAAGATGGATATAATTGAGATTGTCATTGTTTACAGCTGCTGAATTTGAAAGGAAAACAGGTTTTTACTGAGTGATTATCAACACTGATTTCCTTGCAGGTTTAACAGCTTTCGCTCTAGTTACAGGTTTAACTTATACCATTGCTGTTCTTTTACAGGGGTTCATTGTGTTTTCTTACAGGATACAAGTTTATTGTGCGTCCATGGTTTATTCAGATTAATCCGCTTTTTAAGGCCATTTAAAAATCTTGTACCATTAATCATTTGTTTAAATGACGAATTACCTACAGGACGTCTCAAGAAAATCATTTGACGTTTGATTGAATACTGAAAAATAACGATAGCACGAACAGCCTCACGGGAAGATAACCCTATCCCTAAGATTATGAAAAAATTTTAGAGACCAGAATTTTGCAAATCTTGGAAATTCATTGAGTTGCGAGCTTTCGACGATTAAAAATGAGCGATAACTGAAACCAGAGACCCCCAGATTGCTTGTAATGGAAAAACCTCGAAGACCAAGGTAAAAGAAGCTTGTCTGATGTTTTTCCTCTCGTCAATATCAAAGCAAACCAAATAGGACTTCCAACGTAATTAATTCTTGTGATCAATGTCAAATTTTGCTTAACATTGCAGGTGTCCAAAAACAGTGGCTCAAAACATAATCAACGAGTGACTGAATCTGTTTCCTCAAAGCACTCATATGCTTGAAAGTTAGATTATCGAAAACCTTTTCAAAGCCCATTTGGTTCGCCCTGAAACAATTGAGAAATGACAGAAACGATGGTCTGTGAGATTCTTTCAGGCCTCTGGTTTCAGTTTTCTCATAAACTTGAACTTCAAAGGCTTGTAGCTCCATGCATTTTTAGCGGATTTGCAAGATTCTTGTGTCAAAAATTAATTTAAAATCTCAGGACTTGACCATGTGCCCATTCAGAGTATCGTTATTTTTTTGTATTTAATCAAACGTAAAAAAATTTTTTCGAGACACCCTGTAAGACATTAACTACGAACTACTATACCACACTACGAGGACGATGCCAGTTGGAGCATAATGTCATGACCACCCCCTAGCATTTGAAATAGGGAACCTAAATACAACTAATTGTACGACACAGAATGCTACTTAGCTAACACAAGATCGATTTTGAAAAGAAAACATAGAAAATGTTTAAGGAGAGAGGAGAATATTTGTACAAGTTTTCATTACCGACTTATTCAAAGCGTTTGGAGGCCTGGATCAAGTTTGCGTAAAAGCTGAAAGTAGAAGCCCACAAAAAGCTTACTCATAATCTGAAAAAGCTCTAAAATTGAGGTAAAAGATGCCTCTTCTTAATGTCACAGCGAACCAAATAGGTCTTCAAAAGCTCTTTATTCCTCGTAACCGTTGTCAAAATTTACGTATAAAGACTCTTTTATCAACAGAATTCCTCAAAGTATAAGACTGCGTTCACACGATGTCGGCACATTTTGAAAACGGTGAAAAATGTTACGGTAGCAAAATGTAAGCTAGCGATCACACGATGCCGGAACAATTTGAAAACGGTACGAAATTTAACGGTAAAAATTCATTGCAAGACTTTAATGCCAAATAAATGTACGTACACCCTAAGAATCGACGGAACTTGCCCCAAGAGCATCGGAAAATATTCTGTTTTCATGATTTCGATGTTCACACGATGCCGTTTCCGAACCATGTCGGTTGTAGTTCCGTTTTCAAAATCTACCGTTTTCCAATCTGTCAGCTAGAAATGTGCCATTTTCGTTGAACGGGAGGCCTATCCGTCACATTTTTTATTGTTTTTAGAATGTGCCGGCACCTTGTGAACGCTGTCTAAATAAGCGTGAATTAATTTTGGTGAAAGTTAGGTTTTTTTCTAATTCACATGATTCAATCGAAAAGAACTTTGTTTATTACTGATGCAAAGATCTAAGGTTGCTTCTACAAGGAAGGCGAATGATAAACTGTGTAAGCCCTTGTTCCCAGCTTTAGTATGCGTAAGTCTAACAGGATTTTAGCGAAGCTTTGAGCAAAGATGCGCGCACTCCTTACTTGGGAGAAGTTAGCATAAAGTAAAGCGTTGCTGAAAAGTTGAGGGCATAATTTTGAATGATATTCATTGTAAACCGAAAATACGAGGCTCAAATTGTTCGACCTTCTGTGATAAAATACAAAAATTGTAACTGCTGAAGATACCAAACTCTAAGGAGGGTAATTTGAATATGCAATGTCTATGTCAGGAAGGAGGGACTGGATTCATCGTGTTCACTCATAGGTTACAATAAAGGTAAAGTTTGCATAATATTACGTGACAGCCGGAGGGGGGATTGGGATACCACGTTTGAGAACCAACTATAGACGTGTGACCACACCTGTAATTTTTACGCTTTAGAATTACCAATAAGAATTTTTTTGACTCTTGTGCGCTTTTCCAAAGTGTGCAGTACTTGCGCCTTGAAGCTGAAAATTTTAATCCTTTGCTCCCTTAATAAATTCATTAGTCGAAAATATTTTCCAACGCCCATTTTATTTGCTCAGAAATAAACAAGATGCAAAACAAACGGCAGCCCCATGCTATATTTACTTCAAATACTGTATACTACTGAAAAGCCTCTGGTTTTCAGCATTATTGTTCTTCTCGCTAAACAATATCCACACACATGTCGGCATCACCAAATAGAATAAGCTAGTAATAGGATACCCAGACTCCTTCCGCGCGTAGGTTTAATCTTCGTTGATACTCTTAACACACTCTGGTGGCCCTTGATTAAGTCGTTATTTTTTATATTCAATCAAACGAGGAATCGTCTTTGGGAGACAACCCATACATTGTAATTTATGTGCATTCTGGACATTGTTTTGCAGAGTAAATGAAGAGGCCCTATCGTCACCAAGTCAATACAGGATTGAATTTACTTTTGATACTGATGTTGCCTGTGCAGTCAGGGTTTATCTGTTTGCAACTGAGAATCTAGCTGGAGGAATTGCAAGGTAATTTCTATAGAAATATTTAGTGTGTGAACTTTTTGGGTCAATGAAGTCCTTGGGAATTTCTTCAAGCAAATTCTTCAATTAACTTTCAAATTAGGTCCGGAACCAATGTATTGATGATACATTTTCAAGACCATGGATCGAAGAATTTCAAAATGGGATTAGCATCCTTCCGCAGTTCTCTCTTTTAGATGATAGATGGTAATTCTAGTTAGCTTGCTATTGATTATTTTACTGTTCTCTTGTAGGTATACCTTAAAAAGTAAACAATCAGAGCCAGTTTTTTACCAAAGAGGATCAAACCAAACTTACGATGGCAGCTCCTTTGCCATTAAGCCTGATCTTTACAGTGATGAGCAGGTTTGCAGAATCCTTATCAGTTTCTCTTTATTTTCTTGTAAAATATTTTACAGTGTGTCCCAAAATACACTTGGGCCATTTAGATAGCCATTGTTGAGCCATAGAATCCTAGAATAATAATAATAGCCACTTCTATAGCGCCATATTTCCCCAGGGCTCATAGGTGCTTAACAACATAAAAAATTCGTATTTTCACCTGACATCTAATTTGATACAGACTTGAGGTTAAAAGTCAAAGCATTGTTTTTCAAAAGCCAGACACAAAAAAATATGAAAAACTGAATCATCGTTAGCACTTGTTTGGGCGGTGAAGAGCGTAGTTGTTTAGATTGCAAAGACGAAAATTGTCTTATGTCATGAATGCTTAGCTATTATTCTGATGTTGATTCTTTGCAGGGATTTCTGTAGCCTACACGTAGACCCCTTATTTCAAAAGAAGGAAATGTCTATGAAACAATGAGCAAAAACTTGCTACCACCACCCAATTAATTATTCTAATCCTCTTTTCAAATTGTTTGTGAAACGCATCTAAACAAAGGCTTCATAAATTAAGTTTCTAGAAATCCGGAAACCTCGTAGCAAGCGTTTGCTCTTTGTTTCGTATGCCCTTTCAGGCTGGGATTTCAGCTGAAGGAGACGATCCATTTTACTAAAGCTTATTGCTTCCATAGTTCCACTAGACTTGCCATAAGTCCATTTCTACAAGCCGGTCCGAGTGCTCCCTTTCCAACGCTTCCCGGATCCGCCATTCCAACATTCCGTAATTGACTGAATGCTGGAATATGGAATAACGAAGCCAGGAAGAAAGGTAAATGCTGATTTCCAATTACTGGAAGTTTCCTAGCAGGCGTGATTTCTGTTGTATGTGAGAGAAAGTGTCGCTGTGAAATTCCATAGAGAAGTACCGCTGAGCGACCTTGTATTGTTTAAAAGTCTTGTATTGTCTACCCGCTCCGAAGCTCCATTGACTGGAAATTAGCCTTAAAGGGAATAGTCAGAGAGATTAAGGAAGTAGACCTGGATCAAGTCTTTAGCTCTGCAAACCTGTTGAAAATAGCAGCTATAATTTCGCCTGTCCGGAAAACTATCTGATTTCTTAATTTCGGATCTTTTGGACCAAATCTAAACGCTGTACTTAAGAATTCTAAAAGCGTTTCCCTTAGTTTTGCTTCAACTAGAGGTTGTTTTCTTAGACTGTAGTTTCTTCCAGTAGCCATATGCTCTGTGTTGCCTGTAACTCAAGTTCATTTCTCATTGCTTTTTGAAGTTCCAGTATCAACCAGGAGGTAATCAAATTGAAACGATGGCTATACCAGTTGTAATACAGATTACCGTGGAGGAAGAAGGTACTTTAATTTGCTATCAAATCCCTTAATTCAGTTCATATTAATGGCTGCTCTAATAAGACCATATGATGCGCATTGTGTCTATAAATGAATAAGAGATGAAGTAATACATCAACGATGAGATATATCAGACCAAATTATATTAGACACGTTGAGGGATCAGTTGTTGTTGCGAAATATGCAGTCTTTTATAAGAAAATAGCAATATTGCTTCCAAGCCCTTCAATGCGACAAATATACCTTTTAGCTATTCTAGAAAGAATCTGAATCAAACGATATTTTAATACATACTACTATTTATGCTGAATTTGGAGAAAATTTTGAATCAGCTGGACTCAGTCATTAAAATTTATATTCTTGCAAATTTTCTGATCAATCAGTCATCGATTAGGGAAAATTTTAAGTTCTCAGCGCAAAGGATTGCTGGAACACGAAAGGTATCAAGCAGTGTCTTCTAATACTGATGAGGGGGGGGGGGGTCCGGGGGTCCCCCCAAGTTTCATTACTGTTGTAATTGTTCAGCCATATTGGACTTCTGAATTAGTGGAGAGTGAAATTTCACTTTCATACCTCAACAAATTTCCAAAAATAATGTATTGTTCAGCAACCCCAAAAGCTTTTTTCAAATTACACACAGATAGCAACTGCATAATTAGATAACCATCTGTCTCAGGCTGCCTCAGAAATGTTTCCTTTTGGAGTGAAGTACTCTGCGACTGCAAGCCCGATTGGTACATGCAAGGTCGCAAAATCTAAGTTAAGATCTCGTCTATACCATAGACTAAAATTATGAACTTTTGAATCCCTGGTCATTGATCATTCACACAGTATTTCACCAGTACTTTACCTTACAATGCTTCTTTTTCCTTGCATACAAATTTTTATCTTACAACTTCTAGAATTTTCATCACAATGCGAAGTAACGTTTGCTACGTTTGAAAAGGTAATCATACTTGCGAATTGTTTATACTTACGAATTACGTAATCATTATCTTTCAACAGTTTTAACAGTGGCATCATCGACATAATTTTACAGGACTAATTTTAGTTTCAATAATTTTACAATACTTTTGACCAGATCTGAATGATGGTTTGCCTGAGTTGCTGTGCTGTGATTCCTGGCGCTATAGTGCAAATCATAATGAAATTCCTCGTAGTTCGATTTCTAGTGATTCGGTCCAGATTTCGGTTTTTTTCATATTTAGGATTGGAGATTGGACCATTCATCGGAAAGCGCAGTTCGATGATAAAGCGGAGGATGAGGCAAGCGACGACAATCATTGTAAAGTTCATTTTATCGACATTCCATTTGTTAAAGATATAATTGACCATTCCAGGATACGGTATAGATAGTTGACATAAACGGTTAAGTAATAGGATTGATTTGACTTCAGCATGTTTTTTTGTACGTTGTGATCAAACTTGGTTCATCTTCAGCAAATCTAATGAATGATACGTGGCAATTGATGTTTCTTCCTTGGTCGAAATTACGATGTATCATTCGCTGAAGATGAGCCAGTTTGGTTCAAAACGTGCAAAAACAAGTCAAATTAACCGAATTATTTGTTAACCGTTGATGTCAACTATCTATTCAATCGCAGTATACTTTAAGTAAATGGAATTTCGATAAAATGATGTTCACAATGATTGTCGTTGCTTGCCTCATCCTTGTTCATTTTGATCAAATCCGTCTGGATATTACGTCTCTCAATATCAATAACGTATTGGACTCAGGCATTGGATGGGATGTAGCACATCTTCATGACATGCGTCACTACAGAGTCGTAGTCATCAGATAGGGTTTGACAACAGACCTTTCCTTAGTCTCTTTGTAAAGCTAAAACCTAAGGTAGGTAAGTTCCAACGTGTGAAGCAAAACAAGCAAAGCTCGATTCCGTTTTCATTGTTGTCAAAGGTAAATCATGCTTTTCGAAGAAAATATTGTGCTCTTGGCAATTGAAGATAACTGGAAAAGAAGCTAAGATTTTTTCTTGTTTTATAACATTGGAATCGAAATACGGGAATGGTGGTCTGTTAAGGAAAGAGGAGACGATTCGTCTTAATGTCAATGCGTTTTCCCGTCTTCTTTGAGAAAGCTCTCATTATTGGTTGTTTTATTTTATCCTAGCTTTCAGACAAGAGTTACACGTTAAAGCTGCTAAAGCAAAAGATAATCGTGAGTAATGCCCCATTCCACTGCAAGTGAAACCAGCTTAAACTAAACCAGGTTTTCGAATAGGGCCTTCTGATTGGTCAAGCCAGCAAATGCAGTCATTTGATTGGTTGAAGTTTAAACTGGTTTAAATAAAGCTGTTTAATTGTGTCAGTGTGAATGCAGTATAAAATATTGATACAGTGCATGCTTCACTTTGAAATGCTCGTAATTCCAAATGTCTACTTAAAAGGATTCATTTTCCTGCGTTGATTGCCTAGCTGCGCCTATGCTTACCGATGTTAATTTTGCATGGTACTGCAGAGATTTTGAGCTTTTGATAACTTGACCATTAAATGTAGAATGCCTTCAAGTGTTTGGTGTTCATGTTTTTATATCTTTATACTTTTAGTATCTTTGGTCAAAATGTTATATACCAGCCATAATGATATGGCTCATTTTTGGACAATTTTATGATCTTTCTGCCTCACCAAGACAGACTGATTTTATCATTTTTAATGATAACTCTTCTAAGCCCCCAGGAGCTTGTTTAATCTCGGTTACTCTAGGTGGAGCGTGAAAGAGAGGGGCCTTACCAGATAAGGGAGCCTGTTCTCGCATAAGTCAGATCAAAAGTATATAAATGATGGCGCTTTGGTTGATTTAACCCATATTTTTTGGAGGAAACATACAATTTTACGATTCAAATACAAAGATTTGATGTCTTTTATCTTTGTTTGTTTGTCACCTTATTTAAAATCGATTATTTTATTCTAGCTTTCTACATATATACAATATATACATAGGAAACTAATCTTAATCGATAAATAGATAAATAGAATATATGTATATAAAGGAAAGATTAAGTTTCTGTCACATGCTGACAATCATTGCATTTGCAGTTTGGGCCATCCCACTTTTTTATCATGTGTTTAAAACTATTCAAATTTTCGGCGGTTTTTATTTCATTGGGCAGTCCATTCCATATTTGAGGTCCCAGAGATCGCAGGCTATTTGAGCCAAAGGTGACTTGATTTGGTCTGTAATGCTGTAAATCATTTGGATTTCGTGATGAGTAAATGGAAGATTTTATTTTGAAAATTTCATGCATGAAAGATGGGTTTATATTTTTCAGTGTCTTAAAAACCTCTATACAAAGAACTCTCATACGAGAAACATGCATAGTGCACCTTTCTGACTTCAAAAGTAAGTCGCCATAAGAGGACAGGTGATCATTGTATAAAAATCTAAGGGCACGTTCTTGAATCTTTTCAATTTTTTGTAAAGCCTTAGCTGATGAGAAGTACCACACAAGAGGGCAATAGTCGAAATTTGAAAAAACAAAACTCTGGACAAGGATTTTCCTTTCTTTAAAACCAATAAAGTGTTTGAGTCTTTTTAATACATTGAGTTGAGAGGCAGCTTTTCTGCAAAGTTCAGAGATATGCTGTTGAAAATTTAGCCTATAATCTCTGAATACCCAGCAATTTAACAGTTTCTTCTGATTTGATCATTTTGCCTTGGATGTTAAAATTCTCCCCACTAGTATTTGTTCGATCCTTTCTAATGAGGAGTGCATGAAATTTTTCTGGATTGGCTATCATTTGATTCTGGATTGGCTATCATTTGATTTGATTTTGATTTGATCAGGTTAAAGCAACTCCAGCTTCTTCTTCTTCCAGTACTTCGATCAAATTTGATAGGGTCTCAGAAAAATAAGCTAGAGTTTTATCGTCAGCATAATTATGTAATGTTGCTCGGTTAATGAATAAAAACAGATCGTTTATGTAAATATTGAAAAGAACGGGACCCAAAACAGAGCCTTGAGGTACCCCTGATAAAATTGTTTGGAAAGAGCTATATGTATTATTGATTCTAACAGACTGTTTCCGCCGTTTCAAGTAGGAGTAGATAAGGACCAGGGCATTTTCATCAAAACCATAGGCATGCAGTTTGGCTATAAGTAAATCGTGTGAAATACAATCGAAAGCTTTCGATAAATCCATAAGGATAGCTCCCACGATATTATCATTATCGAGTTTAACCTTCCATTCTTCTATCATTCTTATCAAGACATGTTGTGTGCCATATGCTTTTCTATAGGCAGCTATGAAAAGTGAAAGGGTTTCATCTAAGTACGGGACCAGTTGGTTTTTCAAAATCTTTTCATAGATTTTGGAGAATATATTTAGAATACTGACAGGTCGAAAGTTTCGCTCAACCGTACGATTGGCCTCCCCTTTATCTAAGGGACATACCGCAGCTCGTTTTCCATTGTCTGGAAGCCTATAGTTTCGTATGCTGCTGTTAATGGCATCTGTTAAAGGGGCTGCAAGCTCATCTGCAGCCAACAGCACAAGTTTTGGTGGTATTTGATCTTCCCCCATTGATTTCCTACCGTCCAAGGACCTTACTTGTTCCCTAACTTGACAAACTTGTACCTCATGAAAGGAAAATGAATTGAAATTGTTTTCAGGATTTTGAATGATAGCTAGAATACTTGGATGGTTTTTGTATTTTTCAAGAATCAGCCTAATGATTTGCCGATAATCATCGGTTGCAACCGTATCTGCAATGTTGCAAGGTTTTACCGTATCCCACTCCATGTCAGACTTTTGATACCAATTCGTTTAGCTAAATAAATGGGAAATCCTTGGTAAGCTCTGACATTCGGTATCAGTAGGTGGTGGAGGGGGCTTACAGAGAGGGGGGCGTACTTAAGATAGGGAGGGGACTATAAGAGAGAGGGGTAACAGAGCTTTAACGGCAGTTTGGTTGACGTAAAGAGGCCAAGTAGAATTGTATCAATTTTTATTACTTTGGTGTCAGATGGAAAATCTTTGTAAATATTTCATGTTGTTTATTATTCGGTTTACACAGGCGGATGGAGTTAGCTACATAATTCAAGAAATATATGGAATCGAAAACAAAAAAGATGGATCTAAAGACAAGGTATGCTGTATGCAGTAGTTTTGTAGTCAATGCACAGTTAGTATTTCGTCAGCATGAAATTGTTGGTTAATAAAGGTGATCATACCTTTCATACAGAGCACTGGATGGATTTGAAGGAAAACGCTCTCAAGCTGATAGCTGGGAGGCATATTTTTTATCTATCTCAAAGATGTCTCTTTCTGGTCATGCCATCAAAACAGATGTGTATTCTTGCCAATCGTGTTGGTTTTAGATGACTGTTTCCAGTTACTGTCAGATACATTTCTGCTGCTCGTTCCAGCTTGTTTTGGTATTAATATAGTTTTCATTGTTCTCTTCGGCTTGGCTGCCATTTTGGTTCATTTCAGTGTGGAGTGCGATTCCATTTTATGCTCATTTTGCTTGTTTGATGTCGATGCGCAACCCAAAATCAAAACGAGCGATAAAGAGCAAAAAAGGCTGAATTGAAATAAGGTTTCAAGGTGACTTGAAGCGAAAATTTTTATTTTTGCAAGTGAATTTTTATCTTATCTGATTTTCGAGTTATCTACTATATTGTATGAAAGGCTGATGACTTAATTTTGTTTGTAAGAAGTAAAGAAATTATACACAATTGACAATGTTTCCATAGGAAAAATCTGATCAAAAACCACTTTCAATTAAAATGCCTTCAAAAGGTCATACGAAGGCTTGAGACAATCTGTTTTATACTTTTAGCTCAGCTAAAATGTTTCTTAAACTATAACCTTTAAAAAGCAAGATTTATATTTTGCTAACAAAATAATGTCATCAGCTGATACATGGAGTCAGTGGATAACATGAAAATGAAGTGAGATATCAAAGAAATGTAAGCAGGATTCCTCACCATTCGACAATGCTGTTCATTTGCGTCAATGAAAGTTTTTGCTGCAGATCACCTTTATTGCTGTGAGAAATGTACGTAACGCATAAAATTTGATCTTTCTTCATCCCTAGGATGATGACTTAGATGAAAATGGGACAGAATGCGTAATTTGTATGTGTGACACAAGGGATACACTTATTCTTCCTTGCAGGCATCTGTGTCTGTGTAATGGCTGTGGTATGCTCTTATTTTTCTTTCAATTGAATGGTTCATTCTTTGATTCTTTTCAGCTGCACGCTGATTAGCCCAGGTCACAGTCCAGTGCCTGATTCGACTTTCCTGCTACTCTTAAAAGATCCACTTCTTTCAATGTATTGATTGCAGCGTTGTTAATAGACTCTTCAACTACCTATCCTGGAATCACAACAAACATTTGAAAACAGGAATAAATACATTCTTTCATTTGAGTCACAAAACCCCGAGTGGAATTTTTCCATTCGTGAATTAGAAATAACGAAAAGCTTAGAATAAAAAAGGAAGGAAGGAGAGGAGGACGAGAATAGGAGGAGAGGAGTTACATGAATAGTTATATAATTTGAGGCAGTCTAGAGAGTGAGTAATTACTAAGATTATGAGACCCGAGAAAACAAAAGATTATATTTTGAATGTGTATTACATCAAAACAGTAATGAATCCAAACAGCTTAGCATGTTTTTCAGCTGTTCATTTATTACTCATCAGGCGGAGAGGCTGTGATAAATGCAGACATTTTTAAATACTTAAGAAAAGTTGCAACTAAAAGTGTTCAATGTTCAGAAAAAAACTCCCTTATATAATGCCATTATGAGTAATCTCTCTTCTGCCGAAATGACCAGGCAAGAGCCTCTTTGAAAACATTTCATTGCTGTTTATCCTGAATTGATTGTGATGCTGATTGTGCGTTTCCTTGATTATATATGTACTATTATCTTTTCATTCTAGCGAATTCTTTAAGATATCAAGCAAGCAACTGCCCCATTTGCAGATCGCGTAAGTAAATCATCACCTAGTTCTACCGTAAATGCCCTCTAATAGCATCCCGTCCCAAATAACTTAGCTCCCCTCTCTTATATACCCTCCTTTCCAATGATTCCCTCCCTTCTATGCCAAAATTTTTTGATAGGCCTTCTTTTCAGCCCGTGACTCGAGTTATTGAAAAGGAGGAGGATGGCTGCTGCTGTTGTCGCACCTCGTAATTCCCGTAATTATGTGAATCGCTAGACTTCCTCATAATTTACTTCTTTCGCCAGACAGACAGTATGACAATCTAGCGTTAAAAAGATGCCCGGTCACACACTGTTACGATGGATCATGTGACGACTATGCAAAGCTGCAATTGGGTTATTCTATAAACAAAGCTAAAATTTAGTTTCTGGACCTTTTTTGCCCCTTGTTATGCATGTAATATTTTTCTTATGAAATCAACTTCCAGAGCCAAGGCGCTGTAACAGTGTTGTACATGAAAGTGAAATCCGGTCACATATCACAACGTAATTTATCCCATTGTTTTGAAAAGATACGTCAAAAGAAGAACGCCCATTGTGACTGCAGCAACTCATGAGAAACGGGTGGTGGAACTCCTTAGCTTTTGAGAGGCTACCTACAAACGAAGGACCTAAATTTCTTACAAATACATCAGGGTAGGGTTTGTGAATATGAAAGGAATCGTCATCCCCTCAGTACTTGAACCATCAACCTATTTGCTTACAAAAAGGCTAATCTAAAGCCCCAGATATCTCAAGGAAGCATCGATTTTCCACTCTAAACCATTTGGCTGCCTATCTGCCACTACCAGGTAGAGAATCGCTGTCAGATACTAATTGAAAATACAGACAGAAGTATACTTGGATAGGAAGAGAAAAGCATTTATAGCCGCAAAACCTCCAGGAGAGTAAGCAAATAAAGTGGGAAGATTTTTGCGGAACTTTTTATTGTCGCTGCGTGCATTTAATGATAACAAGGAAGTACATGTATCTTTGGACGAGTATCTGGTATTCGGTTACTCAGTTTAGAAATCTAATAACATTAGCATTTGTAAATCTAGGATAACTGAAATAAATTGTGAGCATCTACCATTGTTGCAGATCACCTTTTTCGAATTTATGTCTACTTAGTAACTCTCCACCATTCCTCGAGTCAAAAGAAGCTTAGCCAGGGGACAACCAACTCTTATAAGTGCAGCAATTCACTTTTAGACTTGGGTTTGGTAGCTGCCTATTATAAGGGGTGCCTAGAGTTGATATCTTTCAGTTGTCCTGCTTCTTTACAGCCTTCCATGCCTTGCTGCAGATAAAAGCAGTGCGAAAGAAGACAGGGACAACGGGGTCTGAAGTAAGTATATGTTATCTTGTTTCTTTGAGGTCAGGAAGAAAGACGACCGGAGAGATGGTTCTCCTTCAAACATAAAAATTGACAGTACTGTATTTCCCGAATCATAAAACCCATTTGATTTAAAGTAAACAACCTTATAGTAAACAGGATATCATCAAGATAAAGCAAGAATACATTTTTATGATAAACATTTCACCTAAAAACTTGCAAGAAATATTACCTAATAACACTACTTACATAATACCATACCCTACTGCAAGAACAATGCCATAGCGAAAAAGTACGTCTACCAAAGAATACTTGTAAGTTATGTATATATTTAATTATCAGCGGGAGCCAGACAAAAGAGGGCTGAATTGATAACTAATAGAAATTGGATGATGGCTGATCTTGTGCTATTAACACAACTGTAATGATTTCACAACAATAATAAAAAGACTGAGGTAGTAGGAGTAGCAGAAATAGTGGCGGCCACTGGGGAGCGAGGCGTGCGGTCGCCCCTCAGTGTTGAGAAAACAAAACCTTTTGGCTGAAAACAATTTGTATAAACACTACATAAGAATCAGCCCCGTTGGTTCAGTCATTCAAAACGAAGCTAAAAGCTTTGAATTGAGAGTATTCAAGGAAAGCTGATCTACATCGCAACTATAATCTTTCTTTTTCTTTTAGAGTTTAGCAATTTTGATATGAAAGTTTTGAACAGGTTTATATTCTTAAATGTTTGGGCTTATTATATCATCTTTTCTGTTTTTGCTCGGGAAGTTGGAAAGCAATTGTTTTATTCATTACGAGACTTTTTAAGATGAAAAAAATTGGAAAGCTTTTAACTGAAGCAAAAGATCCTCCCCTCCCCAATATTTAATGAAATGTCCACCACTGAATTGGTGCACAGTTCATTCATAAGGCAGTCTGTCGCGCATTTGATTGGGTGATTTGAATGGCTGCTAATCCAATGACTTTCTACGGCCATAGAAAGTCAAGACGATTAGCCCTCCTTTGTTTCAAATACACAGATTTACAAAGAAATCTGTTGTGTTCAGCTCTTACTTTGTCGCGGCCAATCAGAGACGTAACAGACTGCCTTTAAAACTAGTTTAAAGGTAATGTTCATTTAGGTACAGCAGTTTTGCGGGACGGCATGGCAATTTCACGTGAAATCTCATGTGATCACTGTATCATTTGCAATCTTGCGCTACCCAGTTCTGATACAAGCAGACTGATGACTTACTTATGGTTGCGCTTTTAGAGTCGAGCCACAGCAAGCAGCCTCGTTATGAAATATTCAATCCTTAGTTTGCATGTGATCAGTTGAATCCTACCAATCACAGCGCTTTTTGAGGCTCGTCGTCAGCATCTTGTCAGAATATTTTGACAGATTGTGTACACAGCTGTACTTACATGGACAAATTACCTTTAAGCTTACTATGATTGTCTAAGGGACATTGTTAGTGCTATTCCTAATACCTTACATTACAATTACACGACCAACCAAGTCTTGTTACAATTAAACGAATGTCTTCATGTCATTACAGGGTAGTAATCAGGATACAGATGAATATGAAGAAGTGCCGCTTGTTGATGCTTTGAATGGATATCTTCCAGCTGATGGTGCATCTGGTAAGTCCCAGCCGTGAGGTCACAATTTGAAATCTGTATTACGGAGTTATGTAGGCTGAAGGTAGGTCCTTCTTTTGAAGTTCAGAAGGTCAGAGTATGGAAGCCATCCATGTTTATGAAAGTAATTTGCTGAAACCGGTAACCTTGTTCCAGGGTGTGCTTTTGTCATTCCTGATCAAGAAGCCGCCTTTTTAGCCTGCCTATGTCTAAGATTCTGGTAGCTTCCTCGAAGATTCTTCATGACCACGTTGGAAGCGCCCCATTTTTGGAAAATGTGCCATTGACGGACGCAAAAGATCACGACTAATGAGAGTCTTTCCATGAAAATTTTGAATTTGTTGACTTGTATGACATCGAAAGATATTGCGTTATTGAAAGACTCTGGTAGCTTCCTCGAATATATATGAGTTTGAATCTTCATTCCTACGACCTTGGCTTTTACAGCTTTTTTCACTTACGAAATCATCAAACTTCTGCAAATTATTTGAGGACTGAAGCCCCGCTTCCGACGGTCTTTGTACTAAACAAGTTCTTGAGGCACAACGAACAGCACTGGTAAAACTTGAACAACATTAGATCAAATTATATCCAGTTTGCCAGATGTCAACTCACCCGGCGGGCAGTTTTGATTACACAAAATTTTTTACTTCTTATAGGATACTCTAGTCGCCAGTCATCAGCAAGGCGTTCCAAATCACGTAGTAGCTCTCGGCCTAGCTCAAGAAAATCAAGAACAGGGTCGAGAAGTGGCTGTAGATCGAGTGCTGGCATGCCTCCTGTTGACAAAGTGGAGCATCCAATTGTGTCTCAAAGCCATTCAAACCTCGAGGAAAGCTGTGGGGAACTAGTAGAAGAGCCAAAGACAAGAACCGTGCGGCAAAGGTCGGTCACAGAAACCATTTCAGAGCACTCCTTCAATGAAGCTAAAGAACTCATGATGGCAAAAGCGAAAGATGAAGAAGAATCAATAGATCATGATGCATTGAGAGAATCCTTGCAAAGCCACGGTATTTTTAAACTTTGATGCGATTTACTTATAATGTGCAGAAATCCTTGTGCATATCAGTTTATTCAGGCTTTTTTTTAAAGATTTGATACCTTTCATTTAATTTAATTTCATTTCATTTCATTTCAATTCAATGTATTAAGGAGGGGAGGAGACCCTTCACCCTAGTGGCTGATTTTCAAGTGCTCCTCCGCATAAACCTATGTTATGTCCACCAGCGTAGCAATGTCAGATTCCTATTATTGGCTTGAAAGTTACTTCATTCAATGAAACAGGTAAAGAAGACGAACTTTACAAATGAATTTTTGAGAAAAAATATTGATTCGTTAAAAAAAGAATTTTTGTAAAGTACAGCGACGCAACTATAACCAGGGGACAGTTGCTGAACGCTTAGCAAGAGAAGGACTCTTAGATAATTTCATCCAGAATTACGTGATCCTCACTTATTTCAAAATTGCAGATAAATCAGATATCGTTCTTGTGAAGTGCTGGTTAGCAGTCGGGTGGATTCATCATTCATTTTCGATATTCAATAAATTCAAAGCGGGTGTGCGATTGTTGATAGGCTGTTCTGCGAGTAGAACAAAGAAAACACCCAGACACAGCATTTTTGGCTAAGCAAGGCTCAGTCTTCCGCTGTGACTCTCGTAAAATTTCCTATAAAACCCTAAAGAGCTTCAAAAATCCCAATGATTTGAAAAATCTAGAAGGTCTCCAAGACTTAAAAAACCTTCATGAATCTGAAAAATCGCTTCAATCTCTCACAACAAATGATACAAATTCTAAGAATATCATTTGAAAATTCATTGATGATATCGCAACCAATGTTATTTGAAGATATTACAACCAACTATATCACAAACACGTGCTATTTCAATTTGAATGGAATTTTTTCAGATTTGTCTGCTCTTTGCAAATGCAATCTTTGCACCTTTCATTTAACTTCGCTTTCATTATTTTATCAGTATTTATACACGATACACTTTTCAGCTAACCTATTAACATCATTTGTTTAGGAAAGAAAAATGATAAACAGAAATAAAAGGCGCTGCTCTACCAGGGGTCGTGTTTGGCCCTGTGAAAGGTTCAAAAGATACTCTCTGAAACCAGTCCTAAAATGAGGGATTGATTCTTTTTTTCGAATGTTTCAGCGATATCTTTCCAGTTATTGACACCAGAAGAGTAGAAACTGATATTTAAGTAGAATCTTTAAACAATAGAAAAGTAGAAATGTAAAAGGAGAAATTTTCACAACCCTGATAACAACCAGAAGCTACGCCATGGTCAAATTTTTAAACATATTAGTGGTATTATGAGCTTCATCCGGACTTTGCTCGAGATTTTTAAAAAATTGTTCGAGATTTTGAAGGATTTTGCGATTATGCAAGATTTTAAAAGATTTTGCAAGGTTTTGAGTAATCAAATGATTTTTGATATCATCAACGAATTTTCTAATGATATGTTTAGAATTTGTGTTATTTGTTGTGAGAGATTCAAGGGATTTTTTAGATTCATGAAGGTTTTTTAGGTTTTTGAGATCGTCTAAATTTTTTGAAATCGTCGGGATTTTTGACGCTTTTTAGGGTTTTATAGGAAATTTTACGAGAGTCACTTGCCCCTCGGCATGTCCCCACTGCTTAATTTTCCTTTCCTCCAATTTTAGTTCTCCATGAAATGATAAAGGATGCCCCACCGCAAGAATTACAGCCGAGAGATGAGATAGCAATGGAACTGGTGCCCAGTGTGGATATTTCATTGCCTGGAACTCCCATGGGAAGTGATGTCAGTAACCAAAGCTCAAGTAGCATGAGTACACAACGCACAGTATCTACCACTGCTGGTTCTCTTTCCTCAATTTACCCAACGCAAGCGCAGATATCGACACCATCTGAAGTCAATATTGAAGAGTCAACCGTGAGTGTTTTCTTTTTACTTCGTTGGTTGTTTGGTGTAAAATGCTGTATCAGTCCATAGACCTTGGTTGTTCTGTTTCCAAAAATGTGTACGTCATAGCACTTTGTCCGATGTGCAAGGAAGTAGGATCAAACTACCAACTGGTATTTTGTATTTGTGACGCCGTCAAAATATTTGACTTACGGTCGAAATTTGCAACAGTTCTCAAAGTTCCAAGTTCGTGTTCGGAAGTTTGACTAAATGGCTCCGGTAAGGAGCTATCTATTTAATTTGGAGCATCAAGAGGAAAGTACAGTCTCACGAAAAGTCGGGGGGGGCAACAATGTTTACAAACAAAATCATGTTAAGAAGATTTGATGTTTCTATTTCTTCATAGACTTGCTCCAAGTCTATTCCGAGATATATCAGCACTAAGGAAGATAGTTACTTCTGCGGGGGCGTAAATCTTGAAGAGGACGCTGCGAAGGAACTTCTCCTTCGCAGCGTCCTCTTCAAGGTTTGCACCCCCGCAGAAGTAACTATCTTCCTTAGTGCTGATATATCTCGGAATAGACTTGGAGCAAGTCTAATTTCTTCAAGAGGAATGAAAAATTCTTTAGATGAGCAATAAGTCCAGTCCAATTTGACCTTCCAAAACTTAACGCAAAATTTAAAGTAATCGAACGATCGTTTCGGATTTTATTCCGAGATTCATCGTCAGCGTGTAAAAAAGTGGGTATGAATCGCCAGTAATAGGCTGGTGACAAAGGGTATCAGAAAGCAAAAGTCGTTTGAAAGGGAAACCATAACAATGCAGATCAAAAGGTAAAGTTGCCGTGAAGTAACTCTGTTATGCAAGCGGATTGGCTGAAAACGTTCGAATATGACGTAATGATAAGGCATTATTATCCGGTTATGCCCGCTCCTTACGTCACAACTTAGCTTTGAATTCGAAACACAGGTCAGTGCTTCGAATATGTCGAGCAACTGTCTCGAAAAGCAACAGGTGGCTTCGTCTGCAATGGCTTCATGGTAGGCTAACGATAGTTCTTGCTTTGAACTCATATGTTTACTTTGTTAAAAGCGAAAGGCCTGCACCCTGCCGTGACTAAGGGTACTAAACCACATGATAACTGTTTCCTTCGGGCAGTACTGAAAATATCAATCCTCGGCCTCTGCACAATACCTCACAAGCTCGGTTTGGTACAAACGGCTTCGGGTTATCATTTTCTCGTACTGCCCTCGGGAACTCGGAAACAGTTATTATAGACTTAATAGCTGGTCGCATTGTTTGGAAGAAATTGTTGCCGTTGTAATTGTCATTGAATGATTAGTGTGAGTACGTGTACTGCATTTTGGATGGTTGCAGGATGATGTTCCAGATTGTTCCGTTTTGGTTAGTGATTCATCGCGGGCGAGGAATGTCTCGGATAGTCTTGTCACGTCCGTATGCCATAAGGAGACGAGGCTTGAAAATTTCAGCAGTTTCATTATCATCTGTGAGAGGATTGAAATTATTCTATTGTTGGAAAACGTTAGAAACATGACTTTGTTACGCTTAAAAGAGTTGCTAAATTGAAAATATTTATCTGTTGGAATTGAGGAATTTGAAGTTGTTGTGGCGCAGTGGTGTAATCCTGTGACTTTGCAGCCAGAACAGTCAGGCGGAGTGGGTTCGAGATGCGGTAAGGCCTCACCACTTGAGTGTCATGACAAGGTGTCGCAGAATCGATTAACGCTTAGCTACTTCCGCGATCCCAGCACTTAGCTCTAAAACCGCAAATTCACCGTCACCTTCAGGAAAAATGTGACTCTTTTTTAATGTTCTCTTTCGTAACATTTGCTGCACTTATTCATTGATGATTAATTCCTATTTTTATAGACTCTAAGTCGCGACTTTTTATGTGGTTATCAGCTATGCTTTCGGCAAACTATGAAATGCTAGTTAATCAATTTTTAATCGAATGTTTAATTGTTTGCTTTGTGGACAAACCAATACCATACTAACAAAACTAACAAAACTAAATTTCCCACGATTAGACTTTGTTGTCAGTATAAGCGTGAGATTCGCGGACTTGTGATTGGTGCCATGATTTGCCCTATTGCCACTTGAGCAGTCATTTCCCTTGGCGTTCAAGTGGTCCTGTTTTAGCTTTGACGTTGTGAGTTGCAATTTTACCTAATATGGAGGTAGTTGTTAAGGCGTTAGGAGCGAAGATCATGACTCAGTTCTTCGGTCTATGGAATGAATACCTCCAGGTTTGGCAAAGCTCAATGAAATCCTATGTCAGAGTACAGGGAAGCACTTTTTGGAAACAGCATAGTGTGACTAAAAAGAAAAGAGAATTATTTCAAGTTCTTCTGTTTGAATATTTTTCTTCCAACCTCGAGTAAAATGCTGTGATTGCATGTCCCTGCTCGGTTCGTTGGATGCGAGGCAGCCAGCCTCGGTGTACTGTGTTAAATGTAGAAGTCAGTCAATGTCGTAGAGACGCTGATTCATTTTGTATAAATACATTGGTATTTGTTAACTTGGATTATTTTGAAGCATAAAAACAGTTTACTATGTCCACAATACCAATCTTTTCAAGTTAAATTTCTTGTAGACTTTGCTATCAGATTGAATTAGGCGCATAATATTTCGATTATGTTTGTTTTAAGAATTTTATGCCAAATCTATTCTGGTGGCTTCATATTATCAATTTAATAGCGAAGATTTTCAGTCAGCTTGAGCTTCTTAAGGGGCAGCTAATGCTCCGCCTCGAAAATTACACGTATTTTTCTTGTTTTTATAAACTGCTTATAAGAAACTCATCTCTCATGTCGCCAGAAAGTTAAGAAACTCCAGTACTGGTAAAATGTATTTTACTTAAGAAACTATTATTTGATGAAGGAAATCCTTAACATAGTTTTACTTTACTTTCACTTGTTTCCTGTCTCATATTACTGGGAAGGTACTGGAGCAGTGTCTAAACGTTGGGAAGACTTGAAAAAACCTTGTTTTGGAATTTTCACGAGGCCGCTGGAAGTGAACATGAGAATTGTTATGGAACCTTTAAAAGGGTTGTAACTCTTTAAGTAACTTTCCGTAATGGCCCAATTTCTTGGTTTCTTGTAAGAAAAATACGTGTATGCGACACGTATATGCTTAAAATGTACAAAACTCTCATCTGAAGGGGATAGATGCTCAGTGAGAAGCCTACGCTGTAATTCGACCGTTAAATGGTGTTCTTTAAAAAGTAGCCTCAGTTTCAGTTTCATATAATTTAAATTCTCTACATACAATTTATGATTCTACAGTGCATACAAATAACTAAACTACATAGACTGAATATCTAATTTTACAACAACAAAAAATACAATGTTGCAGAAAACTAAATACTAGATACAAGTACAAAGAGGAGCTAAATGATAAATTGCATGTAGGGAATTACTTAAAGGAGGAGCTCTCTCAATACGTAAACTAATCGAGGAGAGAGCCCCCCCCCCCTGCTCTGATATATTCATTAGATCAGGTAAATTCAATATAGTTCAAATAATTTGCATCTTCAGTACTAAGTTGCAAAGTAGCATAGATTTAGATTTAGATTTATCGGTCGACTTTGTTCAAGAAGTAACTTTTGAGTTTTATGTTGAACAATGTTTTAGATGAGGCATTTCTGAGGTCCTTTATTCAAAATGCCAAAATAGCCACTACCAAGCTTGCATGTTTAAATTTTCTGTCATTCCAAGCTTTAAGCTGCAGCAGTTGTCTCAAATTAGATTTTCTGCTTAATAACAGATGTGTTTCACTCTTATTTTAGGACTGAAGAGACAGAAAGCAGAAATCATTTGCACACTCTTTTGCAAACGCTTACGTGCACGATTCTCTTTGCTTCAACTGATAATGAGGTTTTCACATTTATATATAAATGTAGTCTTCTGGATTCTCCAGAAAAACACATTCGGTTAAACACTTCTGCGTAGTCCAATTGATGTATAATGTTGGTGTATTTGTTAAACAATAGTGATGCCAGGAAGGAGCATAGCAGTGGAGATAGCTCAGTGGTAGCACGCTTGACTACCAATCTACAGGTTGATGGTTCGAGTCCCCGCCCGGCCGAACCAGCTAAGTAAAGGGAGGAGGGTCGCAAAGTCTCTATAATTCCAGGTAAAAGAAATTGCAAGGTGCAGTCACACCAGAGGACAGAGCTGGACAGTGCTTCGATAAGCTACTAAGACTAAGCTCGGATGATGAACTGCGGATGATGCAGTCGAAAGGATTAAACTAAGATTGGAAGTTGCAATGTTGTTTTGGCAGACCGCAAAGACTGTTTGGTCCAGTTTCATCAAAGATACGTTAAAACCATGTTGATGTATCCAATTGATAGCAATTAACTGATTTTGAAGCATTTTGGAAAGAGCTTCGAAATAACTAATTGCTCACAGCTATTGAACAGTATGACCAATAGGAGAAGCTTTAGTCGGATCTAAGTTCTTAAAGTTGACTCGATATCTCCTCCAAAGAAACTTGCTGGAAAGAAAATTTTTCACTGACAGTTACCCTTTGCTTTACCAGTTGTATATCGGATACCTATCGTCGCGTCTTAACTTTCATGTCCCAAAACCATGCTGGAGTGATTTTCATATCACCTACGAAGCGAAGTGATTTTCGCTCTGATTTGTGGAGCGTCTTGTATCGGATAGCTCTGGTGTGATTTAAACAGAAACCCTATCCCATACGAAAGTTGCGGCGGGACGATAACTATCCGGTATTGTGTAAACCGGGCCTAATGCCCCGGAAAATAAGTGAGAAATCTGTAAAAATCTTATGGTTTAAAAGATCGCTTACGCCTTTTTTGGAATTGATACACCCCACGTCAAATACCCTTAGAATTATACTTTACTCCGTTTCTACCAACATATGAGTTCTCCGCTCCTCCGCTTTGATGACAAGCGACCTCTCATCGCTTACTTCCAGTACCACTCTTGTTGTCCAAGATAATTTTGTCATTGTTTATAATTTTGTACAGTAGATACTTCTAAGGACTATGGCTTGGTAAATCCTACTTTGACATTGACTCAAGCCTGCTCAAGAAAGCGTAAAATAGGAAAAATAGTTCTATTATTCCGAGGTTTCTTTTGACTTGCTCCAAGTCTTGTTCGTTATCTTATACTCAATTCACACTAACACAGTTAAACCAGCTCTATCTAAACCAGTTTAAATTTTAACCAATCAAATGACTGGATTTGTTTGATTGACCAATCAGAAGGTCCTATTCCATAACTTGGTTTAGTTTAAGCTGGTTTAACTTGCAGTGTGAATGGGGCATTATTCTGGCCGTCCAGGTCGAAGATAACGGACGATACTTGGGGCAAGTCTAAGGTTTCTTTGGCAAAAGACGAAAAGATGCCGTTTTTATCCAACAAGGTGGTCACTTTGGGTGTGAAGGAGTGCGATCGTCCCGTTGGGAAAAACAGTGATTCTTTTTTCGAGGAAAATGGGATCAGTGTTTCATTTTCAGTTAAAATAGCCCCCCTCCCCTGAATACTTTGACCAACCCACCTCCCTTGTTATTGAATCTACAGTTAGAATACTGATCTCAATTTCAGTTCTCTTGAATAACAAGCCCTAGCAATGCTCGGTGTATGATCTGTTTTGGTGCTCATGCCCCTTTGCTTCTACATGACACTGTAGCAACAAAATTATCACCAATGGGTCATCTTTGAGTTGGTTCTTCGTCTGTTTCAGCAGCATACTTATGCAATTAGATTCTGATTTGCTTTTAATGTCAGGACCGTCTTAAAACATGCAATGATACGCCAAATTGAGATGGATACATAAAAGACTTTCGGAACGTGAAATTTGCTAGAATTCTCACACAAGGCACACTTTCCTGAGCTCAAAACTCAAAAAGCCCTCAAAGTTCAGAATCCACCCCTTATCTTTTGATGTCTGCCTGTTTGATCAATTTTGATCAGCAATAGAATCGTAAAGCTGAAAACAATAATTATCAGTTATGTCTTGCTCGGCTTGACCATCTGTCACAAAACTTGTAAAGACTTCTTGGCGGATTCATTGAGATGTTAATGTAGAGAGAGACACACTAGCAGACTGTTTAACGCGTGAATCTAAATCTACGGCCTGCAAGTCAACTATGGCGGATTAGCATCATACAGAGGTAGGCTGCTAATGCAATATTACAGTTCTCACAAAATGGAAGAGCACAAAGCAAAAAAGGAGCTACGTCCTTTAAGAAAGCTCTTGAAAAATCAAACGTTTCAATGTAAATCATTGTTTTACCCTAGGCCCAGTTTGTTCTCCCTCCCCGACATTGATGTTAGATTGATTTTTCGTTTTCAAATTTTCTTGTGACATTAAAAGATTCCAATTTTTCCAGATTCAGCTAGATTGCCATATCGTCCCGATTTTTCTACAAGTTCCTTGGTTTATTGCTCCATGTAGTAATACAGTTTGCAATTTGTACTCGTCATTGTAGAATCACTGTAACGATGTATCTGAACTACAAAACTAGCACCGTACATATGCAATTGCTAGAATATTAACAAATCTCCGAGCAAGGAACACTATAGCAAGAATAGTTGCTGGCCTTCCCTATAAAGAGACCGATTTGTGAGTAAAGAGTTATTGAGCATCAACGACTGTTCTCAACAGATTTTTCTCTGAGTGTAGCTTGAATTCCAAGACTTAGAACGAAAAAACTGCGATTGAATATTCTGCAGTGGATTCTACCGGGTGAGTCAATGAGGCCCGGCGTTTGAAAGGCTAGTCATCCGTTCAAATTTTATCCCTTTCGCGAGACCTTAAAAGATGTGCTAAAATTAAGAGCAAGTTTCCCTAATATGTTTACCTCACAGCGATGACTTGACATGAGCACACTTTAGCACGTGCTGTCCGCTTGGGGGGAATGAAAAAGAATATCAATAACTTGTTCAGAGGGATTTCATTCTCCTAAGGGACAAAATGTATTAAAGTGTCATCATTGCTAGGAAGGAAAACAAGGGATATTTTGCTTGCTGTTTTCACTCGTTTTTGGAGGTTTTTGAAGGGAGCTTGCTGAAGACAATCTCCCATTGCGACGGGAAGGAATGGTGGATTAAAGCCGGATGGACTGCTAAACCTAATTGGACACAACAGGAATAAAACAAGGCAATTTTCAATATTATTGCTTTGACATTCAAACGTCGGGCCTTTTTAGTGACTTACCCGGTATAATGATTTTGATTGATAGATTCTTTCAGACACTATCTATAGATTTAAGTGAGCATTTTAGTTTCTCTCAAGGGATCGTGATTTGTATATATTTACTAAAGATTACGAGGAAACTTATGTTATAAACCTTTCTTTGCGTTATTACCTTCATTTACGGTTACACTTGGCAGAACTTGTTGAAGAAATTTTTTAAGGGCTTTTAGTGTCTTTTTGATACCTCATTTAAAGACACACTGTCATGGTGCTGATTGGGTAAGCAAGACAATCAAGAAGAAAGAATTAGGCAAGGTTCAGTAATTTCGCTGTACAGTGAAATTCACGAAGATGAAAATGATCTGATTCCCTTTATTCTCGAAACAAAGGATGATCGAAGAACAAAAGGGTTTGATAATTACTCAAAGGTCAGAGCTTTGTTATTGATTTCAACATCACAACTAGCCAATCACAACCACGACAGTTTGCCTTTAACTTTGGATACATAATCCAGCTGAATCATGAATAAATACAATCAGCTAATTTATACCAACTAACAGAGCAACAACAGCTAAAAATTTACATGTACAAGACGTGTTCATAGACTAAGATGAGAAATACAATATTATTCTATGTGATTTATGCCAGGTTTGGTATAAACTGGGTGCATAATTTGCAGGAACCTAGAATCGTTATTTGCTTTATTTGCCTTGTGAAGATTTCTAGACCGCTTGAATTTCTTACTTCAGTGGATATGTTATGTTAACCCTTTCACCCCCGGAAGGACCATATGGCCCAACAGTAATTAGTGAGAACTGCGAATTTTGCAGGGGGTAAAGCATTTGGAATTTTGATTGATTTGAAAGGTTATGCACAGTGCATTTATCTATTGCTTACTGAATCACTGATTATGATACCACCTGGAAAACGACAATCTACGTTAGGTTTTCCTGTTAAGCTTAATTTTAGCCGGGCGTGAAAGGGTTAAAACTGCAAAAGTCGTGCAGTTGTGGTGCCCCCGTTTGCGTTCGTGCACATCAAATTTGAAAATTTGTTTCGAAACTACCGGATGAGCCAGAAATGAGTTCCCATTTTAAAAAATTCATAGTACCAAGAATATTTATTGAGAGATTCAAATTTCAGTTAAGAGCCGAAAGGTTGAATTATGTTTGTGATTTTTCTCGCTGTCTTACTAGCACTAGAAACATTGGTAAATTTAATATTATGAAAATTTCATGGTTGCAAAATGACTGAAAAAAGGAAGAAAACATTGATCAAATTGTAAGGACTCTCCTCTCACACAGAACAATACTCAATGGGCGTTTCACCTTAGACTAATGACGATGAGTCCCTTGTTTCCCTACGGTAAACCTTGCTCAAGAGGGACTTATCATGAAACAGTGAAAAACCCGGCCCCATCTCCTGCATTCGATCATGATTCGATCGATCGAATCTGCATCGAACGACTGCCGTAGCGCTGTTCAATGGTCACTCCTCGGAAAGAAAATGCAATAAAAACCACGTTAAGCAGGCGTTTAATCAAAGAAACTTGGTATAAATCTGAAGAAGGAAGTTCACTTTACCTGGTAAGTCCAAAATGAGTCTTTCAACGCTACATTTTCCATGTTTTTAAGACCAAAACAAACCAGAGAAAACTTCAGCTACCTACCGTAGCAACTTTGTTCAAAATCTAGTCAACTGCATCATTCGAATCGAGAACACGACATCATTGTTCTCTGCCAAATCTCGCAATACGATTGGTACGTTAGGAATTGCGAAGTTTGGGCCTAAATAGGGCCAAGTTTTTCAGAGTAATACTATGAGTCTCTATTGCCTGAAGCGCCGTCATCAAGTCAAAGAGCACAGGGCAACAAGAGACTCGTCGTCATCAGTCTAGTTTCACCTCTCTCCAGAGTTATAAGACATCAATTTTCAAACAAATGCTATAGATTTTCAGTCCCAGACCAATCCATGGGCAGTGGATACCTTTCACCCGTGAAGAATCGAATTTTCTTTATTGATCTGTGCGAGCAGTCCTTTGTGATTTGATCAATGTTTTAGGCCATTTTTCAGCAATTTTACAACCATGAAATTTTTATAGAGTTGAATTTACCGATATTTCTAGTGCTACTAAGGCAGCGAGAAAAATCACAAAAATGCTTCAATCTTCCGGCTTTCAACTAGACTTTGAATCATTTAAATCTGTGAAGTACTGTCGGTGCTAAGGAGTTTCAAATGTGGGAACTTTTTTCTGGCTCACCCCGTATTTTTTCTGTAACTGTAGTCAAGTTACTTCAACTTAAGACTCGAGCCCGAAGTTGAAGGGGGGGGGGCAATTTGCAGAATGGGCGCCAGAAATATTGTAAAAAGGAAGCGCGCCGACGGCGCGCATAAAAATTTTAGGGCCTTATTCAGGAGTAATTCTCTGGTTTTTCAATTTATAAATGCCATAATTTATGTTTCCCACATTTGGAACGAAACACGAAAAAATAGAGTGCATTTGGGTCAGGATAAGGGGCGCCCTTCTTGCCGAAAATGGGGTGCCAAGCTGAGTTTTCATCCTGAAGAGGGGCAGTTGCCCCTAACTGCACCCCCTTAAATCCGCCACTGGACTCGATTCAAATCCTGCGACAAATAGTCAGGAACTAGAACTTCAGTAGAACATCTTTGAATGACCGCAAGTGGATCTTGCTTCATCACGAATAAGAAGGCTATCCAACCACTTACAAATCAAAGTAGGCAGAAAAAAGTTTCGAATCGATAACTCATTCCGTAATGAAGTTTTTTATCTCATTAAAACATTCAAATTTGATTTCAAATGCAATACATACTTTTTGTGTTAAAGGGGCATCTCGCGAAAATCATATGCTTGCAAAGATTCATATTGTTATCCCGATTGAGAAACAGATTACTTCAGCCTTAGAAAATCATTTTCATGTCGCTGATCGCACTTCTCAAATGCGAAATGCGGATAAAAAACTTTGGACCAATTTCAATTCAACATCCTATCATTCTTACGATTCGTTGTAGGCGAACAAAGGCTGCATATTTTCGTTATTGTCCGTCGGTGGTCGCTGGCGATTCTTGATTGGCTCGTTGTGCGCCGCTGGTTGAGACATTGAATGTCCTGTTGGATTCAGCCAGCAATTCAGGTTAGTTTGATGTTAATTTATTATGAAAAGAAAAAATCATAGCTTGAAGTGTTAAAGGGATCATGCAGCATCTCAAAAGATAGTCAAACCTATCAACTAAATAGTAATACAAAGAATTGGTCAGTAACGTTTGATTCAGTGCGAGCAGGCTATGTATGATCTTGCTCATGGGGTTGTTTTCCGTTCACTATACTGCTTTAATATTTTGAACAAGGACAAAAATTTATCATTTCATTGTATTGTTTACGTAGCTCCCTGCCTCCATTTTGTTTCCAAAGATGTTGCCAGTGTAGCTTTGCTGCTCGGCCTTGTACTTGGACTCATCTACGAAATAGGAAGAGCGTGACAGAATGTAGATTCACGAAGCCTATGTGATTTTGGTTTTCGAAATGAACAGGGCACACTGTGAGGCAATAGGCCCCTTTATGCCAATAAATCCAAGGAGTGAATCTCCGAATCCGGTCTATATTTCAACCACTTGTCAAGTAGCATAGCTTAAAAGAGGTTAATGTAATACAAATAAACATTTTCGGCATTGCCAACTGAAGGCAGAGAATTCGACTTTGTCTACTGGGTGAGTCAAAAATGTTTTTGCGTTTGGCGGGCTGTGGAGTAGAAATTATGCTGCCAATATTCAAAACTAAAGTGTTAGACTATCAATCAAAGGGTAACCGAGATGAGACAATTTTGATTGGTAAAATCACGGATCATTAAGACCCTGCTATTCGAAAAATGTCTGGTAAATGATGAACAAGAATGGCATGTGAAATCACAGGGAAACCAGATTAAATGTTATTAACCAGATCAAATATTTGCGGTATTTGCTATTTAATAATCTATATCATTTTTTATTAATTTTGTTACTTGGTAATTTATTCTATTATCTATTTCGTTACTTGTTAATTAACTCCATTTCTTATTCATTTTCTTATTCTTATTCACTCCAATGCGCTGCGCAACAAACTTTGACTCCTCGCAGCACTTCTCGTAGTTTTTTTTGTTTTGAACTTATTTTTGCTTGGTATACAGCCACCTTTCACTGTTTCGTAATTCTGAAGTTTTCGGTGGTGAGCCAGCTTAGTACGGATCCCCATTTGGAGCTTTACGATTAAGGTAGATCCGCAATATGAAGGTGGCTCACTGCCGAAAAATTTCAAAATTACGAAACAGTGAAATGTGGCTGTTTACCAATTAAAAATAAGTTCAAAACACAAGAAAACAAAGTTAAGGTGGTTCACTGCTTATATGATTTCAAACTGCTACACACTGGCTGTCCTATCGCTCATGCCCTGACACTCTGGAGCATGTAACGAAGGAGAAAATGTTCTTCAAATAGCTGGTTGGTTACAAGGCAGTTTAGGTCAAACTTGTTACAATGCATATAGAAGTGAAGACTTGAAGTCAAAAGCTCTTTTTTATATTCATATAAAATTTTACAATAAATCTTACGTTAAACTATACGTTTCTAATTACTTTACAACACTACAGGGACGATACCATGGGGAGCGAAATACAATGACTACCCCATGGCCAACATAAAAGCACATGCAATGTTAAACTAAAATACAACAATACAATGAACGATTTAATGTCTAATGGATACTAAACTAAACTATGCGATATTCCGTCCCACATTATATGTAAGGTCAGGGTTGTGATAATCTAACAAGGACAACGCATTATATGTAATGAGTTTTATTTGATGGAGTGTCTAATGTAGATCTTTACCTGTTACGTTTGATGAATTGCGCTTGAAGAGATCGTAGGAGAATCCTATTAGAATGAAACAGCCAACGAGGCCACCGAGAACTGCTAAGGGAACCAGCAATTTCGTATCCGATGTTTGTGTAGTCTTTGCTGATTTCACTTCCTAAAATCGGGCGAGGAGATAGAATTTTCAGTAGTGAATGACTGTAAATATTAGTGTCTAGGAAGAAGGTGGGGGCGGACCCCAGGCAAACAGCCTTCTGTCCGAGATTGCATCGTTCAGGACTCTTTCTGATGTGTATAACAACTTAAAAAATTTTATAGAAAAATGATGCATAAAACATGAATTTATCAACTTTCGGGCATAACTGCCGATATGAATTTCAAATCTACAACACATTTTTCCTTCACATTCACTAAATTTGAATCTTGCAACGTTGGATTGCAAAATGATTCCAAAATCTAGTTTCTGAAGGTGTACATCAAAGAAAAAGCTAGCCCATCCCTGGTCAAAGATTTACACCTGCAAGAGCATTGATCAACTTTTCTTGTATATATCATGGTTCTAGTTAAGACTCCATTTCCCGAAGTCTTGAAGAGTTATATATGATGAAGAGTTATATGTACATGAAGAGCTTAACAAGGACTTAATATATTGTCAACGCTTCCTGGTTTCAATTAATTTTCCAGGATTTTTATCAGCTTAATAGGGAGCTGTCATAAGGAATGGAACAGAAGGGGGCGGAAGGGATTTCAAAATTTGCCGTAAAATTATGTAGCCCAATGCAAGAAACAAAAACTGTTTACCTAGCCTCTAAATGTCTGCAAAAATAATTTGATGAACCCAGGGCTTTGAAATGAACTGTATCTAGAAACTTCTATACTGTGCAGTTCCATTTCTTCCTGTGCAGCATGCTCTCAATACTGACAATATGCGACTTCCGGTATAACGTTTTAAGGAAGGGAAGAGCTTGAAGATAACACTGTATTAGAATTGAGTGGAGAACAATGCCAATGACCAAGAAAGCAGCAAAATGATGCTGAAAATCTTTAAAACAATTGCAAAATATTGTAAGCAAATACCTTCATGGCCCATGCTTATCACCTGAAATATTTTGCTAGCCCAACATTTCCCATCCAATAGTTTTGTTGACCCTGTCAAATTCCTTCCGCCCCCCTCTGTTCCATACTTTATGACAGCTCCCTTAGTCTTTAGTGAGCCACGAAGAACTTTGATAGAATATTTTGGTGATCGTATCAGCATTTTCATTTCACTTACAATAAAAACAATACACGCATAAAAAGTTTGAGTTAAATACCTCATTTTTCTTCTGAGCGTCGTTCACCGCTTCTCCATACAATTTGTTGCGACATTTCTCTTTCAAGCAAAGCTCATGCATTTGCCTCATTTTCTGGATTGACTTGACAACTGTCTTGTTGTTTTTAGGATCCCATTGAGGCTCAGCAACGATGCCAATCCTCAGACTGCATTCAAATGATCTTGAAATACGTAAGCCTTTGCTTTCAACTAAATTCTTTACGTTTATGGCTGAATTTTTCTCAATCAAGACGCCATTGACTTCTTTGTTTGCAAGAGCATCGAACGCTTTCTCGAATGTGTCGAACTCTGATGATGAAGGAGCATTTAGACTCATAAAATCGAATAGCTTGCTGTTCCCATGTTATCCCATTGTAATTTAGGTCTATAGGTAGGCCCCAAATCATCCAAAGATTCGTTGTGATGAAGCTAAAGTGAATTGTTAATGAAGTGCCATATTTTTGAGAAATCTTTAAATCTTATATAGTTATCAGGGGAGGCTCCTGATTTGTTGTTCAGTCATAAAATCAAATATGCAGAGTTACTCTGGTTGGCTGTGGAATTACTGTACGGTAAAGTCCTGCCTTTAAGAAACTCGTTTCACAAAAACAGCCTGATTGGTTTCTTATGTAAGACATACCTCTTCAAGATAGAATGTGTATACCAATATAAGAAACACTTTTATATTCCAAACAGCTATCAAATTGTTAAGAAAACGTTTTTGAAATATGCAGTGTTGTACGAGGAATCTAGTAGTTTGAGCCAGTACTGAAAGTTCCTTGAAATTATAACCATTTGAGCTTAAAATTTTAATCCTTCTCTCTACGGTAGAGAATTGAGGCCTATTGGAGACATTCAAATATACGCCTTATGATATTGCTATGTACCACTGTCAAAGAAACTGAACATGAATCAGCCTGTATAGTTTCTTGTAGATAGGTATTTCGTTCAATGAAATCAGGCCTGAGTTTCTCATAATGCTGTATTTTAAAGGCGGGACTTCACTGTTTGTGGCGACGCTCTCTGGTTTGTGGCAAATGTTCAAGACTAAAATGTTACGCTATTATTCAAAGGCTAACTTAGGTGTGAACAATTTTTTTGGTACAATAACTAGGCCCCGTCCATACGAATACGTTTACGTTTTGTAAACGCGTATAATGTTTTCCGTCCACACTGATCCACTAATCGTTTATGGAGCATTTTAGCCTGTCCACACGTAAACGCCAAAACAATCGAAAATGAATGATGAGCATGAAGTCTATGACGTCATCGTTTACAAAAGTATGCGTTTACGACCGTCCACATGAAAACGCAAAAACAGTGTTTTCAAAACAACTGCAAATGACTGGTGAATATGAAGTCTGTGACGTCACTGTTTACGAAAGTATGCGTCTACGACCGTCCACACGGATACGTGAAAACAGCGTTTTCAAAGTATCAACATTGGAAAGCGTTTTCGAATGTATGCGTTTAGGATAACTTAAAACGCCGTTTACGTGTGGACGCAAGGTGTAAACGTATAAGAATGTATGCGTTTACAGACAGAAAGTTTGCTGGTAGAAACACCTCAAAATGACGAAAGACAACAGCGAATGAATTACGATACTTGTTCTTTGAAACTGAAATAGGCAATCAACAATTAAGACGAACCAACCTTTGACATCAGCATTGTCTTTCCTAGCGCATGTTGCCTCAGGGCGGTCTTTCATTACACCAACCTACAGCAAATAAAACAAGTTCAAAATGTTGAGTTAAAGCTGTCTGATCCCTTCCATCGACTTTTAATGTCGATTATCATCTGCTGAAGAAAGCGACTTGATTTTTCAAAATTTGAAAAATTGGCCTTGCTGAGTCAAAAAAGGTTTTTTTCACCTTTCAGCTTTTCGTAGGACAGATCTTGTAAAAGAAAGCAATCCAAAGAGATAAGAAATTGCAGACGAAGGGAATCCTCTCGGCCAGTAAAATGAAACAGTCAGAGTCGCAAATGTTTTCCTGAAACCGGTGGGCAAACAGTTGTCTTTTGCACGCGAAAGGTGGTTTTCTAGAGAGACTACATGAGTTTGTAACGAAACAAGAAGGATGAATCTGTCCAGCGCATTTTGTTATATGATTCAGAAGCTGAGAAAACACCGTTCCACTTTAAGCCCTAAACATGCAAGAATTGCAATGCTTTATGTTCGGATTCTAAATCAAATAAACAAAGTCTGCCCGACAGATTTTAAGTTGCATCCTTCCCCTCTCGTTATAAACTGGTGAATTCTCTTAACCATCTACGGCCCAGCGTCCCAGTGCGGTCCCAACAGCAAAATTTTATGAAAACATCGAGGTCCTCAGAATTCGATGAAAAGTTGCTTTGTGGACCTTCTTTGGGTGCAGATTTCGAAAATCTGCCTTTATTTCGAAAATTTTCTCATTTAGGAGCTCAAAATCGGGGTTGAAGTGGGGGCTTGAATAAAGAACATGAACCAAAATAAGGTTTATGTGAAATCTTTTAGAACCATCTTTAGGATTACCAAATTCTCATTAAAATTAGTATTCAACCCAATATTCAAACGCAGAGCTCGAGAATTTAATCCATTTTGCGAATGTATTAATCATGAGAGTGAAGTCAGGGGTAACAGGGGGCAAAGGGGTGCAAATTTGGTGAAAAGTAAATTTCATCTGACTACAACAAAATTCGGTGCACAGGGCAATTTTGATGCGGTGAATTCGAAAATGGGGTTCCTTTATTTGAATTTTCTATTCAAAAGGTTGAAATTAGGGGGTAAAGGGGGCAAGGGTGTTGGGAATTTGACAAAAAAGTGATTCTCATCATATCACGACGAACATTTGTACACGGGGCAACTTTGATAAGGTGATATCGAAACTTGGGTTCTCTCCCTTGCAGTTTTCTATTTAGAGACTGAAATCAGGGGTAAAGGGGGCAAGGGAGCTCTGAATTCAATGAAAAGTGAATCTTGCCCTATTACGACGAAAAGAGGCAATTTTGATATGGCAAGTTTGTAAATCGAATCTTTCTTCACAAATTTGCATCTTTTGGGTGAAATCAAGAGTAAGTCGGCGGCATTGCAGGTGTTCGGCGATGAAAAGAAAAGAGATCGCAAAAAAATAACTGAATCCAATGACAGCAGGTTGGTACTTCAATTCTCGTACAGGTACTTCGAATATCGTATCCATATTTACAAATTTATTAATGTCAAAAGTGAAGTTGAGGGTAAATGTTTGAAACCTGGTTGCAGATGTGAAGGAACACGAATCTCATTACAAATGAAATGTAAATTTAGAGGAATAAATAAAACAAGTAAAACAAAGTTAAAAGTTACCTTTGGAATTGACATGAAACGATCGTTGGAATAAACAACTATTGAATAGATACTTTACCTCAATTATTGGTATTTTATCTTTGATAGCAGGATTTCCAAAACGTAATCTTATCTATCCTGTATCGTTCAGTTGTCTTTTGCAAGAAATAAAAAAAGGGGGAAAATAGAGGTTTGGGGGTTAACATCGAGAACGATATGAATCGAATCTCATCTAATTTCATTGAGAGCTCCTGTAACTATCAAATCTTCTCTTTAATTTTGAAGTTCTGTACACGTATTTGTTATGGTTTATTCATGGCAAAAATTAGTTGCACAAGAGTTGTCATCATTTGGAAGATGCAGTTGCAGTTTTGGGCACAAATTACCAAGTGATATGATCGCTGAACTAGTGAAGGCCTAAGTGAGTCCGCGACCTCTTGTCATGATAACTTTTTGGCGGCAAAGTCAGAGGATTGCATCACTGCGCCACAATACCTTTCAAACTATTATTGATCAGTCATTTGACTTGGGCAGAGACTTTTTCCATTGCAGCAAATTGATTTTTGCTCAATTTAGTGACTCTAGAGTTTACGATTTAGGTCTCCAAATATGTTCCTGGGAATACTGCGCACAAATGCTACTTCCTCCCCTTTATTCCCCCTCAGAATTGAACACCTCCTAAGCTGAACGTTTTAATCAATAAACAGATATTTTGCCTATGGTACCGTACAGAAAGGAGAGCTGGAAATGTAAAAGAAAACGAAAAGGAGCGATAACCGCGTCAGTTGAATTGAGGTTAGGGGCGAGATTTGAATATGAAGCAAGTGACGACAGCACAGCTAGGCCATCGTGTTTATCGATATCTTCGTTGACCTGCAGACATGGATGAGATCTTGGATTATGAAAGTGATTTTGCTGATGATAATAACAGCATCAACGACGACTTTTCAGCACCAGGATCTTTGGATGACGAGGGAGCTCTGTATGGTGAAGAAAGTGAGGCAAGATACGATCCTGAGGGCATTGAAAGTGATGACGATGATAGAGGTTGCTGCCATTGGTCACGAACAGCTGATGTCGAGTTCCACAATACTATCAAGCCACAGGATAAGATTCTTGTGTATGGTAAGCCAGCAGTGGTCTTTCCTGACGATGCAAAGCCATTAATGCTATCGAAAGCATAATGGATGATCCGTTTATCATTTTGTGCATCGAAAGCACAAGTGAACATGGATCAAACGACCATGAGTTTATACAGAAGATCGGAGTTATCGGCACAGATGAGCAAGGGATAAATTTGATCCGAGGTTTCTTTGCCGTGAAATGGCACTTGAAAATGCTAGGAAATCCACATATCAAATGGGCATGGAGTGAAGGCTCTCTAAAGAAGATTATGAGTCGTGAAGTTTTTCGCTTGCTTCTCAAGCATTTTCAATTTGTAAAGGGCTGTGTATTACTTGCAAAAATCATCCAACCTACCATCCCCTACAGAATATAAATGCGGGCATGGAGTATTTACATGAAAAAGCGATTTCAAAGTGGTTATTTGGTTGGAAATAGTGCATCGACGGGGGAAGGGTTGGCAGTAAATGTAAAATAAACCCTTACAAAATCAGAAACCCGGACAAACGTATCCGAATGGGCTGGACAATCAGCAAACTTTGTGATCAGGGAGAGCCGGGAGGAAACGAATGATGCCAATATATATGTTGCCAATCATGCTGTCAAGGAAAGAAGACCGATAGGTATCCCAAAAATGGGAAAACTATGACATTGTTGACCAGTTATCAGAAAGGTATAAGGATACTGGGAGGCTCATCGTCATGGATGATGCATGCTATAAAACGCTCGTTAGGCCAATTCTTGAATATTCGTGTACTGTTTGGGATCCTCATACGTCAAAAAACGTCAACAATCTTGAAATGGTTCAACGCAGGAGTGCAAGATTTGTATATAGCAACTACCGCAGGACTGCCAGCCCGAGTGACATGATAAAAACATTAGGATGGGAAAGCTTGGCTGAAAGAAGAAAGAAATCCAAGATCATCATGATGTATAAGATTGATAACAACTTAATTGATATACCTAAAACTCTTTTCAAACCAGTAAACCCCCACGGACGTCGTAGTAATATGATATTCCATGTACCGTACTGTAATTCAGACACATTTAGGTTCTCATTTATACCAAGTGCAACTAACATCTGGAACTCACTAGCAGAAAATATCAGAAATCAGAATTCATTGGACTCCCTGAAAAGGGCATTAGATAGCCTAAAGTAGACACTTCGCTAGTACTTGCTATATTTGTTACTGCTAGTGTTTTGGCAAGGGGACCTCACTGTAACTGAAATATTCATCTAGAAGCCCTTGCCTCCCTATATTTTCCTCCTGTAGTCTCTCCTATTTTACTGCCAGTCCTAGACAGACGACCATCCTAGAACGTGTACATTGAAGGAAGTGGGGATGGTGTGAATATCGCCCTCGCGCTCCTGGTAAAATACAGTAACCCTACAGCAACCGAATATTACCCCTTATTTCAGCTCTTCAAGGAATCACACTGCCAAAACACATATATCTTACTTATCTTTTATTTTGATCAATCTTGTTTTTTCAATTTTTACTAACACACTAACCATTGTACGTAATACCTATACATAGGTCAATGTACAGTAATTGTAGATAGATAGATGGATAGCGGATTTCCAGCAACTAAACTGCTGGAGGATGCGAAAAGAGAACGGAACAGTCGGCTTATCGCCACTCAGCGATATAACACTGCTCACGTTCCACAGAATCACAAAGAAAACTTTAAGTTTACAGAAGCATTTGCACGTGATTTCTCTAAAACCAACCATAGTGGCTTTCCAAGTATTACGTAGTGGAATGATAACAGTGCTGTTGTTTTTTGGACAATGATATCAAGTCTCGAGAGGAATTTTGGGTCCCGATCAACATGAATCAAGGAGCAGAGCAAATTCATGTACCATTGGTTGCTAAGTTGTACCGGGAGATTAACGGCAGGGTTCATAGAACCAATCAGCAACTTTCATACTGCAGCACAGAATTCTGCAGTGTAAGAAAGCAGAGCAAAATTTTCGACAGTCTGTGGGAAATGAACGTTTTTGTAGACGGGCACACACTACGACGTAACTGTCCCCACGTCGTTGCTGGCCTAGAAAGAGATGCCACAACGCAATGTTCATTTTGATTTGACGATCATTCGAATTTGGTATACAAAATTTAGGAAGACTAATGGAACAGCACAGGCCTTGCATTATCCGACGACGAAACCACGCTCAAATAAAAGGTCCCTGGAAGCAGCTCTTTCATCCCCAAGCAAGGGGCAGTCATGCAGTGGAGAGAATTTCAGCCTCAGAATCTTCCCGCAGAGAAGGCTGCTTGAAATGGAGAATATGCTTCAAGAAGACGTCTTTTATGTGCACTTCTCCTCAGTTGTTGTCCTTTCAGAATACGATTCCTGATTTTGTCAAATTTGTGACTGACTGCCCTCATTTACCCTTGATTTCACCATCTTGAGAAGTTAGTAAAGCAGAATTGAAACTTGGCTTATGCACCAATTTTTTTCCTAATCGGATGAGACTCGACTTTCGCTGAATTTGCACTCCCTCGCCCCCTTTTACCCCTGATTTCACTGTCTGTATTGAAAATTCGAAGGAGAGGGCCTGATTTTCGAACTCGCCGTATTAAAATTGCCCTGTGCACCAATTTTCGTCGTAATCGGATAAGATTTACTTTTGTCGCATTCACAACCCCCTTGTCCCCTTTACCCCCTTGTCCCCTTTACCTCGACCTCTAAATAGTGAACTTCAAAGGAGCGACCTCAATTTTCAAATTCACCGTATGAAAGTTGCCCTCGGCGCCAATATTTGTCGTAATATGATGAGATTCACATTTCATTGATTTGTCACCCCCTTGCCCCCTTTACCCCTGATTTCAACCTCTAGATAGAAAAATGCAGAGAAAAGAGCCACATCGTTGAATCCGCCGCATCAAAATTGCCCTGTGCACCGAATTTTGTCGAAATCAGATGATAAAATATTTTCATCAAATTTGCACTCCCTTGCCCCATTTTTACAGATTTACAAATTTGTAAAATTGGATTAGATTTTCGACGTCTCCATTTGCATATTAACTTGACTACTAACTTTAATGAAAATTTGATAATTCTAAACATAGTTTAAAAAGATTTCACACAAACCTTATTTTGGTTCATCTTCTTTATTCAAGCCCCCACTTCAACCCCTATTTTGAGCCCCTAAATGAGAAAATTTCGAAAAAAAGGCATATTTTCGAAATCTACGCCGAAGAAAGGTCAACGTGGCAAATCTTCATCGAATTCTGAGGGCCTCGATATTTTCATAAAATTTTGCTGTTGGGACCGCACTGGGACGCTGGGCCGTAGAGGGTTAAAGCCCGCTTTTAGCATGCATACGGCGACAGCTCGCCCAAATAATCTCAGAGCAATTTTGCGGCTTTGTTCGTTTTGAATTACTGGTTGAGAGAAGTCCCATTCGTCAGCAATTGACAATCGTTTGAATTGAGATGTCAATCAAAAGCAGCTAATGCTGTAGCTTTACAAAATCTATCCTTGTTTCAAAGTTTCACTTGATAGTATTCTACAACCCTGTAGCTGACAAGCACAGAGTCATAATGCAGTAGAAATTGAAACCTACCTTAACAGCAAACAAAGAATTGACAGTTCCATCATTGATCAAATTTGTGAAATTTGCCATGAGCAAAGGAAATAGGCATAAACTTATAAGCATCCATGCCAAAGTTGCAGTTCTTCCGATAAATGACTTCGGTGATTTGTCTCCATATCTAAAATGGATTGAGAATGAAAAATGAGACGTACAAACCTATCCTTGGCTTTTTTATCAATGCAAGACATTGCAATATATGCTACAATTTGCTCTTCGTTTTATATGCTACAATCTACTATACTCTAACTACTATGCAGCACTAAAAGGACGATACCATGGGGAGCAAAAGACAATGTCTACCCCATGGCCAATGGCCAACACATAGAAATATACAATTAGATTTAACTACTGATAGAAACACAACTACTGATAAATGGAATCTGTTTCACATTGGCTGCCAGGTCAGCGACGGAGGCGAAAATTTCTGCCGTTCCTGGCTCCCTCCAGAGTCCCCACTGCTCAAGAAATGGCCTCTAAGGGGTTTTTAGATCACAAAAACGTAGATCATAATTTTTTAACTTTTGTGTAGATGAATTTCAAGCCTTACATCGAATGTGAAACAGAACTTAAAGAAGGGAAAAACAAATAAAAGGGGAAAAGAGGCTTTGCGATCGGGGGCGGGGGAAGGTATAGCAGCTGCTTCAAAACCACTTCAATTGAACCGGCCTTCTTTGTGAATGAAACTTAGGGCTGATATCTGGGAAGGTTACTGATTTAAGCAACATGACTGCAGCAAGGCTTTTTATTTGCTTGATTTTAAACATATTTTGGTTCCAGAATTTGAAACAGGAAATATTTTCGGCAGTCAAATTTCTCCCGGCGGCCCCCTAGTAGCCCACTAACTTCTCTCCACGTGAAAAGTTGCCCAGATGCCACAAAAGTTTTGAAAGCAGTGATCTTTTTCTTTCCTTGCTTTTACTTATTTGATTCGACAGAAGAAGTCACCGAAGAACGGTGTTTATTTATTTATGCAATTTTTGACATTTCTGTGCAGTTTCTGACAATTTTTCTTCTACAAGAAGCAATCTTTATGAATAGAAAAGCTTACTTTTCTGCTTTGTTAGAAACGGAATCATTATAAGAAACAGACACGTACCCAACAGTTGTCATGGTAACACAAGTAAACCAAAAGCCAACAGTAGCACCTGCAGAGAATTCATATGGAAAATCGTCCGAATTGCTGCTTCTTTCCTGAAAAAATAAGGACACATTTACTGTATCTGATAAGCCAGCTGTCCTATAAAAATGAAAGGGCGGTTTTCTGACACAGCAGAATATTCATTTGAAGAAAGAAACTTTGATTACGTAGGTTTACATGTAGCATTAATAATTTAAGATAATTTGATTTGTCGCTCGCTTTGATGTGCAAAATGTTGGTCTCATTTTAAGTTTCGGAACCTCTCTTCGAAACCACACAATGTTAAAAAGAGGCGAAATGAGATGAAGTTCAGGAATACCCTCAAGACGACAAAAAGGCAGCGAAAATGGTGCAATTTATATCGACTTGGTAAATGAGACCATGCGATCATTTGCGATTTCTTTAGCATCATTCTGAGATATCTACAGCAATCTGATCTTTATGGTTTGAATCAATTCCATCCATTTTCAATACCCCCAATACCCCGATTTTGCCTTTTATCAAGCGCAATTTCATAACCCAGAGAAAGGGGTCCTTCTTTCTTCACTATCTTAACCAACGGAATGTGTGACAGTTTTAATAGCAGTCTTGTTGATTTCCTGGTGACATTGATAACAATTCTTCAATTGCTTTTGTAGTGAAAATACTCGTTGGAAACATCGCCCATTGTTTTAAATTGGGAATCAAAATCATCTCTTGCGGGTGAGTCAAGAAAAGTTTACATGTTTGGCAGACTGTAGAATAAAGAGTATGTGGCCGATATTCAAAACTAAAATGTGAATCTATCAGGCAAAAGCAAAATTAGATTTGAAAATGTTTTTGGTAAACTCACTTAACTTTAACGCTATCCAGACTAGGGGGCATAAAACGTGCCCCCCCCTAGTGAATGTTTCCACGCAGCTCTTTGGATATCACTTAGAATGGGGTAAGATGGGGGTAGTTTGGGTCTAAATTGGGCATTCTTCGAAATAAATAGTGTATCCTCGCAAATATGTTGGAAATGTTGAGGATCTTTTTTCGTTTTAACAACATTGAATCTTTTTTCGTTCTTGAAAACTTGCTCCCGTTCTTTAATTTGAAGTCTGAATATTTTTTTAGAATTTTTTACTTTCCTCACTTTTGCTTGTAATTTCAACCTGTCGGTGGGAAATTTGGGTCTATTTGAGGAAAACAGTATCTATTTCGTCAGGAGTGTTGTAAATTCACAGAAATAAAAATTTAGCATGCTTTCATGGATAAATGTGATTGGATTTTCAGAGTTTCGCAGCCAAAAAGTTGAAAACTTGCCCAGAGAAAATTGAAAATAAATCGTACTACCATCGGCGCATACTTAGGCCCATTTTTGAAGATGGAAATGTAAACAAAGTTTCTTTCGAAGTGACATTTAAAAGAAGCTAATCTTTGTGTCTTGTTCTGAGACCACTAAAAAATGAACAAAAGCGTGTTCCTTATTCTGTTTTCGGTGTATCATCCATTTGCTTGCAGTATTTTCTCCATTTTTGTTTTGATTCGGGAGCCATTGCCAATTCTTGCACAACGCGACTCCTATCGAAATCCTATGAAATCCCAATAGACCCAAATTACCCCACCTTGCAAAATGATCGAAATAAAATCTACCGAATCGCAAAAAAAATTCCGAAAAAGTTTTAGCACCTTTCCAAATGACTGAACACGCAATTGATAATGATTTGTTGATGAAAAGAAGTTGCAAGTTGGCATAAATCGAAAGTTTTCTACGCTGTCAGATCATGATTAAAGCTTAGGCCGGTGAAAATCAGGAAACTGAAGCACTAGAAATTATAAAAGTATAGATTTCGACACCGCTCAAACAACTCCTGAAAGTATAGATTTCGACACCCATGGAGTCATGAATCGAAATTTCAACTTACGATCGCTTTAAAAGCGAAAAAGCAAATAGACCCAAATTACCTCGTAGACTCAAATTACCCCACCTTACCCTAGTCTGTAATTAGTGAAATTTGAGACAATCAATCAATAGATTTCAATCTATGAGACATCGTTTCGTGTCAATTTCAAAATCCTTGACCTTGATTAAAGGGGTCACATATAATTTCAAAGCGAGTGCTCCGCAAAAAAAATCCTTTTCAGTCATAACTTTTGAACTAGTGGCTCTATTACGATGAAACAAGCACTACTAGACTTGTCTTGAAACAGGCTTTCATTTGATGTAGAGTTTATTGATATTTGACGACATCATCAAAACTTGGTTGTTGTGCATGCTTGCTGACATGGTCACTATGTTGCTGACGAAGAACCATGTTACGCTTCACCAGGGTCTATAGACCTGGCTTCACTTTCCGAGAAATGACTAACATATTATGATTCAGCGGGTCTTTTTATCTAAATTTACAACCTTTTGCAATCTTTTAAACCAATCTATGACAAATTTAGAAATAATTTCTCTTTTTGTAAACAAAGTAAGTAAATGCTGACATCAGCAAAAATTTTAGCAATACGAGGCATAAATTTCAAAATAAGAATTACAAGGATATAATCTTTCTATGGTTCAAATCTCATATTTCTATGTTCTATCAATTAGGAGACGCAACACGACAAAGTCTGTGTGGTTTTGCACCTAATTTAGCAGCATTTGCTGACGTCAGCACTTGGTCGCGTGACATGAACAAAAGCAAATGACCTGATCTTGTTTTTCTGATCATTCTTGTTTCTTGTGCCAAGTTTCAAACCTGTGGCTTTTATGGTTCTGAGAAAACAGAGGGAGGCACTGTGGCCCCAAGTCTCCCCAAACAAAGTTTCAGGGTTAAAACCTAGAAATTAGAAAATGCCTGCAAGAGGCATTTATGGAAACGTGATTCCACTTTCCATTCTGGTCCATGATTTACAGCTATTGAAGTCAAAATTCTATTTCTGAAACTGACGATTGCACTGTATTTAAATTTCAATGCCAAATAGATCATTACCCAGAATGGAAGGTGGAATTCTCGACTCCCATATAAACCCCTTACATGCATTTCCAACGTTTGGTTTTAAAGATAAGTGACTTTGTCAAACAAAATTTCCTCATATAACTTAGCTTTTGAGTGATCAATTAATAGTTTAGGTTTGAACAATGGCACTCTCCAATGCAGAGGTTCCCCAATCATCGCATTGCAAGCAAAAGGATCATAGGGAGGGAACCTAACCTATGGTAGGAGAGTAGAACAGTGGCCACATACTTCATCACAGTCTGCCAAGCGTGTAAACTTTCGTTTGACTCACCTTAGACATATTCTGGAATTAGTTTGATTCATAACAAAAAGCCTTGCGGCACGCACCCCTAGGTAGTGAAGTGCCCCATGGGTTTCAATACGTAAGTAAAAAGGTTATACTCACTGCAAGCCAGACAACCATCCCAAATAACGCAGCAAGGAGCAACACAATACCAAGAAGCTCCCAACTATTTACAACACCTTGCCATATCAAGGACAACAAATCTCCTTTTACCTTCCTCTCGACAAAATGCAAAACTTTGGCATCGACGTAGAACAAGAATGGAAACCCATCGACAGTTTTATCATATTCTTCAGTCACTGCAACGGGTAGAAAGAGTCTTGGATTCTTAGTTGTTGACATGTTGTTTGTCTCTTTCTTTATTTCAGCAAGGAGGTCTGCGTATGAGCCCAGTGGCTCTTTATCAAATTGTAATGTTATTCCCGAAGTATTGCCAGTCTCAGCGGGCACAATAATTGATGAGCTTTGACCTAAATTGATCAGAGGCATATAACGGCAACCACGCTTACATGTCGACTGAAGCATGTCTAATATCTTCTTGTAGATGCCGCTGAATCTTGTACCATTCTGTGAGAAATATGGTGCCCACTCGATCCATGATACTCGGCATGTCTTCCCGCAGTTTACGTTGATAGCACTTGGTCCACTACCTACGCATTGTTGAACATCAGTACGTTCATTATAAAGTTGAATTTCTTCGTTGGCTGTGGTCATTAGAGGCACAGTGATCAACATAAGAGTGCAAAAGGTAACCATGCCACTTCTTGTACATCTGAGCATCTCCATTATCACTTTAGGAGATGAGAACTCCTTCAAGGGTGATTCCCTTTATATAGCACTTCAAGTTTTACAGCTGCAGAACGTAGCACTTGGTATGCTGCAGTATATAGCACTCCTTATGTTGCACTATATAGCACTTTCTCAGCTCTATCTCCTAGAAAGGCTTCTCAGCTCCTTCTCGGCTCTATGTTGCAGAATTCCAACACCCTTCAAGGTTTAAGATGCAGCATCTGGAATTTTTGACTTCCTTAGTTTCGCAAGTAATTATGTTCAATAATACTGCTGGTTTCACTTGACACCCTATCAACTCCAGGGACTACTTACAAGGATGTTGAGATTCAGTGACCCTTCTTTAAATATGTCACCTGTACACGTGAATTGCTCGTTAGCCAATTATCTGCACTGATCAAAGGGTTGTACCAACAATCCATCTGATGATCATCCCTTTGCGATGTGATTACTTTTTCAGCTACCAATCAGCGCTTGTTTGTCCACGATTATCAATTGAGCTGTTTGCCTTTTTATTAAGATATATCCGAATGAAGTTGGAGCTCAGCAGATTCAAAGTCTCTTATGTTTGAGAGCTTATGCAACACCAATTAAATCATCCACTTAGTTTTCGTTTGGATTATCATATGAAGCTGATTGCAAACTTTCAATTTTATCTTCTCTCTACCTTATCAATTCATTTGAGCTGTGATTTCTTTTGAAAATGTTTGCAAGGAGGGCAATGTTTCCATAACATCATCGTCGAACCAGCTTTGTGGGTTTTTTGGTTTGCTTAGATTTGTGTCAAAATGTCTTCTTCCTTCAGAAAGATCGAGAACATGTATTAAAGATTCATAAAGGCTCGGTTTCACTATGAAAGAAGCACTCAAATTAAAGGATCTAGCCAAAATCTAGTGACTCTTGTTTATTTAGTTCAATAGACGATTGCATCGCACTAAGATTGGAGGCAAGGAAGTTTCTGCCAAAACTCATTTGGTGTTCTCCTACATTGATCAACATAAGTAATTCCGATGCGATCTGACTTTCAAAAATATGACTTCCAGAATTGATGCAACCAAGCTGACTACCATGACAACAGGAAAGTTTGGAAAAACTTACTCCTTCATCAAATTTGATCTATTGACCAAGCTCTGTGTATGTGCCAAGTTTTGTACAGATACAGTACAGTCCGGTCTTTAAGAAACTGCATTACAAGAAACTCAGGCCTGATTTTTCTGAACAAAATACTTATTCATGTTCAGTTTCTTTTTACAATGGCACATGATGATATTTCATGGCATATATTTGAATATGTCTCAAATAGGTCTCAGTTCTCTTGAAACAAGAATGAAAGTCTAAAGCCATTGCTGAGAATTCCTTTGCTAAAACTTTCAGTACTCGCTCAATCTATCACTTTCTTGTGCAACTGCTCACACTTTAAAAATGTTTTCTTAACAATTTTGACAGCTGATGGAATATGAAAGTCATTCTTGGCGAGACTTCACTTTATTCAAAAAATGTGTTAGGCAAATCCCTATAGAAATGCTGAGAATTCCTAATTGGAACGCAGTGCATCATGGAGCTTCTCCAGTTCCTCGTCACAATCTTTAGTGTAATCGCCTATGCAATCCATTTCATGCTTTGTATCCACTTTAGAGTAAGTATTTTTAACAGTGATATGGGGTTCTTGTCGCGTCGATTCAAGGTGGCTCATTAATTGTGGCCACAGAAGTATTCTGAGAGGTCAAGTGTTCCGAAAACATCCATGTTAGTGACGTACATCACGAAGAATTAGGCTTGCTTCATTCAATTTTAGGTAAATTATTTCCATAAACAAAAGTCCTTGTTTCTATGTTGAGATTCATCATTTTTCATTTTTCATTGCGATCTTCCTGAGTGTCTTAATGCTACGCTCTCACATGACGTCTCTATTGGTTAAGCAATTGCTCACCTAAACACACTAATGAAGTATGTTGAAGTATCCTAGCTTCAATTTATTTTAGGTGAATATTTTTCATAAACAACTTTTCTCGACTTGAATTGATTTTCCACTTCTCATTGCTAGCATCCATAATATTTTTAAGTTTGCTTTCATGTGAAATTTGGAGTTGTACACCAATTACTTACCTAAAGACACTGATGACATAAGCGATTTTTAGCCCATCCAGCTTCAATCAACTTAAAATGAATAATTTCTTAGATAACCTTCCTCATTTTGTGCACATTTTCCATTTTCATTGATAGCATCCATATTACGTGATGTTGACGGTGGTCGAGTAATTGTTATCAGAGGGTGCATATGACATGTTGAAAATCTTTCACCAGAGATACTTAAAAAACAATCTTCTCGTTTCATTTTCAAATTCATCACTTATTCTACCGGGTGAGTCAGAAAAAACGCCATGCATTTCAAAGACTACTGCTCCCAAGAAATGATATTTTGCAATATTTGATTAAATAGCTAACATGTTCAATTAGCAAGAATCCCTAATGCGCTTACCTTGCAGCGATGACTTTCAGCACACTTTGGCACGTGATTTCTTTGTGGCGGGTTGAAAAGTGTTCCCCTAGTTTGAATAACTTATACAGGGGGACTCCATGCTCCCACGAGAACAAAATACATGAACGCATCCAAGAGTCATCATTGCTTATAAGGAGAACAAAGGGAAATCTTGCTTGGTGTTTTCACTCATTTTTGCAGGTTTTCGAAAGGGATTTTCTGCAGGAGATCTCATATTTCGACGCGAAGGAATGATCGATTAAAGCCGGGTAAATTACTGACCCTAATTTGATGTATCGAGGATAAAATAAGACACTTTTCATAATCATTTCTTGGATATTAGGGATCAGGAATTTTTCAAACGCCGGGCGTTTTTATTGACTCACCATGTAGAATATTTGAAAAAGGTTATCTGGAGTTGCACATTGGCCCCACATGGGTCGCTGTTAAGTCATCGCTCTCCTTTGGCCAAGGAGTCATAACATATAGAAGTTTGCATCTTGCAGTAAGCTCACAGAATTATCAAAGATTTCAGAATGCAAAACCAGAAGGTTTGGAGATCTGCAATTCGCAAAGTTAAATTAGAGTAAGTAAAGCGACGTTTCAACCAGGGGGAGGGGGGGGGGTAGGTAACTCGAATCTTGGGATGATGGGGATCCTTGTTCCCGTATGTCAGAGAATTTGACTTTACCTCTTAAGAATTGTAAAAACTGTGCAGTTATTGTAATAATCGAAACCAAGTGACACAAGGGCCGCAGAAGATTGTTGGTCACAATTCGTGCTATCTCTGCGTCACCAGCAACCTTTGCCGTCACAAAGCAGGCATTAGCATTTTAACAGATTGAGCACATTGCATTTTTAACAGAACAGCACATTGCACATTGCATTGCACAGTGCACATTGCCGAGCATTTTTAACAGATTGAGCACATTGCATGTGCGTCAGATCTTCAAATGGTCTGAATCATAGAAATATTTCGTTACTTGCAGCAAATAAGAAAAATCAAATCTTATGATTCGGAGCTAGCAGGATCCTATAAAGAACACTGAAAGTATGGACCTATTGTCATGTTTCCGGTGGCTAGCTTCGAAAGAACGTTTGAAGCTATAGTAGGAATTTTGTTAGCACAACGTGCAGAAAGTGACGTTTTGGCTAGCCCAGGCTAACCCAAAAGCCATTGATTTAAAAGGGCACCTTGAAGTTTGTACACTTGTCAACCCAAAACTATAACATTCTTAATGACTTAATGGTGGGTAGTCTTTATCAAAAATACCTTTGGCCTCAAATCAATACAAGCTCAGATTGATCTGACACAAACTCTGCAACTGAGGCAGACAGATGTCATTCTCATCAACACCAGAACCATGAATAGAAGTACATTCCACATATTTTTATCAACTGTTTCAAGCAGTGAGCAAAGTGATCTACTTCAATAAAAGATTATTCTAAACATGTTAGCCTGAAGGTTTCTACCAAGATTTGCTGCGATTAAACTTACTCAAAATTGGCGGCGTGAAATTTGACAAGATGCATTGCATTTTTGCTTTGAAATGTTCTGTAATTGCATAGAATTCGATTAAAGAACGCAATAAGCCCTGGAGACATCTCCGTCTGTTCATCCATAGAGAAATTGTCTGTTGGAAAAATGGTTGGTTTCTGCCCTAATTCCGATGAAAGGGCTTACTTAGGCACACTCGTATGTGTGATACTCTTTTAGGCACACTCGTATGTGTGATATTTTTTGTTAAACATTCGATTCCTTTGATCGCTAAAAAATTTTGTTTAGTTCCACAACGGATTTGGACAGTGACGTAGTGGAGCGACTGAGGTAGTTAATGATTTAGCTATACAAGAGGCCCTGAGGAGGCAGATAAACCAACTAAAATTTGCCACATTTCCTACATTAAACGGTGTTGTGTTTTCATCGGCGTAGTCGGGGCAGGCTCTACACATCATAACATCCATAATTTGGGTTTATGGAAGTTTAATGTATGAAGGTTATCTGGCGCAAGAAACATAGTGAAGATGGTGGCTGAAACTGAACGCAGCCAAAATTTGGAGTCCAGGATATCCACTAGGAAACACTCTTTGGACCACGATGTTTAGATAGTCGGAGGAAGCACCCCTCGCAGAGCATTTGCTGTCAAAATGGGCTTTTTCTAGGTACTGTGCTAATTGTGTTCAAGCTCTCTAGAAGATAACAAAGCATTTTGTGCATTTCTTGATATACTAAGCTTGCGTTCAATTCAATTCATAACGGTAATCAATTTACCAAAGGTGTTGGGGTATCTTCAGAGATGCCTTAAACAGGGACGCCGGAGCGATGGTATGGCAAGGGGGACGAAGGGAAACACAAGGGTACTCTTGACCGATGACAAGGAGAGCGAACCGAAAAAGTTTGTGGCCACACCCTTTAGATTCGCTGAAAATGTTATCAAGAATATTCTAGCTGATGTAAACGATTTTCTCTTTGCATAGGGTATGAACAATGCAAGTTGCAATGTTTATTCAACTTAAGGGTTGAATTCATGGTTCTTATAATGTCAAATTGAACGTTGTTACAGAAATGTATTGTTCCATTAAAAGGGCACTCTTGCCCCCTTACCCCTCTTTCAAAACGGTACGAGGGATGATTGCCCCCCCCGCGAGCCCCTTCTCCAGTGTTCCTGGGCCTAAAGTATTGGTGCAATTCAAGCCCCGTTTCTCCAAAATTGATAAGCATCTTACTAAAATTGGTTTGGTAGAGAAATCAAAGCTGTCCTAAGGGACGGAGCAAAATTTATCATATGACATGGCCGGTGGAGAAGAAAAATTCTTGCCAAAGAATCTGCTCACCCTGTGTGGAATTATTGCAAACAAACCAAGTGCCCCGTCACCCTTTCCATAAAAAATGTATCCGCCCTGTTCTCATAAACTAAAGATGTTGATAGTACCACTGATGAAATCGTAGCAAAGTGAGCACTTGTCCTTACGAATCTGCGTCAATGAAAAACATTAACTTTCAAGACGAAGAGATATGACTGATGAATCGTTCTTGACAGCAATCAACAAGGAAATTTTACATAAGTTTATAGACAATCCTTTCGAGCATCCTCACCTTGCATGCAAGAGGTACAATTTCGTCCTCAAATGAACAATTTTACATTTCAAACTTCATTCCAAACGTCATTTTGAGCTTATAAATGTTACTGCCCCGTACATATTTGCTTTATAAAAAGTGTTTGCCCAGTTCTGCACAAGCTTAAAAAAAGTAATTGCCCCGTTACGTTTTGCACCGGCCATGTTATAAGATAAACTTTGCACTGTCCCTAACAACGTCTTGATGTGTTTAAGGAGTGTTTGAGCTCTTCTGTAGAAGATCAGAAATCAGGAGGATGCTTTGAATTAAGTAAAAACAAAAACAAAAGCTGAAGTCTTAATGAATGGACTTCTTGTATAAGTCGTGACCACAAAGCAATGCGATTAAGTCATGGCATCAAAGAATCCTTAAAAAGACTCTGCATGGTTTTGAAAAAGTGAAAATTTTTCACTTGCTTGCAAGAGAAAATCACTTTACTTTGATTCTCATTTTTTCTTTCAATGAAATTGGCTCTCAGCTCCTAAATTATTCAAGACTCAGCCAGAAGTTATTGTAATCAAATTTCAACAAATGGTCCCGAAGTTCATTATGATACCAAAGCTTCAGAGGATAATTTACCGCATTCATTTAACAGTATTACCTTAATCAGGGTGGGAGCATCAAAGTGCAGGGATTTAGTAAGATTTGCAGAGAAGCGAATTTTTGTTTATTCACCTAACTTGAATTCTGACCAAATAACAAAACTTGATGTAGGAAACTGATAGAAATTTTAAGATTTTGTAGAATTTTCCCATTTTACAACGCAAAGAAATCTCTGATGTGGCATCGCCTTTAATTTCAAGTTCTCTTTCCAAGGAGAACAAAATGATGTCAATTTGAACGTGACAGCAGCGAAAGGATGGCAACCAGGAAGCAGAGCTTGTGTTCAGTTGCCCGACGTCACCAAATTTTAAAGGTGGGATCCGGCGGAGCGGTTCCGGGATATGTCGCGCGACGCAACAAAAGTCCCTGGGAATTTTGCAGCAACCAAAAGTTGATTTTTTCAATTAGCAAAATTTTCTTTCGAATTGTGCCAAGTATCTAGTTGGATCTTATTCTGAAAATTACGTGGTTTAGCACTTGATATCCTCTCAGAAGGATGGAATCTCTCTGAACAGCCACGCTATGCTCACAGGGATAATTTTTTGTCGCTAAGGTAGAAATATTGGGAAAATCAATTAAGATTTTAGCAGAGTAACATCATGTGACTATGATTTTTGGCAGTTTTTGACTGTTTCTTTACAGGGCTTTCTCCAGAAAGTCCATCAGAAATTCAAAACAGAATGGCTGATGTCGGTAAGGTAAAATATTTAGCCTAGATATAGTCTTCCTCTGGCAAACACAATGTCTACCAATATTATTGACTTTACTAGGTAGTAAGGCTTGATTCCATTATTGACGAAACCATTTCATTTGGTTTCTATGGTCACCTTATGTTGTTTCCCCTTCTGCTGTCCTTAATATTTGTCACCCAGTGGAAAGCCACTTTGCAATTTTTCAAATCTCCAAATAATACTTTCAGCCCTACAACCCAAACCTTTTGTGAAAAAGTTGACTCTTGTAAAAGGTTAGGAAATCCTGGAGAGCTTGATTTTTGAAAGAAATGTTTTCTGATATAACGTCTTTACTACTCTTTACTAGCTACATGATCTGCTTACTATTGAAATTTGAATGCTAAGTAAATCATGGACCAGAATTGGACCAGACAAGGACCAGACAAGGACCAGAATTCAAGGTGGAATGCTATATTCTGTACACACTATGTACAGAAGTATGGTTGAGCCTTATTTTCGTTTCTGTTGCCCCGTTTGGGGTGTTCGTGGCACTACTGCACTCAGCAAGCTTCAGAACCTCCGAAATTGTGCAGCTAGAATCGTGACAAATAGCCCCTGCAGAATGTCTGCGCCACCCCTCATCCGGCAGTTGGGGTGGCAAACGGTCAAAGAGCTTACAGAAGCAGAAACATTGAAAATGGTCTATAGGTCCATTAACCATGAAGCGCCCATGTATGTTACAGGGCTCTGAAATTCAAGTTTGTGCAGTAGGTACTGTTCCAAAGGTGATCTGAAACCCCCTGCGCTAGAGCACTAGACAGCTTCGTAATACCGCATGTAGCCAAAATTGCTTCTTGTATAGAGGACCTAAGCTTTGGAATGATCTTAAAAGAGAAAGGAAGATGATTAATACTATTACCTAACTCAAATGGTCACTGAAAATGACAAATCCTGAACATTGTCGCACTTTTCCTTTACTTTTACATACTTCACAATAGTTCTAATCTTGAACTGTAATTTTTTAGTTTTTTCTTTTGTAACAGGGCAGTTTGTAAATAAACGTTACTTTGTGGTGAATACTTACCCTGCTTAGATATCATAAAATAAAATGAAATGAAATGAAATGAAATGAAGCTGTTCCAATGCAGTCTCCTTGTCAGTTCGTTCCTAATGTTTGCGTCTAGAGGTTAGTGATTTTACCAAGCAAGTAAGTAAGTACAAATTTGCCACAAATAAAAAAGAGAAAAGGAAAAGCAAATGAAAGAAGAAATAAATTGATAAATAGAATATTTACAATTTATTTTAAATAGTAAGTTAAAATACAAGTTAAAAACACCCCTAATTAAAGTGGCAGGGATAGCATTAAAAGATCGAGTTGACCTTATTTCCATAATGGTCCCCCTAGAGGTGATTGCAAAGAACAAATATGTATATATATATATGTATATATATATATATATATATATATATATATATATATATATATATATATATATATATATATATATATATACACACACATATATATATATATATATACATACATACATACATACATACATACATGTATATTGGAATGCGCTTTGGATACAGCATAATTATGTTAAGGCCGAGACATGAATGTGAGAGAGGATGCGCTTTGGAAAAAATTGTCCTTGATTTTGTGCTTAAACCAATTGAGCAAAGTTTTTACATCTAAGTTAGTCTTTGACTGTTGAAGACTAGCATTTTTATTTTGACTATCTAATGTGTATTTTTCTTTAACTGCCTGCCAAACGTGCTAACTTTTAATTTGACTCACCCGGCAGAAAGCAGCTGGCTAGAAACGAGTGGAAACGACGTTGGAGTCTTGTACTGGGTGGGTCAATGAAACTCCTGGCATTTGAAAAGACCTGCTGCCTGAATATCAAAACAATGACATCGAAAACTGTCTTGCTTTATCCCCGATATGTCAAATTAGATTCAGAAATTTACCGGCTCTTATCGGTCATCCCTTCTCATCGAAATAGGAGATTTTCTGCAGTAAAAACGAGTGAAAACACCAAGCAAGATTTCCCTTCATTCTCCTTCCTAACAATAATGACTCTTGGACGTGTCAATGTTTCTTGTCCTTATGGGTTATGGGAGAATGGAATCCCTCTGAATAAGTTATTCACGCTAGGGGGAAGACTTTCCAACCCATCAAAATTTTCAACCCGTCAAAATGAAAGCACTTGCTAATGCGCACTGAAAGTCATCGCTGTGAGGTTGACACTTTAGGGAATCTTGCTTTTAATTTTAACACGTTTTTAAGGTTTCTCAAAGGGATTCACTTTATCATCAACAGAATCTGAACGGAGTGACCGAGTTTAGTCAAAAAAATTTCTAACAAATAATTTAACATGTTAGCTATTCAATCAAATATTACAAAATATCACTGCTTATATGCTCAGGGAACAGTAGCCTTTCAAACGCTAGGCGTTTTTTTACTCACCCGGTAGAATCATTATGTCAGTGCTTGTTCAAAAGTATTGGATATTGGTTACCATTTGATTAACTCATAACTTAAGAAATATACAAGACTTAAATCGAAGCAAATTGAAGAAATTCGTGTTAAATTTGTGTTACGCTAATTTCATGTAATCGAATATTTTCATTAGCAGATCTTCACTTAGAAATTGGTTAACAGGGTTCATGCAATAAAAGTAAAACAGGAAGATGGTGATTAAACGCAAAATATGAAGACTCAAATGACGTTTCGGGCATAACCCTTCATCAGTAATGGCGAACTTCATCAGTAAATGGAGTGCAATCCCCAAAACGTCTATTCATTTTTATTCAAGGTAGTCGTGTATATGTAAAGATAATACCCAAAATCACTGGCTGAAGGAAACGCTAAATTTAGGGGGAAAATTTACACTTATTATGAATCGAGCTATTCCTGTCCTAAGTTATCACTTCGTGCGCGAAATATCGACTCACTTTCCTTCTGTCTATACTTCTCATATTCGGACGCGCCCTTCTTATCTCAGCGCGTGGCACTTCGTGGCGGCAAACTGACATCACCTCAAGGGCCCTAGAGAAATTATGCCACTCAAACAGCTTTTCCGTTTCGTTTCGTCAGAGTTGAGTGGCATACTTTCTCTAGGACACTTGGGGAAATGCCAATCTGCCGCCACGCGTGAGGATTAAAATGGCGCCTCCCGGAAGAAGTACAAACAGAAGGAAACTAAGTCTATATATCGCGCACGAAATGATAAATTACGATAGGAAGAAATCAATTTATAATACATAGATCTTTCTTCTAAATTCAGATTTTCCTACAGCCCGAGCGCACATAGAAATGATTGATGCATTTGATGTGATAAAATGTAATTTTACAGACTTGGCAGATGATGGTGAATACAATACAAATTGATAAAAAGTTGAAGTGAAAAGAATGCAAAAGCATAACATTTCGTTAACCAGGTTTCATTAATCGCAATTCATCGCCGATGATTGTCTTCCAGCATCGGCCATGCCTCTAGGGTTTTCGGAACTTTATCAGACCTTCCTGCGAATTTTTCAAGAATGTGTGTGCTTTTTATTCCAGTTTTATCCCATCCATTCGAGAGACTAACCCTTCTGAAAGAAAAAGCAAGAACAAACCTTTGAAGAAGTCCTAATCCTGTTTACAGAAAGAAATCTTCTTGCTAAAACTGAAAGTGCAACCAAAGATAACCCATGTTTATCCAATTTGATTGACGCCTCTAAATTTGTTCTTGCTTGCCTCGCTGGCCACTACAGTTAAATGTATCACAAATTCAGTGACAATCAGTGAGAACTTCATTCATTAAATTTTCAATCCCTTGTTATTCACGGTGGCAATTTCAAGGTGCTTTGTTTAAAATCTTTTATTACTGGTTCTTGAGATGAAATACAAACCCGCATTATCGCTTGCAGAGAGCAGAACTGTGTAGTTTTCTTCTTTTAGCAAATGCTTAGAGAGAGTCTTCCGTCGCTAGGAAACGGATATTTTTAATATTTTAATAAACCACCAGTTCATTTACTATTTACAAGGACACACTCTACTATCTGTCAATATTCGGCGAAAGATATTCACTTTCAGGGTTGAAAGCACTGGCAAATGATCTCCTCTAAATACTCTTTGTAATTCTATTTGTTTCATTTTACATGCTCTTCTGCGTAAGAAACGGTAATTGAGAATGAAATTTCCACGTTTAGTTAAAGAGTATTCAATTGATTTTCCTCTCCGGAACCGGGTCAGTAGGTAGGTAGGTAGGTAGGTATTTATATTTAACGTGGCTAACCCGCGAAAGTCTGAGAGACTTATTTCCAGCAGAGGCCACTGATGTTTTACCATCAGTTCGCCGCAGCTACCAGATTTCCCTCACATGGCTCTGGTCGACCCGGGCTATAGTTACGAACAGCGACCAAACTGTCCAGCGTGGGATTTGAACCTACGGCCGTTCTGACCTTTGGTTTACGAGTCAGACGCCTTAACCACTCGGCCACGCGCTCGGAACAATCCAAAACCTCGGCTTGATGTTGTCCTGAATCCCAGTGCAATGTTCTGCCCATGTAAGTTTCGTTTATACTTTACCGGTACAACCTAAGATCCATAACAAAGGTGTAATGGATCAATCTTCCTGATGCAATTTTGCTACCCTTTTCATGAAAATCATACAAGCACGTAATGAGCCACCTTAAGTGCAGAGCCACACGATTAAGGTGGCTCTGCACTTAAGATGGCTCACTACCGAAAAGCTTCAAAATTAAGAAACAGTAAAAGGCGGCTTTGTAGAAATAAGTAAAATAAAGTAAAGTAGAAAGTAAGTAAAGTAAAAATAAGTTCAAAATACAATGAAAACTCTCACACCGGATAACAAAGTCACTCTAAATGTCTAAATACCAAAAGTAAAACAATTGGTTCGTGGACTGTCGACAAAGAAAACTTCCCCCAAAATATGCCTCACTGAAAACGACGAGCCCTTATCAGAGAGGTGCTAAGAAATACTTAGAAAAACCGATACTGACCTTTCGCTACCCGGGGTCCCAGAGCCTAATAAAGATTACCCAGGGTAATCTTTCGCCACCCTTACGAAAAAAAAACAATGGACAGAGGGCTATTTCTTTTCGTGGACCTAAGCTTTGGAATCAACTTGAACCCGATGCCAAACATGCACCTTCCCTTGCCACCTTTAAGAGAAGAATCAAAAACTAACAATGATGACCATTCCTATTTCGTAGTACCTATCTTCTTATTTGTAAATGTTTCTTGCCACGCCCCCCTGAAAAACAGTTCTCATGGACTGACGGGGCTACCGTGCCTAAATAGGTAAAATGAATGAAATGAAAATGTGCCCCCTTCTAATAACCGAAACTTACCGTCATACCCATTTTTATGATGAATTTTGGCGGAAAATATCCATTTTGACTACTTCTAACTAATTTCTGGACAACCAACACATGTGTAAGGAAAATTTGTCAAAAAAGGGACCCATATTCAGTGATTTTGGGCCCAAAAACCCACCCATATGGGCGGCACATCCTTAACGTGTTATGTACCCCCTGTAAAAAACCCAGAAATCGACTAAACTCCAATATGACAGTGATCAATGTCACTGTGATCAGATTAGCTTGACTGAGGCAACAGGCACCTGGCCTGAAAGTTCACTAGAATTCTTTGTAGGTGTCCTGAGCTACGAATTTGTCATTAAATCGGTTGGTACTGAAAACTGAAAGCCTAATACTTTTAGAAGTTGTTTGGTCTGGAAAACAGGAATTTTCAATGACAAAAATTGCAAGAACTCGCAATGGAGCGTCTGAAGTTTCTCATTCGGGTGAGGGGGGTGACAGGGGGAGTCTTTGGTACCGGTACCAACTCATAAGGTACCAGGTTCCACCCAAATTGAAGGTATTGGTGCCATCAATTTTGGGGGAAGGAGCTAATAGCTGATACTTAATATAGTACAGTTAATCGTGAATATGACAATTTCTGAAAGGAGGTCTACGTTGCTCCGTATGGGGCTCTTGTGGTGCTTCAAAGCTAGACGTGCTTCAAAAAATTACAGAATAAAGCCGCCAGAATAGTAACAAATAGCCTTTTGATGCATCTGCAGCCCGGGGGGGGGGGGGTAACTTAACTTGTCCATGGTAGGGGTTGTGCCATTTCTTAGGGTACCTTTTTCATGATAGTTTCCGGATTTATGGGTATGGTTTTCAACAATTTTTGGCATCTTCCGGATTTATGGGTATAGTTTTCTGGCTGAATTCATTTATTGGTGAGCTGTTTTGGCATTCCCAGATTTATGGGTATGATTTTCAGAAATTCTCCAGATTTATGGGTATACTTTCGAGAAATTTCTCCGGATTTATGGGTATACTTTTGAGAAATTTCTCCGGATTTATGGGTGGTACTTTTACGATTTGAATGGCACAACCCCGTATCTTGGAAACTCAAGTTACCCCCCCCCCCCCCCGGGATCTGCAGCTCCTTTGCTCCAGAGACTTGGTTGGCCATCTGTACAAAAGCTGATATAAAAAGAAACAGTCTCTGGAACAGTCTTAATTTGGAAACAAAGATGGCTCCCTCAATCAATGCCTTCAAGTCCAAACTCAAGGAAAAATAATCATATACATTATTTTTTATTTTTATTGTAAATTTTGTATTATATAACTCTTTATTTTGTAAATAGTTTTTGCAGGGCCAATTGTAAAACAGTATATAGACTGAATTGTACCCTGGGTAAATAATTTTAAAATGAAAAATGAAAAACGTCAGTTCCTCGTGCAGGCGCGCAACTAGGAATTTTAAGGGGCAGGGGTCCAAGTCAGTAAACCAGGGCACACTTCAGATCATTTCAAAGCATTGATTTAGTCTTGGATGTCAGTTTATAAAATCAGAAGGCGAGGGCAGAAATCAAGGATATTTTTCAAATGTTCGCATTTGTAAATCATATCTACAAGTGCGGTAACTGAAGATGGAGAGGGGTTCGGCGGCTTGCCGCGGGAAATTTTCTTAAATCACACTCTCTAGATCGTCGGAGAATGACCATCGTAAGAAGTAATAAAAAATTGAAGAGAATGTAAAAACCCGCCAATTTTCAGCCGTACTTAATCATCCTTCATGGTTAGATGCAGACAATTTATTCGGAACGATATCCCAATTCAAGCAAAGAGAATTCCCAAACTTACTTCAAGATATTTGCAATTCAAGAAAGCATTCAACAACTATTGATACTTGATCGCAAAGAAACCGAAAAAATGCAAATCAAATGCTTCAATTTCATACAATCTTTCTATGAAAAAGGGCACTTTTGCCCTTTCGAAAAAAAGGGCACGGGTCAGGACCCCCCTTAGTTGCAAGCCTGTCGTGAGACCAATAAGCAAGACCAAATCACTCCTGACCACGTCACCGTGGCATCTGTGTCACTGTCTTCACTATTAAAGGCTAAAATTTGTTCTATGAATTCCAAAAACATCTATGGACGAAATTCTTATTGGTACCTTCTCATATACGGGAGCTATCAAATGCTGGGTACATGGGTCGAAGAGATTTTATAGAAATAGCAAAATTTTCTTACCCCATGCACCAAGTTGAACGAAATTTGACACCCCATTTCAACATAGCAAAAAATTTTATACCCCACTATCGAGCTATTTAGCTTGGATACATTACACAAACTTACACACTGAGAACACAATCTGGACATAAAATGAATCAAATTGAAACAATTGCAAGGGTCATTCAAACATAGAATCATCATCACTATTTCAAATAATTTCTTTCTTGCCTAAAGAACATAGCAGAAACAGATGAAACCTTTGTTATCAATGAATACATAATCTTTACTTAAGTCTGAAATGTATTCCAAAAATTTCACAGCCCATCAGATATTTTACAATTTTTTCCGAAATATTTGATACCCAATAAAACGAGGCAAAAAAATTGGTAACCCTCCAAAGATTCTTCCACCCCTGTGCCCAGCTTTGAAAATGACTGCTACCTAAGCTTGGTACGGGTACCCCTACCTTTAGTACCAGGTTCCACCATATTTGCACAATATTGTACCAGGTACCACCCCTCTGTTACCATAATACCACTACCCTGTCACCCCCCCCCCCTCAGAGGCGGACATGATGTGCATTCATTCAACCTTCGTCCCAAAGAACAGCACAGCAACTGTTGCAAAATGCTTAAAGATTTTTCTGCGCTGCTGTCTTAGTTCTGTTAAAAGACTCAAGTGATCTGTTATAATCATTGCATGATTATAAGCAGGACAAATACTGTTTCATTGTTGCAAAACATCTGTACGGTATTGGCGGTGAAATTGTAGGAACAAAGGGTCTACTGCTTTGGCCAGCAGAACTGGTCTGGGTCTGATCCGGGTCCGGGCCTGATCTTGGTTGCCATGGTTGGCTTGGTGCCGGTCGGGCAGTGGGCTGGGGTTAGGCGGGTCGCTGAGTAGTTGCAGGAGGTCTCCTGTCTATCATATCTTATTATATTCTCGTCAGTTGCATCTATTACTGTGATTTATGTCATAGTTTATTCTAGATACTTTTTTTGTCATTTGAATTTTTTTTTATGGAATTTAAAAAGAAAAACTGAACTGAACTGATTTTGACCGCAAACTTTTGGTTTTCACTTGCTATAATTATTCTTCCCATTACTTTGTCATAACATCAGGTGAAATTTTTGCATTTTCACTCCAATTGCTGTCAGAATATAGCCGGGGGTTTCTAAGGCGAGTATTGCCGTGTTAAAACCCCGCATACCTTTGGCAAATTTTTTTCAGGAGGAACTTGTTAAAAAAATTGCCTAAAATCCTGTTGTTTAAAACTTATTCTACTCTTTTTTGGAAGTGTGTTACACCCTTCAGGCATTTTCTCATGGCAAATTGACTCTTTCACTTCCAAATAAACTTCATAAATTAAACTTTTAGACCGAATACATGACAGAAGATTTAGCTTGTTAACCAGACCCAATTCTGGTTAACAGGCTGCGGGGAACTGGGCCTGTACAGCTTGCGACTGTGGTAAGGAAAGGGCTGCAGAAAGATCATATGTTCTGTCATCTTATATATAATTGATATTGCTGAAACACTTATGAGCACTTTCTTTGGTTTATTGCTGATACGACTTTGAAAATTTCAAGCATAAAGAATGGAAAAACAGCCAATGTATTCGCACAGCTAATTTTTTTCACAAGATTTCACATTTTATTGCAAACAATCATGTTCACTCTGTCTACACGTTTTTTCTTTCATAAGAAACTTGGATAAGCCCCTAGTACTAAGGGTTTCTTAATTTCACAAGAAAATTTCAGCTTTTTGTACTACATGTTTCTTAATTTTTTCTTATCTTTCGGATGCATTTAGTTTTCTGTCACTGCCTCGTTTTTGTTTTTGTCAAACATGAGACGTTTTGGCAAGGAAGGGGCTCCTTTTGGGCCAAGAATGTAAATTATCACGTATATCAATCAAAATTTAAGGCTCACAGCAGTTTTTTCATAATTTGCTTGGATTTGGCTTTTGAATGCTTCTTAAAGGTGATCTGAAGCGAAAATTTTTATCGATGCAAATGGATAGCACTTTTGAATGATAAAGAATGTCGTTTACCATTTTGTGATACCTTGTTGCATTTTCGAATTATACATTATTTTGTATGATTGGCTGATGACGTCATTTTGTTTGCAAAAAGTAATGAAAATTTATGAGGCTGGATATGTTTCTTAAAGGAAATTGACTCCAAGAACATTTCTTAAGTTGGCATACCTTTCTAAACATCATATCATTCTATGAAACAATTTCTATTACATTTATTCAGCTCAATTTAAATGTCTCCGACAACTGTAAACTTTCAAAGCTTAGATCCAGCTATATTCCAGTACATCATCCTAGCAATTTGCAAACAAAATGACGTCATCAACTGAAACTTACTATCAGTGGATAACTTGAAAACGAAAAGAGCTATCAAAGAATTTAAACAGGAGTCCGTATCATTCGACAGTGCCATTAATTTGAATCAATAAAGATTTTCGCTTCAGATCACCTTTAACACTTTTCTAATCTAGTACTAGGGTCTTTTAAATATTTGGCTATCGTAGTACTAGTTTCTTATAAACCAGTTTCTTATAAAAGAAAAAGTGTACACCAAAAAAGACAATAAATTTTCCTAACACTCCTTGAGTCCCCCAAAGGCTCTTTGACTACCTTATGTAGAAAGAAAGAAGCAGAGTACTGGAAAGGAAAATTTGAGCAGGCTGATTGTGCAGCAGATTTCTGGAAAACAGTTAAATCAATGCAGGGAAAACAAAAAGACAATAAGATCGGTCCTATAAAAGGAGAAAATGGCCAAATTTTACTGGATGATACGGAGAAGGCAAATAGCCTGAATCACTTTTTCGCAACAGTAAGTGAAAAGCTTGCTGCGAACCATCAAGTGATGAATTCATTACCTGCTACCTGTACTCCGCCACAACCCAGGACCATTTCAGACATTGAGATAAATGATCATAAGGTACAATCTATTATAAAGAGAAAAGTTAAAGCAGGGAAAAGCTGTGGACCAGACAATGTTTCTGCTAAAGACCTTAGCCTCTTTGGAGAATCTATAGCTCCAGGTCTAGCATTAGTCATGAACGAATGTACTGAACATTCCAAATTCCCAGGACAATGGAAACTAAGCAAAGTACGTGCACTGTTCAAAAAAGGAACAAAGGTAGAAAGAGAAAACCACCGACCAATTTCTCTCTTGAGTATTCCCAGTAAACTGATGGAGGGAGTTATCTGTGAAAAGATTGATGAACACTTTGTTAACGGGGGGTTATCAACTCCTCACCAATGGGCATATAAACAAGGACATTCTACTGAAACATTACTTTTACATCTCACAGAAATATGGAAGAACGAATTAGATAATGGAGGAGTTATTGGTGTCCTCTTCATCGATTTTAAAAAGGCCTTTGATTCAGTGTGCCACGACGTGTTGAAAAGGAAGTTAAAGAATTATGGATTTGAAGGAAAACTGTTTGCCATGTTAGAAAATTACCTCAAAGACAGAAGGCAATACGTTGTTGTAAATGGAAAATCTTCAACGACAGAAGTTGTGAAATATGGGGTACCGCAAGGCTCACTGTTAGGACCAAGGTTATTCTCCATTCATGTAAACGACTTGCCGGAAGTCCCTAGTCAAGGCCAAATCGAGATGTTCGCAGATGACACAGAGTACTACTGTGTAGGAAAGACAGAGGATGAAGTGTTGTCTGCATTACAAGTTGGCATAAATGAGATTTCAGCCTGGTGCAGTAGGAACAGTTTAACCATACACCCAGATAAATCAGAAATAATGATCTTGTCCAGACGGAAGTTTATAGGACCTATGAAAGCGGTTAAATTGGAGAACAAGGTGATCAAAGTTGTAAACGAATCAAAGTGTTTAGGAGTAACCATAGACAGCAAATTGAAGTGGAAAACTCAAGTCAAAAATGCCGCATCCTCCATGAATGTCAAATTAAAGCAAATAAAACGCTTCAGATCACTATCACCACAGACTTTGGAAAAGATATATTTTCAAGGGATTTTGCCTGGCTCAACCTACGGAATTGCAGTTTGGGGCTCTGGTGCCTCATTAGAGGCCTTAGAAAAAGTGCACAGAAGAGCCGCAAAGGTTATTCATAAATTACCAAAGAACACTCCTGAAGATAAAGTCCTGGATTCCGTAAATTGGAAATCGATAGAGTATATATACAAAAGGCGTGTTGCATGCCTAACACATCAGATCTATAACAGCAGAGGACCTAACATTCTGAATGAATTAATACAACGAAAAACATCATCAAGAAGCATGAGGGATATGGAGCAACTTCAAGTCTCAAGACCAAAAACAGAAATAGGAAGATCAAGTTTCAAACACAGAGCAGCAATATTATGGAATGTACTTCCAACGAACGTTAAAACTATCTCGTCTTATTTTGCTTTTAAATGCGAACATTCTAAAAACTCTAGAATTTTAAATAGTTTATCTTTTGGACAATCGTCAACTATAAAGCAGAGGAACAATGAGTACGTTTACTTTTAAAACATTTTATTTATTTTTTTGCAAGTATATTAATCTGATTGTAAGTATGTAGTTAAGCAGGCCCACATCAGCAGATGCTGCCTTTTACTGTCCTGCATTATCAAAAAAAGTATGTATGTATGTATGTATGTATGACCTTCGCCTCGATTTGATGCAAGTATTATTGACCCACAGGGAACTGAGGTGTCAGTTTTAGTTTCGATCTTTGATCTTAGGCCCAAAAAGGATAGCTTGGCGGTTGAACGACAGGCTTCCAAAGCAACATCCTAACTCTGGCGTCCTAACTGGTGAATAGAAAGATGGAAGAGGATCTTCAAAACTGGCAGTGAGTTTTTTGAAATCATTCATTTGATCTGAGCCGTCATCCAGCGCCGCATATATGTATGCATGCACCAGTATGGAATGTAAGATTTTGGTGCACCAGACGACAGCAAAGTTGTCATTGATTAGTGTGCACCAATAGGTGTGAGCCAGACACGATCAAAAATTTTGCAATTACAACATCTAGAATGGCGTAAACACAACCAAATTTTGCTCTTCTTCCAAAAGGCTGTTTGTCAAGGAACCTGATTTCCTGAAGTATACATATAGATATAATGTTTGATTTTTATCAGATTGTGTAAAAACTGCCTTTGGAAGAGATTTCTAGAATGAATTTTTGCATGGAAAATTTTTATTTTATACTAGAAATCTTTGCAATTAATTACTGACAAGTGCATCAGCCATGAGAAGCACTTTTTGAATTAGGGAAAGACTGGAAAGACCACTGGACTCCAAAAAGGTCCCAGACAGAAATTATTTATTACTTTTGTTCTTAAAATTGTGCATCAAAAAGAAAGAAAGAAGTTCAACTTGTGCACCACAAGGTTTTTATACTATTTGTGCACCAGTTTGTGCACCAATTTTTACTCTGTGCACCGGACATGTCCGGTGCACATCACTTTCTTTCCATACTGGTGCATGCATAATCATAATTAAGTCTGAAGTCAATGATCTAAGGCCAGACTGCACAGAGTATGTCAAGTGCACACCCGAGATTTTTCTCCTGAAATATCACTGCACACCTGAGAAAGGGTGTGGCACATTAAAATTTGGGTGTGGCTCTATTGTCTGGAACTTTAATTTTGCCACAGTGATGACTGAATGAAGAACTTCAGAAGAAATGACCGAAAGTTTGGAATTTCCGATGAATTTGTAGACTTACTACAGTTGTATCTGTCACTGTAAGCAGTATTGCTTTGATAATTGAAATCTGGGACTCCTTGTAGTAAGTCTATGAGTGTGCAATCAAATTTTAGGCCCAAACTGTTTCTGCCGGAATACGGGCCAGAAAAGCCTTTGAATTGGCATCGAGGAGTATCACCCTTTTGGAACACCCTGTTGAACTAAGTAGAATTTTGTAATTTTAGTTACAATTACAAGATAGTGCTTACCGTTATTTTAAGCCTTTGCTATTCATATCACCTTTCTAAAAGCAACATGTCTGATTGTCGCTCCATCTTTCCATTATATTAGTTTTAGTGCTGAGAGGTTTGAGCGGCCTAATGTCCAGCATTCGCCCATTTGGAACGCGGGCAAAATTGTTACGAGCGCCTTGCATGAAGCATGAAAAGCCAATATTAATGTAATTGATGTGCAACATGAAAAGACTATTATTTCTTCATGATCTTACCCCTCCCCCCTTACCACCCTCAAGTGCTTGGAAACATGCTTTCCGATATTCCAACATCTCCCGTTGCCTCCGCCCAGTTTCCTACACGGAAATGATGTTTGAGCATGTGACACAGGAAGAAGTCACCTGGAAGGCTCGAGCGGTCACAGGTGCACCATAAGGGCGGCTTAGGCCAGTCAGCGTGGCTGTGAAATCAACAGATCTGGTGCCTCAACTGTTCAAGCTATCGTTCAGGATCCTGCAGAGTTTTCATTTCAAAGGCTCAATGTCAACAGCCAGACCATGTAGGTTTAGTTATTGCCGAAAAATTTCAACGAAAGGAGTAAAAATAAAACAGACTTGTAGAAAGGCAGCTTGAAAGAATGAAGACACTTACGCATTCATTTCAGGTCAGTACTTTTATCTTCAATTTGTAAAGCAGCGAAAGGAAATATAACAACAAATACAAATGACAACAAAGAAGATGGCGTCACCAAACCGTTTTCACGCGCTTCTTGTGGGAAACTAGACCAAGGCCCCGGCCATAGCGAAGCTTTGCTCTGTAGTCAAATGTGTCAGTATTCGAGAGTGTTCCAAAAGGGCGATACTCCTCCATTTTTCACAACAATTACCACCTTTTTGTTGGAATTTAATACAAATAAAATAATTGCAAAATCTTGTATGTGCACACTTGAAGTGCACACTTGACCAAATTGCACACTTGCACACTCTATATTTTGTTCTTGCACACCCGAGATCTCGTTGGAAACTGCCATACTCTGCAGTCCGGATCTAAGGCCTACCTATGATAACAAGGTCTACCTAGTAGGATCAACTTGAGAAGGCCAATAATGCCTCAAATAAGGCCTACTAGCCCTAGTGACATCTCATTGTGATGGTGATCCGTGTGAAACTTTGTAAAGAATTTGACTTTTAATGACTGAAGGTTTAAAATCAAACCCTGAAAGGAGTATTTTTCATTTTGTTTAACACTTATTGACTTCAAAATTTCTTGTCATATAGAGCATTATCAGAATCAAGGAAAGTTGACGTGAGTAAGAAGGGGCTGAAATCTTTAAGAGGGATAGGTAAGCCGCTATTTATTTGTCTGTTCCATTTTAATTCCTCTGTGAGTGATTATCCATTTGAGTACTTCTAAGGGCCTGTTTATGTGAGACAGGCTGGCTTTTTAGTGAGCTGGCTCATCTTCAGGTGAGATCCTACATATCTAATTAAAGCTTTGTAACCCCAGCTTGTGTTTTTATGTATGCCAGGCTGGCCTGCTTTGCTGAGATCCCATTTATCAAGTGCTCGGATCCCACCTAAAACAGGCTGACTTTTCTCATATAAATGGAATGGAAGAAACAGGCTAGCCCCACCTGTGTGAACACATGCACAAAACAGAGCAGATTTGTAATGTTTTTAAAATGGAAGACCAAGCCTGGAAGACCAGCCTATCACATCTGTTGCTTACACATTCTTATTTTTGTAAATCTGAAAGAAGTGCAAATATTTCCTTGTTCTTTCAATTTTACATAAGAGAAATGTGGCATGTGGCTACCAATGGCTAGGCTGGCTTGGGGCTGGTTCACTATCAAATCTCTCATATAAAGACAGGTTGGCTTGTTGGTGAGCCAGCTTGCTAACAGGGAATGTTGGTGCTACAACCAGAACAAAAGCAGTATGCCCCAAGATATAGAATTTTAATTTCTGAATGTATATAAGATTTTTAACGAAATTCAATATCTTACTAAGTTGCTGTTAATTGTGGAAAAGACAGATTTTGATCAATAATTTTCACATCTAAGTAACCTTTTCCAAAGCAATTAACTCAGTCCTGGTAATATCAGGCGTGCGATCGCACGACTCCACACACGCCTGAAATGTCCAAGGCGTGCGATTTTTCGCACGTGCAACAATACTTTTCACTAACGGCACTTTCTTAGGTTTTCTGTGTGGTTCGTGATGAATGATATGATTCGTTCCTTTGGTTTTCTTCCCTTCATGGGCCATCTACCGGCAGTGTTTCCAGAAAGTTTCTAAAAGTTTGTAGCGCTTTTTAATCGTCGTCTTCGTTGGTCCATTGAACTGACCAAGATACAGAGTGGCATACCCGAGAAGTCAAGAAGTTGGGTAATCCACTCTTCCTGTTGTCTCGTTTGATGAAGTGCGAAGATCAATTCAAAATGAATCAAGATTCCATAAAAGTCATTAGTAGATTAAATAACGAGATTAGAGCAAAGAACTCCGAGTACTTTTCAGTACTTCTCAGATAGTAAAGCCTTACAACTATCATAGCAAAAATAAGCGTATCGCGAGTTCTGTTCGGTGGTCTAAAATTTAGAAACTTTTTTTAGAGTGCGGGGACACAATTATTCACCCTGACAGAATGATTGTGTCCCCCCATGCTTGTTGCAGTTCTTTCCGCACGATTTCTTGCTGGGATCATTGCTACGATAAAGTTGGCAGGTTTCTTGTACTTTTTTTTATCCTCCGATGCATTACAAAACTAAAAACGCTAGCCATGTGATCATCAAGTGATGGTTAAACAAATCAAGGAAGATTTCACTCTTCCTAAAAAGCATGCAAGTGTTTTCAGCGCAAAAGGATTTTTGGCCGTTTTTCATTAAACAAATGGATTTTCGCCGAAAGCGTGTGATTTTTTTGGGAGTGAAACCCCCTCACAACAAACAGACAGTTCTGGAATCTGGATACCTTCGCCGTTGTAATAAATTATTATGGTGACTTCATCCAGGGGGTCGGGGCAATACACTTTTCTTAGAGGTGATCAGTAACCCATAAACAATTCTGTAGTGACTTTTTCAAGGACGAGATCTCTTGCTCAGAACGAAATGTCACTGAAGAACACAGAGGAATAGAAAATCTCTATACAATTTAGCAATGAAATAAAAAGCTCCCAATATAACTTTATGGAGTACCCTTTGGAGTTAATTGTTCCAAGAATCAATTATCTTAACATCAACGAGCTGTTCCAGCAGCAGAATGTGATATTTGGAAGGCTATTAACCCTATTACTACCGGGGGGGGGCACAAAGTGCCCGCGGCGCAGATTATTTGATGCAGTGCTGTCAGCTCGAGAGATACAGAGCTGAAACTTGGTGACTTTTCCTCAAATTTAATATAATAATTAAGAATCTAAAAATTTTGTCAAAATGGTAGACACTGATCACGTGACCAACATCTTTTCAATGCGTGGTCAGCAGTAATAGAAAAGAAGGGACTCTTATTTTTTCCAGAATGATCACAGATCATTGCAAATACTACGATTCAATAGATCTTGATGAGAGCTTTCAGATGATATATAGTTTTATTCATTTTCGATGACGTCAGCAATTTTAAACTTAATGACGTCATCAATGTTTATGACGCCATATAAATAATAACAAATGTATTAGAAAAATTTTTATGACCTAAAAAGATTCTCTTAATTATTTTACATCGTCTTAAGGCATTTTAGAGTATTTGCATCGACAATTAGGGGTTTAAATTAAACAATGAAAAACTGGTGTATATAAATAATGAATATATAATATATATGATGAACTTAAATAGATATTATCCTATGGATTTTTACTTATTAATGGTTTGTGATACATTTTAGTCCATTTGAAAAAGGAATAGTCACATAAAAACTTAAATATTGTCAATTTTGCAAACAGCAAGCAAATACTGGAATTTTCCTCAATTATGACATCATTGTGACGTCATGGATGTAATGAAAAATAAAATAAGTAGCCTATCGTCTAGATTTTGTTACTGTACACCATTGTACCAAGTTTCGTTCTCATATCTGCAATATTGGCAACTTTACGGAGGGGGGCACTTTGTGCCCCCCCCCGGTACTACAAGGGTCGAAAAAGCCCGGTATTAATAGGGTTAAGTGCTCTAAACATTGATAGAAGGCACTTTTCTGGATCGCACGCCATCGCACGCCTAAAATTTTCAAGGGGTGTGAACAGCAACACGCCATCAAATTTCATATTACCAGGACTGAATTAACTTCAAAGAAACAAATCTGCAAGGAAGATTATTCCAATAGGAATTTTCAAAATGCCACACAGGTTTTCCCTGGTTCTTCTTGAGTGATAAGGCACTGATTATGTTTCAGTTTGAATTTGATCAGAAACAAACTGCTTTTTTGTGTTTTGGACATATTGTTTTTGTTAATGAGCCACCTAATCACTGTTTTGTGATTTTGAAATATTCAGCATTTAGCCACCTTAAGTGCAGATCCACCTTAAAAATTTGAGCCTCTGACAAGAAAAAGCTTTCTTACATTTTAAGATGGATCTGCACTTAAGGTTGTTCACTGCTGAAAATTTCAATATCACAAATCATTTAATTTTCTTTACTGTTCAGGAAAATGCAAAGACATTACTTGGCTAAATATTTCAGATAATGAATTAGAAAGTTTACCATGGCTGAAGAAATTAAGACAGTTGAATGGTATGTATTATGTCAAGCCTGATTTTTCCCTCACACTTGGTTATCAAAAATCTGCTTCAATGCTTTCAGCCTAAGAAATGCCAATATATACTGACTTGCTAATCCCTTTCATCAAGGCATCATCTCGCTTTGGTGAAAATTAGTAATTGACAGGAAACTGTTGCATTTGGTGGAGCAAGAATGTATCATGAACTTAGCCTAACCCTAACCCTTAGTTCTTACCAAGCAAGAGCCCTTCTTCATCTTATTTTTAGAACATTTTAGAGAAAATTTCCATAACTTCTTTTTATAATTCAGATCATCTTTATTAAGTTTTCAGCATGGTCCCAGGAAAATCAGTCTTGCTCCATAGCAGGGCTAACTGTAGATTTAGAATTTTAAGATGAAAATGAAAAAGGTGAGTATTCAAGATGTCCGAAAACATGATGCCCCTTTTGTATGTTGCTTGGAAGGAGCTATGATTTACTTGTATCCTAGTTTTGATACTTTTGCAAAGAAGAACCTTCAACCTAAAGGGTGTCCCAAACAATTTTTTGAAGTTTGATTAGATGGTAAGAACTAGCAGGATGAATAGTTAGATAGTCTTTCTCCCTGAGACATTGAATTAACTTTAGACATATGAAAAAACATCTGGCTACAGCTTTCATGCAAACTTGAACATCAAAAACTTGTAACTCCCAGATTATTCAGTAAACTTGCAAGCTTCTGTTGTCTGAAATAAATCAGTTTAAAGTTTCAGGGACATGATTATCTTACCTTGGAGCCCATTTATCAAATCTTTATTCTTTGTATTAATTAAACGCTGAACAGGGTCAGTCAAGAAATGCACAGCGTTTAAAAAAGAAAGTGCTCCCCGAATATCAAACTCAGTCGTTTTGAAAATTCCTTCTTTCATAGCCAATGTGGTAAATTAGATAAAAAAATTTCTGGCCTTTAATCACTCATTCCTTCCTGCGAATATGGGAGACTTTCTGCAGAAAGTCTTCTTCAAGAACATACAGTGAATGAAACAAGAACCAAAGTTTCACTGGCTTCCTAAAAACAGTCAGATAGACAAGCATTAGCTCTTGTTATCTTCCTGGGAGAATGGCATAACCCCCCCCCCCGGGGGCATAACACTAACTGCTTTTCTTATACTAACGCGTGGAGGAGTTTTTCATCGTGCTAAGAGGGAAACGCTTGCTAAAATATAAGCAAGTCGTTGCTGTAAGATGGATATCGTTGGGAATTCGGTCGCAATTTTAGGATACTTTGGAAGGTTTTTGAGGGGGCCTTGCCAGGAAATGTGAACAAATCGTTTCGAGAATTAATAGACGAACGTTTTTGAATCTTCTGCGAAGTCTTAAGACACACGGGTCAAAATTTTTTTAGCATTATGTATGCCGACATTGTTGCCATAGATAGTGAATCGTGTGTACGTGGTTGTGTGCTATTTCAGATATGTCGGCAAGATCTTGAAGAAGAACGAGCATGTCCATTGTTAGAAATGGTTGGTGTTATTGAATCTTGAATGGATTCTATCAAATCAAGAGCTATCTTTCCATTCATGGAATCCTGTGAGTTATCTTGATGAGGGAAACTGTTTTCAAAAGTTTTGTCTGCTCATATGAACTGAACATGATAAAAAAATGTAAGGAAGTTTTGCTACCAGCATTCATTGACCTCAACTATTAGCCATAAATTTTGACTCGTTTGTAATAGTCTTTCGTCTAAGCTTAAACCATTCGAAACGAAATGTCCGAGGCCCCGTTCACACTAATTCGTGTTTGCATTAAAACAGATATTTTAGCTCCGTTTTTGGCTTTGCGTTTTTTTTATACAATATAAAAATTTTACAAAAACGAATTACCTAAGACTACACTTACAAACTACTGGACTACATAACAAGGACGACGACCCCGGGAAGCAAGAACCCATGACTATCCCAAAGGGTCATTACATAAAACACTAAACTAAACTTACTGACAAATACATACAAACGAAACTGAGAACACAAAGAAAAGACATTTAAAGCGCTAAACGATTACATACGGATACATACTAGGATCTGTTTCACATTGGACGTCAGGCCAGCACAGGCGACGGTGCTGAGCCGCAGAGGCCCCGGTAGAGAGAACACCACCGACAACCATAGTCGCCGCTACTATCCTCCCCCCAAAGCCCCCAGCGCTCAAAAACACTGCACCTGTACTGTCGCAATATTACGGTTTGGTAAATTTGAGTTTGCTTGGAAGGGCAGTTATTCATCGCACTTAAGTCACCGCCATACATCCAATGTGAAACAGACTTACAAGAATTTTAAGAAACTTACAAAAATTTGGAGAAAAGGAAAATGAAGGGGAGTAGGACTTAGCATCGATGTCAAAGCCTGAAATTATTTCAACCGAACCGACCAGTTCTATGGATAAAATTTAGGGTCAATTGGATTATATCTTTATTAATGTCATCTGAAAGGTCTTTATCGCCGTACAACAAGAGTTGTATTAGAGCGCTGTTTGAAAAACCGTTGATTTGAGCAAATGGTCGTATTAAATTTGAAACTCCAGCGAGAAGATCTCGTCGCAAAAGGTTGAATGAAGGGCAAAGCAACAAAAAGCTTTGCGTTCACATTAATTCACCCTAAAAACGGAGCTAAATGAATTCGCTGAAAAAACGGAGCTAAATGAAAATGGAGCCAAGCAAAAATGAATATTTGTAACGTGAACAACGAAAGCGGAGAAATTTGAATACGCTAACAATCGAAAACTTTCGGACAATCAAACTTTCGGACAAAATTTTGTCCGAATCTTTATTTGTCCGAAATGTGATGATGTTCGAAAGTTGTTTCGTCCGAAAGTTTTAAATTCATTTAAAATTGAAAGCACAAAGAAACGTTATATAAAACGTTAATAAATCATAATGAATTTGTCTTATAACATGGTCGTAATTATAACATGGATTTTTCATCTTTGAAAATGGACATTTAAAGCTTAAAACGAAGAAAATGATTTTTGTTGTCGTTCTTGCTCTCCGGTTAATAAGTCAATCTTTTACCAGTAGTAATTAAGTTTCTCGAATTTTTTTATCTAAAAGTTTTGCCCCTTGAAGCGTTTTTCGAAGAAAGTTCACGTATGGCAGCACCTTTAAATTTGGTTTACAGCTGGTTTTGTCATTGTTCAGTTAACGAAAATTACATTCAAATGTCCTTGTTGATGTGATGATCATCATGTACCTACTCTAAATTGATATTCATGATAGATAGAGTCACAATCATTTTCAACATATATTTTGGTATAATGCTTGTTTTTTGATGTCATTTTTGTCCGAAAGTTTTTTGTCTGAAATTCCCGAAAAAGCGTCCGAAAGTTTTTTGTCCGAAGTTTTTTTTACTTAAACTTTTCCGTCCGAAAGTTTTCGATTTTGATATAGCCTTGCTAGTCTTGTTTTCAAAAGAGATAATCAGTTGGGTTTTTGAGAACAAGTGTGAACAGCTATTTAAAGATATTCGTTTTCATCTGAAAACGAGGCAGTGTGAACGAGGGGATGGCTCTGTTTTTAGGGTTGGGGGCGGATCGAAATGAAAACGGATGAGTGTGAATAGGGCCTGCTTCCCGTTATGCGACAATTTTCAATCAAATTTGTGAAATGCATTTTCAATATCTTTGCAGAAGGCTTACACTTAACGATATTTGAATCCCATTGAGAATCTCAATATAGGTAACACGTATGTTTAATTTGAATGCAGCCTGCATCATTATTTCAATATTTTTCAAATGTTCGTAACTTTGACGTCATCAAAGTGCAGATTTTGTTTGTTTTAGTGTTGAAAGCAAGTAACAACAAAATAAAAACAATTCACCACCTTGCACATCTTGAGGGTAAGTTTGGTTACCTTTCCAAAATCCCTCACTATTGAGTCTCGTATCTCTCCTGGGAGCAAAGGTGAACGTCATGATCCTCTTAAATTTTTATTAGGCTCTGGTACCCAGGGTAACGTCATGAAACAAAAGAGTCAGACTTCATTCATACGATGCTAGCGCAATCTGAAAGCAGTGAAAAGGTAGCAAAATCTTAGCTAGCCTTCACACAATACCGGAACGATGCGAAGAATAGGACAGTGTAGTAGATACAAAATCTTTTCTTTGGTCTGCCAAGTCTCTTGGTCTTAATCCTATATCCTTTATTTCACAACATTCGCCCTTGCTTCTTCTGTAGCGGGTATTTGCTTGAATCGGGTATCTGCTGCTAACAGTGTCTCACTTTGGAAAATTGCCTGTTAATGAATTGGCATCTCAATTGATGAATTCATTAACAGCCAAAGTCTAGCAGCTCACCTAAGTTTTATTGTTGGCCAGAATATCGCTGAATTGTTTTGGTTGTCGAAATTAACAATGCCAATACATACCTTAAATGCTTCATGATTGTGTGGGTTGTGTGCAGTAATAATGCCTATTGTAACAACATTCCTGATTCCTATCTATGTATCTATGTACCTTTTCACTGCTTTCAGATTGCGCTAGCATCGTATGAATAAAGTTTAACTCTTTTGTTTCATGACGTTCATCACCTCTAAGTGGACCATTATGGAAATAAGGTCAACTCAATCTTTTAATGCTATCCCTGCCACTTTAATTAGGGGTGTTTTTAACTTGTATTTAAACTTACTATATAAAATATATTGTAAATATTCTATTTATTTATTTATTTATTCATTTATTTATTTATTTATTCTTTTATTTGCTTTTTCTTTTTCTTTTAACCATTGTAATTTTCTTTTTATTTGTGGCAAATTTATACTTACTTACTTACTTACTCATTTACTTACTCACTTACTTACTTACTATATGTATTCCTTCCGGTTGAAACATAAGCCCTTCCATGATGTCTTAATTCTTCAGTGAGCAGTTTCTAAACCAGTGCTCTGATACGAGATTTAGATGAGGAAGTTGCAATTTGTTGCCAATTTGTCCTTACGGGCCAAAATGCTCTTTACCCTGAAGGCATACCCGCAAAAATATTAGACCAAGTGTGCTGTTATGGCATGGCCTGGTCGTAGCTTTTGCTCGAATTAAATGATTCTGAATCCTCAGCTTTCTCTAATTGTTGAAATGCAATCTTACTCTTGGGATATTGAAATATTCAAAGTATTTGGCGTACCTGATGTCATTCTGAAGGTTGTCCTAATGCTACTTGTCAAACTTTCTAAAGAACACGCATCATTTTGGAGAAAGTAGCGTCGTAGAATGAGTTGCTTGCAGCGTGCAAATATATTTGAATTCAGCAACGGTTTTTACATAATCAGGTATTTGAAATTGGGACTTACAAAAATGGTAGCGGCGAAAGTGCCGAAAATACAACTTGTTGTATTTGAAACATCTGCTGATTGGCTTAAAGCAAGGCAGATCGCTTGTGACGGAAAGAACAAACACAAGTGATTGATTCGTACTCTATAGTTTTCATTGTATTGCTTAGATCCAGGGGTTGATTGCATCACGCTTAGTATATATCCTGAGACGAAAGAAGGTTAGCAGCAGTAGAACCGCTTTTCGCTCGAAAGTTAACATGGAATGTTTTGTGAAGTGATGAGGGTTCCGTTCGAGATTCTTGAGATATTCTAGAAAGGTACCGTCGTAGAGGAGTAATATTTCTTTAAGATACATTAATAGTTGAATCAATGTACTTTGCAGAATTGAAAGCACTTATATTGAACAATAACAATCTGAAATCTGTTGAAGGGATAGAGAAACTATCATCGTTGAATGCTCTGGGTAAGTTTTATTCAGCGGAATGTTATGAACATTACGCTTTTATGGTGATATAATGGTCACGTGGAACTTTGGTATCCACGTTCAGTAATATGGACAGATTTGTTAACATAGTAGCAGTGGTAGAAAAATATTTGCCTTCCTGCGAAGGAATATCAAACTAGAATTAATCCTGCCATTGTTATATCAATTTTTTGTCATCCGAGATTTCATTGAATTGACCCTAACCCCAACCCTAACCCTAACACTTGAAGTTGATAACGTACATTGAAGTTGATAACGTACATTGAAGTTGATAATCCACTAACAACTGGAATTACTTGGATCACAAAATTGTAAACGAACAGAGCACAATCCTGTCTCTTTTATTCTTTCCTTTTATTGTTCCTTCCTGTCTCATTATATGTCAGTCTTTGTTTTCTTTTTCATCATATCTTCTTTACGTTCTTCGTTCTTCCTCTTCTCCTTTTTCTTTCCATTTATCATCCTTCTATTTCTTCTTTCCTCCTTTCGTCGTTTTCTATCTTATCCTTCCTTCTTTTCCGCTTTCCCCTTTCCCTTTCTCTGTCTGCCTTCCAGACAAACAAGCTTTCCACCTTTGCATAATGGTATCAGTTTTCTTTTGCCTGATAGCGAAATTCAAAGCGATTTGCGATAAGAGACAATGGAAACTCTCTCAACCAGTAATTCAAACTAAACAAAGCAAAAGTTGTTGTTCAGAAACACAGGTCAGGTCGCCAGCTTGCTTGTTGAGTATTCCAGAAGTGGTTTTAAAGACCAATCAAGAGCATTTACCGAAAGAAGAAGGATATATCTAAACATCTATCTCGGCCTCTCGGCCATTTTATTTGTTTGTTTCAGAAGCTGAACAGTCAGTGTTCAGTAAGTGTCTGGAAATTACACCCAAGAATGCAACAGTTGAATCAACTCCCACTCGGCTTCTGAACAAAATGAAATTCTTACACCAAGAGTACTTGATGGATTTGAATGCTTCAAATTCTAGTTAAAAGCAGACATACCGAACTATTTTGCGATTTTCCCGAGTTTTTATAGGCAATGCAAATACAGGTGAATTGAGCTTTGCGAAAATTTCTTCGTTGCGAAATGCATGAAAAGGGCCTAAACTCTCTATCAAATTGTGATTAATGTTCTCATGCAGAGGATTTGACCAACTTCTGGAGTTACCATTTTAATTTTTTTTTCATTTTAATTCAGTTAAGGAGGGTTGCCCTTCAACAAGTTGATTTTCAAGGGGCCCTAACCCTAACCCTTGTTTCTTCTGTCGTCTGGGACTCAAAATTTCACATGAAGTCGCAAATTTTCATTCGATCCATTTCATCTCATATATTTCATTTAATTTCAAATGATATGGTGGGTTGCTTTTGTCAACAATGATGATTAGGGGCCATCACCATTAAATTGCAGAACAATATTTATTTGAAAAACCATTTTCCTTTTATACAGTAAAGGGAAGTCCAAATATATTTATGCGCCTACTACTCGTCAAGTTTTTTTAATTTACAAGTTGAGAATGCCGTCCGGCGGTCAGCTGCGAGGACTTGGCACCTCTAAAAGTGAAAAACCTCTGTCCATTTGTGTCCCTAAAGTACGACCAAAAACTATGAAGAGTTAAAACGTTTTTCGATGCCATTTCGGCTCTATTTGCTTAATAGTAAAAGTTAAGGTCTCTTTCGAAAGAGAAAGAGAAGCGTAATATCCTTAAGCAGCATATTTGAAATTTAAACTTACAGAAGGGGGTTGAAATCGAGCCTCAAAAAAGGCAACTCTTGGCCCACGCAGCCGTCGAGGTTGAAAAATATATGGCTGAAAAGCTCTTCTTTAGCTGTATCCAAATATGTGCTCTGTTTATTTGTCAACCCAATAGGTTTTTGTTTACAAAGGAAGAAATGGCCAAGGGTTTGCAGGTTTTGGAAAATCTGGTTTTCTCAATAACGGGGGAAGCACTAAGTCGCTAAACAACAAATAACAGGGACTTTATCACAAAAGACTGTATCGAGAATGAAAGATTGTCTCACGAGAGTTTAGTCGAAATCCACTTCTTCTTCCTAAATGTTGTTGATTTCTTTCAAAGATAATTTTGTTTAGATTCTAAACTATTAAAACTTGGTACACTTGCAGTTTTTGAAAGAACCTTTGTAGTAGCGCAGTGTTTCTCGTTTGCGAATCTAGCCACTTGAGAGATTACAATTGATACATTTCATGTGCTTTTGCAAGAAACAATTGTTATCTAAGATGCTTGACCGAACAACTTAAAATTCAAATACAATATTTTTTCAAAGAAATTCAAAGAAACATATTCGTTGCAGTAGCGACTTGTTGCTCCCCCGATTTTGGGGAAACCAACTTTTCTAAAGTCTGCTAACCCTTGACCATTTCTTCGCATATGGACAAAAATCTTGTTAGTTATCAAATAAACCGATCACAGATTTGGATACAGCTAAAGGAGAGCTTTTCAGCCAAATGTTTTTCAACATTGACGGCTGCATGGGCCAAGAGTTGCTTTTTTGAGGATTGATTTCAACCCCCCTTCTGTATGTTCAAATTTCGAAAATTCTGCTTAAGGATATTGCGCTTCTCTTCCTCTTTCGAAAGAAGCCTTAACTTTTACCATTAAGCAAATACAGCCGAAGTGGCATCGAAAAACGTTTTAACTCTACATAGTTTTTGGTACTTTAGATCAGTTGCTGCATTCGTAATATTCCTTGAGGTTTGCTGGAATGCCTTTGTGAACAGATTGCACATTTTTTTCTATATTCAATTAAAAATTTTACAAGCATATTAATAATTGCAATACCAACAAACTACGTAACAATACTACAAAGACGATGCAACAGGGAGCGAAATACTATGTCTATCCTGCGGCCATTCTAAGAGTAATTAAAAGCTACATAAAACTACACATGTATTGTGAAGCAAGCCCATGAAGAGGTTTGAATACCATGACGTCTTTTGACAAAAATGCCACATTTTGTACAGTACTTCCCTCTCAAAATGAGGTATTTCATGTCGTAATTTCATTGTTTCTCTCCCAAAAGGACAGAAGAAGAATTGTCGATTAATTCTGTGTAGTCACTGACGCACGTACGCAAAAAGAAATTTAACAATCGTGAACTTGGTCAAAATTTTGTGATTTTTAAAACGGTGAAAGCTGCTTTTGAATCGCGACGTATGACTGGTCTTTGATTTACATATGAATGATCCCTGACGTCCTGTAGTGGAGTTGATAACTGAATTTTTGCTGCTTACTTTTTAGTTTTATCACATAATGAAATTGAGAAAATTGACGTGTCATCTCTAGCTGGATTATCAAAATTGTCTCTGTCACATAATAACCTCCGTGAAATTCCTGATTTAAAGGTATGTTTAGTGTAATTGTGTTATGTTTTGTTTCACAATACCTCAAATTGTAACAATAATAATTGCTGTCAGAAAGCCAGCATGTATCATCAAGTAACTAGGATAGGCCAATGTTACTGTAGGGCCTACAACTTGATTGACATCTACTTTATTGTCTCAATGAAAAGTACCCCCTTTTGACAAGAAATTGATAAGATATCATTACTCTCAGAGCGGACAGTTAAATTTGTCAATTTTCAACTTTCATTCACATAACTTGCATTTAAGATTCGTCCGTCAAACACCGGAGATACAAGCTTGCAAAGTCAAATTTTACGGTGCACTCGAAACCAGAGGTTTTGAAAAAGGGCCTTACCATTATTTGCATCATGGAAATTTTCCGAAGTAATTGCTACAAACTTTAAAATTTCCTTTTTTTGCTTTTGAAAAGAATCAAAGATTCATGGACATCGCCCTGATTAAGCGAATTTAAAAAATGTTGTAAGAATGAAAAAATTGTGCTACATCTCCAAAATAAGCGTGCATGCACTCCTTTTCCTTTTCTTGGATACAAAACAAATAGAATTTGGAGTGGAATACAATGCAAGTGCTCATTCTTCAAAAGACAAGTCATTTCAAGAATAGTTGAAGCATTTCAAGGTATAATCATTTTCAAAAGTAAATCTAATGGGTCAAAGTTGAAAATCCTTTTGCAAAGTGCCTGTGTTATCATATCATATCTAGGTCCTTTTCCAAAACATCTGTTTTCAACTGCACTCAAAATTTTGACTTTGTTAAGTCATATCTCCGGTGTTTGGAGGACGATTCAAAATGCAAGGTATTTGCATTTAAGTTGAAAACCAGCAAATGGTTCCAGGATGATTTTTAAGATTAACTATGGGCATATAGGAAGGATGTATCTAAATAACGATTAGTATTATTATTATTTATTGTGTCGCACACTGTTTTCGTCATTGGTGATAATTGCTTGAAACTTGGTGTCAACAAGACTCCTCAAATTTCAAGCAAGGGCCTCTTGGTAATTCTTGGGGGGGGAGGGCTGAGATATGCGCTTTATGCATAAGCTCGGTTTGGATTCCTAGAGGCGCCTTGAGGACCTTGTGGTGACGGGACGTCGGCTGAAGATTTGCATCTTAATTTTACTAATCAACTATATACTTGCTACAGCTTCTTAATAAACAACAACACACTGCCACTGGCCACCAGTTTCACAACACAGTGACCATTTGCTGTGGGCACTTGGGGGGAGGGATTGGCATTGCCCTCTCTTGTTTTCTATTATTTCTATAATGCATATTTCTCAGTATCAATTTTCATTTTTCTATCGTTTTATCTTCCGCTCTATCAAAAAAATATACACCAACTGATATTGCCCAACTACACATAAAATTATTCAGTAACAGCTAACCTTGGGGCCCCTTGAGGAGTGAAGTTGCACTACCCTCCCTGGCTCCTGCCTCATCAATAAGTTCATGAACTTAACATAGACCATCTGCTGGAACTTATCATACACTAACATAATGCAACATAAGTAATGACTTGCTTTGGACCCATGGGGTTGGGGTTGGCATTACCCTCCCTTGGTTTTTATTTGTGTATATTTGTTATTTCTTGGTATCAATTTTCAATGTTCATATCATTTCATCTTCGACCTTATCAAAAAATGATGAAAGTTTTCTGCAGTTGTTTCATGCCACGATCAAATATTCTCTCCAGCGTCAAAGGGAGAGTTAAACCTGGAAAGTAGAGGATAGCAACTGTAGACTGTGTAGACCTTTCGTGGCTGAAAGGATAAATGCGTCTCATTTTAAATACCGAAAATTATGTACAAACATTGTAAAAAGCTGTATCTATGTATTATGCTATATACATCTGGGGAATTTTATTTGTTTGGCTCAGAAGCTGAGCAGAAGTTTTTGAATACTCCCAAAAAATGCGAGAATGGAATCAACTCCAAATCGGCCTTAAGACCAGACAAGCGTGTTTAGATGTATCCTTCTTTAGATACATGTCCTTATTGCAGTTATAAACCATTTCTGGAATACACAGTTATTGAGTAAGCAACCTGGAGTTGAGAGCAAATCGTGCAGCTTGCTTTGTTTTGGTTATGACTTGACCGATCGGGCAAATCGCTTTGTACTTGGCTGTGAGTCACAACAAGCGGTCCTGTTCTATACTGAACGCCGTTTCCACAAAAATGACATAAACTAGGTATGTACATAACCTAGTTTATGTATATAGGACTAGTTTATGTCCTTTTTGCTCACATGAAGTAGGCTTATGTACATAAACCTGGTTTATGTGCATGTAAAGTACTAGTACCAGTAGTATATAGTATTTGCAACAGCGCTGCTTTTCCTGTGAATTATTTAATGTTAGTCCAGATGCCCTGAGGATTTTCAGCGTGTTGGAAATCTTCTTTTCTATAGATAGTAATTTGTTTATTTCTCAAGAATGCAATTCAAAATTCCTGTTGTTTGCTCCAAACCATGACAAGCCGACTATGATGCTTTAATCATTGAAGACGCGACATTTTCTGGTAAAAATAAAATCTTTAGTAAAAGTATGGTAGCTATAGGTTGTTGAGGAAGAGGTGGTTATAAGCTGTAACTGGTTATGTTGAGTTTATCACTGGCCTAGGATTAGGAAAGGGAATCTTCAACTGAAGTCAAATATAAATGGTTCACTACGGGGGACATGTCATACCGTATTGGGATCCATGTATTCGTTGGTTTCTTTAATTTTATTTCCCGATACTGGAGTTTCTTAGGTTTTTGTGCAATCTGAGAACTGAGTTTCTTAAAAGCAGTTTCTTGTTGAAAATATGTGTATTCTTCTAAAGCTACTCAGAGTTCTCGAAGAAGTTTCTGTCTAGACACATGCAAAGCTTGCTAAATACTCTTGAGCTCGAAATAAACAGGAGAACAAATAGACAAGGAGTTTGGAATAATCGGGGTGAGTGGTTGTGCATGGACAATACCAGACAAATTAAGGATGGTAAAATAGTACTAAAAGTGAAAATGTAGTTCTGGCCACAGTTTAGGATACATTTTTCACATTTCAGGATACTCAAAATCAGTAAACCCTCTGCTATGTAACTAGAATTTTCTAGCTGGATTCTTTCAAGATCTTTATAAAGGGGACACTTACTCGGATTCAAGAGCAAGTTGCGCTCATAATCTGTTGCTGTCTTTTTTAAAGGATAGAGTGAAATTGATGGATCTTTATTTTGATGCCAGTTTCTCAATTTCTCAAAGTTTCGTGATTCTCAAAGTTTAAGTTTTCATTGAATTTCATTCTTTCAGTTGCATCGCTACTTTATTGTTTTTCATTGCTCTCACAGATAGGTCCCATCGTGAATTGCCCCTGTAATGCTTTTACAGTGGAGGGATGATAAGTACTGTAAAGCGCGTAACTTTGTTGCTTGACCTTGCCAATTTTTCATTGCAGAATTTGGTGAATCTGAAAGAACTTAGACTTAATGATAACATGATTGAAACTATCCCAGAATTCCTTGCTGTTTGCAAAAGGTATGCATATAATACAAAAGACCGTAGTTCATACTGTCTTATAGGTGATGTATCAGAGCTTGCTGCTCCTCCAAATGACAGTTTGGTGCAGATAGTCGCATTTAGCAATGCTGTTTGAAAATACACCAACATTTTGATTAAAGGACAAGTCCGGGATTGGTATGTTGATGATGAAATGCAAGAAAATACTTTCATGAGTGATGTGTGATATTTTTCCCCAATATTTTTCGCCTTTTCCTTGTGCATGTGCATATTTAGTCAAGCGATCAGAGCGAAATGATGTCATATCGCGCAAGGGAAAGCAAGGCTGTACTATCGTTTTCTCACCTCTTAATCGATGCTAGCTTCTGTGCACTTGCAAGAAAATGGCGACATAGAGACAATATGTGGCCTAAATTGTCAAAACGTTTTTGGAACTGACAGCCGTTAGAAAGCTCAAATGTGAATCATGGTTAGGATTCGTGTCATTAGATGATAAGTTTTCCTTCCTAGCATTAATCATACCAACTCTGGACTTGTCCTTTAAGCCGTTGACTGCAGCATAGGGCCCAAACCTTTCAAATCTTTAAAAAGGTGGGTGCAAAGTATGAAGTGTAAAGTGTAAAGCGTAAGGGTGAGTGTAGAAAGCTTCTATTTCATTTTTGCTTCAAATTGAATTGCTTGAATGCAAGTTAGGGCTCATTGCTGTAAATCTGCCATGGAAATTTTTTGATATCTTGATTATGTTCAAATTGGTGGCATTTTAGTTACTTTTGGAAGAATGAATGTGTGTCTTGAAAAATTTAAAATCATCGTAAATTCAATATCAACCGAAGAAAATGATAAAATCTTCACGAAATCCATGCTTTATGAAGGTCTGCAATATATGACGGCAGCAAGAAATCTGTAGCTCTATTGGTTTAGAATTTAGAATTTGATTACGCCACAGCCTCAGACATGATAACTTTCAGTTTCAGTTTCAGTTTTCATATTAAAATTCTCAACATACAAGTTTCAATATAAATACATTAAATACAAGAATACAAATATAAAACAAAAAAAAACGATACAAACACCTAAAATTAAACTAAGGGAGAGAACATATGAAACCTGTATGTGGGGAATTCCTTAAAGGAGGAGCTCTCTCAGTAGATAAACTAATCGAGGAGAGAGCACCCCCTATGTTAAAAAATCCATATTTCAGTATATCAAATGATTCCAAAAGTTGCGTTATGTGCGAGAGACCCAGAGCGACCGCAGTGACCCCAGGCCCACGGAGCCCACTCCCGGCAAAAAACCCATCCACAGCTTACGCCAAGGATAACTGCGCCATTTTAAGACTAATCAAGATCTCAAAAGATAACGTAAAAAGTTCTTCCGCCTCCTTTTTATGATTTAAGCTCTTATGCTGTTTACCGCAGTTTTCTTCATATCACCTTAAAAGGCTCTTATTGAAAATTTGTCATCGTTAAACAAAAATATCGTAGTTAAATGAATTTTTACTTGTTTCCTGTTTAATTTTTATCGCCATTAAGTTGCCAAGGGCAGTTTTGCTTTTTTATTTATCTTCCTTGATAGAATATATATGTTATGGATGGATGATAGGCTTAAAATGCGCCTCTCAGGAATTATTAGTTTACCGGTGTTTGCGCAATATGCGCATAAAATTGCTTTTAGTATTATTAAAAATTTCTGAAGAAAGTAAACATTTGTTTTCGCTTTTGATTTCTAACGTTTTATTGATTTCTGCCATAGCGATATGATATGTCTTCAAACTTACCTATGTGACTTAGTATCATGTAATACCTGTTTGATGTATTTTGTGAAATTAAGCAAATGTCTTGTTGCTTATAGATGTCCAGATGTCCACGATTTGAATAATTTTTAGTTATACCGGTGAGTCGATAAAAACGCCCGGCGTTTGAAAAATTCCTGCGCTCTGAATATCAAAGCAATGGTATTGAAAGCTGTCTTGCTTTATCCCCGATATGTCAAATAAGGTTCATTGATTTACCCGACTTAAATCAGTCATTCCTTCCCGTCGAAATAGGAGATGTTCTCCGGAAGATCCTTTCGAAAAGCTGCAAAAACGAGTGAAAACACCAAGCAAGATTTCCTTTTGTTCTCCTTCCTGACAATAATGGCTCTTGGATGTGTTCATTTATTTTGTTCTCGTGGGAGCATGGAATCCCCCTGAAAAAGCTATTCATACTAGGGGGAACACTTTTCAACCCGCCACAAAGAAAGCACGTGCTAAAGTGTGCTGAAAGTCATCGGTGTGAGGTAAGCGCATTAGGGATTCTTGCTTGTAATTTTAGCACATGTTTTAAGGTTTCTCTGAGGAATTTTTTTTTGGAACATTGCTTATTGAATCTGAACGGAGTGACCGATCGTAGCCAGGAAAATTTCTAAAAATAATTGAACGTGTTAGCTATTCAATCAAATATTGCAAAATATCGTTGCTTAGATACCCAGGGAGCAGTAGCCTTTCAAACGCCGGGCTTTCTTGACTCAACTGGCATCAAATGTAAAGACGACAACGCAATGTCCTAAATTCATCTGAATAAGACAAAATGATGAAAAAATATCAACTTTCTTGTCGTTGATTTGTTGCTTTTTCTCAGCTGTGTGTAGCTAGAACGAAACGTCCCCAATTTTTGCAGCAGTTCCATTACAAATATTTCAGTTTTCTTTCAGTTGTAAAATTTTATCGGCTCATACGAAAGCGGCAGACACTTTTCATTTAAATGAAAATGAAAACATAGGAGGAAAACTTAGAAAATGACATTAAATTTAAAATTTGACTAAAGGTAACCTAGCAACTTAACCGGGGGATAACTTCAATAGACGCTTGACGGGGATGTGGCTTTTCGACGTCTGAAAACACACCCTAAATTTATAAATTTATGTGAAAATGATACCGCATAATTTACAGGCCACTCAAGTATATACCCTAGAATTGTAACAACAATCCATAATTTCAACAAACTATGTGAAATTTGGTCAAAGCCAATATCCTAAAGAGTTATCTTTTTGAAATGACACCCTAAAATATTTATCTATTTGTGATTTCACCAAAATGACACCCCAAAATTTATTTCTGCCTGACGAGAGGGACCCCAAATATAAATATCCCGTACCGGAATACATGGCAGTTACCCCCCCCCCCCGGGCAACTTAAGGTGAAACCAGTGAGAAATAGATTTATCTCCGATGTTAGAAGTTTTCATTGGAAATTGCAAACAAGAGTGTTGTTATCCTTTCATGATATTTAAAGTGTTACGAATTTTCTTAGGTTAAAGCTTGTGGATTTGGGAAACAACAAGATTACGTCCTTGATGAGGTAAGGTTAATGGCAGTCTGTCATGCATTTGATTGGGTGATAAATGGCAATACAAACAATAGGAATTTTGAATGGCTGCTAATCCTCCGACTTTCTACGACCGTAGAAGGTCAAGACGATTAGCCCCCTTTTGTTTCAAATACACACATTCTCAAAGAATCCATTGTTTTGAGCTCTAACTGTTGAGGCCAATCAGAGACGTGACAGACTGCCTTTAAACAACTTTTTGTCTTTTTTGACCATCCCCTTGTGGTGCCAGTAACATTTTTGTTCTATTCAATTTCCTGTATTTGAAAGTAAATTGAAAAATTTCAAAGAGTTTTCGGCTGAGTATTTTTTTACCTTTCCATAGAACGTGGAAGCTGCTAGAAGTAATGAATATTAAATATACCTGGCTTAGAGTAACATGAATGATAGAATAAAGAGTGCTTAGATTTTAAGGAAATTTGCACGAAAATTCATTGGTATGATTCGAAATCGAGCCGTGTGCTCACGTTTGACGGGCTTTGGACTCAAAAGTATAAGGCCAATGTCCAAAACTAAATGTTGATCTATCAGTCAAATGCCATTGTAGATGTGGAAATTTTGTTTTGTAAAATCGTTCATCTTTAAGACCTAAAAATTAGAAAAATGTTTGTAAGGGGTATAAATGGGAACTAACATTCCACCTTTCGTTCTGGACTGTAATTTACTTGCCCTTGAATTTAAAGCTCTATTCTGAAACTGAGAATTGTATTAAATTCAAATTTCAATGCCAAATAAATCATGGACCAGAATGGATCGCGGAATTCTCGATTCCCATACAAACACCTTACAGACATTTTTTATGTTTTGGGTCTTAAAGATGAGTAATTTTACCAAAAGTCTAAGTTAGTCTTGGATTGATGAGTTAACATTTTAGTTTGCTTTAACGAAGATGACTGCAGCGAAGAGTTACAAAACACTTGAAGGCAGGAACACCACAAAACGACGCTTGAACGAAGATAACTATGCGGCCACATGGTCTTTCTTCCACTGCCTGTCAAACGCATAAACTTTTTTTGACGCATCTGGCACTTACTTTTCCTTACAGGATTATTGATGTTCTCGGTAAAACGAGAGTTGAAAATTTGAACTTGAAGGGAAATGAAGTATGCTTGTCTCCTGATTACAAGGAAAAGGTATGATATGTCTACCGTGTGAATGAGAAACATTCACAATGGTTGCAAGCCTGTATTTTGCCAGCTATTTATTGTATTCCTTGCAAATGATTGTCTTTGTGTAGGTAGTATACCAATTAAAATAGATAATTCTAGTTTTGTTAAAGTCGGTCATTTTGGTCCTCGAGTTAGTAGGATTTTATGAAAGTGTACAGTAGTGTCCCGCATAAAAGAAACTTGAATTTAAGAAACACCAGACCTTGATTTTCGAAGTAATACCCCCTCTTATAAGAAACTGGTTCAGGTCTGAGAAAGGCTTGTTTCTTATTCAAAAATTATGTATACATTAGAAATTTGAAAAACATAACAAATTCAGCTGTGTTGTTGAATCAACCTGTACCTATTCAAATGAAAACAAGAATTTTGCATAAAAGTGAAGCAAAAGGCTCCTTTTTTGAATAGTCGTAGCTTTTTTTCGTAGTGAAAATTTACAAATATAAATCAAAATAGTGCGTTTTATATGACAATGAGAGCTTTAAACTTTACCCTAATAGGAAGTTTATATCTCATTTTATAGGGAACACGTCAGACCTCAAACTGAAAACGTTGTTTCTTATATGTAGGACAATCCTTCAAAACAAGCCTAAAATTCTGGAGCAAAATTTCCAACTTTCTTGCTCCACACTAATGGAAGTGAAACTTGATAAGGCTGTCTCCTAGCCTTATCAACGGGTTGTATAGATACAGAAGCAGCCCAAGAATTATGTACTCCAATTATGTACCCGGTGTCCCAAAAAAATTTTCTTTTTGAGCTGCCATTTTAGTGAAAGTGCATGTTGATTGGTGAAAATTGTAAATGAAATCTATTTTGCAATGCCTAACTTAGATGTGAGTATTTTTTCATACCTGTATCTGTGCGCATTGATTTGCTACAATTATTTTCCTGAAAAACAGAATATCTCAAATTTTGAAGACATAGCCAAAAACGCTTTATCAATAAAATCGTTACACGCGCACCTCAAAATCAAAGGAAGTTCTACTTTTTTAACAAAACCAACAGTCCGGAGCTTGAACTCCATCAATGGACCAAAGAAAAATTATATTTGTCTGTTTGTCCGTAGGAAGCACGATTTTCCTTGATTGTTCGAAGAACAGTATACTACTCAAGACCTGTAGTCCACACTTTAGCGAGTTGCCATCTTTAAATACCAAGTTTGAAATTGACAAGCCGTCATATGCATTCACAGCTGTGATGTAAAACGTGGAAGGCATCGCTAGACTTGTCACCTTTTCAAAGGTTTCTCGAGGATAAGATGTTTGGAAATTCATGTCATGGAAGCCTTGTAATGCTGAGAAAATCCAGGAAAATTATATGAATCTACGTTAGCCTTTAAAAAAGAGACTGCCGCTTAAATCTTTCAAAACAAGACAATGCTTGATTTTTTGGTGCTGCTCAAATGAGGAAACTTTTTTTGGGACACCCGGTACATTTCTTTGGCCGAATTCTTTCAGATTTTTTGCATTATTGTCATATTGAAGTTTTTAGTCAACTGATCGGGGATATTTGGCCTGTTTTGAAGTTGTCTTGAAAAATGTTTTGAATCAATTACACTTTTCTTCATTCATCTTAAGATGCCTTCCAAAGGAAATTTATTGTTTTGCGAATGGTGGATTTCGTCGGATATTTCAAATTAGTTTTAGGAAATTCTGTCGAATTCCTACACTGCTCACACTTTCCCACTATCGTGTATACACTAGCTAAAGTTTTGTACCTTCGTATCTGTTGCCGTTTTCAAATTATCACGGCGCCAAGTGAGCTTGGTGTAATTGGCAAACATTTAATTAATGCTGTTAATGCAAATCATTTGTTCTCATTGCTTCCCATTTGGATCTTACCTGACGATTTATATTATCTCTTCCGGGTGAGTAGAAAAGACCTTACGTTGGAAATGCTACTGATCCCTGAGTAAATTGGCAATGATATCTTGCAATTTCTGACTGACAAGTTAACATGTGAAATTATTTTTAGAATTTTTCTTGACTGACATCAGTTACTCTTTTCAGATTTTGCAAGGGATTTTCTCAAAGAATTCCCTTTGATAAACCTTTATTACGTGCTAAATTCGGTGACAAGTTTCCCTAATATGTCTACGCCACAGAAGCGATGACTTGAGCACGTGCTATCTCCTTGGGGAATGAAAAAGTCTTCCGCCTAGCATGAACAACTTATCCAGGGATATTCCGTTCTCCCATGAGGACAAAATACATGAACGCACGCAACTGTCATTGTTGCTAGGAACGAGAACGAAATTTAATTTTGCTCATTGTTTTTACTTGCTTCAAAGGTTTTCGATAAAGGCTCTCTGCAGAAAGTCTCCCTTGGAATGCAGATGAAAGCCGGGTAGATTACTGAACCTAATCTGACGTATCGGGAGTAAAACAAGACAATTTTCAATATTATATATTGCTTTGATATTCAGGGAGCCGCAACTTTTCAAAGTCGGGCCTATTTATTGACTCAACCGGTAGAACTAGTAAAACCTTCCCTTCTTTTTAGGTCATCAGTTCTCTGCCGACACTTCGAATTCTCGATGGTCAACACATCAAACAACCAGGTTCGTGGTAATTCAGATTATGTTCTATCGATTTGTCTTGAGGGGCATATTGCTCCCTCAAAATCTTGTATACCTTGGGCAAAGATCTGTTTGTTTGAAGCAAATCCGCATAAAATCCTTGAAAATCCTATTATAATAATTTTTTTCTATTCTTATAATATTATTACAATGCAGATCTTACATTCTACTTTACTACCCTAATTACTGTACCACACTACGGGGACGACACCGCGAAGAGCGAAAGACAATGACTACCCCATGGCCAATACATAAAGACGCACAGCATTAAACAAAGATAGAAAGAATGTAACTAAGCATAGTAAACTATACAAATACAAAGAAAACCGACAAAAAGTAGGTGCAGCAATGGAGCAATGGAGCCTAGTTTGCAGCAATGGAGCATCTAAAAGCGTTCTGAAGCATGAATGAATTTGAGGGTTGCCTCAAGTAGCTTCGTATTGGTGTCAATGGTTAACCGCTCGTCACCATACAATATGAATTTGAGTAAAACCTGATATATTGCATTCACACTGTTGAGAAGATCAGATCTGAGCTCACTATACGAATGACAAAGCTGCAGGAAATATTCCGTGTTCTCTACCCCCATCGTTTGTGGGACACATTGGGATGACTGTATCTCTAAAGTTATGCCTAAATTCATGAAAAACTGAGTTTGCTCAGTCCCACTCGTAACTGAGTGAGAATAGCTAGACCTTTTGAAACATGAATACCATATACTGGTTTAGCAGTGGGTCGGATAAGTTTCGATAACTTTGTTTTAAAACTACTCAGTGAAGGTGATAGCCTAATTTATCAAGATTAGTTTATCAAAATCCTTATAGCTGAACAGTTTAATTTTGAATGTCGGCCGCATTCTTTTCAGTCCACTGCCTGCCAAACGTGTCAAGTTTTTTTGACATACCAGACGCAAGGAAATTTTTTTGAAATATTATGCTTTACCTGGTGCGACAGGAATTGAAACATTTCACACATTAAACTCAAATGTGGTCCAAAACATTTTGTTGACTTTATCTGCAGGTCCAATTTTAATATTTCATGTTGTACGTTTTACCATTCAATTTATTGTTCTATCAGAACTGATTGACAACTTCTGCAAACAGTTACTCATGGTCGGAGAAATGTACAAAACAAACTCTTAATCAAATCATTTGGGTATGAACCAGTCAATTGAAACACCAGTTTAATTTATTTGTTTACAACATTATTTCTCACATCTCGCCGTCTGCTCATTGCGAAAGGTTGTCGGTAACCGCAATCAAGTTAAACATAGTAAGTTCTCATGGTTGTCGTGCAAATATCAGCCAGGGTTTATTTACGAAATGTCATTGTGAGGAACCGCATGCGTGCACTATGGTGCGTGGTGTTGTAGTTGTCATTGTTGCTTTGCCTCGGTATGATATTTCTACATACGAGGCGTAGTCATGGCCTAAATCAGTCGTGTATTTTCTGTTAGGATTCTGCAGCCACTAAGCAATATCTATGTGCGCGATAGACCAGCTAAGGTGATGTCAGGTGTGGGAGGTGTATATTTGTATTTGAGTCTTTGAATTGAGACAGGAAGAAACAATCTTGTGGCAACTCGATTCAATGAGCTTACATCTAAGAGCGAAGTACGCGCATTGCGGTTTGATAATTCTTCTTAAAATGACTCCCATCAATAGAAATTGGAAGAGCCTCAGCGAACTACGATAGTAGCTCTGCGAGCCTCCTCATAGCATGGAGATCACTGTGCTTTTACCCATGCCCCTCCCGTGTAAAGAGGACGTGACGAAAAACACCCCCATCCCTGTAGATAACTTAGATGGCATACGGGCGTTGGCGCTTGTATACTGCCGTAGGACCATTGTTATTTATTTCTTTAAATAGTGGTTGGATCATGTGATCGAAAGCAGTCTCCCATTAGAAAGTAATTAACCAAGCAAGCACAGTGAGCCTCGATGCGAAGAGGAGGCAAGGAAGAAAGACCATTCCATGAAACGCACTTTGTTTTGATAACAGATTGATTGTCCGTGTGTTCGACCAATCATTTAACAACAAGCAATGCACTTAGACTTCTTAAGTTTCTTAGTTCTTTGCAAAAAAAAGGACTGCAGTTTCTGACATTTATCTAGGCTTACTCTAGAGTTACAGTACGTCCCCGCATAGAAGGACCTACCGAAATGCAACCTGCAGGCTGTATTTTCTGAATCATGCACCGTCTAATTAAGAACCTGTTTCAGTTTGATGAACTGATGTTCTTATCACAAGCACAATAAAGAAAATTTATGACTGACAGGTAAAGTTTAGACCTGCTTCCTTGCTATTTTTACTCTTACAATTAGATATAAAGTTGATAATAACATTGCCTGAACAAATAAAAAGGTATATGTGTCTTGGTGTCGATGATCCTTTGATCAAAATTTGTATGTGAGGAACCTTAAATAAGAACCGAACACTAGGTACTTATTTCAAAGGTACCTATATCTCTTAGTCTACCATGGTACAAGTCTATAGTGCTCCCAAGCATACACAAATAATGATGAACAAGTAAATAACATAAGATATATAAGCACTTGATGTGAATTGAAAGAAGCGACGTTTTTATGATCATTATTATTAAAAATCTATTTAAAGAAGGGTAAAAACGAAAGAATAGCTAAATTACAGCTAATTAAGGCCTACTATTTACAATATACATTGTTTACAACTATCAGTAAATATTACAGGACAAATCAGAGTTAAAAAGGAAAATCTATCCTGTTAGAAACCCAACTTTTGGGATATATACTTTGCAGAGCCTACAGTTGCATTTTCCACCATTCCAACATCTACTTTGTTTTTTGAAGATAGTAAGGCTGTTTGATTGTTTTATTTCTGGTGGTAAATTCTGCCACAGTTTATTTCCAAGGTAGCCAATTGGTTCAACTCCAAAGGACGCTGTTCGTACTCGGAAGCTGTTCGTACTGTAAGACTCGGAATAGGAAAAAGGTTAAGGAATAAAGCTGTGACAAATAGAACGTTATTGAAGATACGTAAAGTGCTTGTTGAGTCCTGAAGGATACGAAGTTCCAAGTGTGAAAATGATCCGTTTTTCCAATGTTTTTCTTTTTGCGCTTTCAGTAGATGCATATAGAAGCCCAAGAATCGACATATCATCGGTGGAATGGTTTGATAGATTGAAATGGTGTGAAATGTTGCTGTCCGGATCGTTTCGTGTTGTTCATCTAAATGTGTCCTGTGCCTAACATTCCTCAAATGTTCACCGAATCATTCCACCGATGATATGTCTATTCTTGGGCTTCTATATGCATCTACTCTCAAGTACCGAATAAACGGGGGGGGGTGAGAATATTCGGGGGGTTGGAAATGGTTCGACATAACAATAATCGGGGGGTTGGAATAATCGGGGGGGGGGCTGCTTGGAGAAATAGAAAGCATCCATTTTCTTAGGTAAACCGTTATCTGTTATATATTTATGTGAACAGTGATGTTATTGATACATTTACTTTTGAACTCTGGTTCTGTTGAATGCACTTCTTGAGACTTTTTCTTGCGATTATTCAGAAATTATGTCTAAAATCATTTCATTTTTCCAAAAATTAATAAAAGGGGGGGGGTTGGAATAAGAGCGGGGGGGGGGGTTGGAAAATTTTTCAAAAATTGATAAGCGGGGGGGACGATTATTCGGTACTCGAGAGTACAGAAAGCGCAAGAAGAAAAACATTGGAAAAACGGATCATTTTCACACTTGGAACTTTGTATCCTTCAGGACTCAACAAGCACTATCTTCGATAGCATTCTATTTGTTACAGCTTTATTCCTTAACCTCTTTCCTATTCCGATTCTTTTCACGTCACACACATCGATTCCCTTGATTACGATCTTTATCCTTCGAATCTGCCCTTCTTTTTGCTTGATTTGTGTCGGTTCTACTAATTTTTCCTTTGCTCGGCAAAACGGGGTATGCTCGAAACGTCGCTTCTTTCAATTCGCATCAAAGTTCTTATATATTTTATGTTATATACTTGTTTATCTTTGTATGATGGCACTATACGCAGCAAGAAGATTTTTTTGAAAAAATAATGATGGTTTCTAATATTTTCCAAAAGAAGCAAAGAGGCCCCTTGATTGAAGACTTATTTTAAATTTGAATGTTTTTATTTAGAAATGCAGCCAGAGCAGGCTTCGACCAAAAAAACCTTGAAGGATGATGGAAGCAGTGGCAATATTGAAAGGAAATTGGAAAAGGATGAAGCAGATGATTCCGAGAGAAAAGGAAATGTTTTAAAAACCAAAGATAAGACTTTGAAAACTGGAGGCTTTAAATCGAAGTTTGTGACTGAAAAAAGTGCCAAGGAATCGGTTGAAACAGAAGCGAAGAGAAGCAAGGTGAAGAAAAAGAAGCACAAAGTTGTGAAACGAAATAGTAATTGTAAGGAAATGGCAGGAGACGAAAAGATTTCATCTGAAATTACATCTTCAAAAGTAAAAGTAGTAATGTCTGGAAGGACACTGTCACATGAAAAACATGCAAAAAGTGACACTAATGTAACTGAGGAAAAAGGAGGTGCAAAGGAGCAGCGTAATAAACCAAACAAGGAAGGAAAACGGAAAAGAAAACTATCAGAATTTGATGAAATTACCGTTGAAAAAAAGAGACGAAGAAAACATTCCAAAAACAAAAGCTCAAATAAAAGTTCAGCGAGGGAAAGAAAGGGGGAAACTGGGGAGAATGGACATGGGGTTTCTGGATCTCTGAATGAAAGGGATACATTGCAGGAAAAATTAGGTGAAGGTGAAGTCGTTGCAAAACGACGGAAGAAACCAGAGGGGGAAGTTGGAAGAAAAATTAAGAAGAATAGCAAAAAAGATAAAATTAAAGGGAAAAGAAAACAACCGACAACGCAGGCAGACAAACGATCTGGTGTTTTAGCTGTTGAAGTTGTAAAATCGAAAGTTAAAAAGAAGGTAGCTGAGCGAGGACATCTGTTTGAAAAGGAACAAAGTTATAATTTTGGAACAGGGGATAATGCTGGCTGGTAGTTATATCAGAATTGAACTGTTTCGATCGAAAGATTTTTGGACATAATTCTTCGGATAAAATGGCTTCGGGGACTTTAATGTAAAATCAGAAGCAGTTATCGTTTTTACAGCTCATTGATCAACTGTTTTGCTTGAAATGGTTTCTATTTACATTGTATTAGTCTAATAAGACCTTCCACGTTTCCTAAAACCCATGTTTAAACAAGTCCAGGAAAATGGTCAAGGGAAGTCGATAAAATTTCGTCAAAATTTGCATTATTAGACGAAGTGAAAATTCGATATTTTTGATCACATTTAATCCGCATCTGGGATCAAAAACTTCATTATGAAAACTTTCGGTTATGGGGGTTGCAACCTGAAAAGATGCATTGCAAATTGGCCAGGGGCGGATCCAGCCCAAAGTTGAAGGGGGCATTTTGCAGAGTGTGCGCCAAAAATGCAGCGAAGAGTAAGCGCGCCGAAGGTGCGCAGAAATTTTTGGGCCTTTATTCAGGAAAAATTCTCTGGTTTTCTCAATTAAATAACACCTTAATTCATATGTTTCTCACATTCAGAACGAAATACGAGAAAGAGTGCATTTGGGTCAGGATAAGGGGCGCCCTTCTTGCCGAAAATGGGGCGCCAAGCTGAGTTTGAAATTGACCTACAAATGACCTATTATGTATCTTTTGGCTTTGCGTTGAAATTAGAGCAAATACGCAGCAACACCCATCGGACCGTCAAAATGTGAGCTATTCAACCAAAGGAAAGCAAATCTGTTCAACTGCTTGTTTTGATTCAAATATTTTTAACATTTATTTAAGCTTGTGATACTTCTGGTACGAAACACGGTATTGGTTGGCAATACAGGATCTGTAAAACGGGATGTAAGCTAGAGTGACTACATGACTCTCAGCCTTCTGCAATGAACTGAATGATAGGTATGGTTTCAGCATGAATGAATACTGGGAATCACATGGCCAGCCTAATACCGGGTGAGTAAAAAAATGTCCTATGTTTTGAAAGGCTACTACTCCCAGTGTATATAAGCAATGATATTTGCAATAACTGATTGAATAGCTAATATGTTCAATTATTTTTAGAAATTTTTTTGACTAATATCGATCACTGTGCTCAGATTCTGTAAGCGATTTTCTAAAATGAATCCCATTGAGAGACATCAAAAAAGTCTTCCCTAGTGTGAATAACTTATTCAGGGGGATTCCATTCTTCCATGAGAACAAATTACATGAACACATCCAAGAGTCATTATTGCAAGTCAAGAAAACAAAGGGAACTCTTGCTTGGTGTTTTCACTCGTTTTTGCAGGTATTCAAAAGCGGCTTTCTGCAGAAGATCTCCTATCTCTGCGGGGAGGAATGGCTGATTAAAGCCGGGTAAATTACTGAACCTAATTTGACATATTGGGGATAAAATAAGACAGTTTTCAATATCATTGCTTTGACATTCAGGGAGCAGAATTTTTTCAAACGCCGGGCGTTTTTATTGACTCATCTGGTATGAATCTGAATATAAGAAAAAGAGAATGAAGATTTTCAAAACTATTTTCACAAGTTGTTCCAATACCTGGGAACCTACATGGTCGAGAGAGCTGAGGATTATTAACCTCCATATAAGTACTATCATCTTCTGTGCGTAAAAAAATGAAGCTTCTTAATCCTTGCATCACTACATAGGGAGGTTACCCTCAAGTATTTTAGCCAGGTTCTTAAAAGTAACCGTTTGTACATGCAGGTTTCTCTGTACTTTACCACAGAGCGGATAGGGGGGGGGGGTGACTCTTTAACGACTGACTTCAACAAGTCAGTAAACGTTTTCGGACTGCTAGTGTAACTTATTCAGCAATGATGGCTTCAGAAAGAGAACTGCGCTATCGTCTTTGTCTACCTTAAAGTCTTAATATTCATGTCCCACTGTTAAAACTGATTGCTGAAAACATGAGGCAATCGCAAGGTGGGCTAAAATTTCCATAAATAACCGTGGATGTGTTCGATTTACTGCAAAATAAGGAAATAAGCAATGGCTTCAAAACTTCAAAACAGCTAATGTCAATGGCTATTAAAGGATAAGACTGGGGTTGGTATAAGAGATAGATATTAGACATTCAAAGATTACACGTTGTGAATCATGTGTAGTTTGATTTTCTCTACTAATCTGCGAAACTACCTATTTCACTCTGCTAAGATGTGCGAAATGACGTCATGTTTTATGACGTCACGTTGACCTGAACTAGGTTGCCAAATGTATTGATATATTATAGCATTCACATTTCTAGCCTCCCTATCGAGCCTTTGGGCACTAGTACAAAATACAAAATGGCGACCATTTTTAGCCTAACTTATGAAGATTCATCAACCGATTTATGAAATTTGGAGGCATCATAACTTGGAAAGAACTCACGACTGGTATTCAGTAGTTGGTAAGGCTGCTTTTTAGCAAAAATTTTATCAACGCCGGACTTGTCCTTTAAAAGGCCAACGGTAAAAGTATAGGAGATTACATGATGTTCATTTCAAGCCGCTCACTCCAAAGAAAGATGCAATAGCCATTAACAATAGCTGTCTTACTGATTATACTGCCGGGTGAGTAAAGAAAAGAATCCCCATTGAATGCCACTCCTTCCTGAATATCAAAGCAATAATACCGTATTCATACTGACACTCTGACACAGTTAAACCAACTTCATCTAAGCCAGGTTAAATTTCTGCCAATCAAATGCAACCGATTTGTTGGATCATCCAATCAGAGAGCTCCACTTGATAACCTGTTTTATGCCCCATTCACACTGCAAGTTAAACCAGCATCAACTAAACCAGGTTATCGAGTAGAGCCTTCTGATTGGCCAATCCAACAAACCCAGGCATGTGATTGGTTAAAATTTAAACTGTTTTAGATAAAGCTGGTTTAACTGTGTCAGTGTGAATACAGTATTGGTTTAAGCTGGTTTTACTTACAAGTGTGAACGAGGTATGATATTGAAAAACCTTCAAAAGCGAGTGAAAATAATGAGCAAAGTTTCCTTAGTTTTCCTTCCTTAGGATAATGACATTAACACGCATTCATGTATTGTGTTCTCTTGGGAGAACGGAGCCTCTGAATAAGTTATTCATGCTAGAGGGAAGACTTGGTCATCGTATCAAGAGGACAGCACGTGCTAAGCGTGCAGAAGTCATTGCTGTAAGACCCGTGTAAGGTAGGAGTGTTAGGCAAATCTGGTCGTGAATTTGGGTACGTCTGAAAGTTTCTTGTAGAGGCTTCCTTAAGAAAATTCTTCATAATTTCAGAACGGAGTGACAGATTTCAGTCATGTAGATTACAAAGTAGATTTAAATATGATTACCATTAGATTAGATATTTGCCGGTGTCATCATTTTGATATCTAGGGAACTGTGTGGCCTTTCAAACGGGAACTGCTCTTATTGACTAGCCCGGCATATTATTCAAAGGACAAGTCCGGGGTTGCTATGATTAATGCTACAAGTGACACTTATCCTGTACTGACGCGAATTCTTACCTTGCTTCATGTTTTGAGCTTTTCAACAGCTGTCAGTTCCAAAAACGTTCTGAAAATTTAGGCCACATCTTGTCAATGTATCGCCATTTTCTTGCAAGTTTACACGATGACGAGGCTAGCAGCGATTAAGAGGCGAGAAAGCAATTCGACAACGTTGTTCTCGTTTGTGCGGTATGACGTCATTTTGCTCAGATTGAATGTAATTTTAAAAGGAGAAGGCAAAAAAGTGGGAAAAGTATGATCCACCATTCATAAGAGAGTTATCTTGTATTTCATCATGTATCATCATACCAACCCCAGACTTGTCCTTTAAAGGCCGCTTATGCTAAGCACCAGTATCTTTTTGAAGAAAATTGGTCAATGCTGGCTACATTTCTGACAACAAGAACAATAAATTTTAACCAGCAAATATGTGGCTCTTAAACTTTCTTTAAATAACGTCCTTCAATGTTTTACAATTCACTGCTATAGCCACGCAACAGCCAAGTAACGGATTACTGTTTCGGTAGTCCGCACATTTCACATGAATCTCCACTCGACCTGTTTATGAATGTGCAATGGCTACATGTCCAAGAAGGCTCTTCATTTTGATCTGTATCCATCAGTTCTACAGAGCTGTTGCTATTTGTCGGACTGGAGTCGATCTTGGCACGTGAATCAGGAGGAGGCGAGAATGAGCCTGTAGGTTTGAGAGTGTCGATTTAAATAAAGGTAAGAGTGTTAGTCAAGCAAAACAATGCTAAAGATGATGGCTTGGAACTTTATACTGCCTTCCAGATACAAAATACAAGCTGTGATGTCCCAAAAAATTTGCCTCGTTTTTGCTGTGGAGGAGGGATTAGTAGTTGTTCATTGTCCCTATTCTCTTTTAAAGTTGCATAGGTTGACTTTATCATAGTGTTTCAGACTCTATTTGAGTCAATCTGACAAGTGGTTGCTGATTCATGGTATAAAGGAGTCAAAATAAGTAGTTGTTGCTTCAACAAAACAATTTTTCGGTGCTCTTATAGTAATCAAGTACATATTGAAAAGGATCGCAGCATTGCTTTTTGACTTTCTAAATTTGAAAAATTGTTCATGTTGTTGTCTCTAGATAAAGGCAGTTAAAAAACGAGAAGGTTGAGATTTAGCTCATCCACAGCCAAGGTGATATGACACCAATGTTTGAATTAGATGTTTATATATATATTCACCTTGTCTTGATCTTTGTCTTCCTCTTTCAATTTGCGCCTTCAATTGGCCTAACCGTTTTGTTGTTTGGTCATTCAAATCTAACTTCCTTGTATCCCTGTGTGTTAGTGGACCCAGATAGCATACAAAGGTTTTAAACTTGTGGTTTCCTGTTTTAAACCCTCTCTTCTGCGAAGGCGCACTAACACATAGGAATACAAGGATATTAGATTTGAATGATTAAACAAGAAAATAGTTAGGCCAATTAAAGGTGCAAATTTCGATACAACAAAGAGGAAAACAAAGATCAAGACAAGGTAAAAAAGTATCTAATCAGCAAATGGGTGTCCTAAGACCCTTGTCCACAGCAGCTGCATTAACGGGGTACAATTTTGGGACACCTTGTATAAAGATGGAGAATAACTCTAAAAGGCTTCTTTGGGCCCTCGGCCCTCCAGCTTTACCCCTAATCGTCTATTCAATGAATTTTCATAAAGAGTAATTTTCAAAATAAATTTTAAAGAAGAGTCGATGGAATCCTTCAACAGTCAAATTTTAAAGGATCTGTTTCATCCAGCATGCCTTGCACGTGTCGTCTCTTGGTTTGCCTTTGTTGTCGCCATCTTAATGGCCCATGAAAATGGCGACAAACAAAGGTCAGCCAAGAGACGACACGTGCAAGGAATGCTGGGTGAAACAGACCCTTTAAGACTTCACTAGAACTTTCAATCCAAGCCTCACGGCAAGAGATATGCGACCATTGGCATTGATTTTATCGTCATCTCATTTTGTTTTCTTTCCGGTATTCTTATTTGCCATTCGTTTGTTCCCCCTATCATCAATGCAATTTCTGAAGGCTCTAGCGAGGTGCACGAGTCCACAGCTCTAAAAGAGCATGATTTGAAAATAATTGAGTTTCAGAATCAATCATAATTGATGTCTACGTGAAAATCAAAATTTAGTGGTTTCACAGGGTGGGTGCTTCAGAAACACAACCAAACCATAACTGAAAATTTCCAAAAAGGAATAAGATTTGGACAGATGTAATGTATGCTGTCAAAAAGCATTATCCATCTTGTTTCCAACAACAAACAGTTCGGATAAATTTATGATTATTTTTGATTTAATTGATGTTTTTGGTAAGTATGGTCAATTTCAAAATGAAGCATGCTGTAGGAGCACATTCTAGACATATCTTAAAAAGTCACGAAAAAAGATTTCCGCGGAAGTACTTCAGGCCTAGAAGACCTCAGGGTGAAGTTCTCTGATAGCAAACATACAAAGTTACCCTCGTGAGATATATTCATTGAATTGATGGAACTAGTTCTCCTAAAGATGCTTTTTGGTCGCGTAAATATCCAACCACATTCATGCACCTATGGCCATGTCCACACAGCATCTGGATATTGTTGAAAGCGCATCTTTTTCTTTTTTTGTTCGCATAAAGAACTGTCCACGTCCAGACGAAGAGCGTTTTCGAATTCATCCCCGTCCAGACGAAGACGCTGCTACATTCGACAAAATTCGACAAAATTCGACATTCGAACTTCGATAAAAGAAAACAGACAAGCAAAATGCCCTCGCGTGATCCCCTAAGACCCAAGCGCATGCTCTGATATGAAGTAAATCGATGCTGTGAAGTCAGAATTTTCGAAAAGCTCCGTTTTCATACGTCCACACGTCAACATGAAAACGGCGTTTTCAAGAAGATCCATTCCGGAGAGCATGTTTGAAAAGATTCGTTTTCGGTGACCGAAAACGCCGTCTACCCGTGGACGCTGACCGAAAACAGATAAAATAAATGTATTTTCAGAAGTATCCTAATGCGTCTGAACGAGGCCCAATTAGACCAAACTTACCCCTGAAACATCAATAGAATGATGGATAATTCAATTAAAGGCGCCAAAATAGATATCATTGGAAACGAGATGAACTGTACTTTCAGATAGTATACATTGCATCTATTCTAATCTTATCGCTTTTCTAGATTTCAATTTTCGTTAGGTTGCATTTTTTCTGAAACATATTGTAAATTCTTACCATGAGCTGCAATAATTTGTAGAACCGTTGACCATTCTTCCGATTTAGTCCAATGATGAAAAGCTTCTTCATCTTTGTTCTTCAATGCTTTACACAGATCTGACATGCATGACTGAAAGAAGAAAAGAGAAAGTCGTCGTCAGAGAAAAAAGCGTAAGAATTCGTAGGGCAGTTTTTCAGAGCCAATACTCCAATAATCCCGTTTGCCATTTTGCCGATTTGTAAACATGTTTCATCGTTTTAACCTTAAGAATCAAATTTGGGCAGAGACGGGAACATCGAGAAAACAGGGCAATAGACCTTTACACAAAATCGTAGCAGCCTATTGAAATACTGACTTGCCAGTTTCGCCCCGCTTTGGAGTCGGCAACCCACGAAATTCGTTAGCAATGTTTAGATTTGAAAAGAATCATCTTTCTCCTTCAGTATATATGGCGACAAATTTTCTCTTATGTTATGTCTGAACATATTGACTGCATCTCAGATGAAAGACCATTCCATGTTTTGGGCCCTAGATAGAAAGGGATGTTTGTTCAGCACTACCTTTGCGACATGGAACATTCGATTTGAAATTGGACCTTCGTGTTGTTCGGCCCTGCTTAACTGGATGGAACATCTCAGCACTGTACGACATTCTCCGGACGGAATATCTCAGCACTGTGCAATAGCCCTTGTTTCACCGGCGTTCTTTGATTTGCTGATATCACTTGGTCAACAGGGACTAATAACATTACTCTTACAAAGTGGGCCAAATTCAGGCCCGCGTAGCATGATTCTGTACTCATCAATCAAATTGCTAGAACTTAGACTTCAATCAATTAGGGGACACTATTCAAACAGTGCCTCAAACACTGTTTTTGCATGCAAAGAACCGCTGATGAATTGTGGAGTTCTCACAGCTTCGATGGATCTGTTTTGCTTCTACAGAGGAAGATTACTGCCTGAAAGGTTTGTATTTTGCGATTTGTATGCAAGGAAAACATCATTCTTTGTACTAAAAGTTTGCTTTTCAATGTTCAAGCTCTTTAGACCAGATTATGAAGCGATTTCGTTGAGTGTCAGAGAACTTGCACTTGTTTAGGCCATTTTGAAAAATTGGGCCCTCTTTTTAAGAGTAATGTTATGAGTCCCAGTTGACCAAGTGATATCAGCAAATCAAAGAATGCAGGGAAACAAGGGACGCAAAGGCGTAAGTCTAACTGTGCAACATACTCCGAGAGCACAGGAAATTACTTCCAGTTAGAATTTTTGCCTTACAAGACCGCATAAATTTTTCGCCTACGTCCTTGAAAAAGGTTTTTTGTTATGAAGAACTAGAAAGTTAATACGAAATCGTAGAAATATCTCTTACAAAACTTTTCGTGCCTTTATTTTATGATCTGTGTTCCAATGGAAGAAAATGGTGGGTATCTACTAAATTTACTTGGTTCTTAACACGAACACACAAGAAGAAAATTTCAAGATAAGTAGCGTAATCAAATTCTGCCTAGTTTTCAAAAAGTTTTATTTTTCATTAAGTCACCCGGTAGATCTAATTATTTCATAAGAAGGACCAACATTTTCAATAAATAAAGGGAGAAACAGTTACCTTGACTGGTAATAGATCTGAAGTCATCAGGAATACAAGAAGATGGAAATCAAATAATCCATCCATTAACTTCGAAGAAGGTATCTTCTCTAGGTATTTCATCAAAGCATTGAAATCCTAAAACGAAACGAGAAGAGTTTTCAGCAAATCCTAATCACCTCATAGATTCTATAGAAGGATAACTTCAGTCGAGTCGCTATGCATCATTGGAGGCTCATTGCAATCCTTTGGCTTGAATGCTACTTCCTACTTTTGTGTGATTGATGTAAGGATCTATAGAAGCCTGTCAATCAAACACTGGTCCATTTTCTGCGGCATCAGTTGATTCTAAAATGGATTCATTTCGTTTAAGACCCTCTACTAACTGTACGGCTTGCGCACCGTTGCTGTCTCATAATGCACTGCAAAAAGAATTTTAGATGATCTGAAAGTCTGCGAAGCAAAGCCAGTGTTTTGTTTTCGATCGCACTTTACATAGCGAGTGGCAGGTCAAGTTACAATTGCTACAGAGAAGAAAATGGCTCGTCCAAAATAAGTGGCCCAAAATGTCAAAAGGAAAGCAGAGCAGTATAATTTTTGTTTATTTCTTCAAGCCTGATAGGAGAACCGTAAAAATTCATCACCGCTATTACTAGGCTTGTTTTTGTGTTGTGATTTCAAGCACAGCGCGCAATGCGCAAGCAAAGGGTCTTTAAGAAGGAGATAACGATCACAAACCTGTTTCTCTCCAAGAATTTGTCTGTTCTCGATGAAAAACGGCTGCCTACTCTCTGGGAATGTAAATGATGGTTGTAATGGAAATGCTGCTGGAACCTGCAATGGAAAGATATCCAGTAAGATTATTTCAAAAAGTAAGACAAGGTCTAGATCGTAAGGGTTTCAGGGACCGCCGGTAATGGAGTACTCAAGATACCTATACATTTCCAGCATGGTGGAAATCAAGCTATCATATGTTGAAAACATTTGATATTCTGCCACTAAAACTTCACAAAACACGAGTACATCTGCTAGGCAAACTTAGATTTCTACATAACTTTCGGCCCTCCAGGGCAATTTTAAGATATCGAGAAATCGAAAAGAGAACTATACACTGCTTCACATATGGTCTGAACACAATGATTTGGGCGGGGCGGGGGTGGTGAATTTGACGTAGTTCAGTCAATCAATTCAAGTCCAGAACACTGCCCTAAAAGTATGTGTCATGCATAGAAGTCTAAGTTTGACTTTCGGATATGGCTGAGTGAAATTCTGGTGGCGAAATAACAAGCGATTTTTCAACAATAGCCCTAAAAACAGAGTAATATTTTCCCAGGCCAACCGCAACCGGTATTGCAAAATGTCTAGAAATAAATGGAAGGGGCTAAGAAAATATGACAAAATCCATAAAAGTGAGGAATTTTGTCAAAACAGATAACAAATGAAGACGAAGGTTGTGATTCTTAGCAACAAGCGCAGGGATCACAGCTAGGCCCTAAGCGAGGCCGTCACCCATGTTATATATACATTTACACATAGTTTGTAATTTGTAGACAGGCCTCCTTTCATTTATACTGATAACAGACAATTGAGCTAAATATGGCGGCAAGGAATTTTTTACCAAGATGCACTGCATTCTAATTACGAATCCTTAACGACTCTATGGGAATTCGATTAAAGAACGCAATGCATCCTGGTAAAAAATTCCTCGTCGCCATCTTTAGCGCATTCGTCTATTGGGATTGACTGCAAAAACGTTAATTTTCAAGATTTGCTTTTATAAAAAGCTAATATTGAGACAACTTTGATAATGGAGATATACATATATTGACAAAAAACAACCAGGACAATTCCTTCGTTGAAGATAGGTAGCATGATTTGGAATAAAATCAAAGATGAGGTTTATTTGGTACTCAATCATAGCTTACCCCGATCAGAAAAAATTCTATTGGCATTGGCCTTGCAATCTTTGTTACTTCATTTTTGTAAGTATCGATTTCCTGAATGTAAATAAAAATATCAAGTCACGAGAAAGCAACGAACAGTGAACAACCATTATTTCTGGCATTGCTGATTCTAAAGGTATCAGTTCGGCTACCCTTAAAGAAGCAGCAAAGATTTTGAAGGTACTGTAATAACGTGACTTGTCAAGACGAGAGCCCAGACTCACGTACTGCCAAATTCTGATTACCACTGCTTATATATACCGTACTATTCTTGTTTATGTTGTTGTTCCGAAGGTACTGGGTGAGTCAATGAAAAAGCCCGGCATTTGAAAAAATCCTGATACCTCAATATCAAAGCAATGATGTAGAAAACTGTCTTGTTTTATCCCCGATATGTCCAATTAGCTTCAGTAATTTACCCGGCTTTAATCGTTCATTCATTTCCGTCGAAATAGGAGATTTTCTGCAGAAAGCCCCTTTCGGAAACCTGCAAAACGAGAGAAAACAGCAAGCAAAATTTCCCTTTGTTCTCCTTCCAAGCAATTATGAGTCTTGAAATGTGTTCATGCATTTTGTCCACATGAGAGAATGGAATCCCCCTCAATGAGTTATTCACACTCTGGGGACGACTTTTCAACTCGTCAAAGAGAAAGCACGTGCTAAAGCGTGCTGAAAGTCATCGCTGTGAGGTAAATACAGTCAAGATTTTTGCTTGTAATTTTAGCACCTTTTTAAGGTTTCTCAAAGGGATTAATTATGGAAAATGGCCTACAGAATCTGAACGGAGTGACCGATTTTAGCCAGGAAAATTTCTAGAAATCATTGAACGTGTTAGCTACTTAAAGGGGCAGGGTCACGTAATGTAAACAAACTTCTTTCAAAAGGACGATTTTGCAGTACTTTTGATAGGCCATATCACAGAGATCTTCAACTATATTTCTCAAAATGACAGTGCTATTTTGAAGACAGACTCTTAAGCTTTGTAGAGAAACAAACGAAACTCTCATATGTTGTACGATTGCAGAGATATTGGTGGATTTTTGGAAGTAACTTTCTAGTGGATTCACCCCATCCACCAAAATCTGTGCAGAACACAATGGCCACGTGTGGGAAACAATATAGATATAGAGATAACAGGTTTGTTTACGATTACGTGACCCTGCGCCTTTAATCAAATATTGTAAAATATCATTGTTTATATATTCAGGGAGTACTTTCAACCTTTTAAACACCGGGCGCTTTTTTTGACTCACCCGGTATATGGCCTAAGCATACGAGTTCCTTATCAGTCATCCTTCTTCGCGAAGTAATTTATAGGTACCCCTATTGATATCCTAATTTGAATTAAGAACACTAGGAAGAAATTTAGCTGAAGAAGATGGCAATACCTTCAGTCCAAGAATAACCATTTATTAAAGAAATCTTTGTGGGAAAAAATTGAAGGGATATCTTATGTGAATTGAGGTAAGAAGACAGAATATAGAAGAAAACTGAAAGTCAGTAAAATGGTCAAGCAGATGTATGTGAAACTGTCCTACAGTATGAAAGAGCAGATGTTTTAAAGATGGAAAATGAAAGTGAGAGAAATAGCTCCAAAGAATCAAATAATAACTGTAAATCATTTTAAAAGAAGAATTATGCACCCTGAACAGACATTCTTCTTCCTTTGGCAGTAAAAATGCTCTTGAAGTTAACTTAGGTATTGGTCTGGACTTGCTACAAGTCTATCTTTTTTGGGGAACGAGAGATGGAAAAAATAAAAAAAAAAGAAAAAAAGAGGAGGAAAGGAAAAAGATATCTTTTTCCTTCCCTCCTCTTTTTTTCTTTTTTTTTTCTTTTTTTTATTTTTTCCTTCTCTCGTTCCCCCCAAAAAAAAGATAGACTTGTAGCAAGTCCAGTATTGGTCTTAAAAAATTTTTTTTGTTTGATATTTGTAAAAAATGTATTTTTAAGGGCCAGTAGAGTCTCAGAGGCCCTTTACACGAGACCCACAATGAAACTAAGAGCGACATGAACACACGCCTGCGTGAAAATATGAGACAATGCACTCCTGTTAACATAAGACCCGATATTGACCCGATATCAAATTTACCACATACCTCATACAATTTTCACGTGACTTGGCGTAAGCATTTGGGAAAGCAAACAAAGGCGATTTGGTTTTCATATCGTCCTGATATGAGAAATGTGTTTTTACATGAAATATTTATGCCAGCATGAATTTTCATGCTGCCTCGAAATGAACGTTTCATATCGTCCCGATATCATGTAAACACAATAGCAGCTCAGACCATTACCCGATGTGAAGCTCGTATCGAAAAACTCATACCAACATGATATTCAAGCTGGGTCTCATGTAAAGGGCCTCTGAATAATCACAGCTGGATCGTATCATCGAAGACATTACACTTAGAATAACTAAGAATTGTGAAAGAGAACGATACCTTATAGAAAACATCAGGAACATACTGCTCACTTGAAGATTCTTTGACGTAACCCAGTGATGGGTCATCTATTGTTGGAACTAAGCAGTTGTCTCTCACTAAAGCCATACATTGATTTGATACCTGAGGAGAAGGTAAGGGCACAGTCAATGGAAATGAACCTTATGCAGTCGTTTCTTGATCTTTTAGCACACCATAGTACAACACAGCTCATGCTTTTAAGGCGAACATGAGACCAGGCAATCATTGCAATAAATGAGTAAGCAATATCTTTCACCCATGAGAAGCTTCTTTGTGACCTGATTAAGGAGTTTAGGTCTGTGTCAGAAACTTTGCAGCAATGAAACTTTTGTAAAGTTGAATTTCCCTGTATTGCTAGCGTTCATAAGCACACGAGAAAAATTACACAAATACTTCAAGCTCACAGCTGTCAAGTAGAATTCATTTCATTCCAATCCATTAAGAACTCTTGGTGCTATGAATCGTAGTGAAAAAAGTTTTACGCAGAGCTCGGAAGCTGCCGAAAATGGAGTAGCGCTTTACTTTATTCTACAAAATAGTAAACCACTTAACCCCTGAATATACATTGGATCCAATCCCCCCCCCCTTCAGCAGTCTCAACTCCATCTGCAAAAGGGATGTAATCGGGCGAATAAGGGCAAGAGCAGAAAAATTCCAATCTAGCTTCCATCCTCACTGCCTTCTGAATGGAATGAACTCGAACCAGAAATTAGACTTACATCTTCAATTGCCGTCTTTATCGGAGAAAATTGCTCTCCAAAATGCGTCCCCTTCCAAAATCAACCTTTGGTGTTCATGACCCAAAAGGATTATCGAATCTTACTCAACTTAGGGTTGGCGTTAGCAAATTGAGCTTTCACAAATTCAAGCACAAATTCAGGGATACTTTAAACTCAATGTGCCTCTCAAACGATGGTACTGAGGATACGGAACATTTTTGTTGCTCTTTCCATCTTTTGACATCCAACGGCGAGATCTTTTCGCTGGAATTAGTACGACCGTTTGGACTCAGTAACGCCTCAAACGAGGTTTTAACGCAACTGTCAATGTATGGTAATAAGGACTTCCCTGATGAAATTAATAGAAATATCCTTGAGTTAACTCTACATTCTATCCACGAAACTGGTCGATTTGATTGAATTCGCTCCAATTTTTGCCATCCGTCAAGCAGCCACTGAGTCCCCTTTTAGTCAATTTTCTTTCTGAGAAAAGTTCAATGTCGTTCTGCTCTTTTTTCTTCTTTTCCTTCCTAATGCCACGTGGTATACATGACATCTTACTCCTCGTGGTATTGTATTTGTAGTATCATAGACTACATTAATTTCCAAAATTTTCGGACGTTTAATTTTCGAACATTTAATTTTCGGACAAAAATCTTCAGACAAAATTATTATCGATTTCGGACAATTTCGGACAAAATTTCAGACATTTTCAAACAGGTGAATAAAATTTCGGACATATACGATTTGATAATGAGTAGGCAAATAATACACCAGATATAGCAAAATTTCTTCATTCTGTCTCAAAACGGACCAGCATAGTAATCAATTGTAAAATGCAAGCGTTATAAGGATAATCATGAATTAAAGTTGGGGCAAAGAGACTTGTCCCTCATGTAACAACAATAACATCAACTATACGGAGAGTAATAAAACAACAATAACAGAGGTCAAATATACCTCTTTTATTAAGAACTTAGAATTTGAGCCAGTGCTGAGAGTTTCCTAAATGATCAGAATTTCAGCACTCCAGGATTTCAAATCAGTTTCATAAGATCCGTCACAATCTTCAAGTTCACTAAAAATTATTATGTTTTTCTTTCATTGAGACATTGCCTGTCCTTCATTGAGATTTCCAAGGTTCCTCCATTAGGACAATAGTAATATTATAACAGAATTTGATTTCTTATCCAAAGAAATTTTTTGTCATTGTGATTTGCCAGACAATTAAATTTTCGGACCACTAAAAAATTCAGACACTTAAATTTTCGGACAATTATTTTTCCGGACTACTCATTTGTCCGAAAATTAAAACGTCCGAAAATCTTTGAAATTAATGTATATTTTAAGTGGTATAGTAAGTATAGTAAGTACCTTATATTGTAAACTTTCAATTAATGATGTAAAAAGAAGAAACTTCAAAAATAGGAATCTTGTTTGGAACACCAAGTTTTTATTTCATTGAATCGAGAATAAAATGGAATGGATTACATTTTCTGCAAATGTAATTTCTTACCTGCCATCCATCAAAATGAATATGATTTTCTTCATTACCTATAAACAATCATTCAAATCACAATAAATCTTTGCACAATGGTTCGAAGAACAAAGGCTGATATCAAGAAATGTCGCTTTGAAGTTGAGTTGAAAGGAAATTGTACAGATAAGAAGTGACAATTGCTTCTTCATACTTCTTCCGATCGAAAATTTTTTTTACGGAATTTAGCTTTTATGCTGCTTTTACTCCGTAAAATCGAACGTCCAGTTGTGTTTAGGTACCTAGTGGATACATGAGCACTGAAGTCACAGAGCACTGAGGTTTAGCGATTTTCAAAATCTTAGACCAGTTGGGAAAAGCAGCTCTTAAAATGAACTTCGATAAAGTAATAGTTACGAATATCATCTTTGGGACCAGACCATTAGATGTTCTAAAAGACTACAATTTCTTTGTTTCGTTCTGCAGACAAATTGACCATTACAATAGCTTCCACAATTTCATGTTTTGATAATTAGTAAATGCTTAGGTTATGCTTAAATATCAACAAATTCAGTGACTATGTTACATTCATCATAGCACGTGTTGGGATAGCTTGTCTCATTTTCAGCTAGAAAGCCTAAATGCGTGGGGAGATGGATAGTGCTAATCATTCAAGAAGTAAGTATAATGCTGTTTATGTTGCATAACGAATATTACTTTAAAGGGAGTACAAAGACCAGCAGCCTTTGCAATCTTTTGTTTTTGTTTTTGTGAATTTCGTACAGTCAGATATTCAGGAAGCTGTGGAGAGCAAGTCGTTGACTTCACGCAAAGCATGCTGGTCTTTGTACTCCCTTTAAAAGAAAAAAACCTTTATACTGTTTACGTCTTTGTATTCTTTGCCATGCAACTTGGGCACAGATATTGGCTTTGCAACAAGGGGACAACTGTCAAAGAAGTTATGTGGGGTGGCGATTTTCATTCTCCGCTCCCTTTAAATGTTGACAACTATCACATACAGGGTATCTCAAAAAATTGTTCGACTTTTGATAAAACATTGAAAAATAAGGACAACATAAACAGGCTGATGGAAAGATAACCCTGTTCCTAAGATTATGAAATGATTTTGGAGACTAAATCGTGCAAATCGGTTAAAATTCACTGAGTTACGAGCTCTCGAAGATCAAAAATATGCGATAGCTGAAACCACAGACCCCCAGATCACTGGTATTGCTAAAAGCTCAAAGACGGAGATAAGAGAAGCTTATCCAATGTTATACTCTCGCTCTCGTTGATGTCAGAGCAAATCAAATAGGACTTATAAAGTAAATTATTTGTTGCGATCATTCTCTAAATTTTCTTAACACTGCGTAAGTCCAAAAACAGTGGTTCAAAACATAATCGGCGAGAGACTGAATCTGTTTCCTCAAAGCATCCATATGCTTGACAGTTGGGTTATCGAAAACCTGTTTGAATCCAGCTTGGTTCGCCCTGAAACAATTGAGAAATAACAGAAACGACGGCCTATAGGGCTTTTACTAAAAATGCCATTTCGAGGCCTCTGGTTTCAGCTTTCGCACAAACTTGAACTTCAAATGCGTGTAACTCCATGAATTTTTAGCGGATCTGCATGATTCTTGTGTCAAAAATTAATTTAAAATCTCAGAAAATGGGTGACTTGACCAAGGGTGCATTCAGCGTATCGTTATTTTTTAGTATTTAATCAAAAGTGGAACAATTTTTTTGAGACACCCTGTATCCCCTTCCATTTCTAACAAGAGACAAGATATCATGCCAAGTGACAACCAGTCTAGAATTCAGGACGAAAACGTGTTACCCCAGGTTCAGCAAACGAACATTAAGCGGCTTGGTTATACATGGTACCTATGTTTGTGAAGTGGAAATGAGCGCACAAGGCTTGACAGACAAAACGGTGTCAATTTTTCTGTAAAAGTTAATTGCTTTTCTAGAACAGGAGAACCAGACGATGGCACTTTAGCAAAATATATCTGTTTCGAAAAGAAAAGGAATGGTGATACCAGACTGTGACCTTTTTCATTCATTTTTAACTCAAAGAGATTCTAAATTCAAGGAGTTGCTAAATTCAAACAATCTAGTTACGAATGAAACTTTCAGCAAGCAGAAAATCACATTAACATTGCAAAAATCGATCTTTCTGCCAGCAACCAAATTTTAACTTACCTACAATCCATTCCACATTTCAAGAAATTTTAGAGTAAAAGCCAGCTTTCGGTACGTCCAGCATCGTAACAGAACATAAAATGGATATGGAAAGAAGGAAAGGCCATCTTCACTAACCGCATATTATTTTTTAGCGGATTTGTAGGCAACAAGCATACAGATCAGTACCATGCATGGCGACTAACACCCCGGAGGGGGGTACTTAGTATATTTGGTCGACGGGCATGTGCCGTTTTTCAGGGCATCGTTTTCACCAATATTTTCTAGAACAGGGTATCAAAGTAAGGACGTTTTTCTGGAGTAGGTTGTCAAAAAGGCTCATGTTCTCCAGAGCAGGTTATTATTTCAGCAATGCTTGGTTTAATTTTCACGGTTTTGTTAATTTGTCCGAATTTATTCAACTTTCTCATGGACTTTGCAGAACCATGCAAACCATGGTATAAGAAACACTTTTATATTCCAAATAGCTGTCAAAATTGTTGGATATGCGCTGCTGTACAAGGATCTACAGGATTGAGCCAGTACTGAAAGTCTCTTGAAATTATAACAATCTGGGCTTGAAACTTTCATTCTTGTTTCTAAAGAATTGAGAACTATTGCAAACATTATGTACCACTGAAAAGAAACTGAACATGAATCATCCTGGATAGTTTCTAGTAGAGAGGTAATTTATCCAGCAAAATCAGACCTGACTTTCTTATAATTCAGTTTCTTAAAGGCAGGACTTACTGTATCAGTTGCTTCCACATTTGAAAGCGCCTAGCCGTTATCATTATCATTATTCTTGGCGTTCAGTGACTAACACAGTGCATATGCATTCGGGACATTGCGTCAAGAATATCTCTTCAGAAAATCTACACCAAACATACTTGACTTACCAGAGACAACAACGGTAACAAACTTGGATCCAAATCTTCCACTGGATGACAATTTACAAATATTCGGATTTTGATTTTGAAAATCTGCAGCTAGAATTGTTTCTTGAGCACTCAGGAAATGCGTTTCAATGTGACGCAAAAACTGAACGGTTCCTTTTTTAGTGTCATCGGCTATCAGATCCGTTAATATACAGCCAACCTGAAGGAGATACCAAAAGGCCGGTTGTAATTTCAGGGGAAAGGAAGGATTTTTAAAATCAAACAAAAAGCCAAGTAAAATTTCAAGTGAAAAGTAAAATTCCAAGAATTTTAAGACAAAAATGGAAGTGACATAACACCACACGACATGTGAAGTGAAAGATGACAATCGAACGACTTCAGAATCACTTTCAATCTCGGACATTTATATGCTAAGAAACCCTTAACCCATTCAGTTTTGGCTACCTGGGGCTTGCCTATGCTTTGCCTGAAAGAAAAAGATGATAGTGACTGGAGGACTGGGGTATATAAATATACATCAGTTCTTCACTTTCTAAAGCCATTTGTACTCCATGAAGATGTCAATCTTTCTCCGCGATTTCGTTCAGGATTGGTGACATATATCATGTGCAAGCAAATGGGCTGGAATAGGGTTGATTTCTAGCAATTATTCAAACATGATTCTAGTGATAAGTGAATATTCCAGGCAGTGAGTGAGGTAGGTATCACCTGACGAGGTAATTAACGGGATACCACTTTTCTAAACCAGATTTTCATGCTGATTACGAATCTGGATGTTATTCATGCGAACGAGGCTCATAAGCGATATGTCTTGCACAATTCAGAAACAGATTTGAAACTCCCCAAGAAAAAGTCTAGCAATGGGCAAAGATGTTTTTCTTATCGAGGAGCAAAGGCGTTGAATGACCTTCCTGCCGATACCAAACAAGGATCTTCCCTAAAAAGTAAATACGTTTAGGATTCTGCTGTAGTTTTCTTTCATAATAAACTTGGTAAATTTCATATTAGGCTTTAATATCATGGTCTTTATTTTGTAATTTTTCTTTTTCCTTTGTAAATATATATTTGTAACTAATTTAAGTGGATGGCCCCTTGTAAAACAACTTCGGTTGAAGTGTCACCCTCCTTAAAGCAATGAAATGAAAAGTGGCATGGGAGCAGCCATTCTATTACCCAGGTGCTAAAGTAAAACTTTCGATCATTAAAAATATTTTTCTAGACCAAATGCCCAAAACCTGAAGGGGAGAGACACTTTTGATAAATTTTTATCATTATCAAAAAGCAGTATCGAGAAAAAAATAACATGTTTCCTAACAATTTTGCATACAAGCAAAACAAAGAGAATATGAAAAAATTACCATATTTACTTGGAGCTACAAGGCCACAGGATTTCCTTACTGCCCTAGTCATAGCAATCGAGCACAGAAGGAGCTGAACAGTGACAGTTTTTCTTTCGATGTCATCAATTAAAAATGCAAAATATTTATAAATATAATATGATACTTATTACACTACTTACAAAATACTACAACACTGCGAACGCAATACCACGAGGAACAAAATATCATATCTACCCCTTGGCATGAAGAAAACAATGTGGAAACTACATTCAAAGAGAAAATGCACAAAAAGGGGGCTTGGTACTTGGTTGACGGATGGCAGAAATTTGAATGAATTGAAGTGAAAGTTGAAAGTTGGGCAGGGAAAGTAATAACTCTGACTGGACTACTGGAACAACAAGGCATGGTTACCTCAAATGGAAGAGCTTTGACGTACAAAGGCTATATGGCACTCGTGTGACCCCAAAAAATTCACCAGCTAGATCGAACATAGCTTCTAGAAAACAAAGCTATGAAAACAAACAAGGTATAGGCATTTATTGAAAGGGCTTAGCTATCTTTTGCTATGCTGCATGGTCAGTTTAAGTCACGAGTATCCTCCGAAAAACATCTATTGAAATAAAGTACTTCATCTATTTCTCGGGCATACGCCTCCTTTTTTAGTCCACGTTTTCGGAAAATGTGAAAAAGCTGCATGGAAACATGAAATTTGAATAAGAAACCGAGATCAGCCAATTTACAAACACCAGATATCTCTAGGCGACTTCAAATATATCTCTACATTAAGTTTTTAATTCATCCCACTGAAGAATTATGTAGGATTCGAAAATTTCTTTGAATCTGACTTTTCGGACGGTAACCCACCTTACAGTGACCGTGTAGCATCTCAAAGAATAGCCAAGCCTTCCAGCTAAGCGGTGATGTAAAGCAGTTGTCAATATCTTCTAATTTCAGAGAGCTAGTTAAGATCAAGCTCAATGAGTTTTTCTTAGGTAACGCGGTACATTGAAGGAAATCAAAGCGTTTACTTTTGTCCTACCTTTCGAAGGCCAATATCTGCAGCCAGTCTATCAACTAATTCAGCATTTGGGTCGTCTTTGAATTCAATGCTGTCTCTTGTGCTCTCCTTGAGATAAAGAGAAAGGATTAATTTTCTGATCAAATCCGTTATTAACAGCTACCTTTGTAACAAAACTTTGCCTAATGCACACAGCAAGGAATGTGTAAGTGCAAAACACATTAGCGCCAAAGTAATAAGCCTTTGCTACTGGTGAGCATATGGAATGAAAAATAAGAACTTCTCTAACAATTGTACGGCTTAATATGTTATTCAAGTACGATTCTTTACAGGTCAAACTCGGCCATTCACTTGCGGGCCTCTATAGCGATAGAGGTCAACGCCAAAATAATTGTCTTATTCCTTTTTCTCTACGATAGCCTAAATTCGAGCAAGTAATTAGCACATAACATTTGCCAAATTTTTTTCGATTATGGCCATAGCTTTTCATCAGGTTCATGGAGTGACAATTCATAGAGACCATAGACTTGCCCCGAGTCTATTTCGTCAATGCAAAAAATTGGGAAAGTTCACTGTTTCAGGCAGACTTATTACAGATGACGAAACAGACTTAGGGCAAGTCTATAGAGACCATGGATCACAATCATAACGAGAAGAATTTGGGTACCTACCAGACGATCTAAATATTCAAAAACTGATATTCGAATTCGATGCCATAAGATCAAACGATCGATCAAATTCGTTGATCTTCATGTAATACTGTGGAGTTACTATAGAATTATGCTCTCCGTAGTACCGTCCTTGTAGTGCCGTCAAGAAGTTTTGCATATTAACAGTAAAATTGTATCGTTAATTTTTGATTGAATATATACAAATATAGATAGGAAATTTACTGTTTACCTAAGCCACAGCATAAAGCTGCACTTTCCAGAAAAAACTAAGTAAACTGAAGTGCATTCAAAGAAACAGAATGTCTAGTAGCAATAGCTCTTACTTGAGGTGGTTCGTAGATTGCAGCTACTGTGGCTCGTATACCCAATGGCACATTTTCATGTTTCTCATAATAGCCATACAGAAAGCCAAATCTCTGTTTAAAGTTAAAAGAAAAACACCTGATCAAATCAATGATATCAGAACAAGATCATAAATAACCACCACAAAAAGAATCTTCCATTTTCATTTCATGAAAACCCATTTACTTTATACCGGGTGGTGAGTCAAAAAAGGAAAGTACTTTGGTAATATTTCACCATCAAAAATAAAATTTAAAGGAGTTTCGATAAAAAAAAAGATTTAATTTACACAAGAACAAAGAATCAGATTTCATCTAAAGTAAGTTACATACCGGGTGTCCCAAAAAAAGGTAACAGATTTGATCAAGGCTAGCGTAAAGAATTCAGCTTTTATCAATCGAAGATCATCTTTAAACTATTCCTTAACAGTTAACTTGAAGATAGATACCCTGTTTGTTGATATTGGAACATTGAGAGAAGACATTTTTACCTTGAAAGTCCAGATTTTCCTCCATCTCGAAACCAGAGCTTTTAGGTTTTGGCCTAAAGTACAAACGCGCTGTTTTGGGGAATCTCCTCAAGGACAGACATAGCGTTGAAATTCTGAACAAGGACCATTGTGCTTAGGTACACATTTGAATGGAGAAGTAAAAACTAAAAAGTGACAAACACATCGAGGAATATAATCACCAAGGAATATCTTTCTTCAGTCAAGATGAATTTACAAAATAGAAGCAATTTAAGCACGAGTGAGCACTTTCAAGGATCTATCCTTGTGAATTTTTATCCCTTGGGTATACGCGATTGTTTGTTTCGTAATGATTCCAATGATAACAGGTGCATTTTATTTAAACAAGGAAGATTTTTTCACGCCCAGGGGAATTATTTCGCTAATGAATAACTTTTATTCGTCTGGTGTAGTTTGAAGGCTTTGGTGATTGAAAGGAGATGCCCCTTTGGGAAAAGAATTCGTGAATTTGATTTCAAGTTCGATTTGGATTTCCATCAAGAATTTTTCCGAAGCACGAGGCTTCTTGCTTGTACTTCGCTATGATTCAGGAGATTCCACAACAAGCGCGTCAACAACGTAGGCCAAAACCCAAAAGCTCTGGTTTAGAGGTAGAGGCAAATCTAGACTTTCATGATAAAAATTTCTTCTCTCAATGCTCCAATATCAGCAAACAAGGTATTTATCTTCAAGTTAGCCATCGACGAATAGTTTAAAGATTACTTCCGATTAATTCAAGCTAAATCCTTAGCGCTAGCCATGATCAAATCTGTTACCTTGTTCTGGGACACCCGGTATGTCACACGTTTATGGGACTTAATGTTCTAAAAACTCATCACATTTCAACCTCGACCAAAAAATTCTGTTTCTCAAAATCAGAATCTTGTGGAAACATTTTAATGTAGAACCCTTCTCAAAAGGCCCAAAATAGCAATGAACGCAGTCTGCATTTGGGACTCGTTTGATAATAGTATGTTGTAATATCTATCCAGGAAACAAGGGAAATCTGATGCGTTATCTTTTCATTGATTTACTTCAACTAAATCTAACGCACAGAGATACGACATTATGGCTTTAACAAGGTCTGTAGATACACAGATTAGTTAACCTGATAATCCGCCCAGTATCGAAAATCACAATTTTGCGTTAGTGTGCTGGTCACCATGGTACTGATTAGAAGATTTTAAGATTTCCCTCGTCCACCAGCCCTGATACCTCGCTTGGAAAACTCGCTGCAGCGGGCCAGTTTTGTTTATGTAGACTTAGGACTAAAATGAAGTAATACGCTACAAAGCACTAGCGATAACTGGGGGGAATATAATCAGTCAAGTCTCTGGAAACTAAATCTATCAATTGACGAAGTGGAAAGCTCTAATAAAGTCATACCTGTGTCCCTGTCTTTCTCCAGTAATTCAAAAACCGATCAACTATCACAGAATTTTCAAACATTATGTTGTCAACATGTCTGTATGGCTATAAAAGAGTAATAAGAACAAAAATTATCAAACAAAATGAGCCTAATCGATTCTGTTACTGGACGGATGATAGTGTTACTGTTATTAAAGGGACTCCATTAACAAACTGTAAACAACTCTGTAGACACCATTGTTTTTAGGCATGTATTCATTGTTTCTGCAGTGTGTCTGGTGGCTTTACCAATGTCATGAAAAAGTAACTATCGAAAATCCACTTTCATCCGAGCAATCGAAAAACAATGGGTGTTTTGTTTGTTCCTCTGTTAAGTACAAAGATCGATCTGGAAATCTTGAAAATCTTGAATATGCTTTCATTTTCAAAAAATAGATAAAAATAAAAAGACTTAGAAAAATGAAATGAGTAGGATTAACAAAACAAAATACCTTGAAATGACGGTCGATGACAAAGTAAACTGGGGAGATCAGTTCAGGTCAGTCAAAGGAAAAATTGCCAGCGGCCTGGCAACTTTTAAAAAGTTAAAGAGCACAATCTCCTAGTCAAACTTATGGAAGTTTATCAAACACTGGCAGAAAGTCATTTGAGATATGCAAGTGTAGTCTGGGGAAGTTTAGCCGATACAAAAAAAATGGAAGCACTTCAGCGGCTACAAAGTAGAGCCTTTGATATAATTGATTCATCCAGATTTAAGATTCATTGGAAAGAAAGTCACTAAATGTAAATCAGGTAATAAATTTTGATCGTTCACTTATGACATACAAAATAGTGAACAACCTTTGGCCCGAAGTCCTACAGAACAAATTTCAGGAAAGGTCTTCCATTTCCAAATATAACACAAGGAACATAAGAGACCTGCATTTTCGGCTCAACTAAGAATACGTAAAGAACTTCCTTTATACCGGGGCACAAGTATGGAACAGCATTCCACAATCCATCAAAGATGCTAAAGTACGACCATGAACTATGTAGAGTTCAAACGTTTTTCGGTGCAATTTCGGCTCTATTTGCTTAATGGTAAAAGTTAAGGTCTCTTTCGACAGAGGAAGAGAAGCGTAATATCCTTAGGCAGTATTTTCGAAATTTTAACTTACAGAAGGGGGTTGAAATCAAGCCTCAAAAAAGGCAACTCTTGGCTAACGCAGCCATCAATGTTGAAAAATATATGGCTGAAAAGCTCTCCTTTAGCTGTATCCAAATCTGTGATCCGTTTATCTGTCAACCCAATAGGTTTTGTCTACATACGAAGATATGGCCAAGGGTTGGCAGATTTTGGAAAATCTGGCTTTCTCAATAACGGGGGTAGCGCTAAGTCGCTATAACGACAAATATCAGGGACTTTATCACAAAAGACTGTATTGAGCATGAAAGATTGTCTCAATAGAGTTTAGTCGAATTCACTTTTTCTTCCTTAATGTTGTTGATTTTTTCAAAGAATATTTTATTTAGATTCTAAACAATTAAATTTGGTACGCTTAAAGTTTTTGAAAGTACCTTTGCAGTAGCGCAATGTTTCTTGTTTGCGAACTCAGCCACTTGAGAGATTACAATCGATACATTTCATGTGCCTTTTCAAGAAGTAATTGCTATCTAAGATGCTTGACCGAACAACTTAAAATTCAAATACAATATTTTTTCAAAGAAAGCATCAATGATCACGAGAAACTGACTTTCTGTTAAACTCCCTTAAGATAACCCTCCATGCTCGATGCAGTTATGCTGTGATAAAGTCCGTGTTATTCCTTGCAGTAGCGACTTGTTGCTGCCCCCGATTTTGGAGAAACCAACTTTTCCAAAATCTGCTAACCCTTGGCCATTTCGTCACATATGGAAAAAAATGTACTTAGGTAACAATAAACGGAGCACAGATTTGGATACAGCTAAGATAGAGCTTTTCAGCCATATATTTTTCAACCTCGACGGCTGCGTGGGCCAAGAGTTGCCTTTTTTGAGGCTTGATTTCAACCCCCTTCTGTAAGTTTAAATTTCGTAAATACTGCTTAAGGATATTACGCTTCTCTTCCTCTTTCGAAAGAGACCTTAACTTTTACTATTAAGCAAATAGAGCCGAAATGGCATCGAAAAACGTTTGAACTCTACATAGTTTATGTTCGTACATTAGGTCAATAGCCGAATTCAAAAAAAGTCTGAAAACTTATTCTTTGAGCTGCAAAAGAAGAAAATTCAAACACATGGAAGAGCAGTATTTGGGTTTAGTAAATTAGATTCTTATTGTTACAAATGTAACCAATTCATGTAAGTAGGCCCGTTACCCCTGTAACTACTTTTGTTAGCTGAATGAATTTGCCGTGTATAATATGATTTTCATGTATCTCCAGAGCCGCAGATTTAAGGAATCACCTTTTTGATTCAAAATCTAGTGGCTGAAAGATTATGAAGGTCCCAAGAATGTGCAAGAAGCATCAGCAATTAGGGAAGACATTTTCATAAAAGATGAGCAAGTCCTGGGGAAGGGGGGGGTACCTCACTTTGAATTCATGTGCGCCGCAAGGATTTCTGTTACGACCCAATCCCAGAAATTTCGTCTGATATTGATATCTAAATCCACAATGTATGTCAGATATTGATACCCCATCCCAGAATTTTGAAGAAGTAACAAAAACAATTTGACGTCAAGGGATAAGGGATTGAGGGCTGGGAACGAGAATTTTGGTCTCCAGTGGCCATTGGAACGAGGTTCTGATCTGAGCACGTTTTTCAACACAAGAATTACTTGAAATCTGTTAATCTGAAACTGACCATGTGTTGCTCGAAAAATTATCCAACCCATTACCAGAATTTTGAGTATAACAGTAAACCCCAATCCCAGAAATTCCAAGTGAAAGTTTACCCCAATCACAGAAATTCTCCAGCAAAAGTATATCCTAATCCCAGAATTTTCAGGCCAAAAACTACCCAAAACTGGCGCACATCCCTGTCTAACCCCATGGTGAAGTACTCTCCCCCCCCCCGGGAGAAGTCCCACAACATATCAGTAAAGAGTCTACCTGTCTCTGTAATGTAATAGCACTTGGTTGACACTTTGTGCAGATTCCTTTTGGCCACGGAGGATGATCTGTACATCCTGGTTTGATCTTGCAACTTATATCTTCCAAAGATGCAAATTTTCCCCTACGAAATAATACAAACATCAAACACCTTATCATGACAGTAAAAAACACAGGACTGCAAGATGAAAATCGTTTCTTTGTATTCAAATAAAAAGTCAAACTTTTACAAACATTCTCGACAGTAGCACAGCGAAAAATAGAAGGTTTACGTTCCCACATTTGAGAACAGCTCAAATTTCAAATTTGATGAAAAGACTTGAGCAAGCAATTCCGAAAGGACTTCGATAAAAGAATCACATGTAATTCTTATACCGGTGTCTCAAAATGATGTGTTATCGTTTGATTGCTTTTATGCCCAGAACCAATGAAGCGATTTTCAAAAAGTTCCTTTGTCCGACTGCCGAAAGGCTAAATTTTATTCAAGGGTGTTGGTTGTGGTTTTACGACAAAGATCAATAAACCTGCTCCAAGTTCAGGCCATAGATGGCATGAAAAAAGAACGGGGGCATGAAATATTCAATAGGAACCAACAATTGATGAGGCATAGTGGAATTCACGTATAACTAACATTTTGTAGAATACACAAGACGGATGTGTTTTGGGGTTCATCGAACTCGCATTCTCTGAACGACATACAAGTTCAGCTCTTCGTATCACACCTAAAAATGTTCACTGAAAAAACCGCAACCAAGATCTTCGAATACAATTAAGAATTTCATTTGGCAATCGGTTAAAACAAAGTTTTTGAAACCAGCTCATTGGTTATGGACATATAAGGAATCAAACGATAATACATCATTTGGAGGTACCTGAATCATAGATTTTACCGTTTGAAAATCATAAAAAATTGATCATACTTCCAATTATAAAAATTTCTTGATCTGAATTTGTGCCAGGGAAACTGACTTGGAGACTTACGGCAGAGTTTAAAATTCTTCGAGATCGTGGAAATTTGGTCTCTCAGAAGCTACCTAGGTTTGGACCATCCTCTGAAATCACAAGGAACGATTACTAAATCAAATTTCCATGTTGCTCTATCCGAGGCTCTACCACGTTCATTGATTTCTATAGCTATTTTGGTGAAACGTATCACTACCGGGTGAGTAAAAAAACGCCAGGCGTTTGAAAGGCTGCTGCTCCCTGCGTATACAAGGAATGATATTGTGCAATATCTGATTGGATAGTTAACATGTTCAATCATTTTTAGAAATTTTCCTGGCTTAAATCGGTCACTCCGTTCAGATTCTGTAAGCGATATTCTAAGATGAATCCCTTTGAGAAACCTTGAAAAACGTACCCAATTACAAACAAGTTTCTCCACAGTGTTTACCTCACAGCGATGACTTCCAGCACGCTATAGCACGTGCTTTCCTTCTGGCGGTTGAAAGTCTTCGCCCTAGCGAACGACATATTCAGGAGGATTGCACTCTCTCATGGGAACAAAATACATGAACACATCCAAGTGTCATTATTGCTAGGTGGGGAAACAAAGGGAAATCTTGCTTGGTGTTTTCGCTCATCTTCGTTTGTTTTTGAAAGGGGCTTTCTGCAGAAAAGTCTCATCATATTTCGACGGGAAGGAATGACCAATTAAAGCCGGATAAATTACTGAGCCCAATTTGACATATCGGGGATAAAGCAAGACAGTTTTCAATATCATTGCTTTGATTTTCAGAGAGCAGAAGTTTTTCAAACGCCGGGCGTTTTTCGATGACTCACCCGGTAGTATTGGAACTGTAAGCTACCTAACGATGACAACTAAATGAAAAGTCTCCTAAAGATATAAAATAAATGACAAGAGTTTTTCCATTTGTGCTTTATCACAATGCATGCCCTGTTTCAATTTGTTGGTAGAGAAACAGTATTTCGTCATGGTTTAAAGCTCGAACGTGCATTGACATATATCTAATTGAAGAGCAGAACGATCGATTTTGACCAAAAGATTTCATATCGAAGTTAAGTTTTCTCACATGCAAGGAATCTTGAACATACGAATTTACAAAGTACACTGCAGATGTATATATTGAGAAACACACATAGTTTTTTTGGCTCACACAGTAGACTTCTGGACAAATACAATGGTTTGGGGAAATACTTTGTTTCATGGAAAAATATTACTCCAAATAAAGTTTCCATGCTTAAATTCAGCGCCTTTCTCTCGGAAGTACAAACTTGAGTTAACGGCTTCTTGGTATAAAAACAGAAAAAGGAAACGTAACACTGATCACATAATCAGATATTGGTGATCTCAATTGGTAATTATGAAAGGTGATCTCACCTGGTATGGTACTTACGAAAGGTATTCAGTGTTACTACTCAGTTTTCCATGAGTTAGAGAAAGAGAATGAAATGTGTAGTGCACGAACCTACTTGCACCACTACGCAGTTTCTTGATGAATGCATGAAATGCCATGTGCTTGACAGGTGGATTCAGTGTCTTCAAGTACTCCTCGTCATAAGGCTAAAAGTGAAATAGGATGGATGAATGTTAAGAAAATGACCATTGCTGGACATTGACTGGTAGTTGATAAAATAACACATGATTCAACATTTCTCTCCAGAACGAAGAGAGCCCTACTAACACCGCTAAGTTTCATTCAAATTTGATCGAAATGCCTTTGTTCTGTCGTGTTCACGTGCTAAATGCTGCTCGATGCACCAATAAATATTACTATTAAAAACAGACATTGCCATGCTCCTTATAATTTTTTCAATGCACAAATGCAAAACTAAAGGACAAGTCCGGGGTTGGTATAATTGTTAATCATTCAAGAGATTACACTGTCGTGAATGCTGTGTAGTGCTTTTTTCGACTTTTTTCTCTTTTAATCTGCAAAACTACATATTTCAATCTGCTAAGAAGTGCGAAATGACGTCATTTTCTATGACGTCAATTCACGTTGACCTGAACGAGTCTACCAAATGTGTTGATATATTGTACCATTCATATTGCTAGCCCCCTTATCGCGCCTTGGCACATCAGTACAAATTACAAAATGGCAACGATATTTGGCCTAACTTACGAAGATTCATTAACCAATTAATGAAAATTGGAGGCATCAAAACTTGGAAAGAAGTTACGAAGAGTGTTCAGCAATTGATATGGTTGCTTTTTAACAATAATTTTATCAACCCCGGACTTGACCTTAAGCTTTTTCAGTACTTTCCGACTCTACTTTCAAACAAATTCGTTCATATGACTGCAAAGACTGATATGATCAATTTCAATCAAACAAAAAATGCACAAAGATTTTCGACCAAAGACTCTTATGATTTACAGTTTCTGGTTTGCTTCACCTAAAAGGTAACAGTCCATGGCAGCGTCCATTTCACAAATAATGACGATACCGAATAAGATGCCCACTTTACCAGCGATAACTTTTATCGAATACCTTACCTCCAGGGGTGAGCAATGTAAACATTTTCCATGAGGTCCATGGTGGCATCTGAAGAAAAACAAATATCAGAGGATCACACAGAATCTAAAAAGATGATGAAGCACGTTTTTGGTTATTAAACGTTGCTCTTTATTGCAGCTGTTAACGTACTTTCTTCCCCTTCATGGTTTCATGTTGATTCTCTTGCAAGAGCTAACAATTCCTTCATTATTTACAGGTTAATTAGGCGGTTTGTTTCCTGGAGTTCACAGTTTTCTTCCCACATATTACTATGTTTAATGTTGTGTTTGCGGGTATACAGCGCTAAATCCGTTATTTAGGACTAGGCCCCATTTCTAGGACTAGGCTTCATTTGAAAACGGAGCAAAACGTATCCGTTATAGCCTTGCGTTCACATTGCTTAACACAGCTTTTCGAAAACGCTAATCAAAACACATGAATTTGAAAACAGTGTATTTTGAAAACAATCCGCTTTCAGTGTGAATGCCAAAAACGGAGACATTTGCAATCGCTTCACATTCCATAGACCTTTTAGGTATTCTGAAAAAGAATCTCAATCGAACGATACTTTGCTACATTTTGTAGAATTTTCGAATCTGCACAATAATGATAGAAGCTCTAACGCCATTCGATCGAATCTCGTGTATAAAAATGTAAAAAAATAAAAATCGATCCAGACTCTTTTGCTGAATAGCTAAAAGGTCTATTGTTAACAAGCTGTTGAATGCAATGGAATTCAAACTCGCGACTGGCGCCTTCTTGACAGCTACTAACAAAAAGCTTTGTTTTGAAAGGGACTAACAAAACCGTTTAGCTGGAGCAAAATGAACGCCTATCGTTTTCATAGCGTATTCATTTGAAAACAAAAGCAATGTGAACGGGCAGCGTTTATCATCAACAAAAACGGATAGAGCGAAACGGAGCAGTGTGAACGCAGCCCTATTCAATACTGCGATGAACACGTAATTCAGAGCTATTTCTATCAGAAGAATATTGCACTTTTCCATACCAAACTAGCTGACGAGCAACCAAATTATCTAAATCAGAAAATCAACTCAATTTTGGCTGTTTATTTCAGGCATCTTTACGCCAGACCGAACAAGCAAAAAGTGTTCCGCAAATACTAGAGAAGTGCAATACTCAACCTACAGTAAATCTCCGCATAAAAGAACCTACCAAAATAAGAACCTAGAGGCTGCTTTCCTAAATTATGTTCTTTGCAATTAAGACCCTGTTTCAGTTTGATGAAACATAGGTTCTCATTGCAGGGGTTGTAAACTCGATCTTTTATTGATGTTGATAAGGCCATTGTGGTCCCAGTTGGCTTTGAAAGTTTTATTCTCCTCCCCAATTACTTATTAGGTCCATAAGAACACTTTCAAAACAGATAATAGGGCTGAACATCTTTGTGAGACTCTCAAGGGGACTACATGAGACACCCTTCCAGTAAGAACCTCTATACCTTCAAATTAGTCCTAGTACCTTTGAAATAAGAACCAATTTCAGCCTGGCTCTCGAAAAAGTAGGTTCTTAAGTAGGTAGGCTAGATTTACTGTATTGGCAATGGCATAAAATTCTGTTTGCCGAACGACAGAGCAGAAACTGCGTAAAATGACGTCATTGCGCAATCTGAGATAAGAAAGCGTTAGGATAGATAAGCTTTTTGAAACAATAAAATCGAGAGTTTAAGGCCCAAGGAACAAAATATCAAGTGTTGCCGAATATTGGGATCTGTTGCAAGGAGCTAAGGGGAATTAAAGTTACAAGTTTTCACGCATGCGTGCGCAGTTTCTGCTCTGTCTTGCCGAACACCTTTTATGAGAAGAAGATCTCTTCAATCTTTTCAAAACCAATTATGAAGAAACATGTTTGAATCTACTAAATGGGCAAAACAAGTGACAATTAAAGCTGTGTGTGAAGGCAAGCTTTTATATTCCAAAGCCCTTGGTTAGGGAGTCCAGAAAATTTGATTTCTTTTCATTGAGAATGAATAAGATGCACATTGAGTCTCATGATCAAATAACACAAGCACGCAGCAATGGTACACTCGACTTTTGCGAGATAAATTTACAATTCCTTACAGTTGTGGATCTCTCTTTCTATTTGTAAGTCCATCCTCATTGGATAAAGTGACATCAATTTCATCCTCAAATAACCAATCTTCTGAGGTCTGTTGTGGTGTTGAATGAACTTCTTCTTTGATGTAAACCATGTCTCCGTGCCTTTGATAAAAAATGTGGAAAACTGAACGTTCAAAGTAAAGACACATTGTGGAAGAACCCCGAGTCCAGAAACCCCCTCATCTTTGTTAGAATGATTTTCCCACATTCTTTCTCCCTGCGAATATTTGCTTTCTCAAAATAAGATAAAAATTATTTCGAGATTACTTTTCTAGAAATGAGAAAAATTATATAGTCAGGATAGTAGTGTTTCTTATTAAGAAATTGTGGTACGAAAATCGTTTTTATGGTAAGAAAAGGTTCTACGAGAAAGATAAGAGAACAAGAAATCTTGTAGCAAGACCAGCTTAAAAAATTAAAAGACTGTCATTTGGATGGGGGCACCTGACTCCCGTTTGCCCCTAAATGAACCATTTAGATGAACAGGTATTCAACAAATAAGTACGAGTACAGAAAATGCAATCATTCTTATCATTCTTTGTGGTAAATAGCTGTTTTTATATCCATAATTTTTACTGTTGTTTTGAAATTCACCAATATGTCTCAAAATTGTGCCTAAAGGCTAGCAATAAGCTCTACGCACTTGCTCGCATATCGCCATATATGGATCAGAGCAAATATATGGATCAGAGCAAACTAAGTACTCTCATGAGGGCTTTTATCACCAGTCAATTTCAATATTGCCCTTTAATCTGGATGTCTCATGGCAGGCAGCTAAACAAAGAAATCAACAAAATAAAGGAAAGGGCTCCGAGAATTACTTATAAGGATGCCCAATCAACTTATAGTGAACTATTAGAGAAGGACTGTGTGTATAAAACTAAGAGCGGGCTTCACCCTTCAATTATGCGAGAAATCTTCTGTGAAAATACAGCTCACTACAATTTACGTAATAATAACGAATTTGTACAATCCAGAGTGAAATCTGTTAGCAGCGGGACAGAAAACGTCCGATCTAAAGATCCGCAGTTGTGGCAAATGTTACCACTAACGATAAGAAATTCTGAATCACTTTGTCAGTTTAAAACAAAGATCAGATATTGGTACGGGGAAAATTGTCCATATGCCGAGCTTTTGTTCCGAATTTGGGCTTTCTGTGATAAACAATTTTAGATTTCTGTTTCGATACTGCATATTTTTAACGGCATGTAAATATTTTTTTTATCCACATTTTTCTTGTAATAATATTTGTATTTTAAAGGCTTATTTTGTATTTTAAAATTTTAGAGTTGGAAATGATTAGCAATCTATTGTAGCTACCTTTTATAATCCAATGATGAATACATGAAAGAAATATAAAAAAGCTTACTCAAATTAATCAGATTTAGAAGAGAGAAATCAAAACGAAGTTATTGCTCTGACTATCTTTAAAGTGTTAGGTAACGAGCAAGAAAATGAACCAATAGAATCCATTACAGAAAGCAAAATGATAAAACAAAGTCAATCATTCAATGTTTTTGGTAGCTAAGCAGCTTGTTTAGGTCGTAGCTACTTCATGCTATGTTTTCCAACATCACGAAATGATCAACATAACATCTAGCTATTAGAGACATAGTTCTGAAACCTTGAAAATTACTCAAAAACAAGGGCTTGATTTTGAACAGTTGCAATGCATCAGCACGATGAGCAATATAATATAATATCTTGGGAATATTCAACTTAAATTAGACGTATCCAAAGAATCCGCTTGTGGCATTAGAACTTTTCTTCCTTTCGAATAAGAAATTTATCTTGTTATTGGACATTGTTTACATGCCCTGGGAATTTCAATCGATCGTACCTATTCTCAAGCTGATACAAAATGCATTCATTATCGTCTCGTGCTGATCAAATCAATAATAGCATGCGTTTAACGAATTTCGATGATGTTTCGATGTGCAGTGTTTCACAAAATCCTAATTTATGCCAACTAGAATGAAATTCTAGCCGAAGTAAAGCAATAAAATGCTGTTTACTTCTATCACAGATTTTCGCCTCAGGCGATTTGAAATATCATGGGATTATGAGTTTCTTGAGATAAAATGTGTCTTACTATCCACGCGTGTGTAGATTGTCATGCATGCGGTATGGTCTCTTCTTGCAGTATCAAAATACTTTGATTTCAGAAGTTACTAACTTTGCACACTTGTTTTGAGTGGTTGTAGACTGAATCTCCCATCCATCTGTCTCTTTCAGATTTTTCATGTTGGATCTTCTTTCTTTCACAGGTGCATCCGGAAAGTTCTTTCCAACATGGATGAGGGGGCTAGTTTTGTGGGGGACATGCGGATATTCCTTCGGGAAGCTGTTTGGCTTTTTCAGGTGAAGGGGTAGTTCCCTAAAAGGTCAACTTGCCTTAATAATGAGAAAATGCAACCTTGTGTTTGTCTGATGCTTATGAGGAAAGATTTACTAAAAGGTTGAATTATATCTGAAGGGCAGCCAACTCCCCGCAAGCTTGGATCTATTTATGTTGGGATAGCAATAAAAAACCAAAAAATACTAGGGATTTATCCAAGCTACTCAGTTAATACTTAGGAAGTTGGATCACAGACAATACAAAATGCGAAGAAGAAGTAAATAGAAGAATTGGAAAAGCAAAAGCTGATTTCTGGAAGTTCAAAGAAGTTCTCAGGCGAGACAAAAATCTCAAGTTAAAACTAAGAATTCTCAAAATCTATATTTTCTCTGTGGTTGGCAATGGAAGTGAAGCTTGGACTTTCAGTAGTACAGTAAAAGAAAATATCAATGCAATGGAAATGTGGTGTTATAGGAGAATCCTACAGATTAGTTGGAAAGAAATGATTTCTAATGAAAAAGTACTTGATATGATCGGGAAAAGAAAAAGATTTCTTCAAGATCTCATAAATAGAAAGATGAGATTAGCAAGGCATATCATGAGAGGATCATCCGGTTTGCCACCTAGGCTTGTCCTGGAGGGAATGATCAAAGGAAAAGAGACAGAGGAAGACAGAGAAGAACTTGGGGAGATGATGTAAAGGAGTGGAGCGGGTGCCAGAGCATTGGGAGTGCGAAAAGAATGTCTGAGCTGAGGATAAGAGGAGATGGAGAGTCATGGTGACCAATCATCTGATAGAAGATGGTACCTGATGATGATGATGGATGACTCAGTTACAAACAACAAGTTTTGAATCACTTATTTCTGTGGATTACTCTTTCATCCAAGAAAAGCCTTTCTTGTCTCAGTTTTTGGGGTGAACCAGTGCATACCTTAGTCCCACATCTTTCACTGATTTGCTGTCTTTCTCTCTTATCAGATCACTTCCATCCCTTGATTTGAACAGTGCCCATCCATTTTTTTCAAGTTTCAAGTCATTCCGTACCTGCAGACAAAAGTAGAATGTGAACAAAATCATTAATCATGTTGTGTACTCGTTGAATTAAAATAGCATCAAAGGCCACCTTTTTTGATCTTCATTGTGTGCCTTTATATTGTATTTTGTTACGCATTTTTGCAGTAAATTTTGGTTGGTTGCTGCAGGTGGAGAATTTGAATAAATATGATGAACATAAACATGAACCACCATAAATCATACACCCAAGCAGACTTTGAAGATTGGTGGTTAAATGTTTGGCAAACCCTACCTAATACTCACCAAATCAAATTACGTTTCAATTTTCCAGCCACCTACTTGCAAAGTAATGATTTTTTTAGTCTGATCTTGTCAAAACACTAAAAGTGAAGGTCTGAACTGAATATATAGATTCTCAAATGATCTTTTTCATTGTTATGCATACCAACCTTTTCATACAGATGCTTTGGCCTGTCTCTTGGTGCTAGTTCAATTCTTTTTGTCCCTTCCCTTGACTGAACTCTGATGATCTAGAAAATAAAGTTTTATCAATTAAACTACCTATAACAATAGTCAATGAGTGCTGCATACTCACTTTACTCACAAAAATGTTGACTTCATTTATTGTTGCATGAAAAAGCAGCATACAGGTAACAAACAGCAAACAATGGCTTTCAGATGGTTAACAACAGAAGTACAGGGGCATGACTGAATGCTTTGTTGTTGCTTGGAGCCAATCAATTGTTGAAAAGATATTTCTATCTTCAAAACAAACATGATAAACAGCAGGCTGAAAAAATCCCCGGCAGGAAGCAAAAGTCTTCCATACATTATATCTACTGTATATGAAAACACATTTTCTAGAAATTTTTTCATAGCTTGATTGATTTTTCAAATGATATTCATTAGGTCTCATTACATTTGATGCTGTGACATTACCAAATTCTTAGATTATAAAATAGAAGAGTAACAAATGTCTGATCACCACCATATTGTAAACATTCAAACCATGGTTTTCTTGAAGACTGCATTATTCTTTCTTGATTAACTTATGATCTACTGTATGATGATTATATGGATTCTTTCAGTAAAAAGAAAAAACACTATCACTTTAAAACATGTAATCAAGATATCAAGTAAGGTCATGGTGCAATTACAGCAAAATACCTTGAGTTCCACAGAGGCGGATCCAGACTATTGCTATTAATGCTCAAGCATCAGTCAGATTTTCAAAACAATAGTAATCATTTTTTATGTAAGTAGTTGTTAAACTAGAGACCCGTTGGTAATATGTCCATTCTGGCAACAAAAACGAGGCTCAAAACACGTACAGAAAGCTTTGATGTCGAGAAGTGCTGCGAAGGAGAAAGCATATTTGGTAGATCACTTTTCTTGATATTTACTTTTGTTCTGTCCGTCGATGCAAAGGCTGGCATTCCGAGCAACAGTGGTCCGCAAATTACTATGATCGAACGCACGTCAGCTATGGACTTGTATAGGCAAATTTTTAGCGGGAGCAAAACAGTGAGATTTGAAAATATGGCTGATAGCCAATCAGAATTAGAGTTGACTGATGCTTGATTTTGGCGGGAGCAACAGTGGACTTTGGCCTCCAGAGCTGTCTTTTGTTTTGCTTGGTTTTGTCGAGAAGCTGCGAGAAGTCCCCTGCCTGCCAGTGGTCAGAGGAAAATGGCCGCGATTTCGATAGCGTTTGATGTTGAATAAATTGTGAAGAGCATCACGCAGTCAGAGCAGAAGAGAAGGGATCGATCATGGAAAGAAAACAAAGTCATTTGATTGGAAGGAAAAATAGAGCCTCACTACGACATAAAGGGCGGCCATAAAGGGGCAGAACGAATGTGATGTCCTTCGATTTTCCACAGTAAAGTTCCCAGAGACAAAGAGTTATAGGAAAGGGCAAGACAGGGCTCAAAACTTTCGTCCCGTTTGGTATGTTGAAAGCTTCCCAGTTACGCAGTTACTGGTTATGTTATTAATGCTTCCTATTCTATAATTTTATGAAGTCAATCTTTCCCTGAAAATTTCTACAGCAAATTCTAATTTGTGTACACCCATTGTGTGCGTATCACGTCCTCTCTAGAGATGCATTTTAAACAAAGGTGACAAGAACATCGCTTTGATCTTGTGCAATTGTTCTACTGCTTATTGAAAGACAGTGGGCAGAAAATGTGAAAGGCTCTTCTATCTTTATAACATGCCACTTTAGTAGTGTTTTGAATAGGGTGGCCCACAACTGCCACGGCAAAATCAATTGTTCACGGCAAAATTTCAATCTCCAAAGCTACTACCAAATCAATTTTAACGGCATAAACACAACACTTTTTCACGAAACAAACACTTTTTCACGAAACGATCACTTTTTCACGAAACAAACACTTTTTCACGAAACAAACACTTTCTCACGACACAAACACTTTTTCACGGCACAAACACTTTTTCACGGCACAAACACTTTTTCACGGCACAAACACTTTCTCACGACACAAACACTTTTTCACGGCACAAACACTTTCTCACGACACAAACACTTTTTCACGGCACAAACACTTTTTCACGGCACAAACAATTTTTCACGGCAAAATCATAAGCCAAGCTCCTAACGGGCTGGGAACTGCATCGGGAATGGGCCAACGAGGATGAATGCTCAAGATCAACGTGAGAGTAAATTAACAAGATATTATTTCACCAGAGGATTTGAGTACGAGGAGATAGCTATGCTAATGTTCAGAGAGCATGGTGTGAGGATGTCATTGCGAACCCTCATGAGACGTTTGAGCATTCTTGGTCTCAGGAGAAGACATCGTCAGTATGATGTAGATTTAGTTTGTGCAGAGATAAGGGCATTAATGGATGGTCCTAACTCGTCCAGGGGTTATCGTGCAATATGGCACCAACTCCAAATGCAAGGTATTTCAGTCCAAGGAATTTAGTGGAAAATCTAATGAGAGAAATAGACCCAAATGGTGTACAGCAAAGACGGTCTCATCGTTTACAGAGAAGAGTATATCGCAACGAAGGACCGTTCATCCTAGTAGGCCCATTCCCGATGCAGTTCCCAGCCCGTTAGGAGCTTGGCTTATGATTTTGCCGTGAAAAAATTGTTTGTGCCGTTAAAAAAATTGTTTGTGCCGTGAAAAAGTGTTTGTTTCGTGAAAAAGTGTTTGTGACGTGAAAAAGTGTTTGTGCCGTGAAAAAGTGTTTGTGCCGTGAAAAAGTGTTGTGTTTATGCCGTTAAAATTGATTTGGTAGTAGCTTTGGAGATTGAAATTTTGCCCTGAACAAATGATGTTGCCGTGGCAGTTGTGGGCCACCGTAGAATACACAGGAGCAGTCATATGAATTTAATTCAAAGCATTGCTGAACCGAACCATGACCGAACACAAACAGAGAACGCTTCGTAGCCTGCGTGCGGTTCTACATTCAGTGTGAAGGAGCAAAAGAAGAAGAAAGCTTTCTGTTCTCTGTTGCTCCTCGGCACTGACCGTAGAGTCTTCACTCATGCCGCGTTTTGGCAGTTAGCAAGACATGAAAATGACCCAATGGACCGAGTTTGTGAAATGTTTCAGTTTAGGAGGGTTTAAACTAAACTTTGTTGCAAATTGAGAGCGAATATTGTCGTTTCCTCGAGTTTCCTTTTAAAATTAGGGCATTTCCCGCTATTCAAACAGGGCGTTGTCCCAAAAAAGTTTCCCGGGCGATATCGATTTTAGCATATTTGAGCTACAGTCAGATTTATCCCTGGATCCGCTCCTGTTCCATTCAAGCCATTCAGGTCGAAAAAATGATGAGCAACAGGCTTGTCAGATATTTGCAACGGGTCACTGCCCAAATCGTTACAGCAGCAAAACAAATTATTCAAAAGCAGTGATAGTGTAATCAAGACTGGAGTTTTGTGTGAGAATAACTTTCACATCTTTTTCCTTGAAACCTAATATCATGCTTTACTTTTTCTGTCAATTCCCAAATGGCAATTTTAAGATTTCAATGAGGTTGAGTATCAATGGTCTAAAATATAGTTGCTACCATTGATTACTCACAGCTTTTCTTACTGCCTGAATTTAGCCAACTTGTGCTTTATAGCCAAATCATTTGGCTTTGAAAATAAACAGAATCAAGACATTTGGCTGTCAAATCGGCCAAATGGCAACCTTGATGAAAGAATTTACACCATGACATCTTTAAAAGTTTGAGCCCTAGCTTTTACTGTCTTCCTCCTTGCTTTTAATCATGTAATCACCTTAACAAAACAGTACATGAATTGCTCAGGACCCTTGTTCAATTTATCAAATTTTCCTTCATTACATACCATGGAAGTAGGCCTGGACATCTTCCTTGATGCTTGTACCCTTCTTTGCAAAGCTGTCTTCTATTTTGCTGTTGTTACTGTACGGAAAGGAGTTAACAAAGTCAATATCAACATACAATGAAATTGCAAGGGAACAGAAAAAGAGATGGGTAGTAGCCTGGGATATCAGGCTGGATGGGTAGGGTAGGGTGGGGGTAATGTTGGTCTATGGGGTAAAGTGGGTCTGCAGAGGTTTTTCCTGGAAATTTCCTCCTCATCAAATCAAAGAAAAAGGCTGCCCGAGGCTGCCCATTTCTTGTTGTAATACTGTATCTACATAATAAGCTTGATTTTGACATAAAACACTTGTCTTAGCTTTGTCTTAATTAATTTCAAAGGATTATTTTACTGAACGGCCTACTGTGGAAGAATTTCAAGGCCTAGAAAAAACTTCTGCCACTGTTAGTTTGGTTTTCTAGACCATCATATGACAATGTGAGGGTTTGGTCTTTTATAAAATGTGAGGGTTTGGTCTCGTAAAGTTAGGGTTTGGTCTTTTATAAAAGAAATGATGTTTATTTGAAAGGCAATGGTTCTTTCTATATCAATTTTTACCAGGTAGGGTGAAGTGGGCCTACTGAGAATTCAGCCATAACCCTAATTCAACAAAGCTTTGAATTGCTTAAAATTTTGCTTTTACATTCATCCTACCATGTTGTTTCGTGTCCAAAATGTGGAAAGGTTTTGCGGTTTTGCTGTCACCATTGCTACTGTCTTAAATGGGAGTGAACAAACTGAAAAATTTCTTATTTGACCTTTACTGTCAAATTTGATCACGCCTTCCAAGTTGGAACTATGGCAGATCACTGCATGAGGACGGTAGGATCATTTTTGTCGTAAAAATGGGATTGCATGTGACAAAAGGCAAAGAATGGGATTTCATTGAACAGAAAATAGTTGGAAAATATGACTCCATTATATACTCTTCTTATTCATTTACCTTCTCATATTCTCATATCATTCAAGTTTTGAAAATCAACCCACTTTTCTGGCTTGTCTGGAAAAGTGGGCCCATTTATGGATCAAATTGGAAATCTTTAAAAACATTTAACTGCCTTTATCAGAGCTGAGATTCTTTGGCAGGAAACGAGAAGCATTGAATGTCAATAACAAAAAGTTTGAAAGTGCTTGTACATTGTTGTTTTTGACCAGCTACAGGTACTTATTTGAAAGTTAACTAAATTTAGACCCACCTTACCTCACCCTAGCCTATCCAGTAAACTATTGAACGAAAGATTACAATCATAAGACAGTTTTGCTTTCAGGCAGACAATATGCCTGCACAGGGAACCAAAGCATAATTTGATGACCAAGTACGTTGTGCATTTTGACCACTAGCCTGCAATGAAGATCATTGAGACTGAACTCATGGACCAATCTAATCAGCATTTTCACAATGCAATTGCTCCAAATGACTGGGAATCCATAGGCATCAAAAGTTAACTGAATACAAGTGCCAAAATAGAAGCTTCTTGAAGTTTTATGAGCTGCAGTCAGGTAGGCCATGAACTTCTCTCTCAACCTATTGCTTTTGGCTTTTGTAGAGGGCTTGTCACAAAAAATAAACATGGCATATTCTGATTCCATAGTAACAGCAGTGACATAAAGTGATAGAATTTTGTATTCATTCGCATCTTGTTTGATCCCTACCTTGCGCCTGACCATTCCTGAGGACACATCTAGGTTTTTACAGGCACTAAGCAGCAACTTAAGCAAATCAAGAAGCAATAAAATGGTGGCCCATAAAATACTTAGAAACCACACTTTATAGAATGTTGGAAACCCCCTTCTTGTGAGACTAATAGCTTTCATATGACTATTTGCTATTCAAAAGAGACTGCATTCAAATTCTCATTTAAATAGAGACTGTAAACATGAACTTGAAGCTGATGGTAACATTTATAAGTGCACATTGTTATGGTACTACTTGCAGACAACCTAAAACTTCTTTCAATTCAGACCAAAGCCAAATTGTCATTTTGTAAAATTTTGCATCAAGGTTGTGAGATTCTTTAGACTTAAAACTATTTCTTTTTCAGAAAGCAGCCAAACTAAACCACCATTAATTAATTTGCGAAAATTCAAACACATACACATCCTTGGAAAAAGTAGAGGGGGGAGCTTTTTTTAGCCCATGCTGGCCCAATATCTTTGGCTTAATAGCCAGGGTGCATTTCATGCACTTAGGTCTGAAGATCTTTGGCGTAGACCTGCCTTTTTTGTTGGCGTAGCGGCATCATTTTGTCAGTAAAATCGGTTTTTGGCGTGACAGCATTTCAAAAATCTACTTACTGACATGAATGTGAAGTTGTCCTTGATCTTTCCGCAGTTTCTTTAGATAATACATGCATTTCTTTTATAATAAACTAAGAATTTGGGTCAGGAATCAAAGTCTCTTAAAATCATCATTACTCAGATTCTTAGCAGCTCTCTTTCCCTGAAAATACCTGGCATACAAAAGCTTAGGGATTGGCGTACCTTTGGCGTAGGTCTTCTTACGTGGCACAGCTGTTACACCGTGGAAGTCAATTCTCGTTAGGCCCATTACGTACCTTGCTCCATTCATCTTCAAATATCTCATCTTGTGAAACTGATATTGAAACGCCGTAATTTTTTTTGAATTCCTGATTAAATTTTGATCTACAATCACTCAAGTTAATGTTTTAAAGATGTTTGGTAAAGACGTGAAAAATCTTGAATTTCGATTTTCACAAGAAGACGGCACGCGATAACAGAATCTGTCAAATTCTGAGAACCCGCTGCCGTCCATTCGGCGAACTGCGAAGCCTCTGCGCAGCGGGCCGCTGTAAACCTCGCGATTAGAAAAATATTTATCCTGGATCGCCACGCGAAAAAGCGCTCGCGCTATCTCCACGAGCAATTGATAAAACGCAAAACAACATGAAAAGATTGTAAGAAGGTTAGAGTACACTTACAGAGGTGGCCAAGAAGGAAATTCAAAGATCATCGATATGCGCGCGGACGTCAAAGTTTTGTAACGGACTTTTTGGTCGCTTGGCAACATCAACCAAATCTTGGCCAGCAATATTGTAAAAGCCTCGTTATCAAACTAATATATTCAAAAGGGTTGAAATAATTAGCTATAAGGGTTTTGAAGCGCGAGCAAAAAATACGAGCGGTTGTTTGGGCCTAAATCTGAGATGGTCGAAATAGTGGTGCTGCAATCAAAATTTTTCTTGAATTCCTGGAGAAATCAATTTGATAACAGTTTGGTCATGTAGGTAGACGAAAGTTTGATCTTTTATTTCATATGAAGCTCATTACATTCCCAACCTTTTTATCAGAAATACACCGCTTGAAAAGTTTGATAGGTTCTGGGAATTTGGACCGGAGAGCTGTTAGAATCGAAGAATTGACTTCCACGTAAACAATAGGGCGTAACAGCTGTGGTGGAATGCACCCTGGCTTAAAAGATATTTCCCTTTGCGAATCTGACAATGGCATGTACTCTGCGTCTATAAGGCCCCTGGTATTTGTCAAAAAATTTTCCCTGCCCTTGGGCACTTCGTAGAAGACTTGAAGGAGATTGGCAACTGGTGTTCTCTCTCTATGAATATCATCAAGAATGAAAATCACATTCAGTTTCGCACATCCATATGAATATGATAATAGAAATCAGTGTTGCCTCAATCAATCAATATTTTGGATAACTTGTGGATACTATTCAGCTCCATCTTTATACTGGAGAGATGTTTTTCAAATCTTTTTTCTCGATGTTTCAACACCTCAAGTCGCCCTCCAGTCCAGGAATGCGAGTCGCCCTCCAGGAATCCACTCCAGTCACCATATCGAGAGCTCAAAAAAATGAGTGCAAGGAGTATAAAGATAACAGACTGCAATTAATAATTTCAGTCATACCAAGCTATCTTCGTATTTTCTCTCGGCAACTGCTTGTCACTTCATTTGCAGTACCTCTTTCCTTCAAGTTCAAATCCAAATCAGCAAATTTCGACCAAGCATCTTAGATTAGCCTCTTTTTCATTTTATGGCCGCTACCTTTAGCCTCGATCTAGCATCATTGTATATCAGATAACAGATAACAGATCAGTTAAGATAATTGATAATTGTGAAATTGTGAAATGCAAATTTTTCTTACCAATGCACAATAGCTACAGCTATACGGCTAAAATTACATAATATATCTAAGACTACGAAAAGAATATAAACAACAACAGCAACTAAGGTTTAAACGAAAGCAAAGCTTGGAAGATAGAACTAAATTACGCGAAAATTAAAAAAAACATGAATAATCGTGCAATGTTATTTCTGAGACTCGATAGTTGCTTTTCTTTTATTAAAATTTTCTCTTATCATCTCTAAAGTAGCAGATATTATATCTTCATCTTCACAAATGAAAAGGAACTGGATTTGGTCACAAATGGAAAGATTTCTAACTTTTGGAAATTTGCTATATAATCTGTCGAAAAGTTTCCTTCTGGCAAGAGAGTAATGGTCACACTCTGTGAGGAAGTGAAATTCAGTTTCAACTAAACTCTTATTGCACATTTTGCAAATTCGGTTTTCTCTAGGGACTTTTGGGACTTTTCTCCTACCAGCCTCCACGGATAATTGGTGGTCACTAAGTCGTAGTTTTGTTGTTGAGATTCGTAAAGATCTGTTTGTACATTTAGCCATGTACGGTTCTAGGCCGAATTCCTTTTTGATGGAGGCGATGAACTCTCCTTTTTTACTATAGGCGATCTGTTTTCTCCAGAAATTTATATAGCCAGACTTTATATTTGACTTGAACGCATTTTTAGAACCAGAACTTGAGAAGGTTTCGTTTGAAGACTCGTCAAGATTCCGCAGGCAAGTTCTGCAACTTAAATGAAACGGCAGTGTTTCATTTATTTTATACTCCTGGTATACAAGGTCATCTTTTGTTTGAATTTATGATATGGTCAAAAAAGGATTTTATTCTAAAACTGATGTTTACCTTTAGGGGGTATCTTCCTTGTTCACCTCTAACTAAAGTATTAGCTGTGGTTCTGTTCACTCCAAGTAGATGCTTGCAAAAGTCTAAGTGAACTTTTTCGATATTACAGGTGTCCCATTTCGCATAATCCGTGTAAGCGAAGAGGCTGGAGATTTCAGAGCCATATAGCAGTATTGGTGCTATGGCTGAGTCAAAAAGTTTTAGGGCAATTTTGTTTGGTAGTCTTTTCAAAGGAAACCTGTTGTTTATTGCAAAGATTGCTCGCTTTGCTTTACTGCATAAAAATGAAAGTGCTAAAAGAACAACATCTGATTTGATTGCGGAACTTTCTGGCTCATCTCCTCTCCTTGGGCGCTCCAATGCAGAAACTTCCCCAATCATTTTGCTTTGCGAGGGGGCTAGGATCATTTAGGATACTGCATAGCGAAGGACAAACCTGTGCGAAGGATGATAAGGCAACTCCACTGTGCAAACGCTCGACGTTAGAGCAAGGGCTGCAAGAGGAACGGTTTACTCTGGCGCTTTTCAGTTCATTAATTCCAACGAAACATAGCTACTGCCCACTGCCATAACGCAGTTTAAGGTATCGTAGTTCATGAACGTTAGCCCTGACCTAGAGTGGTCCCCAAAGAATTCATACCGGGTGAGCCAGACAAAAGTTCCAAAGTTTGAAATTCCATAACAGCAAGAGTATTTCACAGATTTGAATGATTCCAGTTCTAGTTAAAAGGCAAAAGGTTGAAGTATTTTTGTGATTTTTTTCGCTGTCTCAAGAGCACTAGAAATATAGGTAAATTCACCTTTTAAAAAAAGTCATGGCTGCAAAATGACTGAAAAATGGGCTAAAACATCGCACAGCAAAATGCAAAAAGCAAAAATGACTCCTCGCACAGCAAAATGATGGAAATGAGACTTCTCATGGGTGAGACATATCCTCCGCACATTAATTGCCAAGGGATTGAAAATCCTCCGTGTCTTTTTTGAAAATCGATGTTTTATAACTCTTGAGGGAGGTAAGACGCCCTTTGCCTATTGTTCGGTGTGAATAGAATCCTTACGATTTTATCAATGTTTTCGGTCTTTTTCCGTCATTTTGCAGCCATAAAATTCTTATATAAAGTTGAACTTACCTGTACTTCTAGTGCTGCTAGGACAGCGAGAAAAATCACAAAAATACTTTAATCTTTCGGTTTTTGACTAGAATGTGAATGATTCAAATCCATGATGTAGTCTTGGTGCTATGAATTTTCAAAAGTGGGAACTTTTTCTGGCTCACCCGGTATATAGGCATAGTACATCTTCTGTAGAAGGCTGCTGGTCAAAATCTCTATTTGTCAAGCTGTTCAAAAAGTAACGTCCAGAGCATTGCAAATCTGCACATTCATTTAGACCTTTCAGGACAATGCAATGTTTACTTCATAACATGGCAGTGCAAAATGTAACGGGGCAACGTAAATGTAAATCCTTTGATTTTACACTGAAATGTTATAAAGTGATTATAAAGGCATTAGCATTTTACAAGCTCAAGATGAAGTTTGAAAAAGAACTATTCATTTTTAAAACAGTAAATCATGCAAGATGTGAAATGCTTGGAAGGTGTTTACAAATTGATGCAAAATTTCCATGCCCGTTGCTTACAAGAACGATTCCGATTCATCAGTCACTTCTCGTCATCTACAAGGTCAATTTTGTCTCCACCAAAGACTCGAAAAGGCAAGAACTGAATTTAATATGGTAAATGGCTAATTCATCATTAGATATCCGATGCCAACGAATACGGGGCACATTCATATTTAAGGAAAGGATAACGGGGCAGTTGGTTTTTTTCAAATAATTCCATACGGGGCAAGCAGAATTTCTTGCAATAATTTTCCTTCTCCATCGTCCATGCCATATAATAAACTTTGCTCTGTCCCTTAGACAACCATATTTGTAATTTTTCTCGGCGATTCAAATTCACATAAAATGATCCATTAAAATCTCTACTTTGCATCCGTAAAAGGCTTCTTTCTGAAAGCGTTGGCAGATTCTCCTTTAGCAGTAAAGAGGGGCCCATCTTTAGAACTCTATAGAGTTTTCTTGTGCAGCAGCATTTTGTGCTTGACAGAGCATTTTGTACTGCAGCCCCTAGGCTCTGTAACAAACTACCTGTTGAAATTAGAAGATCTCAGAGCGTCCATACTTCCAAAATAAGATTAAAAACGCATTTACTTGATAATTATATCAATATATAAATGACGTTTTCTGTTAGTTTTTTGCTGTAATTCACAAATTTTTAACACTAATTTTTTCAGCGTTTTAGATTATAGGTATATAGATTTTAGTGCTCTATAAGTGTATTCTTATAATCATTATTACCATGATCATTCCATCGTTCACTTTGAACAGCGATTACTCGATTTATTCCTTCGTTAGCCTTGAGCGCTGATTACTCGACTCCTTTGTTTTCACTTGGTGAGGGGCTGATCCATCCGAAGGGTCTCAGTCACTGCTCCTGCTGTGACACTAAGAACGCCACTGAAAATTTAAGGCCAAGAGATCAGAAAGTTTGGATGACGAGTCATTGCAAAATGTACATTGTAACTATTAACAAGATATAAACATAAGATTGTTGATATACAACAAACATGATGAGGTATCAAGTACTACTCAAGTTCCTCGATTCTCTGATCTTTTTCTTGACTCCATTCAAATTCATGCTAAGTCCCGCATGGTCTGTCTTAAGTTCTTGCAGTTTTTCTGCCAGGTCTTCTCCCTGCGAGGAAATGTGTTTAGTCGTGAAAATTCAAACACATCAGCATCAAATTTTATCCACTACCCTATTATGGCTATTTATACGAAATCATTCCAGCCAGAAATCAAAGTACGAAATGATTCGAAAAAAAATTATTCTCGTTTGATAGATCACTGCTCTCTGGATATGAAAGCGACAATGTTGAAAATACTTAATTCAAAAGTGGACATCTTCAAATCCATTTCAAACTTTACCTGACAGAAATTGGCCACTCCGTTCAGATATTATGTGGAATGCAGTAAATCTCTGCATATAAGAACCTTCCAAAATAAAGAACCTAGAGGCTGTTTTTCCTAAATTATGTACCTGGTAATTAAGAACCTTTCTCAGTTTGATGAAACATAGGCTCTTATTGTAGGTGTAGCAAGGTTGATTTTTAATTGTACTTTTGAGACAAATAACAGGGATGAAAATCTTTTGTACGACTCTGAAAGGGCCTACACAAAGCGTCCTTCAAGTAAGAGCCGCTGGGCCTATTTTTTTATTGAAAAATCTGTCGGATAGACGTTTGATAATAGGGAGCTACCGACTGCCCAAACCTTAAAGACCCATTGCTAACCATGATCCTTCGTGGCGCCGAAGTTGACTTTCGTATAATCTGAAAGTCCTCTTTGGCCTAAATTGCCTTTGTCTAGCGTTTCATTCGGCGCACAAAGTGCCATGGTTAGCAATGGGTCTTTAATGCGCATGGCTGCCTGAGCTGTAATCCAGTTTAAGACATCTGATAGTCTACAAAATAAGCCTTATGGACCTGCATTCTACCTTCCCTGCATTGTGAAAGTCCAGGTTTTGCTCCTCTGTCGGCCGGACTAGATAGAAAGTGAATTTTTAGTGCTTGTTTTTCAGTTTTATGTATTTGTTGCCAAAAGGTATTTTCCTGTGAAGTTTTGGTATCTATGTATAACTCAACTCTTCAGGATTGCACTTAGATCCATCTCGTTCTTTAAATTATCATTTACATAGAATAAGCATACATCAAGTGCATGCAGTCCGTCTGTCGGACGGACACTGTCGGACGGACAAAATTTTCCTATCCTTTTGGCAGCGCCTACTTCATACTGGAGACTCATCCCTATGTAGAGCTACTTCAAGTAAAATTCAGCGTAAAATTCCATGTTAGAATTGGCTCTCAGCTCCGTACCAGCTGAAAATTTCGTTACCATTCAGCACTGTGGAAACAAGTTCAAAAATGGCACGTTTCGGATCAAAAATGAGTTTTTACGCAGCAGAAATTGCACCTTACGGTTTTTGTGAAAATGATGATAAAATGAGTTACTCTCTACCGCCTGTAAATACTGAAAACAGTTTAAATCACGTTGCAACTCACAGAAAATTTGTTATTAGGAAAAGTACGATTTTCTGTGAGACCAATTTCAAAATAGGCCACTCTATGCCTTGAGATTAGTCTTAGTGCCTTTGAGATAAGAGCCTTTTTCAGCCAGGCTCTCAAAAAAATAGCTTCTTATATTCAGGGATTTACTGTATTTTTCAAAGAGCCCCTTCGAGAAACCTTGAAAACAAGCCTAAATCACAACCAATTTTATTCCTGTCTTTTACATGCCACGGAAGGCCCCATCGCGCACTATGGGAGCCTAGGCAACTTTACTGAAACAATTTATGTTGCTGCTTTTTCCTAACCGCAACATAAAGACAGCAATACTTTTTCTTTGAAGTGAAGAAAAATGAAATTCATGCCATTAAATGGTTTATTGTTTATCTTTGTGTCTTTCCTCAAGTTTCAAAATCATTGAAGCATCCTGCCGTTATGACAACTTCGGATATTCTGTTGCTGTTGTTTTACTGCAAAGACGCAAAATGGCTCTTTATGTACTGCTATCCTCCAAAGAGGATAACAAGTGTTGAAAGCGTGTAGAAGTCATTGCTCCAAGGCAGAATTATTAGAAAGTTCGGTCGTGACTTTGGGCCTGCTTTGAAGGTTCCTTGAGGGGGCATTCTCTGGAGAATCCTTCGAAATTTCACAACGGAGTGGCCAGTCTCAGTCACGTAAATTTAAAAAGAATTTGAATATGTCCACCATTAAATGACATATCTACCTATGTTATCGTCTTGGGGCCCCGTTCACAATGCTCCGTTTTTGTTTGTTTGCTTTGTCGTTTTCAATTTGTTTTGAGTGGGCTTGTCAGGATTTCTAGCCACTGAAAGCTTAGGCCCATTGTGCATGCCGCATCCAGGCATTGGACCCCTAGATTAACGTTCCTTCTGAAGAACGACGAGGTGATTTATGAGGTCAGACTTCCGAGGTCACCCATCCTGAGTTTGACGGCACTGGACCGAGCTAACTTCAGTCACCTGACGAAAACTTTACAAGCCATCTGGCCACTCACCCACGTATTGTGATCCATTTGTTATGATCCCTTTTGTTGCATGGAAGCTACCAGTTCATATAACTCCGTTTTTGTACAAAAACATAGGGAAAAGTATCTGCATTTGTCTGATTATATTGATCCACCTGGTAACAAATATGGAGCAAAAGATATCCGTTTATGTGCCTTTACGTTGCTCCGGCTTGTGAAGCTTATTCTTGAATTTTGAAACCTTCTCAAAAACGTCCGCTTTTGTACGTTCACATTGATTGAGAGCGTTTCAAAAACTTCTGTTTTTGCTCTGGTTTTGCTCTGTATTTGTGCGTATCAGAGTGAAAATTGTCACAAAAACGGAGGTTTTCCTTTCCGTTTTGTGCAAAAATGGGACAGTGTGAACGGGACATTGATATGCTGTGAGCATTGGCCTTGCAAAAGATACCTATCTTTTATGAGAAATAGCTTATAAGAAATTAAGCCCCCGGATCACCAAACAATTAAGAACCTCTAGGAGAGACAAAATATGATAACAGATAAGTAAAATAAATAACATGATATCACCACAAACATTCTGAAGACCAAAAAGGACTCACCTCATCAACCCGTTCTTCGAAATCTCTTAGCAACGATTCATTGCCGAGAAGTCCGCACTTCTGCTTCAGTTTCAAATTTTCCATACGAAGGGCATCCCTGACCTGTTTAGTTCTTGTGAGAAGATCTCGTTTCTGCAAAAGAAAATGGATTTTTAGAACCTGTCTAAACCGAGTGCGCCACATAAGTTCTCTGGATCGTCATTCGGGAGGTCAAAGACAAACATTGATCCTCAAGGAGCAAAGGCAACAATCGTTGTATTGCATTACAGTATTAAAAATAGTTTCAATTGTATTGTATTAACAATTACAGCCAACAAAACATATGTCTTCCTTCTAAGGGCACCAGAGATACCCACTGTAATAGTTTACAATCAAAGACCAACAAAGATGAGCCAACAATAGCATGTGCCGATGTTAAGAATTTGTTAGTAGTCCAAATAGATCTTGCCATACTCTAGTGAAGCAAATAAAAAAGACTGAAAAAGAATTCCAGCAGGAATGGTGATTTCACACCAGTGATGCATGGTTTACTTTCCTTTGAATTTTAGATTCTTGAATTTCCTTATCAAGTGTATTTATTGTGGTACATTCTTGTCTCATTGTTGTTGTTATCCACCCTCATTTGCATTCAATTAGCTCCCATCTACTCTCCCTTTTACCATATTTTTTCTGCGCACATCCTTCGCCTTTCCCCTTCCTGACAATTCCACTTGACACAATGTCACTAATTGGCTGCTGGTCCTGACAAACTAAGATACTCAGGGTTTTCCCGACTCAAGTAGAAAAATACTTATCCCTGCGTAGAGTGCTTGGTGGATGGGAATGGATGGGATTGGATGGATGAAATCCTGTCAAAAAGTCGAAAAATCAAACAATTTGTTGCAAGTTTTCAAGCACAGAAAATACTGATAAATTCAACTTAACGATAAACACTTCATAGCAAAATGTCCAAAGAACGACCAAAACCTCTCAATCAAGAAGTAAAGAATTGCCCGACACAGAGCTGTATTAGCCATTAGTCTGCTAAAGACATTTTTACAGGTAATGGAAAAAATACAGTGTAATTGGAAATTAAGTGATTATCAAAAGAGAATAAAAGTCGCATCACCTGAAGTATTTGTTTACCATTCGGCCGCAAAATAACAAGAAGATTGACTCTATTTGCGGTTTTATGCTTCGTGGAAACTTTACCTTTGAAGTCGATAACTCGAACCAACATCTTCAAAATGCTACCGTTTTTCCTTTATTGATATAGAATCTTTAATGCCTACAATATTTTTTCAAACTGGTCTTCAGACAAGAAAATCATTATGATTTTGAAAATAATCAAAATGCCGAAAACCCGCAACATGAAGTTATAGCAAATTACCTAAAATTCCTGATGATATCTAAATTTCCATATCCAAACAAATGAAACATGTCAAAGCCATTCACATCACCTTTTAAGAATAAATTCGTGTCCAGTATCAAGCAGTAGTAGATTCAACAGATACATTAAACTGAAATTCCACAGTCGGTACACTCAATAGGCTCAATATATTCATAGAAGGAATACCTGAGCGACTGTTGCCTCTATTGTCTTCAATGTATTTCTCTGCTCGCCATTTTCACCCTGGAAAGAAATGACGAGCTTCTATACATTAAACGCAGGAAAGGTTTCGTACGCAGATGAAATCTCGAAAAAGGGCACTGTATCTGCTGAAATGTCTCGCCTGTCACACAATTTCGGCACGAACATTGTGATGCAATTGGGGCATTCAGAAAATTAAGGTAGTAGGTATATGATTGTATTAGCTTTAGTTCTCGTGATACCAAGATGGATGTCAGTATTTCTACAGTGTTTCGTTATGTGCAGTGCTATGTTCGTGCTTTTTAGTTTTCTGTTGCCATTTGGTAGACGTAGTTTTTCGCTCTAAATGGCATTGTCCTTGTAGTAGGGTATATTAGTGTTAAATAGACTTTATTTTATGGAACGCCATGACTGCCTTATGTCATGGATTAAAATTGCTTGGTGCGATTTGAATATTGCCTTATGTCAATTGGTCATTCAATTCAACCATCATACAAGTACCTTGTGTGCATTTGATACTCCACCATTGGCTTTCTTCGTCCTATGCTGTTATTCTTTGCAATGATCATGTCTTCTTCATGTTACATCATGTCATTGTTGCATTCAGTTGTGACCAATCATCTTTGCTTTATGTTGTGGCGTCGTTCAATTCTACTATTTCGTCATTACGTTATACTATTCGACCATTATGCCATTTCATCATTACGTTATACTATTTGACCGTTATACTATTTCATCATTCTATTATTTCATCATTATACTATTTCATCATTATACTATTTCATCATTATACTATTTCATCATTATGCTATTTCATCATTATACTATTTCATCATTATGCTATTTGACCGTTATACTATTTCATCATTCTACTATTTCATCATTATACTATTTGACCATTATACTATTTCATCATTATACTATTTCATCACTATGCTATTTCATCATTATACTATTTCATCACTATGCTACTTCATCATTATACTATTTGACCATTATACTATTTCATCATTATACTATTTCATCATTATACTATTTCATCATTATACTATTTCATCACTATGCTATTTCATCATTATACTATTTCATCACTATGCTACTTCATCATTATACTATTTCATGATTATACTATTTCATCACTATGCTATTTCATCATTATACTATTTCATCACTATGCTACTTCATCATTATACTATTTCATCACTATGCTATTTCATCATTATACTATTTGACCATTATACTATTTCATCATTATACTATTTCATCATTATACTATTTCATCATTATACTATTTCATCATTATACTATTTCATCATTATACTATTTCATCATTATACTATTTCATCACTATGCTATTTCATCATTATACTATTTCATCACTATGCTACTTCATCATTATACTATTTCATCACTATGCTATTTCATCATTATACTATTTGACCATTATACTATTTCATCATTATACTATTTCATCATTATACTATTTCATCATTATACTATTTGACCGTTATACAATTTCATCATTATACTATTTCATCATTATACTATTTGACCATTATACTATTTCATCATTATACTATTTCATCATTATACTATTTCATCATTATACTATTTCATCACTATGCTATTTCATCATTATACTATTTCATCACTATGCTATTTCATCATTATACTATTTGACCATTATACTATTTCATCATTATACTATTTCATCATTATACTATTTCATCATTATACTATTTGACCATTATACTATTTCATCATTATACTATCCAATTCAACTAATTTTTCACCAACAAGGAAAAGTGGTTTCTGCGACATTTTATTCTTGTGAAAAGTCAATCTACAAAAGTATATGCCCGCAAAACTGCCATTCTGGCCGATTTGCAAATTTCCCACGCAACGAGTTTCCACTGTTGACAAACAATCGAGGCAGTGGGTGTTGCGATTCAAGGGTAGTATTATGTCACTGCCCTCCTGATTATTTAAAATGTATTTTTACATTATTTGAAACATGAAATACCATTGTTTTGAAAAGTGCGTTGTAATGTAAAAAGATTTTGACATTCTAAAGCATTCTCAGGAGGGCCATTACATAATGCTGTTCTTCAACAATGACATCAGACTGCCTCGTGTGGTTTGTCAACATTGAAAACTTGTTGCGTTTGTCGACATAACATGGAACTTGGAAGCTTCTTCGAATTTACACAAAATTGTTTGCTTTCTGTCGACGTTAGCCCCAAGTTAATGGATAAATGAGCTCAAATGGGTGCTGGAGTCAACGGTGAGCGGATTGCATAATTGGCCGATTCCAGGCCAAAGAATGGGTTTCTACCGAGGATGAGCGTAGACCCATTTGCCTTGCCTGTTGGAAATCACTGAAATTTGTAAAATATTTTGAGATGTTAGGAAAGCAAATGCATCTGGGTTATTGCCTAGCTTAATATACATATTCTGTGAAATTTTCATCGATATATCTCCTTTCTAGCATTTTATATGATTTTGGAAGAAAGGTCCATTTTGCTCGGCCGATAGACCCTCGTAGCTCCGGCTCCAAATATGATACTTGAGATACTCCGAATAACTGCAATATTTGAGCATCCATTTCAGTTTTTGTGAGGGTACTAGAAACTTCACCACAAACGACCGATTTTGTCTCAGGGGTTAGAAGCGACGATGTCATTGGCTGATTTTCGTGAGGTTGAGGATGAAATAGTATAATGATGCAATAGTATAATGATGAAATAGTATAATGATGCAATAGTATAATGATGAAATAGTATAATGATGAAATAGTATAATGATGAAATAGTATAATGATGAAATAGTATAATGATGAAATAGTATAATGATGAAATAGTATAATGATGAAATAGTATAATGATGAAATAGTATAATGATGAGATAGTATAATGATGAAATAGTATAATGATGAAATAGTATAATGATGAAATAGTACAATGATGAAATAGTATAATGATGAAATAGTATAATGATGAAATAGTATAATGGTCAAATAGTATAATGATGAAATAGCATAGTGATGAAATAGTATAATGATGAAGTAGCATAGTGATGAAATAGTATAATGATGAAATAGCATAGTGATGAAATAGTATAATGATGAAATAGTATAATGATGAAATAGTATAATGATGAAATAGTATAATGATGAAATAGTATAATGATGAAATAGTATAATGGTCAAATAGTATAATGATGAAATAGCATAGTGATGAAATAGTATAATGATGAAGTAGCATAGTGATGAAATAGTATAATGATGAAATAGCATAGTGATGAAATAGTATAATCATGAAATAGTATAATGATGAAGTAGCATAGTGATGAAATAGTATAATGATGAAATAGCATAGTGATGAAATAGTATAATGATGAAATAGTATAATGATGAAATAGTATAATGATGAAATAGTATAATGGTCAAATAGTATAATGATGAAGTAGCATAGTGATGAAATAGTATAATGATGAAATAGCATAGTGATGAAATAGTATAATGATGAAATAGTATAATGATGAAATAGTATAATGATGAAATAGTATAATGATGAAATAGTATAATGATGAAAAAGTATAACGGTCAAATAGTATAATGATGAAATAGTATAATGGTGAAATAGTATAATGATGAATTAGTATAACGGTCAAATAGTATAATGATGAAATAATATAATGATGAAATAGTATAACGGTCAAATAGTATAACGTAATGATGAAATGGTATAATGGTCAAATAGTATAACGTAATGACGAAATAGTAGAATTGAACGACACCACAACATAAAGCAAAGATGATTGGTCACAACTGAATGCAACAATGACATAACGTAATATGAAGAAGACATGATCATTGCAAAGAATAACAGCATAGGACGAAGAAAGCCAATGGTGGAGTATCAAATGCACACAAGGTACTTGTATGATGGTGGAATTGAATGACCAATTGACATAAGGCAATATTCAAATCGCACGAAGCAATTTTAATCCATGACATAAGGCAGTCATGGCGTTCCATATTATTTTGTAAGTGGTGTTATTAGGCAATATTTCTTGTACGTTTTTAGGTGAAATGTGTAAAAAAAAGTATTTCTACGTGGCAGGGCCAAAGCCAATGGGGGCTGAGGACGGGGCACCCCCCCAGGAGCACCCCCCAGGAGACCACTGGTCAGAAACTTTGTTCTCTTGTCGAATTTTTTGTGACTTGAATATCCCCTCTTGGAGGATTTTGAGGAGAAGTAACGCACAAAAGCATGACTTTATTAGTGTTAATTAGAGCATTCTAATAATGATTATTGAATTTACGGCATATTCTTGATTGCCATTTCTCGATTGTGTTGAGTGCAAGGTTGGATAGCAGAATATGGCTAAATTTAGTTACTGAGGAATTAAGTCTGTCAAACAATGCATAGATTTATCGTATGTTGCTACAGCCGTTGTTGTTGCTTTTGTTGCTGATGCCTTTATTGTCGTAAAACTTTGGTACTTCCCCCCCCCCCAATACAGTCATGACTGGTATCGGCTGCACAATGTCATCCTATTTTAATCTAAACTATTTGCAATCAAATATTTGTTTGATTTATTCTCAAAATCCCGTTTCTCCGATTTTTTCTATAACGACAGGTACATGCGCACGTTCATTTTATTGAACTGAAATTTCTCATCAAAATCATTTCTTTCATAAATCTACATGAAAACATGCTTTTAAGTCAAGTTGCATTTCCCACTGTTTTTAGGCATAACAGTTTGAGTGTTTGTCTGCGTATGATCGAGACTACTCGGCAAATATCTCACCTGACATGCTTAGCATCACCCTTTATTACCTGAGTGAAGTTTCAAAAATGAGGCTATACGGAATCCCGCCATTCATATTGGCTAATCGCACTTTTCCTACGGGTTTGCCGTAGCATACAAGAACGCGTTTTTGTCGCCACAGCAACTACTTTTGGCCTGTAAGATTTACAAGTAACTCAAACGATATCACAGTAACAAAAGGCGTTTTGATATGAGTCAGCATAAAACCTATCAGGCAATAAAACTCGTACTAACCGGTTTTGTCGTTGTACAGAAAAGCATAAAGTCTTCGGTCTTAATGCACAGACCTCGCCAGCTCGGTCTGTATTTCTAAGACTTCGGGCTTTATATTTTCCTGTACAACACAAAACCAATTAGTATGCGTAAATCATTCTTACGGGCACGATGAAAATAATCCCAGTATGAAGGCTACAGCTCAATGCCGACGTGTTGCATTATTCTCAGAAATTTAAGTGGCTTCAATCATCTGAGGTTTTAATGAGAAAGGGCATGCCCCCTAAAAAAACCTGTAAAAACGGCTAAATGTTCATCATATTTCGCCGATTTTCCCGCATTACTGCACTGAAAATTACGAATTATTTTGCATTATTCTACGAAAATTGAAATTAAAATCTTCGAGAAAAATTTGGCAACTCTCTTGAGGATAACAGGTTCATCAAAGGAGTTGACACAAACTACTATGTGCTCAAGACATTACTGTGAAGCAATATCAGGGAAAAATCTAATCCTCAATTCGGGCTGTTCTTGAATATGGAGGGCTTTCTCGAGAAAACCTTATAAAAAAGCTTGTGGGTGATTTCAGTAGGGTAAATTTTGAAATCAAACTGAATATGGCCCCTATTACAGTAGAAATCGGCATAAAAGAACCTTGGGTTTTCTTAGACTGATGATTTTCGGCTAAGTTTTGCTCCATTGAATTGAATCGTTATTTAGTGTTATAGTCATTCCGGGGGGGGGTATCGTTGGGGTAAATGGAGCGAAAACAAGAACGAATGTAATAAGTCTAGGGTTTTCTAGGGCAGCCTGAATAGGTTCTGAACTAAATGGCTGTTATTCTTAATTCGAGCATCTAAGGTTCTTAAGAAGGTTCTTTGTAATCCAGTACATGCCTTTCGCACATTAGTACTTTTGCAGCACAAGAAATCTGAAGACTTTTTGAGAATTCCTTGTGAATTCATGAGGACATTTTTAGGTTAGAACTACTTTCAAAGATTTGATAGTGCTTTTGTACAACTGAAGAATTAGGATCAGAATGTCCAGAATTCTTGAAAGTTCTGAGAAATTCTGAAGACATGAAACCTGTTATATAAGAACCTCCTCCAATGTCAGCCTGTGAGAGGTTCTTATTTAGGGGGGTTAAAACTATAAAATGTCAGCCTCAAGGTTCTTATAAAAATAGGTTCTTTTATGCGGTTTTCTATACATGATATATTTGCCAATGCCAAAGTGCAGAAGCCATAGACCTTTTAGCTGTTCCGAAAAAGAATCTCAATCGAACGATACTTTGCTACATTTTGTAGAATTTCCGAATGTGCACAATAATGATAGAAGCTCTAACGCCATTCGATTGAATCTCGTGTATAAAAATGCATAAAATAACGCTCGATCCAGGCTCTTTTGCTGAATAGCTAAAAGGTCCATTCCAGCGAGGATTATTTTTTTCTTATTCTGCATAAAAATTGAAGCAATATTTCAAATACAAAAAATCTTCTTCGCTAACCTGAACAAATTGCAACTTCTCTTTCAAATGCGTCAGTACTTGAACTGTTGTAGTGATCTTCTTTCTTAATTTCAAGATTTCCTAGAGAAGAATGACAATATTATAGAGAACAAGATTCCAGAAGAAGATTTTGAAATTGAAGTCACAAAAAGATGACGTAGCAACTTTTCATAGATATGATTATAAATTCCAATTAGGAGACTAAGTAGGGTTAGTATGCGAAAATCGCACGGGGTCTTAAGCTCGGTTCCACTTTATTGGTCTCTAGTTGATGGCGCAACGCAGTTTGGCACCTTAGTTCCAGGAGTAAAAGGCCCTGGACCAAAAGAGGCCCTGATAAGACCTCATGTGAGAAATTGCGTAGTTAATTGTATAGAAGGTGAAGGTGAAGGTGAAGTTGCGTTTTTCAGCGTCAAGCGCTGGGATCGCAGAAATAGAGCAGACCGAATCGAGTCCGCGACCCCTTGTCATGACGCTCTAGTGGTGGGGCCCTACTGGGAATCGAATCCGCTCCGCCTGACTGTTTTGGCTGCAATGTCAGAGGATTACACCACGGCGCCACAACACCTTCAAAAAAAGGTATAAAAAGGTATTTTTAGGGACTCATCGTTAGGAGACATGCTTATCTCGACATGTGATCTGCATGGCCCTAACTGAGTTACACGCATACTTATCATTATTCTGGAAACCGAACTTCAACTGAAGGAACATAATTTTGAACACATCTTCGAACTTGAATTAAGACCTAGAACCGGAAGTATACGAATAGAATATTATCGCATTTTTACGAAGAATATACAGTCCTGGAATTAGACCCTTCACGATAAAGAATTTTGTTTATGTTTATGTCGAACTGTCGAAATCTATTCAACACGGTACAAGTGATGAGATGAGCCTAACCAGTGCGACGAGTCTGCGGAATGGTGGATAACTTCAGACTTCTTTTTTATACCTCATATAGAGCTTCAAAGGCTGTGCTAAATTTCATTCCAGTGGCAATGACTGCAAAAGCAAAGTTCCTTTCACAAAGAATTCTGCACAGGGCATCGCAAAAATTCTCCGACATTCTTTTGGTTGCTGTTACGGAGCAATAACCTCAATTTTCTCAGTTTTTCCAGTTGTTAGACTCGATTACATGTCGTAGTTTCGCTTTTTGCCTGAACTGGTATCGCTAAAACTACGACTTATTCCCAGACGCTTGCAGAAAAGATAAAGGCCCCGTTTACACGATACCGTTTTCATTTCATATTGGATTGGTTTCAAATCAGATTGGCCTTCTGTTTATACGATACCGTTTCCGTTCCATATTGGACTGGTTTCCTGTTTACACGAGAACGCACCAATCCGATATGCTTCGTACCGCTTTCGCGTTTTCAAATCAAAACGCACTGAAAGTGGCATGAAACCAATCCGATATGAAATGAAAACGGCATCGTGTAAACAGGAAAATTTTCATATCGGATTGCCTTACCAAATCCGATATGAAATGAAAACGGTTATCTTTTTTAGAATGTAGCTGTGGGCCTAGATCATCTGCTACTTTTTCCGCACAACCACTAGGTCTAAGATGCCTTATAAATCAGTTTCTAGAACTACTGTACCATCAAATTATGTATCAGTACTTCGGTAAAGGATCATTCTTGCCACAAAAGCAAAAACCACCTTGCTCTAAGCCACACGCTGATCGGTAGACGACGGGGCGACAGAATCCTGTCGCCGATTGAAATTTTTTACCGTTTTTACAGCTCTATGTCCATAAGGCCCTCAGTGGAGCGAAAACAACAACAACAATTCAACTCAATGAAATGAGTGTAACTTATGGTAGTGAGGCTATGCAGTTATATCGGTCAGACTTTAACGTAGAGTTAGAGACTTTGTTTGAGTCTATCTGGCATATGGTTGCTGATTTATGGAAGAGGAATAGCAAAATCATAGGTTGATTCAAAATAAGTACATCTACGGTATGGTTCTCCAACAACATCAAAATCAAGTCATGTTTGAAAGGAAGGATTCTAACATCATATTCAAACTTTTCTTCATTTCTACAGGGTGACAATGCTGCTTCATTGATAAACAACATTCCAACTCTTTAAAAATGCAAAAAACGTTAAGTACGAAGCTTATTTCGAATCTTGACTCAAAGGGGAGGGGCTTAGAAAGGGGGGCTCAATAGAGCTTTTACGGTATAAGGCTAAGTACGGAGATAAATCCTTTGGTTTTGAAGCGATCACTAATGAGCAACCACTTGTCAGATTTTCCAAAACTCGGTGCCAAACTCTAAGGTGAAATTTCTGCTATTCAGAACTTTAAATGATGGGTAAGTTGGCTTTGTAGCTCCTCCGCAGTAGCCATTAAAACGGCGTGTATATTTTTTGGGACACCCTGTACTTGCTCGGCCGTAGATGTATGGCTGATAATTCTATCAAACAAAGATTTGGCACCCTCGACAATTACCTACAACAAATCTTTGATCGCGTTGATTTAGCTTGAAAAAGAAACGCACAAACTACATGGAAATCAGAAGAAGACTTGTGGCGCAGTGGTGTAATTCTCTGAGTTTGCAACAAAAACAGTCAGGCAAACAGGGACGATCTCGGTAGAGCCCCACCTCTTGAGCGCCATGACGAACGGTTGCAGACTTGATGTCTCTACTTTTGCGATCCCAGCGCTAGCCGTTAAAAACCATAACTTTGCCTGATAAAAAAATCTTCTTGCTGCGTGTAGTGCCATCATACAAAGATAAACAAGTAAATAACACTAAATATATAAGCACTTTGATGCGAGTTGTTTCTACTAATTTTTCTTTGCTTAATAACGGGCTATGCTCGAAACATCGCTTCTTTCAATTCGCATCATCGCAAGTGCTTATATATTTTGTGTTATTTACTTGTCTATCATAACTTTGCCTTCACGTAAAAAGACGGCAAGTTGACAAGACATGGTATCAATTAATTTGCAAATACCTATGAAAACAGGTGAGCCAGTATCCTACCAATGTCAAACTAAAATAAATAGGCGAACAAACAAAAGACAACAAACCTCATTTCGCTCTTCAATTTTCTCGTTATATGTTTGATTCTCGATTTTCAGTTGTTCGAAATCAATCAGATGTAAACCTTCTGCAAGTTCTTCCTAAGTTGTAAAGGAAAGATGGAAATCTTAATGTGCAAATGATCATTTAGTATGGAAGGGTTACAACATTACAAAACAACAGGCAAATATTGTTCCAGGATTATTCAAAATATGTTCAAAGTATATTCAAGGGTTGTTCATTGTCTTATTCAGTAGAGTGGTGGCGAAAAATCACCTACGCCATTTTCATCAAATTAAAGTGAATCCACAAAATTATTCAATCAAATGGAACAAAATAGCAATTGAACTGAAACTCCCAAAGGATACGCAATAAATTACAATCTTTTTTCTTTTTGTACCCCTTGATACAATGCATTTGTTGGCAACGAGACAGAATATTTGACATGGCTTAGGAGTTCCCACAGGGATGAATGTGAAACACGATTTCATTTACAAGCAGATGGATTGAAAGACCTATTTGAGCCAAACAAATTTTGATATCTTATTTCAATCTCGTCCCCAAAGTGAGTTCGTTGCTCTACCTCTACTCTGGGATACATGAGACAGTGCGGCAATTTGATTGACTGTAACTCCGTTTTGCGTGGTAAGTCCAATTTGTGTAGGGTTTAACGGCCGTCGCAAGTCAAAATTCGACGGGAAGCCACATTCTTTACCCACTTCAACCATAATTTACAAACCGAGACAAACCGAGCTTATCTTAGCATTAGATGCACTTGCGAATCCCAGATTATTGTCCAAATACGTTCAATAGGTTGAAATAAGGTCCTCAAAGTGCTTGTTTTCAGTTTCTCAATTTATCTTCCGCAGAATTAGAGCTAAAGCGAAGGCCATTTCCCGTCGATTAGCGTTGCCAAGCAAACCGTGAAATCCATGATGACTGCAAATCTGCTCATTTTCTGGTACTGATTTGATCAAAGTGTACCAGAGTGTTCATTCGGCTCCGTGATCAGCGTATGACGTAAGAACACCCTGGGAACGAGGTTGATCTTGTTTAGCCTTAAAGAAATCAGCATGTTTTCAAGGAAAATAACACTTTAATTACCTTTGCTTTTAGCTGCTGTTCTTTTTTCCGTAATTTGTTTTTCAATTTGATATTTTCCAGCCGTACCTATCCATAGAAATTAAGCAACAAGTTAGAATCTTTAAATCAACTTCACATTTAAAATCACAACTTCCATTGGACTGAATGGCTCAAAAGAAAGTTTTGGTTTCTTTCCTACAACTCTATCGCAACAACAACAGCATTAACAGCAGCAAAAACAATGAAAACAGCAACAAAATTTTCTATTTTTGCTCAAACTGGGACTTATGGAGTTTCATGTAAAAATATGAGACAAAATGAAGACGCTTTGGTGTACCCTCTGGAATGAGGCTATGGTGTACTCTCAAAAGTGAGGCAAGCAACCCTCAACAGTTGGAAGTTCTCATTGCTGCGGTGAAGTTCATAGAAGCTAATTGGCCTTAAAATGAGGATAACCTTGTTCACGGCAAAAGGTTTGTTGATTCTTGGATCAAGGAAACATTCATCTGGATACTTGCGGCCTTTACTTAAGGCTGGTATCAGTAAAGACTTGAATTTTGAGACGTTTAGGTATCGGAGGGTCCAGCAGGTAACTTAGGCCCATCCGCCATTGCTAGGAGTTCATACAGTGTTGTTATGGTTTCAATATCTAGTCTAGTCGTGACATTAGGGGGAATGCTTCGTCCCAAATTTCAGTGTGAAAGCTCATGAGTCATAGTTTGAGCGACCATCAGTCTATCAATAGCAATAACTACGAGTATGCATTCAGTCTACTATAACTCTCTCATTAATTAATTAATTCATTTATTTATTCATTCCTTTATTTCTTTCTTTACAGTAAAAGCCGCGTACAAGAACCTACTATTTTGCAAGTCAGTGTTAGGTTCTTCTATATTGAGTATTTAGTGGGAAATTAGGCTGTTCAGGTTCTTAAATTGGTTCTTATTTCATTCAGGGCTTTCAGGTATTTCTTTTATTCAGATTGCAACTTCAAGCCCATTATTTACCGTCAGTTCAGAGGCACCTGGGTTCATAAGGCCTCGTTCACAACGGCAGTCCGGGGAAGAATCAGAAATTTTACAGAATGTAATGAAAAGCTTTTAAAGCATCTTTAGTGTTGTTTGCAATTTGCACATATGACAGTATCAGTCCATAAAGGCTCGATGACAAAGCAGCTGGAGTTTTCGTATCTGATTTGGTGATCTCTACGAATAAGAACCTATTCAATTTTCAGGCTGAATTGGTTCTTATATATTGGGGGTCTAATTTCAGAATCTTAGCCTGTAGGTTCTCAATCACTAGGTTCTTATACGCGGGTTTTTACTGTATTCCTTCATTCATTCATTCATTCATTCGTTCATTCATTCATTCATTCATTCGTTCGTTCATTCATTCATTCATTCATTCTTGCTTATTTAGGCACGGTAGCCCCGTCAGTCCGTCAGAACTAATATTTGGGAGGCTGTGGCAAAAACTTTACAAATTTAGAAGAAAGCAAATTGGAATGGTCATCATAGTTTGTTTGATTCTTCTCTCAAAGGCTGCAAGGAAAGGTCCTTGTTTGGCATCAGGTTCAAGTTGATTCCAAAGCTTAGGTCCACCAAAAGAAATAGCCTTCTGCCCACTGTTAGTTTTTCGTAAGGATAGCGAAAGATCAGTATCGGTTTTTCTAAGTTAGTATCGACATTCGGGTCAAATTATTTTCGAAAAGGTTGGAAAGGTACTTTTTAGACGAGCCCAATCAGCAATTGGCAATTCGTTGTAGCTGTTTCGTTTTCTAATATTGCCAATAATAGCTGGCCGATTGAAACTACGAATTAGTTCCATAGAAAGCGTATAGAATCTACTTTTAGTTGCTATTCTAGCTACACAATTATGCAAATATTGCAACGTTTGCAGTTTAGTCACTCCACAGCACCCCAATATCGAACAGCAGAACCGAATATGGAGCTAGACGATAACCCAATACATTTTACTCAACGTGTTTTGAGGTAAAAAATCTCCCCAAAAACTAAAAAAAAATCCAATTGGAAGAGAAACATTGGTACGGAGACTGTTGTCGTGTTCTTTCCAATTTAAACTAATCTTCAAAATCACATCGTGCTTTTATCCAAAGTTTAGAAGAAGACTAAAACCATTCCAATTTCTAAACTGTCGAATGAAGATTTTTCAGCAGGCCATACCTCATAAATGTCTTCAATGTGGTGACAAGTACAAGCCACTTACTTAGTTTTTAATATTCTAACATTTGATGACATCACAATTTCAAATAAGGGAAGCGCACGCGTGGTTGCTGTTGTTGCTGAAAAGGTTAGCATAAAAACTGAAGATAGAATTCCGGAACGGAACAATTTCATTCCCGTGTGAACAAAATCAAAAATCGATACGCAATCGTCCTGTTTTGTGTGAACAGTTTACTTTTGCGTTCTAGAAACTGATTCAAAAAAGAACGGAGCGATTGCGCTTTTGTGAAAGCACGGCTTAATTCTTTGCGAAACAGTAAGAACTTGTCCTCAGCATTCGTCAGATTCATTCGATTTGGAGGGACTTCTCTGGAATTACATCAAAATTATTATCACTTACCTGTCGAACATCTTCCTCTTTCTTCAATTCCTGGGATCGATATTGCTCAAGATCCTATAAATACAGACATAAAAGACTTTTAAATGAAGATAAAAACAGACCGCACTACATACTTAAATTGCAGTGACCCCCAGAGCCTCGAGAACAGAGGTATTGTGGCTTAAAGAAACACGAGTTTGTGAACATTTTCCCAAAAATGTGTTGTGTCATCCGGACACATGCATATTCAAACCTTGGTGGCAGCTTTACTGCTCCCTTCCATACCAAACTGAAGGTTTTCAGCCTATACTACCGGGTGACCCAAATAATTATAAGCGTTTGAACAGTTCCTGCGAAGGAGCCTTGCCTTCAAAAATGTTTGTTTTTCAGTTTATGGTATAGACAAGACCTTGAAAGAGCTAGGTCACATAAAGCAAAAAAAACCTTTCATTTCTATAATCTATCTTGTTTCCTACACGTGGCCAATGTGTTCTGCTCAGATTTTGGTAGATGGGGTGACTTTACAATATCATTACTGCTAAGAATCTACCAATATCATTTTCTGCAATCATACAACATATGAGTGTCTCGTTTGTTTCTCTACGACATTCAAAACTCCATCTTCAAAATAAAACCTTCAGTTTGAGAAAAGAAGTGGAAAATTTCTGTGATATGGCCTACCAAAAATGCTGTCAAATTGTCGTTTCGAAAGAAGTTTGTTTACATTACGTGATCCAATCCCTTTAATTTAAATTTTTAAACCTCGTATGTCTAGATAAGGTCTGTATTGACAGAGTAATTCACCCAAATAGGAAAATGTCAGAAGCAGCCTGAGACACATGGTTATTTGGTTATACTATACTACTTTCTATGCGTAACCAGAAGAACATTTCGAGTCAGCTTAACCAATAAAAATCTGCATTTAAGAATTTTCTGATCAATTAGGATGGAGAAAATCCTCCCCGCAAGACGAGATACAGAAAAGTCCCGCCTTTAAGAAACTGCATTATAAGAAACTCAGGCCTGACTTCGTTGAATAAAATACCTATTGACAAGAAACTATCCAGGCTGATTCATTGTCAGTTTCTTATACAATGGCACATAGCAATATAATCAGGAGTATATTTGAACATGTCTCTGATATCATAGGTCTCAATTCTCTAGAAATAAGAATGAAAGTTTTAGGCCCAAATTGTTATAGTTTCACGAAACGTACAGTACTGGCTCAAACTGTTAGATTCACACATAACAGCCCATATTTCAAAAACATTTTCTTAACAATGTTGACAGCTGTTTGGAGTATAAAAGTGTTTCTTATACCATGGTATACACACCCTGTTTTGAAGAAGCATATCTTGACATAAGAAACCAATCAGGCTGCCTTCCCGTAACGAGTTTCTTAAAGGCCGGACTTTACAGTATCCCCTTATGCCGAGACGGGATGAAAACATACCGGCAAGACGGGACGGAATGAAGATCCCATGCAAATGCAAAGTGAAAATTGAATGTGTTTCAATAAACCGACGGAGTATCCCGGCTAGGTGAGATATCCTACCTATGCGAGATATCTTGGCAAGGCAGGACCATCAAACAGACCGTTATGTACAATCTGACATGTCAGCATCAAAGTGTCGCTTCAATTTCGAAAAATCTTGCAAAAATAAGTTGCATAACTGCAGGGGAAACACTGTTTTGAGAAAATCATATCGCACGTTGTTGCCAAACTTCTTTTATCAAAACGTTTGCTTTGTCGATAGTCAGGTAACATACAAGGTGTCCAAAAAAATTGTGCCCCATTTGTGTGAGTACTGTGGAGGAGCTGTGAACTACCTGAGTTGCAGGAATTACTCTCAAAACGTGGTTTGAAAATTCTACATCAAAATATTCGAGGCCTTCTGTGTCACAAACATTTCGTTTCTGAATTATTGGATAATTTTCGAACGATCCATTTGCTCGCACTAAGTGAAACACATACAACGTCCGACGATAATCCACATCTGGAAATTCCTGGCTACTATTGTGAAATTAAGCACAGGGAAACTGGACAGGGCGGTGGAGTCTCTTTTTATGTATTGGAAAACATCCCCTATCAAAGGAGGCACGATCTGGAATGGAACGATTTGGAATGTATTTGGTTGAGATCATTTTCCCCAAAACTAAGGGTTTTCTTGTGGGTGTTATTTACAAGCCTCCCGATTCGTCAAATCATCTATCTGAAAATTTTGAGGAAAAATTAAATGAAATGCTTGAAACCGTTATGGCTGAAAACAAAGAATGTATTCTGATGGGTGATATGAATTGCAATTATCTAGAGAGATCAGAACACAAAGAGGTCAAATCTATTATTTCAAATAATGGGCTAAAACAGCTGATAAAATCTCCAACGAGAATAACAAACAATAGCAAAACATTAATTGACGTTATTTACTCCAACGAACCTGAGAAAATAAATTCCATAAAAGTCATACCTGCTGATCTCAGCGACCATGAGCTACTTGGATGCGTGCGTAAGCTTCATTCCATCAAGCACAGTCCAAAGCAAATCAAATGTCGCAACTACACAAATTATGATCCAAAACTATTTTGTGAAGACCTCGAGTCGGAAAATTTTAGAAACGTTTTTGACTCTCGGAGTACTGATGTTGCATGGAAGCATCTTAAAGAAATCTTGCATTACTATATAAATAAACACGCCCCAATGATAACGAAAAAAGTGAAAGGTAGGCTATGTCCATGGATGACAACAAAAGTCAAGCAAGAGATGAACATTCGAGACAAACTCCTCCGCAGGGCCCGGAGGACAAAGGCGGAAAATGATTGGTCAAGTTATAAACGACAGCGAAATAATGTAACGTCACTAGTGAAAAAAGTGAAAAATAATTATTTTCGAGACCTCCTGAGAGAAAATGCAAGGAAACCACAAAAGTTCTGGACAATACTTAAAAAAACCTTCCCAACTAAAGAAGTTTCAAATCATTCTAGCGCAGCATTCAATATCGAAGGAAAACAAACAACAGATATCGTTACTATTGCAAACAAGTTCTGTAAATATTTTTCCTCTGTTGCAAGGAAACTGAAATGCGGTAACAATGTGATCAAGGATTATGTTTGGGGAAAGCCCAATGTCGCTGGCATTGTCGGTACTGGAGGTGTGAATTTCAAATTTAAGTACGTCAATGAGAAGGAAATTTATGATGAGTTGAAAAATCTGAAAAGAAAGAAGGCACAAGGCTTAGACGATTTTCCTCCAGGCCTGCTGAAAGATGCTGCAAGTTTGATTGCAAAGCCATTAACTTACGTTATTAACATGTCACTGAGCGAAGGGGTAATACCGACAGAATGGAAAGCTGCTAAAGTTACACCATTATATAAATCCGGTCCTAGGACTGAACTCGAGAACTATAGACCGATCTCTGTTCTCCCTACACTTTCGAAAATTCTTGAACGTATTGTTCACAGGCAGCTGTTAACGTATCTTGAAAGTAATCGCTTACTTGTCAACTATCAATTCGGTTTTCGACGAAAAATGTCTACTGAATTTGCAGTAACATTCTTAACCGACTACATTAGAAAGAAAGCAGACAGTGGCAACTTGACAGGAGTTCTCTACATCGATTTGTCTAAGGCCTTTGATACCATAAGTCATTCTTTGCTGTTGAATAAGCTACCAAGTTATGGCATAACTGACAGAGAGCTAGGCTGGTTCACGGATTACCTCTTTTTACGAAAGCAGTCTGTCGAAGTAAATGGGACACTTTCAAACGCTTACCCAGTCTATACAGGAGTTCCTCAAGGCTCAATATTGGGTCCATTACTATTCCTTCTTCATATGAACGATATAGGAAGATGCCTAAAACATTCCTCGATCATCACCTATGCAGATGACACTGTTCTCTTCACATCATCTAAGTGTGTGCATGATATAGAAAGAAGATTGAACGAGGACATAAACAGTGTTCACAGATGGCTAAATGAGAATGAATTGATTTTGAATTTAAAGAAAGGCAAAACAGAATCAATGTTGTTTGGGACTGGAAAGAAGTTGAGCTTGCTAGGTGGGAAACAGCTCGAAATTCATGTGGATGGAAAGCTCATCAACTCAACGACAACTTATAAATATCTTGGAGTGCATTTAGATCCCACTTTAACACTTGCTACACACTTTGATAAAACCTGCAAAAAGGCTGCAAGCAGAGTGAACATGATGAGAAAAATAAGAAATAGTTTGACGTCGAATGCAGCTGAAGCATTGTACAGAACAATGGTATTACCAATTTTTACATATTGCGGTACCTTGTCACTGGGATTACCTGATTCTAGACTAAAAAGGATCAGAAGGATCGAGAATAGAGGAAAGAACGTAATTGCATCAACACTTGCAAAAAATATGGAAATACGAATTCCATCAGTATCAAGCCTGATTAAACAGAGAGCATGTACTATAGTATTCGATTGTCTAAACAATAACATTTGTGAGCTATTTGAAAAGTATTTTGAGAAAACGGAGCATAAGTATGCAACACGAAACAACCTGAATTCAGTGAAGTTACCGAAAGTGAAGATTGAGACTGGACGCAAGGGTTTCTACTTTCTTGCTGCTAAGGCATTTAATGCACTACCCCCCGAAGTTAGGAGCATGAAATATAGAACTGTATTTAGGAAAGCATTAGAAGAGCATTGTAAATAGGCAAAAATAGTTTTTAATCATTTTTACTGTAAGATTTTACTTTTCATTTGACTTTAGGAACAGGACTCTAGTGATAACAGTGTATTTTTGCACTGATAGATTATCCTGTATAAAAATTCGATATTATTATTATTATTATTATTATTATTATTATTATTATTATTATTATTATTATTATTATTATTATCCAATCATCTCGGTTTTTAACTATTTGCATAGATCAAGCTTCAACTTAGAGTTTTAGACTTTGTTCGAGTCAATGAGGCAGGTAGTTGCTGATTTATGGCAGAGAAAAGGCAAAGTTAGTGGTTGCTTTAAAAGCAGTGCTTCTGTTGTTCTCCAGCAATATGAAAATAAAGTAAGTTTTCAAAGAAAGGGTTCTTGCACCGTATTAAAAGTTTCACCACACTTCTTAAAAGGTAAAAAATGCTCTTTTATGAATAGACAACACTCCTAGCCCTTTAGAAAGATTCAGCAGAAAAACTTTTAATGCGACGCAAGGACTCTTTCTTTGAATACTTACTATATTTTAACATTGTTGTAGAACAATAGAAGTGCTGCTTTTGAAGCAAGCACATATTTGGCCTTTCCTCTGCCATAAATCAGCAACCATTGGTCAGATTGACGCAAACAGGGTCTCAAACTTTAAGTTGAAGGCTGACTTAGGCTGCATTCACATTGCACAATCTTTTGTAAGCGCGTAAACGCTCGTGCAGAAATCCGCCATACTAATCCCTTACAGTGTTCAGATTGCAAAAACATTGTGCAATCTGAACACTGTAAGGAATTAGTATGGCGGATTTATGCACGAGCTTCTACGCGCTTTCAAAATATTGTGCAAAGTGAATGCAGCCTTACGCAACTGTGTAAAAACGAGATGATTGAATCTACAGCTCCTCCACAACAGTCACACAAACGGCGCACAAAATATTTTGGGACGCACTGTATTCATTGAATGATGAGGTGTAGGTGTAGATGAATAATAAGGTCTACCTTTGGTTGTATTGGCTTTCCAGACCGGCTGCTTTCTGCCGACTTCGCAATGTCGTATTTGAACTGCAAATATTCATCACTGAAATAAAAGTGAATAAAATGAAAAGTGCCTCACAACCAGAAACGAGCCAGCCTGTGTCCCAGACCACAGGAACTCAGGCTAAAGGCTGATTTCCACTCCGTAGAATTTTCCGAGCGGACTGAATTTTAGAAAATAAAATGTAAGTCACGCGTGGAATTGTATTCAAAATCACGGCACCATTTTCACAAAAAAACAAAGGATTTCCTGTCCAATCGGAAAATTCTACTGAGTGGAAATCAGCCGTAAGACGAGCCAACCATCTGTAGCTAATACCACTGGATTTCAAAATAAGCAGATTGGTGATAATAATCATATTCAAATTCAAAATGTTAGTGTGGCTGTCCGTAAGAAAAAATAGATTGAGTGAAATGAGCATAATAACAATCATCATCAAAAGATCCACAGTCCACTAACAGCAATAGGGCGAAATACATCGTTACTCGAAGCATATTCAATAATGATAATGATAATGATAATAATAATGATAATGATGATGATAATGATGATGATGATAATAATGATAATGATAATGATAATGCAGCTAATAGTGGGTACAAGAAAGAATTTGCAAATACCCTACAATGGAGCATACTAATCGTTATTATCAAGGCCAAATACAGTTCACTAATTGCAAAAGAGAGAGGTCATTGGTATATATCGTTGATAATAGACAAAATCGGCTAAGGTTTGTTTATACCCATTTAAAGTCTTGTGATCAATCTCTTGATCCCGAAAAATTTCATGCCATATAAAGTTGTGCCATGAACGCAAAAAGTAGCATCATACCAAAACTTCCCATGGGCATGGTCATGTGACTTGAAATGGGTAAACAAACCTTAGTCGATTAGGTCTTTAGGAGTTCTGCGAAAAGTGGAAAATTGAATGATGTCTCACTATGACCAAAAGTTGAGCATAATAAAAGTCACGATGAGAGACCCATTGCTAACCGTGATCCTTCTTGGCGCCAAAGTCGATTTTCGTGTTATCTGAAAGTCCTTTTTGGCCTAAATTGCCTTTGTCTTGTCTTTCATTTGGCGCACAAAGGACCATGGTTAGCAATGGGTCTTTAAGAAAATATAGAGTCCACTAATTGCATGACTGCAAAAATGAATGATCTAATTCCGAGCTATGCAACAATTATTGTAATGATGTCCCTAATTGTATGTATATGAGAAATGCCTTAGAATGCCCTAAAATTGAGCCCAATGACATCATAAAGGGAAATACAATTCACAAACAGCAAAAGGGCTAGACTGGAACATACATAACTTCGTTCCAAGCCTATGCAACAAAGCTTGTTCGGAGCCCATGCAATAATGATGATCATAATGCATCTAATAATGGCTTCATGATAAATATCCCATGCGGAAAGGTTCGATGAATTTCATTAGCAGAACATTAAAGTCTAAATGGAATCAAGTTGTAAGAATGGTTCTTATTTGTTAGGATGAAGGTCAAACGAGAAAATAAGCACCTCAAAATCTATATTTCCTTCTGTATCGAACAATAAGCACAACAGTACTGCAAGCCCTGCTGGGCAGGATCGCAACGCTCTTTACAGTGCAACTCATACCAGAGCAAAACCTGATACTATGTATGCATAGAGAAATTAGAAACTTTTGACGCCATTAATCCTTATGGCTATATGAAACATGCTGACTTTAGGTAATGTGTTCCTTCGCAATAAATTTCGTTATTTGGAAAAATAGCTCTCAGTTGATTGCGCTTGGATATAACTGAATCTATCTGCGATATTGTTATACTTTGAAATGAGAACTTTTAAATTTCCATCCCCTCATGCTGCAGATCTCTGTAGATGTTAAAATAACGGCCAAAAGCTTTACTGCTCTTTCTATTTAAATTTATTGCCAGAAGGAAACTGTTGATATGATAATTATGGTCCGCACAACAGTGTTATGAAAGGAAATAAGAATGGTGTATCGCACTAAAAGGTCTAGAAGGAACTTTCCAAGTGATGACGTGACTACGTACAGGTCGCTAATTTGAACATAACTTCGTAAGGAAAAGACAAAAGACGAAATGAAGTTGAATTTTCGGTTCTTACCGCCAAGCGAAGGGATCTCAGATATAATGGCTCTGCACGCTTAACTTCTGTAAATCTATGCATTTCTCTCCCTAATGCAGGCAAACAACAGCAGATACATTGCAAATGAAGGCATTGTCTACAGGCTTGAGTTTCGTAGAATTAGCCTGTGAAATCAGATTTTTATGCCATCAAGGAAAATGAACATACACCTGGATTATGAGTGACAAGTTTCAGATGTGGTTACCTTCAATACACGAAAGCCCACTGCGTTCAATCGAGTGTGTAAGCCCTGGTCATAATATTCAAGTGGTGTTGATGGGGCTGTAACTTTCACCATCTGGCTGTACTGCCTGCAAAGTCAGAGCATCCCCGTCTAAATGCCCCAATATATCCTACCCCAGTGATTTCCCCGGTGAAAAAGTTGGAGCAAAATCAGTCCCCGGACAAGCGGTGAATCTCCCGCTCACATGTGAAACCTCGGCCGCACCTCATTACATACTTTGAGCTCCCCGGTGAAATTTGACAGTATTTTTCGGTCACTAGGACCCCGGTGAACATCTGATCTCTCACCAGGGCACTTAAACGGGGGTGTGTTAGAGGACTACAAACCTGCACCCACATCACCTTATAAGAAACACTGGGATTAGTAACGAATTTCCCTTACCTTGCGGTCTCCACTTTGCCTTGTCTCTCAAGGCATCGTTGCTTCATTTCCTCTTTTTGAGCTTTGATTTCCTCCTCCTGTCGCCTCTCTTCGTTTTGAAGTTCTTCTAAATTAGCTGTAACAAAATGACAACATTATTTCTTATTCTAAGACATTCATAGTCTTACACATTCATTCATATACAGTACAATTGTATCGAATATACAGTGTATATTCGATACAACTGCAGCAGCACAACACAATGTACGGCCTAACGAGAACAGAGATGCAAAGATTGAGTCTGTGTTTAGCCGATAGGAGATTCAAGAGAAATTTGACACAGTTAATTGGCAGGTAATGCCCCATTCACACTGCAAGTTAAATCAGTTTAAAACTGAACCAGGTTTTCGAATAAGGCCTTCCGATTGCTCGATTCAAAAAACCCGGTCATTTGATTGGTTGAAATTTAAACTGTTTTAGATAAAGCTGGTTTAACAGTTTCAATGCAGTACATGATTAAATTCTATTACATTGTAAGTATTATTGAATCACGCAAGAATTACCGAGCGATTCTCCGCCACCAGTATGGTGGCCCACAAGTGTCAAGGCAAAACTCTTTTCCTCAAGGCAAAACTTTCTTTCTCAAGATAAAACTTTCTTTTCGTTCTAAGACCAAACTTTCTTTCTCAAGGCAAAACTTTCTTTCTCAATACAAAACCTTTTTCCTCAAGACAAAGCTTTCTTTCCCAAGACAAAACTTTCTTTCCCAAGGCAAAACTTTCTTTCTAAGACCAAACTTTCTTTCTCAAGGCAAAACTTTCTTTCTCAAGGCAAAACTTTCTTTCTCAAGACAAAACTTTCTTTCTCAAGGCAAAACTTTTTCCCCAAGACAAAACTCTTTCAGGAGGGAACCAAAAAGGAACCAATTCAACCAAGTCAAGGAACCCTGTCCGCCTGACTCTTCTGGCATCCAGTGGCGGATTTAGGGGGTGCAGTCGGGGGCAACTACCCCCCCTTCATGATCAATACTCGGCTTGGCGCCCCATTTTCGGCAAGAAAGGCGCCCCTCATCCTGACCCAATTCCATTTTTTATTTTTCGTGTTTCGTTCTGATTGTGGGAAACATATAAATTAAGGCGTTATTCAATTGAAAACCCAGAGAATTTTTCCTGAAGAATGGCCCGAAAATTTCTGCGCGCCTTCGGCGGGCGTACTTTTCAGTATATTTTTGGCACCCGCTCTGCAAATTTATTATTATTATTTTTATTACTATTAACAATTTCTTTATCGTTGGCAACAAAATAACTGATAGCTAAAATATTTAGCTAATTAATTCCAATGCTAAAAATATATATTACAAAGTGTGGATAAAAGATACAGAGTTGTTAAAACTATTTACAATTCGTCAAAGTATACAATAAAACAAATCTTTAAAAACATCATAAAAAGCCCAAGTTCGGAATGAAAGTGCGACACAGCTTGCATGGACAATTTTCTCCCTTCCAATTTTTTATATTTGCTTTAAACTGAGCAAGGGATCCCGAGTTTCGTATTGTTTGCGGTAGCATTTGCCATAGTTGTGGACCTTTAAATCTGATGCTTTCTGTGCCATTACCCACCGATCTCACCCTTGGTTGAACAAATTCGACATTGTTTCGCAAATTGTAATGACTTTCATTTTCATAGAAAATTTCCTGCATGAAAGAAGGATTCAGGTCATTTCTGGTTTTGTACATCTCAGTCATAAGTAATTGAAGGTTCTTTGTATGAATAGTAACAGCACAGTCCTTCTCTAATAGTTCACTATAAGTAGATTCGGCATCCTTATAAATTATTCTCAAAGCCCTTTCCTGTATTTTGTTAATTTTCTTATTGAGCTGCCTCCTGTGAAACATCCAGATTAAAGGACAGTATTGAAATTGACTGGTAATAAATGCCCTCATGAGAGTTCTCAATTTTCTCTGATCCATGTATGGTGATATGCGAGCAAGTGCGTAAAGTTTATTGCTAGCCTTTTGGCACAGTTTGGAAACATGATTTTCGAAGGAAAGTTTAATATCGATTTGAATCAAATTGCCCCCCCCCCTTCAACTTCGGGCTGGATCCGCCCCTGCTGGCATCAAGTCATGACTCATAATATTACCAAAACACCCGAGGATGTCTGCTACGGTCTTCTGTGGGACTCATGCCATCCATCCTTAGAGTGTGCCAGATAGAATAACGATAACTTTGGGTACTTTGGGCGCTTTTAACGACAGCCATGATGGCAGCTCTTGCTCAACATTGAATTGGTCCCGTTTTGTCTCCCTTCTGAAAGAGTTTTGTCTTGAGAAGGAAAGTTTTGCCTTGAGAAAAAAAGTTTTGCATTGAGAAAAAAGTTGTGTCTTGAGAAAGAAAGTTTTGCCTGGAGAAAGAAAGTTTTGCCTCGGGGAAGAAGGTTTTGCCTTGAGAAAGAAAGTTTTGTTTTGAGAAAGAAAGTTTTGCCTTGGGAAAGAAAATTTTGTCTTGGGAAAGAAAATCTTGTCTTGAGAAAGAAAGTTTTGCCTTGACGAAAAAAGTTTTACCTTGACACTTGTGAGCCACCGTACACCAATGCATAGAAGGCACAGATTTAGTTTAGAAATACTGAATGCTTACAGATATATTTTAGATATCTTTGTTCTTGGTCTGTGACATTTTTCTCGACATCTTGCACGCGTTCATCTGTCTGAAAGAAGGATAAAAGGCATTACCATAAAACTCTATTAAGCCGAAAAGGCTGAACCTGCGTAAAATGATGTCATCGAGCATTCAGAGATAAGAGAGTGTTTGGATAGATAAGCTTTTTGAAATTATAAGTCAAGAATTTCAGGTCCAAGCAACAAAATATTGAGTGTAGACGAATTTGGGGATCTTACGCAGGGAGCTAGGGGAGTACAAATTTACCGAGTTTTGGCGCATGCGTGCATAGTTTCTACTCTGCTTATTAAGCCCCGGTTGGGGGGGAGGAGGCTTATGAATTTCAGAGATAGCAGAGGGGACTTACAGGTCAGACGGACTTACTGATAAACTCAAATTATGGGAAAATGATAAGGCTATAAATAATAGCTTTCTGGGTCTTATTCCTGGAATTTTTGGAATCAATGAATAATCTCGTGAGTTAGATACACAAAATCAACAGAAAGGCTTAGAAAGGCTTAATAAGGCTTTATAGAGAGAGGGTATTATTAAATATTTTCGCTCAGAAGGGGGGGGGGGCTTTTTAGAGAAGTAGACTTAACAGAAAACTGAACAGAAAGTATACAATACCTCTAGCGGTAATGGAATTTCTAACTAAGTATCTAGGTTGAGATTAACTATCAAATTTAAAAGTTTATAACACTCCAGATAAATTCAAGCGATAAATTCATGACTAGACTCAATAACCTACGGACAAAAAACATTCTTCTCGGCTTTAGAACTATTTGGAAAAAGGTATTTTCTCTCGCACGTAGAATATCTCTCTAAAATCTGGGATAAGATTAAAATCTGATAAAACGCTGAATTATTTTAGGAAGTTCTCCTAAATCACGACTTCATTTCACGCTTCTTTCCCAAAGTAAATATCAACGTACAAAATAACAATTTGGTGTATGACAAAACTAAAGGGTAAACAGTTTTCTACATAATGGCTTACTGATAAATGCCATTACCACGCTTTCCGTGACCTTAAATTATCGGAATCGAAACTTTCGGCTTATCTACGAATGACAGAAAATTTTCGAAAAAATTCCCTCTTATCTGTGAACGAGATAGCAGAGAACGTAATGCTCTCAAATCATGGCGTAACCCATGCTTGAAGGATTTAAATGTAGTTACGATAAGATCATAAAATATCTTGACGTCATGGAGTAAGATAATTATCATTTTCTTCTGAATAACAGCATGGTCACAGTTTTTATGGTGCATAGGTGTTCTTATCGCAAGCGTAAACAGACATTTGCTAGGATTTATTCTCTGTCGCTAGCCAACTACACCCAGCTATATGTGGGAGAAGTTCGTATTGTTATAACTTAACTCGATAATGGAAATGCTAATGAGATTCTACGGAAGTAATTGTCGCGTATACGCTCTCAGACTTACGACACCAAGGAACTTACTGGCAGCATTTAAAGACATAGAAATTGCCATCAACAGCGACACTGACTCACACTCACTCGCATTCCTCTCACTTCTGACTTAGAATTGAAGTGAGGTCAAGGAAAAAAATGATGCGAAGAAGTTCCTGAGGTTGTGTGTCTGTGTGCAATTTGATTTGATGACGTAAGCGATCAGGCCTCTCCAACGCTCTCTATCTTTTGTGGCTGACAGCAGAGCTTGCTTAGTCACCTGCGTCTTTTTCCTTGCTGGCACTTGCTTTCCTTAAAAGTACTTCGTTATCGCCCTTTACTTCTCTTCCCCTCTATTTTACCGGTCACAGTAAGATTTTCTAACTTCTCTTTTCTCATGATGTGTCCTTGAGGTTAGGCCTTTCATAATCTTGCAAAGAGCTTAGGGTTGAATTTAGTGCATTACATGGGCATAGATTTAAACATAACTTCGCTTGCTTAAGTCCAATGTGTGTCTGTGGCACTGGTACAGAGGACAATGAGCATCTTCTCCTGCATTGCCCTCTATACAGCATATTGCGCCAAGATCTCTTTGACCAGCTCTCAGATATCGATGGTTTCAATGTTGCCGATGTTAATCCGAAAGAACGTTGTCCTATACTCTTTTTTGTGATCAAAATTTGGGTACAGTTGCAAACAGAATCATATTAGAAGCAACCATCTCCTTCGTCAAAGCCTCGGCAAGGTTAAATTGATGTCGAAATGCAGCAGCAGCACCCCCTCCCCTTTTTCGTTGTACTTAATTTTTGGTCTTGTTGAATTAAATTTGTAGTTGAATTGTAAGTGGCATTCATGGTGAGGACCCGGTGACCTCGTATATTTGCTTGCCATAAATGTCACAGTTAATGTAATTGTAGTTTTTTTTAGTAGCTGTAGTTTTTTTTTAATTGACATAGAAAAAAAGAGCGGCGTGCAGCAAAGATTTCTGAACGAAACAGATGTATTATATGCAATCGTTCTTCAACGTCAGATTTAGGCTAGGTATACCGGGTGAGTGAAAAAAAAGCTAACAACGTTTGAAAAAAGTACTGCCCTCTGAATACCAAAGCAATGATGGCTCGTTTGATAGCTGATATGTTTAAAAAGATATCAAAGCTAATTTGACAGAAATAGACTAATCCGTTCGGAAATTATGAGAGGTTTTCTCTAGAAAGCTGCTCCAAAAAACCTCAAAACATGCCTAAAATCATGACGAAAAATTCAAAATATTTCTGCCTTATAGCAATGACTTGAACACGTTCTACGGGGTGTTTCCCAAACAACGCAACCAAAAAGATAATTTAAAATCTTGTAAAATTGACAAAATTTGAGTAGATGTAATGTTTACCATCTGAAAGTACAATCTTTCTTCTGTCTAATGGTATGCCATTTGGATACATTACATTACTGGAATTATCTATCGTTAAATTGATACTTTAAGTTGATTGTTTCTGGCTTCGCAAAGAGTGTCCGAAACAGTTTTGTCTAAATTTTTTATAAGTATTTGTAAAGTTCTCATGATATCTTTGTAGTCCTCAGCTTTGATTTCTTTTTCGTAGAATTGTATCTCTGTGCCCACCAAGTGCCCTATTTTTGCTGTTCCTCGTGATTTGCTTTATCTTTGAAACAAGTATAACCTCCTGAAGATTGATTCTCAAAGTAGACGAACGAAGATAAAGCGACACAGCGTCAAAACAGCACTAAAGAACGACAAATGCCACTTCTTCTTATCGTTGTCTTCGATAGAGAACATCAAATATCGTGCGTTAGATTTACACTGACCCAGTCCTCCTAGCTCAACTACTTTAACTCTGTTGATTTACTTTAAAGCAACATTTTCATTGGTCCACAGAGATGGCGTTTTGAAAGTGAGGTCCAATGAGATGCGTATTATGTATTATATTTTTAACTTCTTTTTTATTTATAATTATCTAAAACTACACAACTACAATCATATCAAACTGTGACACGCGGTCCTAACCATGAATGCCACTTACAATTCAACTAAAAGTAACAAGTGCAGATTTTGTCATACAATCGCATCAGTTGCTTTGATTCACACCTCAATTCAAAGCGATTACCGATTTCAGAAAAAATAGATTCTCTCAACCAGTAATTCAAAACAAACATAGCCAAGCAATTGCCCTGAAACCAGGAGGGCAAACTCTCACCTGGTGCGGGCGAAGGACGGTTTTTAAGAGAAGTTATGTGCTTACAACGAAAAAAGAAGGGTAAATTGAAAGTTCTGCCTGGCGGATTTCGTTCACTTGATTCAGAAGCTGAGCAGAAGGCATAACAATTCTTGCATATATAGTGCTCATATGTCAACATTTACCGCTCAGCTCCTGGATCAAATAAACAAAGTCCGCCAGAGAGAACTTAAGATTTACCTTTCTTCTTTCGCCATAAGCACATCACTTCTCTTAAAAACTATCGTTCGCTTGCAGAAGGCTAGAGTTTGCTCTACTGGTTTCGGGGCAACTAGGCGGCTTTATTTATTTTGAATTATTGGTTGGGAGATTTCTTTTGTCTACAATCGCTAATCACTTGAATTGAGGTGTGAATAAAAGCAACTGATGCGATTGTATTACAAAATCTGCGTTACTTTTAGTTGAATTGTAAGTGTAGCATTCATGGTGAGGAGGTGAGGACAGGGTGATCTCCTATGACCTCGCCATGAATGTCCCACGTAAATGTAATTGTAGTTGTGTAGTTTCAGATAAATTATGAATAAAAAAGAAGTTGAAAATATGATACATAACAAGCACCTCATTTGACCACACTTTCAAAACGCCATCTCAGTAGACCAATGAAAATATTGCCTTCAAGTAAATCAACAGCTAAAGTAGTTGAGCAAGGAGGACTGGGTCAGTGTAAATCTAACCCACTATACCTGATGTTCTCGATCGAAAAAAACGATAAGAAGAAGTGGCATTTGTATTCTTTGGTGCTGTTTTTACGCTGTGTCGCTTTATCTTCGTTCATTACTTTGAGAATCAATTTTCAGGAGGTTATACTTGTTTCAACGCTAAAGCAAATCACGAGGAACAGCAAAAGTACAGCACTTATTTTGGTACAGAGATAAAATTATACGAAACAAATCAAAGCTGAGGACTACAAAGATATTATGACAACTTTACAGAGACTAACAGAAAATGTGGGACAAAACAATTTTGGAAACTTTTTGTAAAGCCAGAAACAACCTCGCTGCAAGTACCGTAAACGCTCTATTAAGCCTCCTCTCTCTATTAAGCCTCCTCTCTCTATTAAGCCTCCCTCTCTCATAAGCCCCTCCCCTCTTAGTCAAAATTTGAAATAAGCCCCCCTCTCTTTTAAGCCCCCCTCCACTTATGCAAAGTTTTAGAATTTACCAAACATTTCCTTTTACTTAGCGACACAACCTTGCATGTTAATTTTGATATGGTTTGGGATAAAAACTGTGTTGAATTTATTCATCTGAGTCGTAAAATTGTATGTTGATTCCACTAAATATGGGATAAAAGAACTGAAAAGCTACCAAATATATCCCCAACCCATCACCTGACTTGGTGAATAAGCCCCACCTCTCTATTAAGCCCCCCTGGAAGGTCCGAAATTAAATAAGCACCCCCCGGGGGCTTAATAGAGCTTTTACGGCATTCAACAAGTGCTTTGCCTGAGATGAGTTATGGGACATACCGCATCTGAATAGAATAGCAAAAACATGACTTTTGACCAAAGATTTACACTGAATGCTTCAAATTACCATGGGTACCAGAACACAAAAAGCCAAAAAAATGCTGGTACCCAGGATAGCTTCAATTGGAATCATCTTTAGCTTCGATTTTAGTCGAAATCAATTTTCTGACGCTTTTGAAGGAAACTTGGACAATAATATTTCCGATAAAATTTAATCAAAAGCTTCTATAAAGCGAATCTTTTGCATCTTAATGCACTAACCTTCTTTTTCTTGAAATACTCTGCTAACTTGTGTTGCAGCTGATTGTTCATATTCGTCAACTGTGATCTTTCTTCTAATGCTTCCTGTTCAAAACAGATGGAAAATTTTTTAATGCTTTAAAAGTAGTTTTTTTTCTTTATATAGAATTTTAGCAAGGTTTCGTTGCTGAACCGCAAAAGAAGAGCAAGGCAACAAGAAGTGCTCCATATCCTCAACATCATCGTTCATGGGGAACATTGGGTTTACGGTATCCTTAAAATAGGGTTTACTGTAACAGTAGTTATACCATTAAGGCAGACATAGAAAGAAAATCCCATATACCGGCTGTCCAAAAAATGTAAAGATTTGGTGCCGTCTAGCGCTGTGAAATCAGCATCAGTCAATGGCTAATCACTCTCGCAATGTTCCTCGATCAAAAACTGAAATCAAAGGAAATAAAAAAAACCGTCCAGTGGATGATTGGGGGTCGACTTCTGGGAAACAGAACATAATAAGATTCAACATTTTATCAAAACTGTGGCAGATTTATTCGCTGTGCCTTAAGAATTGTTTAGGCCAAAAAGCCAAAGCCCTAGTTTGCAGGTGGATGCAAGTTGAGCTTTAAAGGCAAATAAGTCTGTTATCAAAGCACTAGTATCACCATACCAGATATCTATGTTCAAATGAACTATTGAGGACCATTCTGAGAGGGACTAGCTATTGATTGAAGCTAAATTCGCATAGCAGGAGCCAATCAAATTCGTCCCATACTTTGTTTGGGACACCAAGTACACTGAGAGATAATGAAAACTGGTCAGTCCCAGTTCCACGGAGAAATGAACATAGGTTTCAAATCCTTAAAAAGGTAGGTGTAAAATTCAGTGAAGTATTTCCTTCAACTGAATGGCTTCAAAGAAACTTTAGCTATTTTGCTATTGATTCTGCCGTTGGACTTTCTTGAAATCTTCAATATTCTCAGAATTAGAATTTTTTCCCCTTTTTTCGAGAATTCAAGAAAAATGTCTTTAAAAAAATTAAAACTGTCAAAATTTCTAAACTGTTTGACCCAACGTGAAATAATTTCCAAGAAAACCGTAGTCAATGGATGTTTACAATATGATAGCAAGCTGAAGTCTGTCATTTTTGTGGTTTATGATTCAGAAATTTGATGACGCCACATCATAAATCAGCTGAAATTTTGAATGCGCTGTGATTAAAAAAAACATTCAAAATTTCTGAAAAGTTCAACGGTAGAATTGTGGATAGGTAGTTAAAGTTCCTTTTAAGCCATTAAGTTAGAAGAAATGTTTCATACAATTTTACACCCACCTTTCTTCGCCAACTTAAAGATTTGGAACCTATGCTCGCACAAATGTGTATGTAGAGAGAGTCACGTACACTTGACAGAAACTTTAGCATTCGTTGCCACTAGAAATAAAAAAGTCTCATACCCTAATAGAATTTAAGCGGAAATAAAAGGGCATCAGTTTATGAACTGCAAGCGTAGATTGTGCGAGAGACATGTAAATGGCTCAGGACTAGCATAAACATTTAACTACTTCTACAGTCAAGATGTAAGCAAACTTAGTTGTGAGTTTTCGTTTCCGTTAATGGTTTGATTTAATTAGCCAAACATCTACCATCATGCCAACTGTAAAATTTATTTTCAAAAAACGTATCCACTTTTTGATGGATTGTACTACAAAGTTAGACTGACAGCCTCAATTTCAGTTCCCGCTTCGATTATTGATCTGGATGACAGCACTTTACTTCAAATGGGACTGATAATCAAACTTCCTGAAATTCCAGTCAAAATCACTTTGAAACTGGTGTGACCAGGTTGTAGTCTACCAAACCATAACTGACTTTGTCCATACTGACCAATGAAACATCAATATTTCAACCTCATTCCCAGGGCCAGTCTCCTTTGCCTCTCATTACCAAAGGCTGAAAACCCTATGAGGATTACTGTGGTAAAGACTGTATGATATTTCGACATTTAAAAGAAGATCCAGTGTTAAAACGATGGAATCTTTAAGCAATACATAGAAGTACTCATATTGGCACTGGTAGGTTTTGCCTTCTCTACGACCTTGATGAAACATGAATTTGGAATGGAATAGACCTTCTTACTTCTTAAAAAAGAGATTTGGATCGAGCGTCCAAATCTGGTAAATTTGTGAAGGAAGACAGAAGCATGAGCCCCGTCCTTGGTTATACGATGCTCGCTGTGGTAAAAAGTTACTTCGGATTTCAGAACACTTTTCAGAGAGTTCATCAACGATAACTTTACTCAAAGCAAGTTATGAATGATTTAGTTCATACACAGGAAGTTTTATCTGCCTTCGAGCCTTTTTCTCGTTGTTTTTGTTAATTGTCAGCTGATTTTGTTGTGTAGCTGTCAACAACTGAAATAGGCGAGCGTGCAAGGGTTTCACTTTGCGAGTTACAAATCGAATTTTGCTGCTTTCAACAGTTGTAATTCAATAGACCTATTTCACAATTAAGTTCAGTTCGAGGTAAGAGATGTGATTCCTTGTGCAGCAAGAAATCTACAGCATATCATTATGTTGCAATACACGAACAAAACTATTTCATACGTTGCTGAAAGCAATGCACGCTTTTGAGATTTAGATCCACATGATATCAAGGCAAGTGATGTTCCTAGAAGTATCTCAAAAGAATTGGCGTCATTGAGGAAGTATTCTGTTGAAAGAAAAGTCAGCCACCAATGAAAGGAAATACCGAGTAACAAAGCAAAAGGACCAGCAACACTTACATCTGTGAAAACTGAACCATCGTTGACTCAATTTCTGCAAATGTTTTTATGATAAACTCACTGAAAAGTGTTATAAAATCCGAAGCAACTTCTTGCCACAGCTAGTTGTGTTTATAACGAGAACGGGACTCATGCTTTTGCTTTCCTTCATAAATTTACCGGATTTGCAGTAACAAGGTCTATAAGTAGAATCAAGTAGAAATCCATTCAGTCAATACCACTTCAATGCAAAAGATGTATTCTACTGACCTTATATCTTTCTATCAGTTGAGCTCTATCGAAGATAGGATATTCCGGAGAAGATCCTTGATCACTTTGATCTCTATCCCCTTCAAAGAAATCATGATATTCTGTGAAAAAAGAAACGGGCATCTGTATTACATCGCTGTATGTCACGTATGATGCAAAAGATGGAAACGAGAAGATGAAAAACATCCCGATCAAAGCAAAAATCGATATGACACTGAAAATAACAGTCCTAAGATCCTGATCAACACCAAAATTGAAATTACACGGAAAAATACAGTGCTAAAATGCAACAACACCCCAATCCTAGCATTAATTTTTCGTATGGGATCTGGAACACAAGCTACTCAATCCTTACCTACGGTTAAAGGTGTTGGGCGGTATCTTCTACGACGAAGAAGCGAATCGAAGCTGCAGAAATGTGGTTTCTTAGACCAGTGTTAAGAACATCATGGATACGAAATGTCAGCAATCCCAGGAGGGTACTCGACAAGAGAAGTGACAGGGCTGTGTGGAAAACCTCTCCACATCCTGTTCCCTGTCGGATGAAAAATGTCCCAAAAGTATACCCTGTCGCAAAAAATTTTCCTTACGTCGTAGATGATCAATTGTTCCAAGCGAGCTCTAAGGAATTCCCCTCTGTTTATACCCCGTCGCATGATTTCTTATCAGCTGCAATACACTGTCGCATAATTTTTGTCAGGAAAAGACATCCTGTCGCATAACTTTTACCAAAAAAGGACACCCGTTGAGCAGCACATTGCGTGGGGTTAAGTATGGGAGTACCCCCCCCCCCTCGGTCAGCACTTCAGATAGCAGGCACTCCAGAAGTACTCCAGCTAGCAACGATTAAAAGAACAATATGGACAGACATCAGGGAACGGCAAATAAAATATGTTACGTCGCACTATGTGTATTGTAAGAGGAATTACGGCCTGTTTATACATATGGTTTTGGCTCACCAACAAGCCAGCCCGAGTTAGCAACGTGTCGTCTTTCCGTTGTGTAAAATTGAAGAACGAGGACATGTTTTCCGGTTCCTTCAAATTTACAAACGAAAGAATGCACGCAGGCGCAAAATGTGATAAAGAGTCTATCATTTCTATAAACTTGACAAATTTGCTCCCTTCTGCGCGTGCGTCTCAGGTGAGCTGGCCTGTTTCCTTCATTTATATGAGAAAATTCAGCCCTTTTAGGCGGGATCCCGGAACTCGACAAACGGGATCTCAGCAAAGCGGGCCAGACAGGCATATATATAAACACAAACTAATACTTACAAAGCTGTGAAGAGATACGTGGTTTGCCACCTGAAGGCGAGGCAGCTCGCTAACGGGCCAGCCCGCCTCATATGAATAGGCCCTTCATAATTCGAGGAAAGATTCTTTGCGTGAAAGTGGGAGGAAGACAGGGGCAAATCATACAACCATATAAGGCAGAAGGTTATGCAATGAAGAAAATCTTTGCTTTTGTCTTAGAGAGGACGGACATATTAGAGAGGGAGCTTGATAGAGGAATGCAAGGTCTAAATGGAGCCTTCACATAAGCTAGTTCAAATTCACTCACCGTCATCATCATTATCATGGTATTGTTCCATTTCAGGAGGAGGTGGTGTCGAATATGCATCAGGAAGATCCCGATCTTGCATTGTATCATCTCTGGGTAAGGGCGATTCATCTTTCATCTCAGAATGTGCAATCTCGATATCTGGACCAGTTTCATCCTCCACAGGCGTTGCTGCAACCTTAACAAAAGGAACAGTGTAAAAACGGATTGATTTGACGAAAGAAGAAAGTTATCAAAGCCTGGCTAGATAATGTAACATCATTCACCAGCAAGACAAATCTTTTTACATCCATGTGAAAATTACAATCAACGTTATATTTACAACCTATTATAATTTCTAATTACCCTTCAGCTACACAATGCTACAAGGACAGGACCACAGGGAGCAAAAGACAATGAATACCCGGTGACTATTAAGATAAATACATGCAAATAGATAAAAATAAAGTAGGCCAAGATTAAATACTGATACAGACTGGAATCTGTTCCACATTGGATGTCAGGCCAACAAAGGTGCACAGTGATGAACAACAGGAACCCTGGACGGGAGAACAACAACGACAGCAACTTCTACCGCTACTGATCGCCCTCCAGAGTTCCCATCACTCTAGCCTGTGAACAGGCTTCAAACCACCGCTCTCCACATTGGACATAAGCTATCGGGCCAGGGTTCTTGGTCCACGATATCATTGATCTTGAATATTGTCGATTTCATGTGGATGAACTTCGTTCACCATTCAGATGCATTAAATCAAATGTGAAACAAACCAACGGGGAGAATGTACATGGTGTCCATTTTTTTAAATTCCTCCTGGGGGTACTTGACCTAAATTTGTACTGGGGTGTCCACACGAACAAGAATTTTTCACCTGGCTCTAGAACTTTTCCCTTCAAATGATAGCCGATTCCAGAAGAAATCGGCCGAAATTATATAATGCAAAACACAAAAGTTGAACTAAATAACCATCCGATCTAACATAACATCCCCGCTTGGCATGTTTTGACGACTGGATCTAGAAACATCGCCTTCTTTTGATACCCCACTCTAGAAAAATATTTGAAAACGATAGCCTGAAAAACGGCACATCCCCTATGGGAAAATATACTTAGTACCTCCTACGGGGAATTTCTTGATGTATTTAGAAAATCTTCTTGTTGCATGTAGTGAAATATGCTCCAAGCGTCCGGCTTATTTCTGTTCGCATCAAAGTACTTATATTTTACTTTACTTACTATTATATGTTTCAAATATTTTGCTTGGTATTACAATAATTTCTTTTCTAACAATTTAGAATTTTAAATCCAGACGATTCTCATATATTCACTTCAAGAATTGTGGCAACTTTGGAGGTCAGTCTCGATAAAAGCGAATTGCAGCGCACGTGTAGGGCGGATTGCTGCGGTTTGCCCTGAAGCTCAAGTTGTTGGAACTTTCCAGAGATCGCCAACAAAAAGCTATGCAATTTGATTTGATTTCTTAACTCTCATCTAGTTGCTATGCAATGCCAGCAATCGTGCGAACAAATGGAGCTAAATTTACCTGCAGCCCACCAGCAACATCACGAATTAATCGCTACAATTCGCTTAAAGGTGATCTGAAGCGAAAATTTTTAATGATTCAAATTAATGGTACTTTCGAATGATACGGACTCCTGTTTGAATTTCTTTGATATCTCTTTTCGTTTTCAAGTTATCCACTGATATCAAGTTTCAGTTGATGATGTCATTTTGTTTGCAAATTGCTAGGATGCTATATTGAAATATAGCTATAGCTGTATCCAAGCTTTGAAAGGCTACAGTTGTCGGAGACATTTAAGTTGAGCTGAATAAATGTAATAGAAATTGTTTCATGGACTGAAATGATGCTTAGAAAGGTATGCCAATTTAAGAAATGTTCTTGGAGTCAATTTCCTTTAGGAAACATAGCTATCCTCATACATTTTCATTACTTTTTGCAAACAAAATGACGTCATCAGTCAATCATTCAAAATAGTGCATAATTCGAAAATGAAACAAGGTATCAAAAAATGGTAAACGACATTCTTTATCATTCAAAAGTGCTATCCATTTGCATCAATAAAAATTTTCGCTTCAGATCACCATTAATGAATATTCTTTTAAGGAATTTCGGTGGGAAAAAGTATCTATATTTCACATTGCTTAAACAATGACATTTTGTGATAATTTCGATAACTGGGGACTTTGGAAAAATTGACATTTTTCAGAGTAAAAGACTGTGATAGCTGTCTCAAGGTGGGGGGGGGGGGTGGAGATTCAAGGTGATCCTATGATTGACCCAACCAGGTGATCTCCATTCATTTTGCAATCTGGAATCCTTGATTCTGAATGGATAAATTTCCAGTTGAGCACACAATGGTTGTTCTCATTTCCGTTGCAGTCATGATGCCACGAGCCAAAGCACACGCATTAGGCAAGTGTGATGACTACTCACAAAATCTAATGTTACAGATGTGAAGGTTACACATGAGCCACGGGCTTGGAGGGTGGCAGCCCCATTCAACATTGGAAAATTTATAGACTTTAGCCTTTTTTTGGGCGAAACCCACCATAAGTCAGGCAAACATTATGGGAAAGAATGAAATTTTTCAGACAGCCCCCCGCCCCAGATTCTATCTTACCATACGCTTATGGGAGGTCACAGCTGGCACATGATATTTTAAAGTAATACCTCAGGTTCTTTGACTTGCTCTTCTCCTTCGTTCAAACCTTCTGCTTTGACAGCTCCTTGTTCTGAGACCCCCCCTTGCTCATTATGTTGGCTTTCATCAGTTTCAGCTGTAGTTGCAGTAACCTCTTCCTTCCCTTGGGTATCAGCAACTTGAGCCTCTGCATCCTCTGGATCCTTTGGAGGGGCAGTTTCTAGAAAAGTATGGTTTGGCTGCATTAAGAATTGAGACCAATCTTCATTTGTTGGGATTCTGCTTTGATGGAGGGTGTATTTCCAGATGCACAAAAAATTCGAATGTTTGCTAAAGCTAAACGGTAGTGCCAATGGCACTGAATGGATCTGAAGGAATCAAATTCTTCCTTATAACAGAAAGATTGAACTGTTTCCTTTTTATTTCTTTTGAACATTTGTAAGCACAGAAAATAAACACAGTGTGTAATAAAGCAAATCCCTGTCTGAAAGGTAATAGCTCTCTAAATATCAAAGTGATTCAATGATATCGAAAATTGTCTACGGTTAGCAATTTTCCGAGGTTTATTCAGCCATTCCTTCCAATGGATTTGGGAGATTTTCTGCACTAAACCTGCAAAAACGAGTGAAAACTACAAGCAAAATTTCCTTGATTTTCCTTCCTAACAATCATGACACCTAGATGAATTTTGTTTCTCAATTTCAATCAGGTAAATTTTAAAGTAGATTTGATTATGTCTACAATGAAATTAGATTCTTTCAATATCATCATCTTGATAGCTAGGGAGCAGTTCCTTTTGCAAAATATTCAGTATGTTTGGAGGGGTTTGGAGCATGCTTCAAGCTTGATATTAACAGTGTTTTGAGTATGATTTGGGTATGTTTGATAGCTCAATTTGAGCTGGGTCTGATTCAAGTATGAATTTTGCATGGCTTGCCCTAGCTTGCAGGATGTATCTTTTGAACTGGAAGGGAAACTCAATCAAGCTTAATTGTAGTATGTTAAAGATTAACTTTAGCATGTGATTATTGTCAAGCTTGATCAAGCTCTAATTGTGCAAACTGGCCAAAATTGTGTCAACACACTCATTTAAAGCTCCTTCAAAGCCAAGGTCATGCTCCATTCAACTTTTGCAAGCTTGATACAAGCTCAACTTTATCATATGGGTGGCCTTTCAAATAGGGATCTTTTATTGACTCACACAGCAGGAAAATTCCACTATCAACTATAAGAAAATTCTTTCATGTGGAATGGCTGTGAAAAGACGTCAGTAGGATACAGTGTAGGATCCTTTTTTGAATCCTTCAGGTTATTCAATAAGATGCTGGAGGATCTTATACAAGATCATATGTAGAATCAAGGAAGGATCCTACCTCCCAATTCATATCAGGATCATTCCTTAATTTTAACCAGAGTTGCCAATAATGATTTAACAAAAACAGAATCTATGTCAAATTAAATACTAAACATATCATTTGATACTTCCCTGATGAAATACAGGCCTTTCATCAGCCTAAACAGGTCCTTGCAACCATAGCAACATTTGACATTGGCATGAGCCTAACATTTGAATGGAAAAAGGCAGCCTTGCAGCACACAAAACATGGACCTTAAACAGGCCTTGGCCTGGCAGAAATCTAGGGTTGCAAGGCCTTTGTATGGGTCAAATGGGGCCTGGCTAATTCTAGGTGCTTCCATTGCCAAAATAAAGCCACAAGCAAGCTTGTGGCAGCCTTGAAACAGTTTGATGATATCCAGTTTGAGAATCTTTCCTAGATGTGAACTTGGACAACTTGAAAAACTTTAAAACTTTGAAGGCCCTAATGATTGCTGAGAGAGAAAAATTACAAAACCGGCAATATAAATTGGATGTTGATACGACATTTATACTCACCTAATAGATGCATCACCATTATTTTTCTTGGTGTGTTTAAGTTTCTTCCAGGTGGCAAACCTTTTGAAAATTCTTTGAGGAAACTTTACACTTAGCTGGACTTTTGTTGTCTTACCCTTGGCGCTTTGTCATTTTTTTCAAACTCAAATCCACTGTATTAATTGCAGAATAAGCATTTTTATCCAAGTATTTCCATAGGAAGATAGCCAACACAACCCAATAAGAGCATGGCATGAACGATTTTAGAGTATGAAAAAATGAATGGTTTGCCAAAAGGTGTGAACAATATACCTAACACGAGTGTTGCATTAGCCTAATATTAATAGCCAAAAGGAAATTGCTGCTGCAATTCTAATGCAAGCCCTGATAATGTCCTAAATCAAGCCTTGCATTACACCAAGCCAACATTTTTGCATGACCAATGGAAAACAATTGCAATGTTCTTGCAATGGTGAGTTCAGGCTAAGGATGAGCAATAAGGCCTGATTATGGTCTGGTTCTGGCTCTGCAAGGCCCTGCATTTTCATATGTGTAAGTAATGCAGATTAACTACTGGATGCAGCTATTTCTAATATCATTATTAAGATGAAAAAACCATTCTGAGATGAACAAAATTTATGAAAACCCTTTTGTAGTGGAATCACTTAATGCTGAATCATTTACTCCTAAAAGATTGGCGTGGCTGTCAAACACCAACTTGTGCCATCGATGGAATTTCACAACTGGGTCTTAAGGAAATTTTTGCAACTGTTACCCCTTACACTCCTGGGAAATGAGGGAAGAAATGGTAAAAGATTCCGATCCAAAAAAAATGAGAAGATTCCGCAGACTGAGGCCTTTCTGACTTACATCATCATCAGAGTGTGACTTAAACTGAGGGAAATGCTCATTGTAAGGAATAATGCTTATTGAAGTGTCAAGTTCTTCCAGTACTGTGTGGGAATGAGTCAAAGATAATTTGTCATCAGCAAATATAAATGCAAGCCTGCAAGATCATTCATTCTATTCTATCCCTAACATTACAGGTTGGTCTGTGGTAAGTCACTGTGGTAAGTCACTGTAATCCTTTTGAAGTTTTTGGACTACCCTACATGGTTCAACTGTCAGATCAAAGCTGCAAACTAATTACAAACTGATTTACTTGTGCAGTGAAGGTGTGGTTAAAAGCATGGTGTTGTTTCTTTCTTTGCAATAATCAATAGATAGAGAATTGTTATGACTTGGAGCAAAGGCACCAAACCTTATAATCCCTCTTGATGGCCCTTAAGACTGGAGGGAGACTGGACCAACTTACCTGATGGTTCGTCAGCCTCCTTGTTAGGTTCAGCAGATTTTTTAACTGCTTCTTCATTCACTTTTTGACTTGATTCTACGGTTTCTGGATTTGGCAACTCAGTTTTCTCTTGGGAGTCCACCTGCAAACAAAACATTTTGTCATGTGCCGGTATGGAAAGAAACGAGCGTGCCAGCACATATGCCCTGCACAGAGTCCCTAGCTTCTATTGTTTTCTATTGTTTCCTATTATTTCTGCAATCTATTCCAGAACTTTTGAGAAAAATCGTATAATTTTCCACTTCTCTCCCCTCCCCCTTAAATGTTGCTTTTTTGTGCGATTACACAGTGTATTAAGGCTTAACCAAGCAGCTGAATTGCTTTCCTTCAAGTCTGATGATCATATTTTCGGACCAACATTGTTCAGGGGGCAAGGGGCGCAGAAAAAAGCAATAGGTAAAGTTTCCAGCAATATATTTTGATAAAGTTTTTACAAGTTGTCTAGGCAAGAATTGTAGGTGCACAAGTGTGCAGTTGCACAGAGATTTAACTTTCCATAAAGGGTCACATGTTGAATTTAATGTTAAACAAGCCTTGAAAACTACATTTACAACACTTTAACGACTCCACCAGACCCAGTCTGCAGGGTATGGCACTTTTCGACAAGACCTCCGGTGTGCAAGGGCAAAATTGCCGGTGTGCAGGTGTGCATCACTACAAATTTCTGTTGTGTTGGTGTACACCAAACCATTGTGGTTAAAATTTGGGAAAGTTATTGTACATCTCTACATTTCAATGATATTCCAGAACTCAAATTGATGAATACTTTTGTCTGCAAAATCTATTTGATAGTACAGTAGACCAATATTTCTACTACTTAAAATATTCAAAAATTTGGAGTAAAAAACAAGCAAACATGGGATTGGCAGAGGTGTTCAGAGCAAAAGTAGAGGGCATGTCCTCAAAAAACCTCCTGGGGGCTTGCTGTCCCTCGTTTGTTTGACATGTTCTTTCTCGAATTAGTGGAGTTGCTCAGGGCCTGGTCTATATCTTGAGTTCATAGGTAATGGTAATTATAGGACCACACTCTGACCATTCCCATCTATATTGCCACATCCAAATCTACCTGGTGTGCAAAATTTTTGCGAGGAAAATATCTACGGTGTGCACATGCCATACTCTGCAGACTGGCGCCGGACATTAAAAATAAATTAGGGAAGTTTTAAAATTACAAATTTTTGCCTGATAGAATGTGATATCTGCCCATATGATATTTGCCGTTCATTTCATGATATGTGCCGTTTATTTCATGAGTAGGCCCTGCAAGGCCCTGCATTCTATGATCGCTCCCAAAATACATTGAAATATTGATGGGGAAAGGAAATTTAGGCCTTTTTATCGCCCTTCTGAAAAACATCCAGCGATCAACTTTGCACCTGAGAATGTAATTACATCGAACTGTTTGTGGTCAAGCAACCATGCGTTGCAATTCATAAATTCATCAGGAAATAATCTTGATTTAATACCTCGTTAGAACCACTTTCTGGCGCTGCTGCTCTTTCTGGCGCTGCTGTCTCTGCATCCGCCATGATTGTTTTTCGTTGCCAGAGGGACTGAGCCTCTTTTTGAAGCGAGGCTGAATGTTACGTCACGTCACGTCACTTCTCTTTCTTGCTTTTCAATTCAGTTTCAATTATTATCTATCAATCCTAAATACGATTTAACAAAATAGAAACACTACTATTAAGAACATGAGTGAAATAATTTCTTCTCTTTTATAACAATTTCATGAATATTAAGCTGAATCTAACCCATTCATTGTGTGGCCCAAACAATGAACAGTCCGAGAGGCACATGTGATGTGATGCAGCTCTACAGGTGGGTGGCAGTTCAAGGGGAGAAAATATAGCACTGATGAAGAGAATTTTAATAGCACTGATGAAAAGAATTTTAATGGCATTTCATTGCAAGGTCTAATCCGATCTAATTCAACCTAATTGTGTCCTATCTCTCATGACATTTCAAATGACATTTAATAAACATTTTTTCAGACTCTACCGACTAGCAAATAAGTCTGCATAGAGGGAGGGCATCCTTCCAGAAGCCTTTGTTTTGTCTCATGGCAACAGGCCATAAGCGTACGGGACGAAAAAATCTAGGGGGCGGCTCGACACAAAGCCCATTGTTTGCTAGCATTTTGCCCGACTAAGGGCAAAAATGTGCCCGGAAAAGGCTGATTTTTGAAAATTTCTCCAAAGTTGGGGCTACCGCCCCCCCGGCCCCCCAACCGCCTCGTACGCTTATGGCAACAGGATCAATTGTTTTGTAAATCCCGTGGCTCCATCAGCAAGAACAAGTATAGCCATTTTCACGAAATTTCATTTAAAAAGTTTACAGTTCAGCTTCCATTTTCTCTCTATACTGGTTGATTCAGGAGACGAGATATGTAAATAAAAACATCCAAGAATAAAATTAATCGTACCTTGAGCAGAGTTGTTAAATACGACGTTTCGAGCTGAGCCCGTTAGCAAGTACGAGATATGGTTTGTCCAAGGAAACCTATGTGCCCCCCTCCCCCGTACAGTGGGTTAAAGCTCATTATGCGCAGTAACGATTTTTGTTGAGGCTCTGACGGGCGAAGGAATACTGAAACCACTTTAATGGTCAGGTAAAAAAGCAGGACCAAGAGGACGAAAAAATTCTTTTTCATGGGCACATCCCCGTACAAATTTAGGTCAAATACCCCACCCCCCCCCCGGGAGGACCACCGCAAAATCTAAGGCCAATTATCCTACTCTCAAGTACCGAATAAACGGGGGGTGGGAATAATCGGGGGGGGGGTTGGAAATGGTTCGACATAACAATAATCGGGGGGTTGGAATAATCGGGAGGTGGCTGTTTGTTTTGTTTTCAATTTGTTTTAGTGGGCTTGTCAGGATTTCTAGCTACTGAAAGCTAATTTAGGCCCACTGTGCATGCCGCATCCAGGCACGGGACCCCTTGTTTAACGTCCCTTCCGAAGGACGGCGAGGTGAGTTGCGAGGTCAGGCCTCAGTGGTCACCCATCCGAAATCTGACCTCACTCGGCCAAGCTTAACTTCAGTCACCTGACGAAGACTGTATAAGCCACTCGGCTGCTTGGAGAAATAGAAAATAGCCCTTTTCTTAGGTAAACACCTATCTGTTATATATTTATGTGAACAGTGATGTTACTGATACATTTACTTTTGAACTCTGGTTCTGTTGAATGCACTTCTTGAGACTTTCTTGCGTTTATTCAGAAATTATGTCGAATATCATTTCATTTTTCCAAAAATTAATAAAAGGGGGGGTTGGAATAAGAGCGGGGGGGTTGGAATATTTTTCAAAAATGAATAAGCGGGGGGGACGATTATTCGGTACTCGAGAGTACGTATCGATCCTAAAGAGACACATTGCAGGAACTGCACAAACAAGCGCGGTAACTTGTAACTATAAGTCCCGTTAGCTCCCTGCAACAGATTCCAAAATTCAGCAACACTTCATAGTTTGTTCCTTGGGCGTTATAGTCTTGATTGATCGTTTCAATGATTTTAGAGACCAGAATAGAGTTGCGAGTTACTGGGTAAAGGGACCGCGCAGCGGTTTAAAAGTGGGGAGGCTGAATGGCGAGCGAAGCGAGATGAGGTGGGGGTCCGGGGGTTGCCCCCGGAAATTTTTTGAGACCACGCCCTTTAGAAGGTCGGAAAACGCCCTTTCAAAGAAAGATGTGCTTATTTATGTCCATATTAAGTTACAGTTCCTTTCAGAAAAGAGACAAGGAACTATCAAAAGAGACACATATCGTGACAACTATTAGGCGTCATAGAAATGTTATATAAAGGTATTAGTACGAACCAAGTCAAACAAGTTAAACATAACGAAAATTACCCTTAGCGAGCAAGATAAAGAACCAACAAAATTAACAACAACTCCTCACGATAAAAATTACTACTGAAGATCTGTTTCAGTAAACTTGCCAAAGTTGCGATGCCTGTTTTCATTTTTAACGAAGTTGTTAGCTATTTCCAAGAGGGGCATCGTGTCCGCTCGTTTCTTATGGAAGGAAGTTCAGTATTGCGAGATTGTTGAACCTTGCTTGCTTCATGTTCGAACGAAGCCACGTTTTCAGGCGTCTGGCCATTGAGAAAGATCTCTCAGCAGATGCACTCGTTGCCGGGTAAACATGCAAGAGCTTGCAAATAATCACCACTTCAACGATGAGACGACGTTCTTCGGGCTTAGAATTCATGATCCCCTTCAGAATGTCAACGATACATTTAAATGAGTGAACGTGAAAATTCCATATTTTTAAAAGTTTTTAGACCTATCTCTGAAAAAAGTGGGGTGCTACAGCCCCCCCCCTAGCCCAATGGCTGCGCGGTCCCTGACTGGGTAGCGAGCTTTCAAACATAAAACATGCGATGGCTAAAACTATCCATCCCCATATTACTATTATTGCAAAAAACCTCGAAAACTGAGATAAAAGAAGCTTGTCTAATGCCATACTTCTTGTTGATATCATAGCAAACCAGATAGGACTTCCAAAGTAATTTAATCCTTGCGATCATTGTCAAAATCTGTTTAACGTTGGATATGTCAAAAAACGGAGGTTCAAACATAATCAATGAGAGACTGACTGAATCTTTTTACTCAAAGCATCCATATGCTTGAAAGTTAGGTTATCGAAAACCTGTTCAAATCCCATTTGATTCGCCCTGGAACAATAGAGAAATAGTAGAAACGATGGTCTATGAGATTTTTATCAAAAATGCCATTTCGAGGCCTCTGGTTTCAGTTTTCGCACAAACTTGAACGTCAAAGGCTTGTAACTCCATGAACTTTTAGCGGATTTGCCAAATTCATGTGTCAAGAATTAAGTTGAAATCTCAAGAAAAGAGTCACTTGACCAAGTATCCATTCAGCGCATCTTTGTTTTTTAGGATTTAAAGACAAATGACGGAGATATAAGGTGACTTAAATCAGGGGCCTGGGCAATCTAAATATAGTCCATTGTATTCCATTATATTTGGTGATCTCTAGAGATTATCAAAACAATCGGACAAATGATGGCAGGAATAACGATTGTCTAAAACTAGAAATAACGATTGTCAGTGAGTGCTGCGCATTGTATTGTTTGCACAGGTCCATTCTCTGATTCCGCAGTTTACACTCATTGAATTGTGATGCATAACAAATCGGTATATTGGCTTTGAGTCAATTAACAATAGGAGAATAGAGAGGTGACGTAATAAGTGTTGTTTTGCTGCCAATAAAAGAATTCCAACCATTCCGATGCCATTTAAATAGCCGCTGACCGAAGTCACTACAAAATTGTTGAAAACAGACAGAAAAACATACAAGCATCGAGAATCGATCTCGCCTAGGGAAGCCACTGCACGGGAATAGGTGGCTGCTGCGCAGCAATCAAAGACAAAATCGGTAGTACGTTTCGAACCATACTTGGTAATAATTATTATTCAAAGTAATAATTAATCAAATTCAGATGATATCAGTTGGATAACAAACGTGGAAGTTTTGAAAGAGAACTTAACGAGAGAAGTACCATCAACGTTGAAAGAGAAAAACGTGCAAATAAATGAAACAAGGTTGTATGAGAGTACATTAGCAAAAGAGGTGGGGAGGAAACCTGGAAAACTTTAAATACTTAGGTAGTTTCCTAGATGCGGGCAAGGATATGAATAGAAGAAAAATACTTGCCACAAATGCATAAAACCAACTAAAATCGACTAAAATACATTTTTGACAATAAAAAAAAATGAAAAAAACCAAATTCAGAATATTCAAAAGTTACATTGAAAGTATATTCACGTACAACTGCGAATAATGGACTTTAACAATAAAACTCGAAGAGGTCATCGTTACATTTGAAAGAAAACTGATGAGAAGAATTTTGAATATAAGTTGGCAAGAGAGAGTTAGCAATGATAAACTTTATAAAGAAACAAATTCAACTCTAAGGAGCTAAACAGTGCAACTATGGTTGACAAGGTATGGTTGCACCTCTATTAAGATTACCAGAAGATACACCGGAGAGAAAGTCAGGGAGCAAAGAAGCCCTGTAAGAAGTCAAGGGGTGGGCAAAAATGAACATGGATCAAATAAATAGAAAAAGATCTGGAAAAGGTTGAATTTAAGACATGTATAAAAACAACAATGATGGTAGTTTCTACACAGTACAAGCAAAAGAATACGAAAGGATGGCACAAAATATACATTTTTGGCGACTTATTGTGAACCGCGCAATCCACAATTTCTTTTTAGATGGAAAGCGTAAATGGGCCCACCTAAATGATGATGGAGATGCTGATGATGATGATGATGATGATGATGATGATGATGATGATGATGATGATGATGATGATGATGATGATGATGACCTGACGCGCACATGAGTTTCAACCCACTGGACGGGGGGACATTAGTTTCTCGTGACAAGCATATCTCGCCCTTGATCTCATCTCCCTAACTTTTTTATTTTTTCATATCAATTACAAATTAAAAGTAAACAAATACAATGCCTACAACACAATACAACATTCTGTGCCGTCCATGGCAGAAATAGACATGACGTCATCTGGCTCTGGCTATGACCGGCACTAAACAATTCTTTTTAACAACAATCGGAAAAAAAACGAAAGGAAATAAAGGAAGAGAAAAAAGCATGACTAACAAAGAAACCAACGAAAATAAAACAAAGAAAAAAATCAAATCTCCCCAACTAATACCAAATGAAACATTCGATAAAGTTTGATTTTTCACGTGACACTGAAGGCAGGAGGCAGACCATGCACAACATGGGAACAATAAAACTTTTCGTCACAGTGGTTACCATGACATCATATTATGATTAGTTTATCGTGTTGTAGTGCGCGCGCAGTCAAGCGCAATTCAAAATGCAAATTCATGGCTATCAAAAGACGGTCTTTTGTGGTTGCATTGTACGATTACCAGCTGCAATATAATAAGCCATGGTCAATCTAGTCAAATGCAAATTAGGGAAATCTAACTTTTATCAACAAACTGCAATGCGTTTACAGCCGCCTGGAAGCTGAACTGGAAGAGCTTGAGAAATGTGCTTTGAAAGCTCAATTACTGTAGGTTTATTTGATGATGTTTACAAGGAATACACGCATAACCGCATCTGCGGCATTTTAAGCCAGAATACTGGACCACGAAGTATTAATCATACTGCATAACTTCAGACAAAACAGTGGAGTCAACCAATGTGCAATTTCCTCTCAAATCAATGGAATTCAAAGTTTGTATTGGAGTCAAATAGCAGTATTTACTTTAGTATGAAGATGTTAAGAAGATGTTAAGACGTTGGATATTTGCGAAATCTGCTCTCATTCTGTTAGTAGTTGTGTTGACTAACGCTGTCCATTTTGACGATTCCCGAGCAGCAGAAAATGGCTGCTCGTTCGATGATTGGAATAAATCGGCGGATTGCTCACAGCGACGTCTATCGACAGCTCCATTGGACTTGCCTTCAACTCTTGAATATCTGTGAGTAGTTTTATGTTTATTTACACTGGTGCGGTACTGGTGTGGCTGGTTGTAATAGCGAGGCAGACCCTTCACTCTTATTTTTACCGGCTTTGGAGGTAAAATTAGGGACACCATGCTCAAATAGCTCAAATCAGCGTTTTCCCAAAAAGAATTTCGAGCTTGGCAGGTGGGAGCTGAGCTCATTTCTGTTTTTATTTCAGTTTTGCTGATGATAAGATATGAAAAACAACATTTCCCATATTCCTATTCCTCCGAGTTGAACATAAAATGATAGACATAGCCATAGATTGTCAATAACGTTCATTTCATTTAGATCCTGCGATACAAAAAGACTACCTGCCAAGCGAGGTAATTTTAGTACACGAATTAAACTCCGCTCAAGGAATATTTCCAGTATATACTCAGAACATTTCTTCTGCGCTGAATTGAGGATAAAAAATAAAGACAATTCAGCAAATTTTTCGAAATTTCCTCATTTCATGTTTATCTTTGATTATTAGAATTGTTAGCGCTTCTCAGGGCTTCCTATTATTCACTTCCAAACAACATGTCCATAACTCTAGAACGATGTGGCAAATTTTAGTGAAATAACTTTTCTTCATATAAGCCTCTCTACTTTCTAATGACAGGCTATTTATTGAAATGGCTGCATGGTGCCCAGGGTAAAAATCTTTGCCCGGGGAGGGGGTAACTACCATTCATACGGGTACCGGATGTGCAATTTTTTCAAGTGCGTCATAGCAGGTCGATAATGAATTTTAAGGTGTCACTTTCTTGGTGAGATCAAAAATATACAAAATTTTGGTTGTCGTTTTGGAAGAATAACTATTATTAAAGTTGTTCTAATTTCATACGCTTGGGTAGAATTTTGAATTTATGGCAGAAGTCACAATTTTAGGGTATTTATTTTGAATGGCCCGTAAACTTAGGGATAAAGACGTACACGACGCATACTTGTCCATACTTGTTCGTAGAATGCCTTTTTCTCTGTCTATCTAGCTTGCGAAAGACCCCTTATCATTGAAAATACAAAGGTATCCAACTTTCAGAGGAGATTATTATTATTATTATTGTTATTATTAAAAATCTATTTAAAGTAGGCTAAAAAACGAAAGAATAGCTAAATTACAGCTAATTAAGGCCTACTACTTACAATATACATTATTTACAGCTATTAATAAATGTTACAGGATTTATTAATCCCTGATCCCTGAACCCAAAAGAAATCTGTACGGTAGAAATAATGGTTCGGTGAGAAAGTTCTGCGATGTTTGCACTGTATTGTAATTATACTGACATGTTTCATTGAAAAACAGTTGAAAGCCCATAAAACTTAGGGTATGAAATTTTTGCATATTACCGTTCATATCACCTATTACTGCAGTGTCAAAAATGTAGATTGTAAATATTTATGACAGACATGAAAACAAATTAGACGTTAAAAGTAAAGCGGAAAGTGCTGATTATTTTGTTGATGAAGTTGACCATTTGGGACTTTTGAAATTTAGCATTAGTTAGTGGGAATTTTTTTATTCAACCTTGAAAATGCATGAAAAATTATTCACCAAACCCTTTTTTATGTCAGAAAATTTCTTTTTTCCCAATCGGTACCAACCCCTCTGTAAATAGTGAAGGATCCTCCTTATCTTTGGGGAGATGGGTATCTGTGAAAAAGTTTTTATAACCGAGGAGATGCAGGAGAAAGTATCGTTTCGATCTCCTTTCCACATATGGATTCGATCCGTGCAACCACCATGTTCTTGAGAAACTGTCTTTTCACGAGACGTGACATCTCTTTTTCCCATTTATGATTTATTCTACTTGTTTTCCGTGCACTTCCAAGCAACGCTTTTGAATCTTTGACTACTAACTATACATGCTACTTCAAGGAAAAGACCACAAGGAGCAAAAACTACAGAACCCAGTAGACTTATGACGATAAGTCCCTTGTATCCCTGCGGTAAACCGTGCTCAAGAGGGACTCATCATGAAACAATGAAAAACCCGGCCCTATCTCATCCATTCGATCATGATTCGATCGATCGAATCAGGATCGAAAGACTGCCGTAGCTCTGTTCAACGGTCACTCCTCGGAAAGAAAATGCGATAAAAAGCACGTTAAGCAGGCGTTTCATCAAAGAAACTTGGTATAAATCTGAAGAAGGAAGTTCACTTTACCTGGTAAGTCCAAAATGAGTCTTTCAGCGCAACATTTTCCATGTTTTTAAGACCAGAACAAACCAGAGAAAACTTCAGCCACCTGCCGTAGCAAGTTTGTTCAAACTGTAGTCAACTGGATCATTTGAATCGAGAATTCGACATCATTGTTCTCTGCCAAATCTCGCAATCTGATTGGTACGTTAGGAATTGCGAAGTTTGGGCCTAAATAGGGCCAAGTTTTTCATAGTAATACTATGAGTCTCTATTGTCTGAAGCGACATCGTCATGTCAAAGAGCACAGGGCAACAAGAGACTCATCGTCATCTACCCTGGGTACCAGAGCCAAAAAAATAGAAAAAATTTTATTTTTTTCATTTTTTTGGCTCTGGTACCCAGGGTAGTCGTCATCAGTCTAAGAACCCAGACCGCTAACAAAAATATTTCCATACTAACCGAATCTACAAGCACACTTTTCTAATCTTCCTAGCTTACTTGAGCTTATTTATTATCACCAGCATAATCATTATCGTTGTTTTTATTTCACATTAGATTTTCATATCATGATCATCATGATTATGATCATCATCATGATCATGATCATCATCATGATCATGATCATGATCATCATCATCATCATCATCATCATCATCATCATTCTTATTATCATCAACAACATTATCATTATTATTACCACATAACGCAATCCTCGTAACCTACCGACATAGCCTCATAGCCTCTACGTAGCCATCATATCTAACCAATCACATGTAACCTCTTCAATTCAAATCGTTGTACATATTCAAATCGTAAATGTAACTATTGTATAACAGTACTGAAGAAGTGTTGCATAGCAGGACGAAATATTGGCAAAATATATATTCTCATGTATATACTCGTTAAACCGACTTATTCGCTGTTGTTTAGTGCCCCCCCCCCCGTTTCTACGTCTATGGTTATCCGTCATCGCAAGCATCTGCGGCGGGTTCTCTGGATCCGACGAGCAACGTTTATGTCGTGACTTTTTCTTATTCGATTCAGCAAAAACTACGTCTGCCCCATGGCCAATTAGATTCATGAATGGTAGGACACAATTAGATCGTATTAGATTCTTTGCCGACCCCGAAATGCCATAAAGCTCTCTTCCTCGACAGCCTTTCTCAGCCATATTTTCTTGCCTGGAGCTGCAAATCTGCGCCACGTGTGTTGTTTGGGCGTAATTGCCTCTGCCATCTCCTGCGCATTTTGCCCGACGCAATGGTCTCGAAATCGAGTAGTAATACGCAAGAGATGGCATAAGTGAATGCTCCCAAACAACACATGCGGAGGGGCTCTGCTGTATTAGGCAAGAAAATATTGCTGAGAAAGACTGCCAATGTCAAGGAATGTTTCTTGTTCAGTGTTTGTCCAATGTTTAGTGCCTGCAATTGTTTTACTTTTATTGAACAATAGCCTTTTTTAAAACATTTCAAAATTCATTTTATTGAGATTAGCTAACTTTGTATATATTGTATGCTTTGTTAACTATGTAAATATCGAAATAAGATAAATAAACAACAACAACAACAAGAAAGAGAACTTTACGGCATGTCAAGGTTGGCAAGGAATCAAATCCGATCTTATTCAACCTAATTGTGTCCAACCACTCATGTTCAATGAGAAAGCTCATGTTTAATTGCTTCAGGTGCTTTGCTGTTCTTTGCAAAATTACAGTGTCATTCGAATAGAGCTTGCCAGTGGGTCATATCCTATTTTGAATATAGTCAGTCAGTTGTGGGCAGAGGTTCTTAAATCTTTTGTAGATAAACAATTCAGTTTCGTTTTGCTTACATTCTTCGATTCTTTCAGTAATCTAAGTAACCATGGTGTATAGCTAACCAAGGCGACTTCGGCTTTTCAAACGATGGATATTCGTTACTATTGTGAAATCACTGTTGCTCAGTTTAAAACACTGGCCAATACTGCCACAGCAAGGGATAGAATGCAAAGCTTGTTTTTCTTGACCTCGATGACCAAATGAAAGTGAAAATTCCAAATCAAAACTTGCAAGAAACGGCTGTCGTTTGCTGAAAACTTATCAAAAGATATCCTATGAAGACACTGAAAACTCCATTTTGTACGGTCCGTCTAGCCGTATTCTGTGCTTAAGGCTCTGATAGGGGAATGATGGCGTCCCTGCTCTCGCAGCATACTTGCTAGGCCACTTTTTTAAGTTCAGTTTGGCAGTCTTGTTTTCGAGACGGTAGAAACATAATGTCAAGGACATATTCCTATAGTTTTGCGTCAGTCGTTTTGCAGCAATAAAAAGTTCCTTGATCTTCTTGAAATATTCACCCTCTGATGATATCTTGTATATGGGATTGGTTCTAGAATTACTGAAGTCAAATCCGCATAGAAAACAACACTTACCTCTTTTTTAGATTTTCACTGGCGTTTCTGTACCCGCCATTTTGGCATGTGCTGCTTAGCGTTTAAAAAGCGCGCGATTTCACAATTCAATTCATATGCTGATTATGATAATTGATTACACCTGATTTCGAATCACGTTCAATCACAGGTTTCACACATGAAAACGAGGTCACTGATTGATGGATCCAGAGCCTAGCCTCACTACCATAAGGACCCTCAAGTTACGCTTATCTCATTGAGTTGAATTGTTGTTGTTGTTATCGCTCCACTGAGGGCCTTATGGACATAGAGCTGTAAAAACGGCAAAAAATTTCAATCGGCGACAGGATTCTGTCGCCCCGTCGTCTTCCGATCAGCATGTGCCTTAGAGCAAGGCGGTTTTTGCTTTTGTGGCAAGAATGATCCTTTACCGAAGTACTGATACCTAATTTGATGGTACAGCTGCTCTAGAAAACTGATTTTTAAGGCATTTTAGACCCAGTGGTTGTGAGGAAAAAGTAGCAGATGATTTAGGCCCACAGCTACATCCTAAAAAAGAATGCGAATCGAACGACAGATTGATACATTTTGTAGAATTTTCGAATGTACACAATAGTGATAGAGACTCCAATACTGCTCAATCGAACTCTTTTGTGGAGCAGCGGAAAGGTTTCAAATAGAATCAGTACGGAACTTTGCCGTTTCCGCAAGCGTTTGGCAATAATTCTTAGTTGTAGCGATATTAGTTCAGCCAAAAGCGAAACTACGACATGTAATCAAGTCTATCCAGAGCCTCTTCTTTTTCCTTCCTTTTCCCTTTCCCCCTCCTCCCTCCCTTTTTAAGGCTAACGCTCTGGCACCCAGGGTAGCGTCAGTCCATCCTTAGGGCAGATTAGAACTTTGTGATCTACTTCTTTCTACACAAGTGCCACCCCTCCCCCATTCTTTAATGCCCCTTGTATCCTTTTCAATATTAATTTGTCTGTTTTAAATTATTGCTGCATGTCTTAGGACATCAGGTATTCTGTTTCAAATTAGACTATGGGTCGCAGGAATTGAAGTGATAGTTAAAAATGTAAACGCAAACATACCTGTGTCTTTATCGTGGCTTCTTCTGCCTTTCTTGGCCTTCTTTTGTTTCGCTGCCACAGCTCAATTCACTGATTCAAGTTTGTACGGGCCTAATTCCGTTTCTCTGCAAAAGCGAGGCTTCTCGTATTTTCCCGCCGCTGAATTAGTCTCACGACATAGTCCCAGATATCGCAACAGCAAAAACAATAATAACAACAACAACAGCAACAACAACAACAACAGCATTTTATTTTTGCTCTATCTGGGCCTTATGGACTTTGATATAAAATTTTGAGACGGGGATGAACACGTTTACGTGTACCCTCTGGAACGAGGCTGTAGTGTAGTCTCAGAAGCGAGGCAAGCGACCTCTGACATTAGGAAATTCTCAATGCTGCGGTGAAGTTCAGCATTAGTTGGAGAGTGCATCAGTCTATCAATAGCGATCACTACGAACATGTCATCAGTCTACCACTGAATCACAAACCGCAAACAAGGGCAGCCTCGCTTTTGCACGGAAACGGAATTAGGCCAGTACAAACTTAAATCAGTGAATTGAGCTGTGGCAGCGAAGCAAAGGAAGGCCAAGAAAGGCAGAAGAAGCCACGATAAAGACACAGGTATGTTTGCGTGCGTTTACATTTTTAACTATCACTTCGTTTCCTGCGACCCATGATTAGACACTTCAGGTGACTAAAAGCAGACACCCTTTCAAGAAGAACTGCTCCTGAATCTGTAACATTTACTTTTTCCTAGGACCTCTTGATGACCTTCATGTAGTGTAAGTGGCTGGTAGCAAGATTTGCTTACCTTTGCAAGTGTATTTCTTTGTGTTCGTGCTTCTTCGTCCTGCTTCTTTCTACTGTTTTGTCAATCATAATGTCAACTGGAGCTAATGTGATATGTGTATGTGCGTTCCAAGCCGCCTTAGATTATCAGAGGAAAGCAGAGAGTGAAGCAAGAAAAAGACAACCCCCTTACATAATACACTAATTAGACACAGAGATGGAGAAACCTGGGTGGACTGGAAGCGCCTGGCCTAAAGATTTTGAAATGAACAAAAAGCTACCCTAATTTCTGCAAGAGAGCCCCTAAGCTTACGGAAAAAGGTGTCCCTGTGGGCTGTGGTGTTGTGCTCCCCGAGATTTTAATGCTTCCTGAAGCCCTGACATGTTTCCTCTATGTTATGCTGTGAACCTGAATAGCCACTTAGGTCACATGAAGATAGTCCGAAAGCCTTTGCTTTGCCCTAAATTTATTGTTGTCCTTTACAGGGATTTATCATACAATAACATAACTGCAGAATCATTGCCAATCATCAGACGTTTGACCAACCTTCGCAAACTGTGAGTAAAATTTGTTTTCTTGTTTCAAATAGCTTCACATAGGAGTCCTTCAAAGCACCTAACTTTGTCAACTGGAGTTTCAGCTTATCGAACAAAGAAAAGCCCTTCAAATGAATAAAATTCTTCTGTCGCCTTAACGTTTGTTACAGAGATACTTTTTTCTATTTTCTGCAAAACTTTGCCCAGTCTCTAAATTTGTAGAACTTTCTCGACCATAAAAAGCCTCAATATAGAGCTTATCCGGAGGCCTGGTTTAAACATCATATCTTTGCCGTGTCGACTTCAATACAAGCTGCTAAATACTGCCAAATGTTAATCAAATTCGACATGAAGGAAATGTTTGAATCACTAGGTCACCAGGGCCTCGCAGTTCTACGTGTGTCTAGCCACTGCGCTTGCACACGACCTTGCGCATTAACCCTATAGTGGTTGGGCTATTTGATAGTCCTATTTTGGTTGGGGGGGGCAAAAAAGCCCCCCTTACCTAGCTCTTGACTGGTAATAGGTAGAGCCACCAAAGTTGATGTGCTAATAGCCTCAGGCATGTACTTTCTGCAATTATAAAAATTTTGCTAAAATTAGCCATAATTTTTGCTCACGTCAGCATTTTCCTTTGTGTGGTCAAGAAGAGCGGCAGAATTGGCCAAAATCAGGAAAATCGTGATAAAATTGAATTTGGACCACGCTTTCCATCCAAACATGATAATTGTGATAAAATGCATCAAATAACACTACACTACAAAAGAAATTTGCAAAATATTCAACTTATGCTCCTTTTTTCGCGATAATTGCGATTTGAGAATTTGCGATTTTTCCAGGGTCAGTCCCAGAAAATTGTCTCCCACCCCCTCATTTGTCAATATATTTTAATGAAACTTTTTGAGAAGTTGCATAAGAAGTAGTTGCAAAATGTCAAGAAGTTTTGTGGCTATAAATATCTTCCTGGCAGAGTTATTTAAAATAATCTACTAGGGGGGGCAAATTTGCCCCCCAACCAAAATAGGGTTAAGAGGTGATTTTGAAAAAATGGCCATTTCAATAATTTAATTTTCAATTCGACATGATGAAAGACGATGTTTAAACATGATTTTTAAGTCTGCCATTTTTAATACCGGGTGAGCCAGAAAAAAGTTCCCACTTTTAAAAATTCGTAGCACTTAGAGAACATCACAAACTTGAATGATTCAAATTTCAGTTGAAAGCTGAAAGATCGAAGTATTTTTGTGATTTTTCTTACAGTCTTTCCAGCACTAGAAGTATGGATAAATTCTAATTCATAAAAACTTCCTCGTTGCGAAATGACTGAAAAGGGGCCTAAAACATCGATCAAATCGTAAGGACTCTAGTCACACAGAACAATAGGCAGTGGGCCTTTCACCACTCTCAAGAATTACAAGACGTAGGTTTTCAAACAAATACTATAAATTTTCAATCCCATGGCAACAAATGTACCGAGGATGGCTCCCAACCATGAGAAATTGCATTCTCTTTATTGTCCAGCGCGAGGAGTCCTTACTGATTTGCTCAATGTTTTAGGTCCTTTCTCAGTCATTTTGTAACCATGAAATTTTTCAAAAGTTGAATTTACCTATATTTCTAGTGATCCCAAGATAGCCAGAAAAAATCACAAATTACTTCGATCTTTTCGCTTTAAACTGGAATTTGAATCATTCAGATATGTGAAGTACTCTTGATGCTACTGGCTCACCCGGTACAGTTCGATCCGACACGACAAAGAACGATATTAAAACTGGGCTTAATGTTCCTTTTCATGCCATTTCCAAGCCTATACAACCTATTGTTGCTCTTTAGATGCAATTTTTTTGAAGTATCTACCAAAGTATAGCCTTCACTGCAAAGATTGAATTTTTCAATCTGTTCATTGGTTCAGTTAACAGGAATTCTCTAGCTCCTTCTGCTTCTTGACAGTATATTGAATGCCTTCGAAAAGGAAGCTTAGCATCAATGCATTCTTTTTCACTTTGTCTCAACTCTTTCTCTTTGCAGAAATTTGTCATTTAATGGGATAAAAACACTACATAAAGAGGTCTTTAATGGATTGATCAATTTGGAATATTTGTAAGTAACGTTAGCCGATAATTAGCGGACGTAAACTTGTTCCCGCTTGTTTACCTCTTCTTCTTCAGGTGCCATGCCGTACATGGTATAGCCTGGGTGACCATGGACTTCCACTGCTCTCCCGGGGGAGGCACTCCCATTCTTGACTTGATGATATGTGCCACTCAACAGGATGTCCTTTGGTGGTAAGATTATGCCACAAGGTGTCCTATTCAGACAAATATTATGGGACAGGCTATTGTAACTGAGAAGGAAATTAAGGTAACTCTGCTTTCCGCTCCAGTGAGCAGCGAGTTGCCGTTTTGAAAAACCACTCTCCTCTCAGAAAACAGTTAATTTCTCCAACACTATTCGGCCAATCGAAAATCGGTAGAAAGGACGTTGTTCTACATAGTCTTGGCAATCGAAAGATATGCAAATCGCAATGGTTCCGTTGAGGCTAGCTTTGTAAATTATTTTTCAAAACTTTTTGTTGATTTCAGAAAATTGGATTTATCTCCAAAACTACTCAAAAAGTTGTTGGTTTTCTTTCGCTATATCGTTAGCTAGATTGTTGATCTACAACTTTGCCAAGTCTACTTGAAAAAGCTCGGCTAGATTTGTCGCAGTCAAATTTTATATTTCTGTTTACTTTTCGACAGCGAAGGGTAGAAACTTTGGTCAACTGATTAGGACATGAGAAAGAGTTGAACCCTTTTGTAAAAAGTTTAGTTTCAGATCTCTGTTCATTGTGGACCCTTAAAGGTTAAAGAAATTGATATTTTGTGAGTGCTCATGAAAATCTCAAAGGACATGAAACGGAAGGCTGTAAAAAATGGTAGCATTCAAGAAATGATATTTTCACAAGCGCTCCAATGATGTCTATTGAGACTTGAATAGAGCATTCCCAACAGATCACGTTCATTCTTTTGCCAATGGAAGCATTTTCAGAGAGTTATTATAAGGCTGCATTCACATTGCACAATCTTTTGAAAGTGCTTAAACGCTCGTGCAGAAATCCGCCATACTAATCCCTTGCGGTGTTCAGATTGAAAAATATTAGTATGGGGATTTCTGCAAGAGCGTTTACGCGCTTGCGAAAAATTGTGCAATGTGAATGCAACCTAAGGTTGAGTGTTTGAAAGCGTGATTCTTAATATGGTAATCTGTTGACCAAGGCTGTTACCCTTCAGTGTCGAAAGGTAAACAGAAATATAAAATTCGATTGTGACAAATCTAGCCTAGCTTTCTCAATCAGACTTGGGAAAGTTGTAGATCAACAATCTAGCTAAGGATATATCGAAAGAAAACAAAAACTTTTCGAGTAGTTTTGGAGATAAATCCAATTTTCTGAAATCAACAAAAAGTTTTGAAAAATAATTTACTAAGCCAGCCTTAACGGAAACATTGCAATTTGCATATCTTTCGATTGCCAAGACTATGTAAAACAACGTCCTTTTTACCGATTTTCGATCGACCGAATAGTATTGGAGAAATTAACTGTTTTCTAAGGATAGCGGTTTTGCAAAACGGCAACTCGCTGCTCACTGGAGCGGAAAGCAGAGTTACCTTAAGTGACAGGGTATCATGCAGAAAGGAAATGTCTTAGAGCTCTCTTGGAAATACTGATTGTGTATACTTATGGGAAAATTTTCATGCGACAAGGTACAGGGTGTGGGGAGGCTTTCAACACAACACCGATCTATTTTGGTAACCGCGAATCACTTCGCAGTTCCTGTACAGTTACAACCAATCTCTGATGTTGTCCAGCTGGTTTCTTCTTTTGTCTCCTTCTGTCTCTAGTGTCCTCGATTTCGCCAGTTGTAAGTTTCTCCAACTCTTCAAACCTTCTTTGCTTATATTTCCGATCATGCTATAAACGTTCTGTTAAACCCCATGGTTTTATTTGAATTCAGATACTCCACAGGGGATTTAGAGATGGGGCTTATTGGAAAGGGTCGTTATTCACAAAGTTAAATGAAATAACTAACAATTTTACTAGTCAAATGCAACGTTTATTCCCAAACTGGATGAAGAGCAACAGTCAAAATCGTTTCGAGAAGTCAATGGCAAATCTTTGGTATCGTCTAAAATTGATGTCAGAAGTCGGGAATGGGGTTAATAGTGAGTGGACCGACCTATTCAGATGGGAGGTTGGGCCAGATTCAAAATCTCCCCCCATTTAACTATAATCTTGGGGTTAATTAAACAGTGCTATGAAGGCAAAACTGACATTTACCTTCGAATTTGGGTCGTTATACCACCATTTTACCTCAAAATTTTGCTTCTTGACCACCGCAACAAAGAGGACTAGAGTGGTATGTTTGTTACAGGGAACCAAGCATAAATATCCTACAAATTGATATACCGGTTTGCACATTGATCAAGGCAGGCAGTTTGAAATGCTGAAGGGCATCAGAGATTGGTTACAACTGGACAGGAACTGCGAAGTGATTCGCGGTTACCAAGATAGATCGGTGTTGTGTTGAAAGCCTCCTCGCACCCTGTGCCCTGTCGCAAGAAAATTCGCCAAAAGTATACACAATCAGTATTTCCAAGAGAGCTCTAAGACATTTCCTCCCTGTCGCTTAATTTTTTCTCAGTTACAACACCCTGTCCCAGTGGCGTTACGGAGCAGCTCGAGGCCCGTAGTAATTTAGTTATACATGGACTCTCTGACGCGGCAGATAGATGAACAAAAGTTTACCAAATTTCCAGTATCAAGGCGGTATTTTTGTTGGCAAAATCCTGGCTAGCCCAGCACATCAAGATCTTCATAACTGGCGTAATTTGTGAACCAAAAACCAGAAATACCTCTATACTGTTTTTAGAGGTACCAGACCTTAAATCGGTTATTGTAGTAGCTTTGTCTCCAATTGTCGTTCCAAATGAAGCTTCGTTTCCTAGGGTAAGTTGATGCAAAAGAAAGGGTGTGGATCTAGATTTCGAATGTCCATTGTCCAGTTTTTAGACTGGGCACTAGGTTCCAAGAGGGTAACTGTAATAACGTTGGTGCAGATATGTTAAATGGGTCCATTCAGAAACCAAATTGTACTCTAATATCCTGCTAAGAAATGTATCAAAATTCTCTCTGGTATGACAACACATTTATAAGACATTTACTTTTCATTTCTTAAAGGATGCTGGAAGGAAACCCATTGGAATTTGTTGAAGAGAATGCATTTGAAGCGTTGCCGTCGTTGAATTTCTTGTAAGTATAACCTAGAGTAGCGTCCCCTATTATGCCCATGTCGTCACGAACTTTTGAATTAGATCCTCTGGGAGGTTTTAATGAAAAAATCGAATCGACTGGTAACATCATAGCCAGTGTGTAGACTCTACTGATTGCCTGAAAAGCAGCGATGTTCCTCCTTCAGTAGAGTCTGTGCATCAGTAGCACAAAGCCTGTCAAAGTCACGTGTGGTTCCCAGGCTCGAGGAACCAAATCTCATTGGTGGAAAGACATTTCTATTGTTCTTCTTAGTTTAATTGATCGATAAACATCTTCGAGGAATTCTCGTAATTATTCTTATGGAATTAGATTCAATAGGGTGGCCATAAGTAGGATTAAAAATAAGGTAATCAAAACACCCCCACACAACAGGATTTGTTTGACTAGGTTTGATTCGCTGGTTCGCAGACTCTACTGGAGGAGAAACCTCTCTGAAAAGAAACCAGTTTCGTTTGCATGCAGGCTAGTAACATCACTTCCTAATTCAGAAAAATGTGTGAAAAATTGAATCAGATCAATCAACTCTACACTTGGATTTCTAAAAGTTTGAAGATGCGGGTAAAAATGACATTTTCGCCAGGCGTCGCCCATTATTGCTGCAGTTCAAGCAAGTTACGCCACTCTACAGAGAAGAGATAAGGTGAAGGTGAAGGTTAGTTGCGTTTTTCTGCGCCAAGCGCTGAAGTCGCAGAAATAGAGCAGACCTTATCGAGTCTGCGACCTCTTGTCATGACACTCAAGTGGTGGGGCCCTAGCGGGATTCCAACCCACTCCGCCTGACTATTGTGGCTGCAATTTCAGAGGATTACACCACGGCGCCAAAACACCTTCTAAGATAAACTAAGAAAGCAGCATTAATTACAATTCATTGTAATCATTCATTTCAATGCATTGATGAGGACACTAAAAGCAGACATTCCAATAATACTCAAATTAAACTTTGAGCTTTGCAATTAAAATCCATGCTTCGACTTTTTGAAAATCCCGTCTTATCCCTTCAACATGCACAGATGAATTTTTAGCGTACACAGAGTTCCAAAGAGTCCTTATGACCTTCCTCCAGTTCTGGCTTCAAGGTCCCACCTTCCACACTTCATACATAGTTTTTTGCCAAAGTAACAAATTTCTTGAAAATAAGTAAAATAGAGCCTGTATATATCGAGAAAGGTATTGACTGATCTTTCCAAGATGTATTGGGATCATTACATGTGTTAGGAACTACTATTGTCTGCAATCTGGAGAGAAATTCAAAAAGTGGTTAGCACACCCACTTAACCCGAATGTTTTTGGATGATTTTATTCAATGGTGTCGGTCAATTTTTCGGTACGGGGGAGGGGGGGGGTAGCAACGATGATTTATTGCAGAAATTGAAATGAGGGGTATTTGCATCTGGGAAGATTTTTTGAAGAGACGCCTTTCACTTAGGCTTAGAACCCCCACTTGATATCATGTTTGCCAGTGTTAAGATGGAAACTTTGATAAATTTTTAATAGTTTTATATGAATTGCCACTATCTCCAGGAAAATTTTGAGGAACCGCTTCTTCGTTTGGCTTAGAATGCTTCCCTCGATTCAAATGCGAATTTGGAAAGCATTAAAATTTTGAGACATTTCTTCCATAGATTAATGTAATGTTAGCAAGAAAATTTCCGAGGAAATCAACCTTTACGTTGGCTTGCAATGATTCTCATCCTTGAAGACTCAATTCACCCATATGAAGACATAAGATAATCATATGTCCTCATCTTTTCAAATAACCTTCCTCTATCTTTTGCTCGAAACTTCCTCCAACCAGATTTGTAGGTGTGTTTTGTATTTGCGTCTCTGAGTGATACTGCGTTTTTGATGCCCGGGGGTAACATAACATGTTGAGGATACGGGTATGGGCCGCCCATATGGTTTTGGGTCCAAAATTCTCTAAACAAGGGTCCCTTTTTCGGCAGATTTTCCTTAAATATGGATGGGTTTTCCAGAAATTGGCAAAATATTGTCAAAAATAGGTAGTTTTTGCGCAAAAATTCATCATAAAAGTGGGTATGACGGCAACTGTCGGTAATTAGAAGAGGGTAGCTTTCTGAAAACTGGGCGGCAGACCCCCGTCCTTCCGAAAGTCATGTACCTCCCCCGGGTTTTGTTGTCTTATCGATGTTTCAAGTCAGTGAGGAGGATTTTCTCCGAACGTAGAGCTTTCTGGGAAAACGCTTGCATTTTAGCTTTTTGAGGTGACTAGAAACTTCCCTGGTAAACTGATGGTCACAATGGGCGGCAAAGATAGCAGCATTTGAATTTCATCACCTTCCATATGAATTAGATTTCGCTTTACTTTGCTTTGCTTTCCATGAAGATTCCTAGACTCACTATTCTGACATTTGAATGTTTTGTCATTGCTTTAAGCCCGCCGCACATGGCGAGGAAAATGCTCAGCAAAGTGGCATGAATGTCATTTTGCTCAGCAAAATTCTCGCGGTGTGCGGATGATTTTTCCTGAGGAAATACTCATTTGTGTAGCTGAGGAAAATATCCATCATGTTTAATAATTTCTGCCATTCGTGCCAACATTCTCACCGTCTGCGGTGTCACTGTGAATTTGCTCACTGCCTTCGGTGCACACGTGTTCACACTTTCAGCTGCCATCTTGCTGTGACCTGTGGTCGATACCATGGCAACATGAAAACGTGTGCACCGAAGGGAATGAGCAAAATTCTCAGTGACACCGCAGACGGTGAGTATTTTGGCACGAATGGCAGAAATTATCAAACATGATAGATATTTTCCTCAGCTACACAAATGAGTATTTCTTCAGCAAAAATCATCCGCACATGGTGAGAATTTTGCTGAGCAAAATGACATTCATGCCACTTTGCTGAGCATTTTCCTCGCCGTGTGCGGCGGGCTTCAAGGGGAAATACGAGATAATCTTCAAAAAATCCATGATTTTCTCTCCCCAATGAAAGCAAATAGTAGCAGATATACAAGATGTTTCAAAAAAATTGTTCGACGTTTGATTAAACAGTGAAAAATGACAATAAGATGAACTAGCTCATTGGAGGATAACACTGTCATGTCCCTAAGATTATGAAATAATTTTGGAGACCAGAATCTTGCAAATCAGTTAAAAATTCACTGAGTTGTTTCTTTCAAAGATTAAAAATATGCGATAGCTGAATCCAGAGACCCCCAGAATGCAAAAGCTCGAAGACCGAAGTCAAAGAAGCTTATCCAATGTAATACCTCTCGTTGATATCAGAGCAAACCAAATTGGACTTCCAAAGTACTTTAATCCTTGCGATCATTGTCAAAATTTGCTTAACATTGCAGATGTCCAAAGGCAGTGGTTCAAAACATAATCGGCGAGAGACTGAATCTGTTTCCTCAAAGCATCCATAAGCTTGAAAGTTAGGTTATCGAAAACCAGTTCAAATCCCCGGGGGGGGGGGCTACTATACATATTTTGGGTACGGGGACGTGCCATCGGGAAGGGTATCGATTTTCACGATTTTGGTATAAGGAACGGTATCGATTTTCACGATTTTGGTTTAAGAAAGGTATCGATTTTCGCAATTTTTGCAGTTGGCATAGGGTCGGGTATGCATTTTCGGAAAATTGGTATAAAGTCCGGTATATATTTTAGATGAATTGGTATGAAGTCGGGTATACATTTTGGAAAAATTGGTATAAGGAGCGGGTATGTGTTTGAAACCTCGATGGCACGTCCCCGTCCAAAATCTGGTCAAGTACCTCCCCCCCCGGGTTCACATTCCATTTGGTTCGCCTTGAAACAATTGAGAAATAACAGAAACGATGGCCTATGGGATTTTTACCAAAAATGCCATTTCGAGGCCTCTGGTTTCAGCTTTTGCACGAACTTGAACTTCATAGGCTTGTATCTCCTTGAAATTGTAGCGGATTTGCAAGGTTCTTGTGTCAAAATCAATTTGAAATCTCGGGAAAAGGGTTAATTAACCAAGTGTCCGTTCAGCGTATCGTTATTTTTTAGTAGTTTATCAAACGTCGAACAATTTTTTGAGACACCGTGTATTGCAAATGAAGGTATCCTCTACAGGTGTGAGGTCGGTAGAATTAGCGAGTGTTATCATGTTGTTCAAGGCTCCAATGATTATGGATTCGGAGCGACAAGTTTCAGAACTTTTAACATACGCATGCCTTATGACGATGAGTCTCTTGTTTCCCTGTGCTCTTTGACTTCATGATGGCGCTTCAGTCAAGAGTGACTTATAATATGTATTACTCTTACAAACCTGGCCCAAACTTTAGGCCCAAAACTTTGCAATTCCTGCAGTACCAACCAGATTGCGAGATGTGTGAATTACTATTGTAACGGTGTAAATGTGATAGAATTTTCGATTCGAATGAAGAATTGAAAACACTCCAACGGGATTGAGATTCGAAGCCGTGATTAATCATAATTCCATTGATGATTGAAGAAAATAGGGCCGGGTTTTCACTATTTCATTATGAGTCCCTCCAAGGTTTACTGCAGGGATACAAGGGACTCATCATCATAAGTCTACTGCACGATTAGGAACTTCTGTGACGTGCGCATGCGCTGTATAGCAAATTTGAACATCTTAGGTCCTAATTTCGTCGGCTTTTTCCCCAACGAGGATGTAGCGATCACTCCCGAAACAACAAAATGGTGATTGTTCTTTGGTCCTTTACACAAATACAGAAGAGGAAAGATAAAGATCGGTAGCATAATAAACTTTGATGATTTTTTGAAAGTTGCAAGTTGTCTTGCGTACATAGCAGCTTTGACACCCCAAGTAGACCACTCATCGACAAGCTGGGCTGGAAGACCATTGAACAACTCGTCGCTAGTGAATCTAAAATAATGTTCTTCAAGTCCCTGCATGAACTGGCTCCCCAATACTTGTGTGACCTTTTCACCCGAAACTCAAAGTGCTCTTCCTATGTCTTGTGCAATTCAGAGACAGATTTAAGACTACCCTTGAAAAAGTCAAGTAATGGGCAAAATTGTTTTTCCTATCGAGGTGCAAAAGCTTGGAATGACCTTCCTGCCGATACCAAGCAGGCAACTTCCCTGAACAGTTTTAAAAAATCTATTTAGGACTTTCTCTTTTTCTTTTATACTAGATTTTGTAAATGTTGTATTATTTTTTTATATTATGGTTTTTATGTTGTAATTTTGGCTTTTTATTCGGTAATTGTATATTGTATATTGTAAGTAGTTTTTTAAGTGGAGGGCCCCTTGTAAATCAACTCTGATGAAGGGCAACCCTCCTTAAAGTTAGTAGACGGAGATAAATAGCCACCCAAGCTTGGCCAGTCCCTTTACACATGTAGAAGTTAAAAATAGATCTGGTGTCTTAGCCAATGAAAATCAGGAACTCTTGCGGTGTATGGGGTGATCTCCATGAACAGCTTTTGTTTGTTCGTCTTTCAGGGATTTCCCCTTTTCGTTGACTCAGTGGCGTGATTGGAAGGGATGCGGTGATTGGTCAATTCAATTGGTCAATTCAATTCACTAAGTTTTCCACCTCGTTCCCAGGGTGTTCTGAGCTTCAATTGAGTTGAATTGAATCTATTTTTAAAAACCGTTGCCTTTATCTCCGCCTACTAACTTTAATGTTTTAATAAAATCAAAAATCAAATATCAAATATGAAATTCATGTAAAGTGAAGTAAAGTTGGAATCTCTTTGTTTCAGGTACATAGACAGCATAGCACTACACTGCGAGTGCAGATTAATTTGGCTGTCGAAGTGGTTAAAAGGTAAACAGAGAAAAGGTGATTCCAATGTTGCTGACTGGGATAGAGTCCGTTGTTATCACCCGCAATTGGATATGAACATCAAACTCATAGACCTGCACAATAAAATAGACAACGGTAAGTTTGCAATGAAGATGAAGAACAAATATTGGTGAATCAAAAGATTTAGGTTACCGAGAAGGTAAAGCGATTTGCCGTTCAGAAGGATAGAGTTCACACTTCCAAGTGCATTCAATCAAATAAAAAACAGAGAGGCAGAAGAAAAATGGTTGGCTGCAAAGGAAGTGTGAAACCCAAGCTGCTAGATCGCTTTGTCTGAATAAGACTTGTTGAGACCTGTAGCTATTCGCCGTTTCCCTTCGAACTAGCTCGATCGTATCAGAAACGGAGCAAAAAACAAAAAAAAAACTGTTGTGATAAATATGGATAATAAACTTGACTTTAATTTTATCTATTAATTGTGCAAAGAAGATATCAAATTTGGGTAAATGAGAAGTTGCTTCTTGAGATCAATTGAAACTGAAATACAGGCGAGGTCCAGGACCATCTGCAGAGACTTCCTTGATCCTTATGCAGGTAAACTTCATCATTGTTTGTATAAAGCATTTTATATTACAGCTCGCTCATAAAAGCGAAGGTTTGTCTCGGTTAGCCTCGTTCGTTTTTTTGGAAGCTCCGTGGCAGCCATTTACCAGAACAAACCGCTCTCCCCAGTCTCCTTTTTTAATTGTCGAAATTGTATATTGTCAGTTATAAAGTGGTAGCTGAATGAGTCTTGAGACGGGGGAAAACGAACATTGATCTTTTAGCGTCAATCTTACTTTCGTCAAGAAGATGAGGTTTCATGCCAACTTGCCAACAGAGCGAGAAATGTCTGTTGTCAACCGCTACCAACTTTTCTTCCATATGTTGGCTCAGTTTGTTTTCAGTGCCAAAACTTCTGCACTCAGAGACGAATTTGATTTCTAGTATAAGGTTCTTTGTCACTCTGTAGATATTTGGATAAAGTAAAAAGTCAAACTTATCATTTATGCTTCATTCAGATTCCTTTGGCTGCCTGGAAAGCAAGATTAAGAGGCCACGGCGAGAAGGTATGTTCTGATTATTATTTACCCCAGATCTTCAAAGTCTCTGTCAGGTAGATTCATCACGACAGGATGAAAGCAATTTCTCTGTAGCGTTATTGACGGTTTCCGGACACATTCTTACAACATTTCGGTTGTAATGCTTCCTTTGATCGCGAATACGCTTGGTCCTTGCATGCCAACCAATAGTCATTAAATAAGCAAAGGTTCCAAAAATTGCGCACTGATACCTTTGCCCTTGTATCTCATATCTTTCATGCAATTTGATATTGTGCCTCCTGTGTCTTCTTTCTTTGCAACACAAAGCTCCCTATCAACATTTGTATCATCATCATCATCATCATCATCATCATCATCATCGTCATCATCATCATCATCATCATCATCATCATCATCATCATCATCATCATCATCATCATCATCATCATCATCATCATCATCATCATCATCATCATCATCATCATCATCATCATCATCATCATCATCATCATCAATATATTTCACGACCATGTAAAGCATTACCTTATTGAAATAATGCTTATGACATTTTAAACGGTCTTACCACCATTGGACTAAGAAACCCCTCAATGTCTGCAAAATTTTTACCCTTTGATAATCATAGTCATGATTTGCAATTACCTTGTTGGCGTTAAAGCTCGATGATTTGAGAAAGAAAGATTAGTAGGTGATTTAGGCCATCTTGAGGTATACATGATGTCAGTACGAGGCCAGTCCGTTTCTGCTTAGGGAAAGAAGTAAGAAGTCATAGTTGTAGCGGTCTCAGCTCAGTCGAAGAGCAAAACTACAACATATATTTGAGTCTACCGTGGTGACAGATCGTAGCGAAACAAGGGTTGCTTTCGTAGGTTGATCCATCCTTGAATGTGTACAGAGTCATCCGATGCTGTAATGAGCTTTCTATTCTTTTCAGCTGCAAGACTGCTGTCATATTGGAGCTGCCTGGGTTCAAGAGTAGTTCCACTATACACAGAAGTATCATCTGTTACAGATATTATCCTATGCAGCACTCTTTGCGTGGCGGCTCGTGATGACTATGCGGTAATCGTTGCCTCGACATGCCTCTGTGGAAAAGAGACATCTTCATCATTCAAAACTTCTTCTGGCTGCAAAGTTAAATGTAAAGATGCTGGTAGCTCGTCTTGCTTGACCTACGTTCTCCCAAATCTACTTTCTAACGCTAATATTACTGCAACTAGTACAACTAGCATGCTACAAAGTACCGCTAGACACCAAGGCATAACGTCCGGCACAGCAAGTGTAACGATTTTACCGCAGAATGGTGCCATTGCGTCTAGTAGAATTACTACTTCCACGAGTCAGCTGCAAAATAGTACTGCACAGCCAAGGAACGTTAGTTCCACGAGTCGACTGCAAAGTAGTGTGATCCAACCAAGTAACAGTGATACCACTAGTGACCTGCAAACTAGTTCTATACAGACAAGCAACACTAACTCCGCGAGCGACCTTCAAACTAGTTCTATACAGACAAGCAACACTAACTCCGCGAGTGACCTGCAAACTAGTTCTATACAGACAAGCAACACTAACTCCGCGAGTGACCTGCAAACTAGTTCTATACAGACAAGCAACACTAACTCCGCGAGTGACCTGCAAACTAGTTCTATACAGACAAGCAACACTAACTCCGCGAGTGGCCTGCAAACTAGTTCTATACAGACAAGCAACACTAACTCCGCGAGTGACCTGCAAACTAGTTCTATACAGACAAGCAACACTAACTCCGAGAGTGACCTGCAAACTAGTGCTTTACAGCCAAGTAACGCAATCTCAATGTTTTTCCTTGAAACCACTGCAAACTTTCCCGTCTTTTCAAACTCAATGAATTCTCTTCAACATTCCATGGTGTCAAGAGATTCTACTGTCTTGTCGCCGAAAATTCCACCGAGGGTGCTTGGATCAGAACATTTGCAGCTCACATCAAGTGAAATTGCACCGTCAATAGCGCAGCCATCATTTATAATGCAAAATCAAATTTCTTCAAGTATGCAGACAGTTTCAGTTTCAAGTTATGTGCCTTCCGATATGCACTCGGTTAATGCAAGTGCTACCACCACGGACGCTGACAATGTAATAACTCCAACTGCTCCGGAAGTTAGCAAATCTTCTGTAACAAGTAAAATTGATTTAATGTCTTCTGAAGCACCTTCAGTTGGTATCAAAGCATCAACAACAGTTCGAGGATCTTCAAGTAAAATTTCTTCATCAATACCCATGCTGGATTCGATAACATCGAAGGAAATGAATGTTGCTTCAATCGATGTCATGCCATCTGGTTCAGCCATTCAGGCAACACCTGCGATACCGTATACTACTATCTTATGTGATGACACGAGCAGTCGAAGAAGCTCTGATTTAAAGGCGCCTGATTTTGTGTCTGGAATCTCTGTTGACAAATCGACGGCATATACAAGTCCAAGAACAAGCTACAACCCCACAACAAGTTTTTCAATGCCTAGTATTTCTATGACGACTGGCGTTGTCCAAGAGATTCCCACAGTAACAGAGATCGGACATCGCAGTACAAGGGATATATCGTCCAGCGTTGTAGATGATTTAGGATCATATGTTAAGAGACTTTCAAATGACGGTGTAGTGTTTGAATTCCCGGGCAGTGTTGAAGTTACGTTACAGATTACCTTTGAGCAACATGATAATATTAATAGTATCACTTATAGAATGAGAGGGAATGCATTATTGCCCTCAATGAACTCCGGAGTACAGATTTTGAATAGCAATAGTATTGCTGTGACAGAAAACCAAGTTGTAAATATCAGTGTATCTTTCTCTGGCGATGATACTATTACATCGGTCAACTTGTTCTTTCAAGGCCGTTCCACAAAACTTTTACCTACAAAGTGTGATGCTCCTCTTCCAGTATGCCTTGTATCTCCAGTTATCAGCAAATCATCTGCACTGTCAACATTGTTGACAATGTCAACTGCTGGACCAAATACAGTTCAGATGAAATTTAACGATGAAGAAGAAATCGTTGGTATGCTTTCTGTCAATTTTACTGTTGTTCAGCCTTTAATGTCGATGCCAATCTTACTGACGCCACTCAGTGAATACGAGCCTACGATGGAGAAACTAACGTTTGCTTTCAATTCATCGTCCAATCATGTAGAAGCTTCATGGGCTGTGTACGACTCTTTTTCAACTGTCGTATCACAAAGATCGTCCCTGTGCAGTAATAATTGCCCAGGCCACATAAGCTGCTCGAATTCTGCAGCAAAACAGTGTATTTTGTTTGCAGATTTCACGCTTTCACACAGTGGGAAATACAAAATTGTCGTTAATTTCACAAACATTGCGACAAAGTCTGCTTGGAGCTACTCGTTTAGTTTCATTGCAGAATCTAGAGTTTCAAATCTTCGAATTTCATCATGTGATTTTAATGCCAACATTATGAAACCAAAGATTTTTACAGCTAGTCATTTTGGTGATAGACAGTATATTTCATGGTTTGTAGATGGAATAAAGCTGGGCAATACGTTAGCGTTCAGTCATACGTTTTCAGAAAATCGGACGTTCTCTGTCGCAGTTACAGTTGGAAATCATCTAGGTAATGTAACAACAAAGAAAGATATAACTGTATTTGAGTATGGATCAATACATGGCCTATCAATATTAGATCCCCCTTCAAATAGATATTTTGCCACTTTGAAAACCATCAGCTTCAAAATTAAACTTTGTGATGGTGAGAGCCCAAGTCTTTTTTGGTTGTTTGGAGACGGTAAAAATGAGACGACCACATCAGAAAATGTGACTCACGTGTACAATTTACCTGGCACCTACCTTATTAAAGTTGATGCAACAAATTCGCGGGCTCAAGTTGAAAATGCAACGGTTACCATCAACTTACAAGATGAAATCAAGAATTTTACAGCCCAAATGACCAAAACTATAGTGAAGGTCAATGAAAAATTTTATGTCAATGTTGGTATAGATAAAGGAACTGATGTTCTGTACCAGGTGAAAATTGGCTCAAAGATAGTAAAATCTTCGAGTTCGTTCTCTCAGACACTTACAATCTCAAAAGCGAGTATCGTTGATTACACTATCCGTGCAGAAAACCATGTTAGTTCTAAAGAATTGCAACTTAGAGTCACTGCGCAAGAGGCAATCGACTTTATTATCTCAAAACTGATGTATAGGCCGCTTGCATCGAGGGAAACGTTTACGGTGAATAAGCAATCAGGGACGGACATGTACGCTAAATGGGACTTTGGTGACGGAAATGAAACTTCTTGGATCTACTTGGGTGCTAGGACACCTTCAAGATCGCATACATATTCAGCCGAAGGGATGTATGTATTAGTTGTGAATGCTACGAACAATGTCAGCTCCAGTTCAGTATCATCGATTATCTTCGTTGAACGCTCTCTTCATGCTGTTGACAACAGATTTTTGGTCAAATCAAAGCAATTTGTTGCTACTAATGAAAGCTTTGTAGTCAGTTTCACAATAGATAAACCCTCAGCTTATGGATACAATATATCGGGTTCAACTGATTTCTTTCTTACAAACCAAAGTCGCCAAGTCAATTTCTCATTCAGTAGACCACATTCGAATGCACTGAAATTCACAGCTTCAAACCATGTAAGCAGGTTGTCCCAAACAATCATTGTAATATCACAGGACAAGATATCGGGGAATGTTCATGCATCACCTGTTTATGTCCCCCAGTTCACCACTAGCAGAATTACAGCGTCGGTTTACGGCACAGACCCACAGTATTCTTGGATCTTTGAAGATGGAACAAAACTGATGGGTTCAAAAATAGATTACAACTTTACACGTTTAGGACGTACCTCTGCCAACGTAACGGCGTTCAATAACATATCATCAGTGACTTCTAAACTCGTCTTTCAAGTAGAAATTTCCATCAGAGATCTATCTGTTCGCACCAACGCATCGATCGCTGCTATAAACACTGCAGTGCTACTCAGCTCGTCATTGCCAAGTAGGCCCGAACACGTATATGTATGGAAGATCAATGACCACAAGGCAGACACATCTGGAGATGAATTGATATGGTATTTTCCTAACGTCAGCTTGCAAAGAATCTCATTGAATGTCTCAAACCATATCAGCCATAAATTAACATGGACCGTCATTGAAATTCAGCAGCCAGTTAGCGATATCAAGATTGCTCTGCAGAATAACTTAACGGTGATGCCTTTCAACGAAACAGTAACACTGAAAGCTATTGTTACTTCCGGGAGTAACTTGACTTTTTCTTGGAATTCACGTCTTGGTAATTTGATATCACGATCCCCTTTTTTCGACATTATTGTCAATGATACGAGCTCGTATCAACTGAAAGTCTCTGTAGATGTCTCGAACAATGTGTCAACAAAATCGGCCAAAGCAGTGATCCCTGTAGAACAGCGTTTAAGTGGTGTGTCAATTCATATAGAAAGTATCCATTTAATTATCAATACTCAAGTGAATTTTACCATCATATATAGAACTGGGAGCAACTTCTCTGTGCTCTGGCGGGTGAATGGAAGGTTTTCAAGCAGCGATACCATTCTAAGGACAAATTTTTCAAAGACCGGCCCCTTTGTTGTTCACGTTAACGTTTCAAATACTCTCAACTTCAAAACGGCAGAAAAGATTGTTTACGTTCATGAATTGATTGACTTTTTGCAACTCAAGCCAGCCGTAGCTATAACTGGTCAGGAGACGGAATTCTCATTTGCTGCATTAAAAGGAACAGATGTTAAGTTTAACTGGACAATTCCTTCAAATGTCCGAGCTGCTCCTATTAAAGGGCTGAGAAGAAACTTGACATTTAGGTCCTCCGGTGTTTATACATTGTCTCTACATGCGATGAACATTGTGCACAAAACATCGAAGAGTTTTCTTATTCTAGCACAAGACGTGGTTTCAGGTTCAAAGATATTGCATAACAGCTCTTACTACCCGAGTCTGGAAACAGCCGTGTTTCGCGGAACTGTGAATCGTGGCACAAATGTAACATTTAGCTGGGATGTGTATTTACAGCCAAACGGACCACATTACTATTATCATGACCAAAGTACCTTGCATCATTATTTCAATTCTTCTGGTAATTATAGAATCACTGTGAATGCTTCAAATTTAGTAAGCTCACAGATGAAATCAGTAATCATTTGCGTACAGGACGTTGTCGAAATTACTGCTTTGATGTCAAGCTTCGGCACTTTCTTACCAACCAGAAGAAACATCACGCTTATGTCTGAAGTGAGGGGGACAAATGTGACCACTAAGTTTACGGTAAATAGAAAGCAATTAACTAGTTTATCGCGATCTGGCGTAAATATATCGTTTGTGATTCTTAGGCCCACAACTATCATTGTCGAGATTTCAGTTGAAAACAGAGTGAGTATAACGAGCAAAGGTTTCATTTTTGAAGCACAAGACGAAATTAGACAATTATCGATCTGGACTTCAGTGAAGACGATTCCGGAGAAAACATCTCTTGATTTCAGAGCACTGACCAGTTCCGGTAGTAACATTTCATATATTTGGCAAATCAACAGTACAACCAAGTCTATAGAATCAACGGGTTCTTTCCAGTACAGATTTTCAATAGTGGGATATTACGAAATACGTGTAATTGCCTCAAATAATTTGCTAAATAGCACAGCAACTAGCTATGTTGTCATTGATGCACAGAAGGCAGAATGCCAACCTCCAAGGGTTGTGATAGTCGGTGCGAGGAAACGTCAACTTCTCAAATCACAATGGTTTTACGCTGAAGCCTCAATTGATTATAACTGCAATTCTTCATCAGTTGTTTCACGCTGGTCTTTGAAGATTGCACAAATAAATACAAATTGTTTGGTAGAGCAAGGTAACTTGGAAGATTACAAACCAGCGAATAACCTAACATTGGATTTTACAGCGCCTTTACTTGCGGTAGAACCCTGTGGTATCAGCATTGGAATATACTGTTTGTGCTATACAGCGTATTACGGAAAGAATGGCAAATTTAGATTTACTGATGCAATTCTGCTTCAGGTTTGTTCATTTTTTTCGCTTTGATCAAAGAAAAACGAAGAATGATGTGCCAGTTGAGTTAAAAAAATTTACACTTTTGGTGGGCTGTGGCATAGGAAGTACGTGGCTGACATTCAAAACTGAAATATTAGTGTATCAGGCAAAGGACAAATTAGATGTGAAATTTTTTTGTGGTAAAATCACTCATCTGTTAGACCAAACAATAGCATAGGTTCCAAATGAACTTATTTGGAACCAGTCTAGTGTAAATGTGTGAAAGGTGTACTCAAACTGAACCTTTGTGCAACCGTACTCGTGTAAACGGGGCCTAAATCTACGAAAAAAGGCGGGTGTAAAATTCAATGGCTTGTTTCCTTAAACTGAATGACTGAAAGGAAACTGTAGCCATTTTCTATGATTCTACCGTTGGACTTTTCAGAAATCTTGAATATTTGTCGAATTTACAGCCTATTTTATATTTCAGCTGATTTATGATGTGACGTCATCAAATTTCTAAATCACAAACCAGATGAGTGAAAGAGCTTTGTTTGATTCCTTATTGTAGGCATCCATAAACTATGGTTTTCTTGAAAATCATTTGATCTTTCGTCAAGAGGTTTAGAAATCACGACAGTTGTAAGTTTTTTCGAAAATTTTCAGGAATTCTTAAAAAGCAGAAAAACACTGTAATTCTGGAAAAAAATGATTGATAAATGTGTTGTGGCGCCGTGTTGTAATCCACTGACTTTGCAGCCAGAACAGACAGGCGGACGGGGTTCCAATGCAACCAGCACCTTTGAGCGTCATAACAGGGGTCGCGGACTCGATTAGCGCTTAGCCATTTCTGCGATCCCAGCGCTTGGCACTGAAAACCGCAACTTCACCTTCACCTTCAGCATGAAGATTTCAGAAAAATCCAACGGCAGATGTACTGCAAAATAGTTCAAGTTTCTTTGAAGCCGTTCAGTTCAAGGAAGTAGATGATTGAGAGGGAAATGCTGGTAAAGGGTTTATATGGGTTCGAGAATTCCAGAAGCCATTCCAGTACTGGACATTGAAATAGAAATGTGATTTTACCAAAGGAAGTTTATCACATCTAAGCTAGCCTTTAACTGAATAATTGAAAGTTTAGTTTATCCCACAGCCTGCCAAACCTTTCTTTGACTCACTCGGTGGACATACGCAAAAATATTAAAATATAAGAAAGTTAGTTTCTGTAAATTGTGAAGAAGATGCGAAAATCTTAAGATTGTGTCAAATTAGATATCTGAGATTTTGAATTACGCAAAATTACTTATGCAAAGCACTTAAATTTTTGTTCGTCGTGAGCATTTTTACTTGACATGTGACTTAAGACAGAGATTTGATATTTCTCAGACATAGATTTTCACGAACATTTTTAGGAGCTAGCAGATGTCTAGATCTGGAGCATAGTTTTACTCCGATTGTGGCAGCCTAGTCATGATAGATGCATCAAGGAAGAAGTAGGAATGTCAATATCTGTATCAGCCACATACAAAGTGAAAGCAATGTTGTTATTCTTACGGTGCAGACGGGCCCAGACCAAGGCGACGTGCCTTGGCTGCACAAAAGAAGATTCCTTCAAAGCTGTTTGTTAACTGGCCTAGTGGAGGTCTAGTTTTCAAATTATATTTGATTTGATTTGAATTTGAATTTCTCTATTCGAGCAGTGGCGTCTATATTTCTCGATTTAAGGCTGCTTCGTCCTTCAGAGAGACCAACAGAGGCTTTTGTATGGTCTTTAGTTTCCTTGTGCTTTGTTAATTTGTAAAGGTCATAGCATATGGTCGTAGGGCTATCATTCATGACATGCTCCCCGTCTTATCTATCATTTTTTTCGTAAAGATGCGTTTGTTCAATTGTAAATTCTAAATTTATGTAAATACACATAATTCTACACATTTAACAATAATATCTGTATGATAAGGAATTATGGGGGCACCTATATGTCCTATGAATTAGGATATGGATTTTCACCCAGGAAGGTCTTTGCATATACACAGTACTCTCTGCAAAAACATAATAGTTTTGGTGTTTGTTAAACGTAATATATAGCGTAACCATATAACGTAATACTTAACAGATTCATATGACGCCATATTAAGGCGTAAGGTGTCACGTGACCCTCATTGGCATTCGCTTGTCTTCTTGGGGATCATGGGAGGGGCACACCATCTTGTAAGACTTAGTCTTCTAATGATGAACAAGGACTCGAAGTGTGTGGATGAAGAGAATAGAAGAAAGAATAAGAGAGCTGCCAGTCGTCTTTTCATGTGTACACCTTAGATTTATATGTGAAAAAAATCAAGATTTGCTATCGTTTGTTATCCTTCTATTTAGGTGATTCCTACACCACTCATTCCGATAATCATCGGTGGATCGTCAAGACCGGTTGGAAATAATCAAACCGTCCTTTTGGATGCTTCACAAACCATTGATCCTGATATACCAAATCAACAAGCAGCCTCTCTTCTTTACAAATGGCAGTGTTACTGCAAACCAAACAATTCCAGCACAAGCCCTTTGGATACAGACTGCAAGAATTCATCATGGAGTGTGGAAAAACAGTTGTCGATCCCTCCAGGCATACTCAGCTTGAATTGTCACTATGTTTATATTCTTTCAGTGAAAAGGATTGGTGGAAAGCCGGTCAATACAACACAAACGGTAATGAAACTTTACCAAGGGGTGTTTATAAGGTCTCACTGTCACTATAGACATAAACGTATAAAAAGTACGAATCATTGGCTGCCGATAATTCATTCGTTTGGTTTTTGTGTAGAGGAAGGTCATCAGCTAGGCCGAGCTAGGCCTTAGCTATTCTAAAAAAGACACCACACGGATGGCACTCGTGACATTTTAAGAATTATCGCAACCCTGACATGACATCTAATGTAAATGACAGAATCTAGTACAGCATCCAATAGTCTTTAATCATTAATAGTTTCTTGTGTGTAGGTAGATTCAGTTGCTTGTCTTTATTTGTCATAGTAATTGTCTTTCGCTCCCCATGGTGTTGTCCCGTGTTGTAAAGTAGTTAGGAAAGTTTTGTAGGATTTAATGTATGTTGTAACATTTTTATATGTATATTAAAAAAAAAGAATCTCCGAATCGAACAATATTTTGATAGATTTTATCAACGTCGCACAGTCGGACGTTTCATATGAAAATGTACAAAGATTGCTGCGCAAACAATAGGGTTTCATGAGCATGAAGGCTCAAATCTTTAAAAAGGTGGTTGTAAAATTGTATCAGTTTCTTTCATGAATTGAATGACTTCTATTTTCAAAATGGCGGCATTTTGATCATTTTTGAAAAAATTGATCAACAATTTTGAAAAAGTTAAAGCCATCGTAAATCTTCAATTACTTGAGGAGGATTAATACAATTTTCAAGAAACCCATGGTTTATGAAGGTCTACAAGATGGTTGCAAGCAGAAGCCTGTAGCTCTTCTGATTACTGATTAAAGGAGCATTCCGCGGGAAAAAACTGGATATCGGCGAACTGCATCGTTTGCATATAAAACGAACATTCATATCATTATCAAAATTTCCCGATACTTCTCCACCTTAAATAAAGCTCAAATCGGCCACAAACGCCAGACCGAGAACTCAGCCATAACCTCGCATTTGAATCCGAGACAGATACCGAGAATTGTCGTTAAAGCCGATCATTTCTCTTGGTCGTCGTCGATCGTGAACACATTAATGAACCAATACAACAGGATTTTCAAACTCAATTCTAAGAGCGGCACGCAACAACCCATCAATGCTCGCCGACGACTAACCGGCGGCCAATAACGAAAATTTGCAACCTTTTTTCGCCAACAACAAAGCACAAAAATAGTAGGGTATTAAAACTGAAATCGGTCCAAATGTTTTTTTCCATATCTTGCCTTTGAGAAGTGCGATCGAGGAAAGGAAAACGATTTCTGAGGGCTGACAAAATCTGCTTTTCGATCGGGATAACGATATAAACCTTTGCATGTATTTGATTTTCGCGGAATGTCCCGTTAAGAAATTTGATGACGTCACAACCTCGAAATTAATGGATGCCGCCACTTTGAAACTAATCAAGATATCAAAATATTGCCATGGCAGATTTACAGCAAATTGCCTAAGGTTCATTCAAGCACTTTAGTTCAACAAAACTTTATGCCCACCTTTTTAAAGATTGAACTCTATGCTGGTTTCATGACCGTGTTTTGTGGTGATCGGAAGCAGCTTATAAATGCGAGGCTATGGCAATGTTTATAGCGACAGTAAGACCTGAAGTTAACTATGCTTTCACTCTACAGGGTAACTCTGCGTTGTTCGAAATTCTTTAGGAAATAATGGTATTTTAACCAATCTTTCGCATACAGTCTGAAAACACATTTTTACTTCTTTGCAGTGATATCTAGGACGAATGTATTAGTTGAATGATTCATCACCTAACTGACGTTTTTGTTAGCATGGCCTATCCAGATGCGGGAGAGCTTATTTTGTCATCTTAACAAGTCCATCTTATGGGAACTGATTTTTCATTCTCTGAGGCATTACCTCAAGGCATCACCTCAAGTGCTTGCAGGTCTAAAGCATTTTTGACAAAGTCTATTTCGTAATTTTTACGGAAAGAAAGGTATCCATTTTGGTCTTACAGCATGCTGCATTTGAAATTGACAATGCGTACTAAACATAGGTTTCAAATCTTTAAAAAGCTGGGCGTAAAATTCAATGACATATTTCTTTGAACTGAACAGCCTCAAAGAAACTTGAACTATTATAAAGAAGATCTGCCGTTGGACTTTTCTCAAATCTTCAATTTGTGAGAATTACAGTGTTTTTCTTCTTTTTTAAGAATTCTTGAAAATTTTCGAAAAAACTTAAAACTGTCGTGATTTCTAAGCCTCTTGACGACAGATCAAATAATTTTCAAGAAAACAACAGTTTATGGATGCCTACAATATGGTATCAAGCAAAACTCTCTCATTCTTCTGGTTTGTGATTTAGAAATTTGATGACGTCACATCATAAAATGAGCTGAAATATAACAGAGGCCGTAATTTCGACAAATAATCGAGATTTCTGAAAAGTCCAACGGTAGAATCATAGAAAAGTGGCTAACATTTCTTTCAAATCATTCAATTTAAAGAAATAGGTCATTGAATTTTACGCCCGCCTTTTTCGTAGATTTAAAGATTTGGAACCTATGCTGGCGTACTAAGGTTATAAATCAAATAATGATCAATAATTTCTTTGAAGCATCCAAACTTCACATCTCCAGAAAGAAGAAAATTGTACTATCACACAGCACACATTACGTCCACTCAAATCTTGTATTTTTAAAAGTTTTTCAGTCCTCCTTTGGCTTTAGTTTTTCTAAAACACATCGCAGTGAGCAGTGAGTTGCCATAGAAAAGCAGAAAAAAGAAATTTGTTATTCATTGTTGCTGCAAAGCCCGTCAGATCGCCTTTGTTACAGCTTCATATTCTAGAAGAAAGATAAACTTACTAACAAAAATTAGGTTTTTGAAATAGGCCGTTTCTTTCCTTTGTTACCTGCAATTTTGTGATAACATTTATTTGAAAACGATTGCTTTTATGAAAGCTCTCTTCTTCCTAGCAGTGCTAGTTAAGTGAATAATCCCTAAGGGACACAAAATATGCAACAATAGCTTTTGTGTGTGCTCTGAACACAATACATTTAATGTTTCAGTGTTTCAAGTTTTTGGAACAGGAGTAGTACACCTACACTTACAATATGATTCCTTCTATTTATTCAATGAGTGATGCTGAGACTTATGTAATGAGTCTACAGTAGGCCTACACTTTTCATGGCCACACGTGAATGAATGTGAATCGAATCGGATGCCTGGGAGTCTTGCTAAAAACGATTATATAAAAATCTCTTGAGTCCGACTTCGACCAAATAGTTCTCACATCTCAGTGAGCATTGTTTCTATGCAAAGAATTTTTAAAGCAGCGAATTTTTTAAAGGACAAGTTGGGGGTTGATAAAATTATTGTTAAAAAGCATCCTTACCAATTGCTGAACACCAAACAGTGAGTTCTTTCCATATTTTGATGCCTCCAACTTTCATAACTTGGTCAATGAATCTTCATAAGTTAGGCCAAATATCGTCGCCATTTTGTATTTTGTACGATTGTGTGAGACATGATAAGGAGGCTAGCAATGTGAGTGGTAATAGTATCAACAAATTTGGCAGCCTCGTTCAGGTCAATATGAAGTGACGTCATATAAAATGACGTCATTTTGCTCTTTTAGCAGATTGAAATATGTATGCTCGCAGGTTAAAAGAGAAAAAATTTGAAAAAAGTACTGCACACAATTCAAAACAGTGTAATCTCTTGAATAATCAACAATTATAACAACCCCGGATTTGTCCTTCAAGTCAGTTGCACCAATATAAATTTGCCAAGCGCCACGTTTTCTGGCTCACCCGGTATATACCTGTTTTCACATATACAGCTAGAATGTCGCCAGCATCATTGCCAATTTTATGAAAACATTGTTTTTATTTTCTTTCTTTACAGCTAAGTGTCGTTCCTGGGAGAACATTGGACATCATGATTGATTGCGTAACTTGCAAGGCTTACCGGACAGTTAGGTACACGAAGAACCGAGAGTTAAAGTTACTCGGAGAGTGCAGCAGCTGCAAAAATGAATTTGCATACTTACAAAAGTTCACATTCATATGGAAAATCAGCCTTAAAAATGGAAGCTTGGTACAACTGATAAAGAAAATCACACAGGAGTACAGTGATGTGGTGATTTTGAAGCCAAATACATTTAATGGCATTGATGAATACAATATCACACTGGAAGTAAATATTACAGGTAGGTAATTCACGATTTTAAGCGACTAACTTCCTTATTGGTACAGCTGGTGCGAAAGAGTAGAGAGTTCTACCTGTTCACAGAAGTTGCCTCATTCCCTAATATCTTAAAATAGGTTTGAAAATACACCAGTCTAAATTGGATTTTTGCTCTGAATTATGAACAATTTTGTGAGGAAAACATATATAAGTGACAAAAACAGCGGAAAACTTCTACCAAAATTCTACGACTCTTTCCGTTACAGGGGGGAGCTTTGGGGCTCTAGTGTTGCTGGTTTGGCCAATTTTAGCCCTCGGGTTTTGGGATTTATATTTAAATCGTGCGGTTTTTGGGTTTTATATGTGTCGCGGGTTTCTGATTTGGTCACCTTTTTCTCGTGTTATGGGTATTTCACTAAAAATTCCTATCTTGTCGGGCAGTCCACGTAGTTAGCTGTGATTGAAAACCCAGCTTTCGAATGCTTAAGGTGAAGGGAGGCGGTAAAAACGAAAATGCTGAAAATAATGGAAGATTACTTACGAAACTTTAAGATTTTTGTTCAGAACTGCAATTTTGGGTTTTGGCTTTTTTTGCTGGCGCGATGTTTTGTCCGGGTTTGCAGGTAAAGCCCCCCTGTTACCAGTTCGACAGAAGTTCTTGTTTTTACTCATATATTGGATAAACATTTTACTTATGAATTGTTTTATTCAGAATGCATTTAATGGCTACGAAAGTTTCACCCTAACAAGCTTTTCTGCAACTCGAGAGTGAGGAAGCTGCTCTTAGTGAGCCCTGCTTAGTACTACCCCTAAGCGTGTTTCCACATACGATGAAAATATTTAGTCTCCAACTTTTATAAAACAACTTTGGCTTGTTTCAGCCATCCATTTAACCGTTTCTTCAAAGCCATATTTTGCAACTGTGAACGATTAATTCATCCTGATCTAGTCTATAGCGTTTTAAAACAACATGTGCTTGCTGGGTCAACCAACAAACTAACTAACAAAGCTTAAACATTCACACAGAAATGCATTTGAAAGTCTAAATCTGTAGTTTCATTTTCATAATCTAATACATTGTCTGCTTCTTTGCCCATCCAGTTAGGCACTTCTTTTTCATCATATACTGCATCTTTGAACGATAAATTGTTCCTTTACACTACATTATTTGGTGTCGTAAAGCAAGGAAGACAACAAAAAGTATCATGTTAATTGACTTTCAATCTGTTTCAGTAATGATTCATGATAAATTAATGAATTGGCAATGAATTCATTGCTTATTTGGTGTAGTGGCCAAACATTGTTTTTAAATCTTCCTACTTGTTTTTACCAGTGGCTGCTCGTTTAATTATGTTGTAACTCTCTTTCCATAGCTGAATCAACCAGTATCCGTGGAGCCAGTCTACTTCTCCTCAAACCAAACAATCCACCTCGTAATGGAACATGCAGCATTGCGCCTCTCATTGGAACAACATTAGTGACCCAGTTCACTTTTAAATGCAAGGGATGGAAAGATGAAGATAACGAAGGATCGCCATTTCTTTATCAGCTCAATAGCCAAGGTACTCATGGATCATGGGATATTTTATACAGAGGGACGCAGTCAAGTAGAGCGCTCAATCTTCCCATGGGAGATAGGAAGAATGATGGACGACTGAGGTTGCAAATCCTTGTTGAAGACTCATATGGAGCTGTTGCAACTGGTTTAGAAAGGTTTGTATTAATAGGGTTTACCCTCAGTCATCAAGGACATTGGTTAGTCACCTTTGAGTTAATGCGTTTTTGTTATGTTTTCTATGGAAGTAAGCAGAACGATGGAAGACTGCAAATTCTTGCTGAAAGACCGTTGCTTGGGTTTAACCTGTAGCCGTTGGAAAAGTGTTGAGTCATTTTCAAAGGCAACAAGTAATTTTGAATACATTTGATTATATCACAGGTGCACCAGTTTGAATATTCTTAGTTATTATTTAGTATTTCTCGATATTTCTATTTTGAATATTTTCACTTATTTCTCGATACTGTTCTCTTTCTTGTTTCTGAAGAGCCGCAAATACTTTGACCAATGCGAGGAGAGCAGGAAATGCGGCATTTCATGTGCCCTGTAAGCCAGTGCCATGTAAGCTTATTCATTCATTTACTAAATGATTCATTCATTCATTCAATCATTCATTCATTCATTTATTACGTTCTGTTTATTTTTTCAGGACAGTAAAGGTGTTAGCTCCTGTTGTTGACAATGTTGGTTCATTTTTACAGACAAATGTTGTCTCTAAACTTAGCTTTCTGACCAGTGAAAATGACTTAAACAAGGTCGTCATAACTGCTCAGTCATCTGCGAAACTATTGAGTGAATCAGGGAACATTGGAAAGAAGGAATCAGACATTTTATCAAACATTACCGGAAGTACGTCAACAGTGACCGCCTCATCCTTGGAAAATATCGAACAACTTTCAGGCACTTTGAAATTTTCCATCAATTTACTGCATGTCAATGCTGTTCTCCAACAGACAAGGACTACTTTAACTACCTCCTTGGAGAAGATGACAAATAAGGTTGATAACTGGGCTGACAGGGGACAGCTTGCCAGCAAGTCAAGCTTAAACGCGTTATTGTTTCTAGCTCAAGATAATATTGCAGCAGCATCGTACCCAAAAGCTAACATAAGCGATCGCAGTAGAAGAAGCATACCATCAAGTCCTTCACAATTACGAAAGAATCTCAACATTGCTATGATCATCTACTCCTCGATCCTTCGAGCTAGCATTCGTGGACAAGGTACAACCCAAATTACAACAAAATATGGAACAGTGGCACTAAAGCGAACGAGATCATCATTGATTGATAAAATACAGACCGGAGATGGTTGCAGTTTCTCTTTAAACCACAGTATTGGTGCTTACGAGGATGTGTTCAAAATTTTCAACACAAGTAGAACCGTCCCGTATCAAACACCAGTGACAACAAAGATTGCTTCTAAAGTTGCCGGATTAAGCTTTTCTTTGCCGAATGGAACCGAAATTTCTGTCAAGCATTTATCTTTGAATGAAAGCATTTTGGTGAAGCTGGATAGAAGTTTGAATATCAAGACAGCGCCAACGGTTGCTACTCGAGTAATCCCTGGAAATGGTAAAGTGGAGGGTGAACTGATTTTCAAGACAGCAGATGTAAATTCCTCTTCTGTTTTCGTTGAAGTTTTGATCAACTCTGGGAAAGAAAGTTCAATTGAAGCTTATATCAGTCTTGGGAGAATAGCTGCAGATGATGAAAAACAGTATTTGTTGAAAAAATCAATCAGTGGCGAATCTGGAAAATTTGTGAAATTTTTCGCACAAGGGTAAAGAGGATTTTGCTTGGATTTATTTTGAAATGCTAGTAAAGTTTTATTTGGACTTATTTTGAAATGCTAGTAAATAAATTTTTCGGCACTTTTCTAAAAATCTGGGTACGAAAGTTGCTGAATGTGCTCCAGAATGTAAAAGGTAGTTAATTCACTCTACATTCTTCCAAATTTCATAATGCTTTGCTAAGTGAATGTCAATCCAGAAAAAATGCAATTTTGACTGAAAAGTTTCTGAATTAGAAGACTAATGTGCCAAAGCTTTCGTTTCAAGGAAGCTGGTACCCTGGGTACCAGACTCTCTCTAAAAAAAAAAATTTTCTTTTAGAGAGAGTCTGGTACCCAGGGTAGGAAGCTGGTTGAAAGTGGTATGATGAATATCGTAATCTTATAGAGAGATGAAATTAAGGAGCATATTTTTTGTAGTATCGAAATCTTTGATAGCAGTCGTGGGGTAAGTCAAGAAATTTGAACTCTGTAGGACCTCTCCTTGGTATAACAAGCCATGCATTGAGATGGAGCTTGCGGAACTTCTTTTACCCTCTCCAATCCTTTGTATACACGAACCAGATCTCTTCCTTCAGAATCCAGGACACATCTGTGGTTGAAATCATGGGTTATAGACACAATTTATTTGCTTTGTTCATAGTACTGATTAAATTATTAGGAAACTGTGTTTATCTGATATGTTCTTCTACCTTGGCCTGGAAGCACTCCCGCTGTGATGCTTTCTTTGCGCTTGAGGAGTACTGAAGGAGTGGAGGCCCTCTTCTACATTTTTCCTTAAAGCAATGCTTTCCATGGAATTTGAATATTTCGCGAACAATTCAGAGAAATTGGTTGTGCATAGGTTGATGTAAAATCCAGTGAGAGAGCTTTTAGGCCAGGAGGGGAGATAGACACTGTCGATAAATGCTAGTTGTACAAATTACTGTAGTTGTGACTTATGACCTCTGTTTGAATCAGCCAGTCAGCTAACAATGAAGTCAGCTGCATTTGTGCTCAGGTATGATTTTCCAGCTGATCTATTCTAACTTTTTATTCGCTGTCTCGTTGTAGTGTATACAGGACAAACTCCAAATACTACATTAAACTGCGAAACAAGGATGGAAGCCAGGCTGCTAATGTATCTGTATTGATGTATGCCGTGGCATGTGTTTATTGGAATAGAACAAGTCAGAAATGGAGCATGAAGGGGACAACTGCAACAGAACACTCAACGTTGACCCACACAGTTTGCCGAAGCTCACACTTGACAGAATTTGCCTCAACTTTCAACATTGCACCAAATCCAATCAAGTGGTCGACATTAAACGTAATTGTTTTTCCGTTATTGTTCGGGATACTATTAGTGTCAGGATGACGGATTTGCTCCAGGAGAAGGAAATGCCCGTCAAAGATCATTGTATTCTACGCAGTAGCTATTTCGGGGTCATCGTTCTTGATATTCCTTTGTTGGTATGCGCATGCCCAAGAATCAGCGAGCCAATCAGAGTTGAGGTCTTTCCCATTGTGATTTTACAAAAGATGGAGTTCGCAGTTTCCAGAAGGGAAACTTACATGGTTAAATATCTTAACTTCTCTTTATCCTACAAGCTCCGATTTGAGGTTATGGAGCTTGGTCACAAGCGTATGGGACAAATCAAGTCGGGTTGGCTGTGCAAAATAGATCCATTGTTTACAATAATTTTTGCCCCAGAATAAAGTAGATTTTTACCCGAAGGTTGCTGATTTATTCAAATTTTTTTTGTTCTAACATTACACGTTTTTTATAAGAAACTTGGATCAGGCCATGGTACTAAAAGTTTCTTAATTTCACATGAAATTTTGTCCATTTTAGTACTAAAAGTATCTTAATTGGTTTCTTATTTTTCTGAATATAAAATTAGCATTGTGGTCGCTAACACCGCGGCAGATATGTTTCTTGATATTTAAAACATCATAAAGGAATGAACAGTGTTCTGTTATGTTGAAAACACAAATGGTTAGATAATATTGCTCAAGAATAAAGGTTCAACGATCTATTTGCTATAATATTCATACTTTTAACTTTGAAAAGTTTCTTAGTACTTCTTAGACATAGTACTAGAGTTTCTTAAAATTTTGGCCATCTTAGTACTAGTTTCTTATAAACCAGTTTCTTATAAGAAAAACGTGTATTTGAGCCCTATTCTTAAAAAGTCTCTTGTTTTCCAGGATCTGGACATCGAGAAGAATCCAATCGCAATAGCATTTTGTATGGCATTGATTGTTGTGTATTTGATGAGTTTGTTTTTTGCATCACGCAAAGATGATGAGGATAGAAGAGAAGCACAATACATCCCTCTCATGGGACCAGATGAATATTTCAAGTATGAGATTAGGATTAAAACTGGCGCCTTTTTTGGGTCAGGTAAGGCATGAACTGTTGTCTTGTTTATCTGAAAATGCAATTCAAGCAGGCAACCACAAGGTTCTTTAATTTTCTATACTTGTTCCGCAGTTAGTTGGTCCCTGATTCCGTGGACCGCAATTCACTAACAAACACACTATCTCTACAAGACAACACGCGGATCAAGAGGGCTTTGTTCCCACTGCCATTGAAACTTCACAAAGTTCCCTGTCATTGTGTTGTGGCGCCGTGTTGTAATCCACTGACTTTGCAGCCAGAATAGTCAGGCGGACGGGTTTCAGATCCCACTACCACATTTGAGCGTCATGACAAAGGCTCGCGGACTCGATTAGCGCTTAGCTATTTCTACGATCTTAGCGCTTGGCGCTGAAAACCGCAACTTTCACCTTCACCTTCACCAAATTTTTGAACGAATAACAAAGCTCTTTTGGGTTTTCGTCTCATTCCAACTTACCAAAATGCCGCCAACCGTAGGGAAAAAAGTTGTTCAAGGCAGACAGACAGATCAACAAACGGAGTCGTTGCTTAAGAATATTATGCTGCTTCGCAGCAATAATATCATCTCTCCTTGCTCCTTTCTGTGGTAATCGTCTATGTCACACTGCGTTTTCTGATACCCTCTTAAACCAAAATTGTTATCACGTTTTAGACTCTTCTCATTTTTACTTCCCAAGAAGTAGAAATATAGTACAGTTAAGCCCGAAATTATTCATACTCATACTAAATTCTGATTAATTTGTATCGCTCTATTTTAGAATCAATTTTACTGTGGCTGAAATTTCATAGTAATATGATAAAAGGGTTGAAAATGAGCAAAACAAGAAACATTTGCAGGAATGTAGTATCTTGCAAATATGTCCGCAAATGTAACGATTCAAGACGCTGCAAACATGGCATGCGTATAAATAATTTTGGGAATAACTGTATTGCTTTCTTTGACTACTTGACCTAATTTTCTCGTTCTTTTCTCTCCTTAGGGACTACTGCCAACGTTGGAGTGCAAATATTTGCTTCAAAGTGCACGACAAAACCTATTGTTTTAGCAAAGGAAGGTGGCTTTCAAAGAAATTCTGTAGAATTGTTCCGATTTGCATCTCCATCAAGGTAATATTATTCACAGTTGTACTTGCTTGACCTATGCTTAGGGAAACCCAGCAAGCAGATAGATTTTACGACAAAATAACCATGGGCAGTTTCATTTTTTTCATGAAACTCCTTTGGTTGATATGATGAAAAGACTCAGCAAAGTATTGACATAAAATGTCGACAAATCCATGTGTAAATCTAGACAAGTCCATATTAGTGACATACAGGGCGTGAAAACCCATCTTACCATGCGACCTGGTGGTCACTAGAAATTTTCATTTCATATCATCCTTGAGAAAATTTGTCAAATTAAGCCCTTGCTCTTGTGTCGTTCCGTTTCTCATTTGTCAAAATAAGGAGAGCAACTTCAAGTCAAGTAAAATGTACCTAACATAAATTGCATTGCACATAATTTTTACAAAAAGACAATTTCCTCATCGTGCAAAAACTGTATCAGACTTAGACTTAGACTTGTCGTTAATTCTCCATACCCTAATAGACTTGGAATACCGCAGAGGAATCGTATAAAGCATTTTATGCCAATTTAGCTGCGAACTAGCCCATATGAAAACCTGCATCTCGTCGTGAACATCGGAATTAGACGTACCAGAGCGATAGTAAAATATCGCCAAGACTTCGAAAATATCTCAAGTTTTCTAAGGGCCAATCTCCACTGCAGAGTAGCTTTGATCGGTAACCAGCTTGCTTGCCTAGTGCGAACGCTCACTAACAACAGATTATGCGCACTTATTAGTCACTAACAAGATCAACTGCAAGTGGAGATCAGCCTTTGAAATATCATTGCTTGGTTGCAACAGTAACAGCTTCATATTTCCTGATATCTCTTGCAGGCTTGGCAAAATATGGCGTATCCGAGTGTGGCATGACAACTCTGGTTCAAACCCATCTTGGTACTTATCCAGGATTGTTGTCAAAAACTGCCTTAATGGTCAAAAGTATTTTTTCTTTTGTAACAGGTATGTTTATGAATTATCACTTATACGGATAGACTTTTAAAAGGGTACTATAAGGCATCTGATTGGGTCCTGAAAACAATGGGATCCTATTGTTGTACCAGGAGGACTAAAAAGAACTTGTAAATTCAAATCTCCATTGTGATAAAAACACTCCGATCCTATTAGCGTGGTCATAGGGTATTTCCAATAGGGATGTTGGATTGGGAGCAGTGGTGGCAGCAGCTGCTGTAATCGTTGTTGTTCTCGCGGTCAGGATCACCGTTGCGAAGCATCATGCGCCTATGCTGGCCTGGCATCCAACGTTGAACAGGCCTCAGTCCTTACCAATAGTAATCGTTATGTGTTGGTACTTGTAATAGACGATTGCGCTAAAGATGGTGGCGAGGAATTTTTTACCGACATGCACTGCGTTCTTTAATCGAATTCCTATAGAATCGTTAAATGTTTGTAATTCGAGCGCAGTGCATCTCGGTAAAAAATTCCTCGCCGCCATCTTTAGCGCAATCCTCTATTGTACATTAAATTTTGATTAAGTTATATGTTTCTTTACATAATGATCGTAGGAAACCTCATTGTCTGTCGCTCCATGTGGTTATCATTCCTGTAATGTTGTTGCGGTTTTGCCGCAGTCTGATCTAGATGAACGAAAAAGTTGCGATAACTTAGTTGAGACCAGCTAGACCTATGATATTGCGTAAAAGCCGAGATAATTGAATATGCAGCTCCTCCACAGTAGCCACACAAACGGGGCACAATTTTTTGGGACACCTGGTATAAAAAGTCCACATGTTTGAAAATTTGCTATGCGCAGAAAGCTCGAATGGCTGAAAGCTTTGTTGATGTTCTAAACGCTGAAGAGGTTTGGTGATTTTCTTAATTCTTCTGCTCATATGCTTCCCATTTAGTCAAACATTATCATTTCCTGAAAAATTTTGAATAAATGTGGGTTGCATTTCTTCTGAAACACACTTTATGGTAAAGTTTTTCTTTGCAGATGGCTTGCAACTGACAGGGATGATGGAGAAATTGAACGAACGTTTGCTGTAGCTGATGCGAAAATGATGGCAAAATTTAACACAATTTTCAATGATATTGTTGGGAGAACGTTTACTGATTATCATCTTTGGGTATCCATTTTTGAGAAGCCAAAATTAAGTCGGTAAGTCGCCGTTTTTCTTCCTGGTTTTGTTTAAGAAAACTTATAGAGTGGGAGTGAGGATACATTTATTTCTGACTCAAAGGTTTTTTTGTATCAATTTGTTTTGAGTGGGCTTGTCAGGATTTCAAGCTACTAAAAGCTAATTTAGGCCCATTGTGCTTGCCGTATCCAGGCGTGGGACCCCTAGTTTAACGTCCCTTACAAAGACAGTGATGTGAGTTGTGAGGTCAAGCCTCCGAGATCACCATTCGGAATTTGACCTCACTCGACCGAGCTTAACTTCAGTCACCTGACGAAGACTGTATAAGCCACTCGGCCACTCAACCCTCTAGCGATCTTTCCGGGTGTCCCAGAAAAACAGACTTGTTTCGGTCCAACGATGGAAACTTAGTTTTAATCAATGACATGATTGATGACTTGACAATGACCAAATTGCCAAATGTTCCTTGATAGTTAACTTTAACACACAGGTGTGTTGCAGAAAAATTGTGCATCATTTGTGCGGTTGCTGTGGAGGAGCTGTAAATTCAATTTTCCTCTTGCCTACTTAGTTGCAAGGATTAAGCTTCAACATGAAGTTTGCAGCCTTGTGTTAGCCGATCTGACAAGCAGTTTTTGACTCATGGCACACGAAAGTAGAAGAGAGCGCTTGAAAAACAGCACTTTTGTTGTTCTAAAGCAATGTCATAATGAAGCAACTTTTGAAGGCATAGGTGTCTTTAGCTACCGATGTGTTTAAGTTTTTTCTTTTCCTGGTGCTATGAATTTTCAAAAGTGGAAACTAATTTCCGGCTCACCCGGTATTTTGGGAGGATAACCTTTCAGTGAATGGCTTTTATCTTGCAGATTTACGAGAGTGCAACGTTTGACGTGCTGCATCACATTCTTACTTACGTGGATGTGTGTTGATGCTATGTGGTATGGAACACTTCGTGAAGGACAAGTAGATCTTTATCTTGGCTTTAAAGGATACTCATATGAAGAAGTCCTTGTTGGTGCTATTTCATCACTTATGGTCTTTCCAATTAACATGATCCTCATTTTGATATTCAGAAATTGCAGACTACCCAAATCAAGGGTAAGTTTTTTCTTATTAAAGGTAATGTGTCCATGTAAGTACAGCAACTTTGCGGGGGGCATGGCAATTTCACGTGAAATTTCATGTGTTCATTGAAGCAAACAAAATCTGGCGACAGCCAGTTCTTATCCAAGCAAAGTGATGACTTACTTGCAGTTGCTTTTCCAGAGCTGAACTACAGCAGGCAGCCTCGCTATTCTACCAATCACAGTCTGCTGCTTGAGGTTTCTTTGTCAGCGTCTTGTCAGCATATTTTGACAATGTGTATACGCAGCTGTACTTACATGGACACATTACCTTTAAAATTATCAACGATGTAGCACAAGGACCGGCTGACACAACAAGCTAGGTATTGTTATTCATGTAAAACTGAAAATTATTGCACTGTCGTACACAGCCTGCCTTATTGAAGAGTATTGGTAAGATCATGTGGACTTGCCTCAAGTCTATTAGCTTGACTTATTACAGATGACGAGATATACTTGGGGCAAGTCTAGGATCACGAAGAGACAATTTTGGTTCTCAAATATGAAATGGCTTACCAAGCAATATGAGATCCACAAATGACTTGAAAAGCTTCACAAATTTTTGACAAAGCAATGGAATGGCCCAGAATGTAAATGTCGAGGTTGCAGTAGATTTGATTTACTTCAACAGTAAGTTTTGCATTAATTAGTGTCATTCAATCTAGATCAGTTAACTCTGTCTATATTGTATATAGTTAGTGTTAGCTCTGTAACTACCGAATCAGAATGAATAAACAGCAACAGCAACGATGAAATTGTGACTAAAGTAATACCTCCCGGGTGACCCAAATAAACTTCACGAGCTAGATCACACATAGCTTCAAGAAAGTAAGTTTTTATATTGAATCAAATTTCACAATACAAGGTACTTATCTAACGCTAATGACAAGCTGCTTTACATAATACTATAAGGACAAATGCCATGGAGAGCACGAATCTATGGCAACTCCGCAGTCTTAACAAAGAAAATAAGATAAAAAAAGACCAAAATAACTTCAAATCTACCTCAAAGTCTATCTCAAATTAGATGTCATAAATTTAAAAGAAAATCAGACGTCGTGAGAAAGTGTTATGAACATAACTAAGCAAGGTATCTGCATGTAGCTGAAAGGCTCAGCTGTCTTTGAAATGTTCCTTTGTCAGTTTAAGGTATGCCATCTGTCTGCAAAACAGTTTTGAATGCATGGCAAGTCATTCAACTTTCGGATTATTCACTCGTCTTCCAGTCGTCGTTTGGGGACGTGCGAAAAAGCTGAATTCCAAATCTGCTTTGTAGCATGAAATTTGAATCATTTTGCAAACAACAAATTTCCCCAGACGACGCAAATCAATCGCCACATTGACTGTCACAAAGTGTTGAATGGAAAAATTTGGTTATCATTTCACTCAAAATGTGGAATCCGGGATTCAAAATTTGTTCAGCTTGCTTTTTCGGATGGTAATTATTGCTTAAAATAACCGTATATCTCTCAAAAGATAGCTATGCCCTTCAACTAAACTTTGGTACAAAGCATTTGACAATAGCGCTTGACTTCATGAAGCTAGTTCTGATCTTGCTCGTGAAGTCTTTTTTGGATCACCATGTAGCCATTCTTTCCAGTAAAGTTGATCAGTAAAAGTACCGTGCACTTAAAATCTTTCATTCTGCTTCAAGTTTGGTACGAAATCTTACCCTAGAGGGGGGGGGGTACTCTCTAACGTTCAATTCGTTTCTTTGTTTCTTTGCTGACCCCTAAATATTAAGCCTAATGTTTTGGGTACCCCAAGTATTGAGTTTAATATTTTGGAGACCCACACCAAATCCCACGATTCTTCCTTTTTTCAGATTTGTGGCCCCAAAATGTTGAATCTTTGTCCATTTTGTAATTCACAGACCCCAACTTTTGATTTAACGTAAAATTTTGCACCCCAAATATTGGCATGGATCCCCCCGTATTGAAAGTTATGGAGTACCCCCCCCCTGGGAGTCTTATCAGGAATTTGCCTTCAACTTTAGGGCATCCGTTATATCTTGTGAAGCAATGAATGTTCTGTATTTTTTCTATTCCATAGCGAATTCTTGATGGAGAAGATGAAGTGACAATACATGTGATATCAGGCAGCAGGCGTGCTAGAAGATTGTCTGAAGATTGGGTTGAAATTGAAGATATCACCGACGTAGGACAGGCATTTGGAACTTCTTTGCCAAGATGTGGTGGATTGTTCAAACCTTCTCTGTACCAGCCACTCATGGCCGTTGATGGTGAGTTGCCAGCTGTGTTACCCCCCTCGCTGAACCTTTTCACGCCTGATTTTAACACTATTTACCAGGTAAAGACTGGTCTTACGGATTCGAAGTACTGCATCTGGTGGGAGATGACATCAGAAATATATTATTCGCAGAATTCTTTATACAAAGTAGAAAAAAACAAACTCAAACTCAATTTTCTCAATGCACTAGTGTACTGAGTTCGACACTTGAAAAGGTCGCCGTTTGAAACAAAGCCGTGCCCGAGTTGCGCAGCTCGGCAAGATCTGTCGATCGAAAGTAGTTTGCGGCTCTTAATTCTATCTGCCATAACAAGCAGATGTGGTAGATAAATCCTGTGACATCGATATCACTTCATTGTCTGTTTTTATTCCCAATAGAGAGAGATCAGCACATGATGCTTGATACATTTTCCGATGAAGAAAATGTTGAAGATGAAGTTTATACAGCAACTGTAGTAAGTCTGATTGTAATTAGTCAAAGCGTATCTATAAGCTCGCTCATCACAATAATAATTCACTTTTAAACCCCAAGGAATCAAATCTTTAAAAAAACATTGCGCGAATGGCTGATGCATCTTTCGTTTTTTAATGGCTTTAAAGGAACCTAAGTACTTGGTCATAGGTTTTAGATGGCATTCTTCGATATCTTGGTTACTCTTAAGCCTACGAGTAGACCCGTTTTTTAAAGAAGAAAGGGTTTACGAAACAACGAGTGAAACCTTGCTACGGCCACTCGAGTCATTATCTGTAATTATCCTAATCCGCTATTCAAATAATGTGTGAAAGTCGTCTCAACAAAGGCTGCATGAATTAAGTTTTAGAAATCTTTAACTCATTGTAGCAAGCTTTTGCTCAGTGTTTCGTAGACACTTTTTCTTTTTTGAATAACGGGTCTACGCGTAGACTAGGTTACTTTCAAAATTACAGATTCTTTTTGGTTTCAAACGGTTTTTGTTTGTGACGTCACCGAATTGCGGAATCGTCAACCACAAAAGCTACAGATTTCTGCTTTCCACCATATAATGCCGGGTGTCCCAAAGTAATGTATTAATGTTTCGTTTTAAAATTATCTTCATACGAAGAAAGCCCTTCAACAATAAATGCAAAAAACTTAGTCACAGTTTTAAATCTAGAAATCAGGTTCCGAAAAGGCCTACAATCCTACATTCCTAATCTGCTGTTATTCCATGGAGTCGCGCTTTATGAGTCTAGCCCTTCAAATGCGTTTTTCGTCGTAGCTTAAAATGATATCTATCATCGATTTAAATATTATCATCGTTTGCAGAGCTGTATAATTATGAATTATGTTCTAATTTTAATGAATCACCTCGTATTTTAAAGCCTCAAATCCAACTTTGATGGAGAAATTTATTGCACAAAAATGGGTCATAAAGTTTGGGAAATCTGGACAATTTTATTTTGAAGCTATTCTCTGATAAGTCGTGAAAAAAGTAAATAATTGCAATGAAATTTCGTCCCATTTTCAGCTTTAACCCTTTCGCGCCTGGCTAAAATTAAGATTAACAGAAAAACCTAATGTAGATTGTCGTTTTCCAGGGGGTATCATAATCAGTGATTCAGTAAGCAATAGATAAATACAATGTGCATAACCTTTCAAATCAATCAAAATTCCAAATTCTCTACCCCCTGAAAAATTCGCAGTTCACAATGAATACTGTTGGGCCATATGGCCCTTCTGGGGGTGAAAGGGTTAATAAGATGAAAATGACATTGATTTTCTGTTAAGAAACTTAACAATGCAACTCATGTACATTGCAGCTCGCATTGCAGTGTAAGAAAAACAAATATGCAATCACACTCTACACGTATTTTTATAAGAAACTAGGATCAGGCCATAGAACTAAAAGTTTCTTAATTTCACATGAAATTTTGTCGATTTTAGTACTAAAAGTTTCTTAATTGGTTTCTTATTTTTCTGAATGCAGAATTAGCAATGTGGTCGCTAACACTGCGGCAGATATGTTTCTTGATATTTAAAACATCATAAAGGAATAAACAGTGTTCTGTTATGTCGAAAACACAAATGGTTAGATAATGTTTCTCAAGAATGAAGAAGGTTCAATGATCTATTCGCTATAAAATCCATGCTTTGAACTTTGAAAAGTCTCTTAGTACTTCTCAGACATAGTACTAGAGTTTCTTAAAATTTTGGCCTTCTTAGTACTAGTTTCTTATAAACCAGTTTCTTATGAAAAAAAACGTGTACTCCTGGGAAGATTAGCATGCTCCCTTTGATTCTTTGCAGCTGGAATTTTGAAGAAACCAGATCAAGATTTATATTCCCTTTGAGGTATTTTCAAAAAGATCAATCAAGCAAATTGATTCATAGCTCCGATTTGTCATGGCCAATTTTAGTTAAATGAATTTCTACATCTAACTTAGGCTTTCTGCTACAAAATGATTGGTGTTTAAAGGCAGTCTGTCACGCATTTGATTTGGATGGAAATTTAAGGGAAATGGACAAGTTTCTATGGGAAATTTAAGGGAAACGGAAATTTCCATTTCCCCTTTGGGAAATTACGGGAAATGAGTCCGTTTCTCCAAAATATCCCCAACAAAAAATGTGGTGAAATTTCATCTTTTTTTGCAATGGGTGATTTGGACAATACAAAGAATAGGAAATTTGAATGGCTGCTAATCCCCTGACTTTCTATGGCCGTAGAAAGTCAAGAAGATTAGCCCTCCTTTGTTTCAAATACACGGACCGACGAAGAAATCCGCTGTGTTGAGCTCTGACTTTGTCGCGGCCAATCAGAGATGTGGCAGACTGCCTTTAATTCGCATCGCTCCTTTACTTAGCATAGCATATTTTGGCAAAGACCCATGCAGCCGTTAGACCCACAGGGAATCCACTGCTAAGATTGCTCTCTGAAAGTAAAATCCGATCGTTTCATTAGCAAATGATAGATCCAGATCCGTTTTGTGTCTCTTTCATGAATGATCATATGATATGAGCGATTTTGAAAATTTTCTTTGTTTTTCCTCTGCGATGGCGCGGTGTGGAGGAACGGGAAGTGCGGAGGCGCGTGGGAGAAAGAGCGGAGGGCTTCTGCACTTCCCGTTCCTCCGCACCGCACCATCGCAGAGGAAAAGCAAAGAAGATTTTCAAAATCGCTCATATCATATGATCATTCATGAAAGAGACACAAAACGGATCTGGATCTATCATTTGCTAATGAAACGATCGGATTTTACTTTCAGAGAGCAATCTTAGCAGGGGATTCCCTGTGCTAGACCTCCATGAATTATGGTCCTCTTGACGATTGTGCCATTTCTTCTCCGTTAATGTAGCATCTACAACAATTTTGATGTTTTGTTTCAAAGCATTTCGTGATTTTTTTCCATAAGAAGCGCAATAATTTAAAATGATCAAGATACCAAGGATTGCCAGTTGATAAAGTAAAGATGCACCAGCCAAATCGTGCAATATTTTCGATTCATATGCTGGCAACAGGGACAGATTTTGTAAGACAATAGCGTCAGTTGCTTTTGTTGACACCTAAATTCAAAGAGATTTGCGATTGCAGACAAAGGGAATTTCTTCAAGCAGAAATTCAAAACAAACAAAGCAGCAAAGTTTCTCTGAAACCCAGGTAGCTATCTCACTTTTTGTGCATTCCACAAATGGTTTTTAAGAGCTAACATGAGTGCATATTGAAAGAAGGAACATAGATCTAAACATCTACCACGGGCTTTTTATTTTGCTGTTCAGAAGAGCTTTGATTGCACCGGAAAAATACTAGAATTGAATCGCCTCCGAATCGGTTCCTTTACCAAACAAGCAAAATGCCCGTGGTAGATATCTTGATATATCTTTCTTCTTTCAATATGCACTCATGTTAGCTCTTAAAAACCATTTGTGGAATGCACAATAAGCGAGATAGCTACCTGGGTTTCAGAGAAACTTTGCTGCTTTGTTTGTTTTGAATTTCTGCTTGAGAGAATTTCCTTTGTGTGCAATTGCAAATCTGTTTGAATTTAGGTGTCAACAAAAGCAACTGATGCTATTGTCTTACAAAATTTGTCCTTGTTTGTGCTGGCTGGAATAATAAAACCGGCCAGGTCTGTGGTTTACACTGTTTCTTTGCAATGAAACAAATTCTAATTGATTTCCTTGATGTCGTTTCCTGAATGTCTGTCCCAAGAAGCAAAATGATTTCTCGCCCTCGGAAATCAACTTTGCTGTAACTACCAGGGGAATCATTGAAATGGCCCGGCGTTTGAAAAAATTGCTACTTCCTGAATATCAAAGCAATGATATTGAAAACTGTCTTGTTTTATTTCCGGTATGTCCAATTAGATTCGGTAATTTTCTCGGTCTTAATTGGCCATTTCTTCATGTCGAAATTGAAGATTTTCTGCGGAAAGCCCCTTGTGAAAACCTGCAAAAACGAGTGAAACATTAAGCAAGATTTCCCTTTGTTCTCCTTCCTGGTAATAATGACATTTATATGTGTTCATGTATTTTTCGTCTTGGGAGAATAGAATTCCCTTGAATAAGTTATTCATACCAGGAAGACAACTTTTTCCCCCAAGAATACGTGCTAAAGCGTGCCCAAGTCATCGCTCTGATGTAAACATATTTGGGAAACTTACTAACGATTTTAGCACGTTTTTGGGGTTTCTCGAAGTGAATTCTTTTTAGAAAATCCCTTGCAAAAACTGAACGGAATGACCGATTTCTGCCAGAAAATATTCTAGAAATAATCGAACATGTGAGCTATTTAATCAGATATTGCAAAATATCATTGCTTTATACTCAGGGAGCAGCCTTTCAAACGCCGGGCCTTCTTTTACTCATCATCAATCATCATCATCAACAATTTATTTACAGTAGGCAAAAGAATGTTAAAATAGCAAAATTACTGCTAATTAAGGCCTATTATCTTAAAAATTAAGGGAAAATGTATTACAGCCGTTTAAAAATAAAAAGGGATGCATATCATGTTAGGTACCCAACCTGTGGTATACATATTTTGCCAAGTCTACAGTTGTAGCTCTCGCCCTTCCAACACCTACTCACCGGTGGGTCAATGAGAATTCCAAGTATCGATTCAAATGTTTCTTGTTGCTAGGATACTAATCAGTCGAACATCAACAGTCAAAGATCGTATGTCACATATGGACCAAGGCCAAGCAGGATTCATTTTGAACAAAGTGACGGGTATGACATGATTACATCTTTGCATCAAATCGGATTTACGTTTTGGTTACTTCTTTGTCTTATTAATGATAATACCGTAAAAGCTCTATTAAACCCCCTCTCTATTAAGCCTCCCTCTCTAATAAGCCCCTCCCCTCTGAGTCAAAATTTGATATAAGCCCCTTCTCTCTATTAAGCCCCCCCCCATTTATAAAGAATTATAGAATTTAGCAAATGTTTTCCATCTATTTAGCTACACAAGTTTGGGATAAAAACTATGTCGAATTTACGTATTTGAGCCGTAAGATTGTATGTTGATTCTGCAAAATATGGGATTAAAGAACTGAAAAGCTACCAGATATATCCTTGTCACTTGATTTTCTGAATAAACCCCCCTCTCTAATAAGCCCCCTCTCTATTGAGCCCCCCTCTAGAAGGTCCGAAATTAAATAAGCCCCCCGGGGGCTTAATAGAGCTTTTACGTTAAGCAATGCAAGCTAGACTTTTAGGACTAGACACGATTATTTTGAGCTTTTGGTGTCATAAGTACTTTCTCTTTGGATGCTAGAAATTGCTTTTCATTGGAGATCTTAGGGCTGTATTTATTACATCTGCGTCATCAACAGCTATCGAAAAACTAGCAGCAAACATTTATTGTTATTCAATGAACAGTTTATCATTTTCTTTTGCAGAGGTGGTGACATGCACAGTGAAGAGGAGAGCCTTATGCCTCGTTTCCTGCCCAGAAAGAACCCCAAAAGCTACGCTAGGGTTCCTGTGTCATTTGAAGTCAGCGAAAATCCTGTGTTTGCAAAGCAAGTGATTCCGCGAGAAAGGTTTGTCCTCAAATATTAGAGCAATTCTTTGATCATAAAACTCTTCAGAGTCATTTCTTACTTTTGTACCTCTCTACCTACAATCGCAGACAAAACGCGTTGGGACATATGAGTTTTGCGTTAAAAGAGGCCTTTCCTGCATGAAAACTGCTACCTTCCACTGCTAAAAGCCCACCTCCCCCTCATTGCAATGTTTATAGATTGACAAAGACATACATGTCAACTCATCTGCGACTTTTTCATCAGCGTTCAGCATTGCAATGGGGGGGGGTGAGGGGGGGGGGATATCTCAACTCGAAATATCCTCCAAAATACGAAGCGTGTCGAGACTTTTCAAGAGCATCCAAGAAGCTTATTGAAGCAGCGTCCTGCTCATTCCTCTCGATGTGATGTATGCATGCACGTTTGTATGTAATATTTTGCCTTTCAAATTAAGCTTTGGAATAATTAATAAATCTAGGTAAAGAAAAGGTTTATTTACAGTGTTTACATGCAGACATTGATTTATAGGCAAAAAGGTAGAAATCTGTTTAAAATACTCCCAGTTTAGAATAGCAGGGATAGCATTGAGAGATCAGTGCAACTCTGTTTCTATAATGGTCCCTTTAGAGATGTCTTTGAAAGAAAAGTGTTCATGGAGGAATAGACAAAAATTCATCGCAAAATCCGAGAGAAATGCTGTATGTTCACGTTTGTTGATAGACGATTGTGTTGCAGCTTTTAGGATTTTAGTAAAATTTTTAGGGGCTCTTTAGACCTATTACGTTGAGTCCTTGTAATCGCTACCACCCACCTACCTCTAGCTCATACTAGTATGAGCGGGGGGTTGGTGGTTGGTAGCGATTACTAGGACTCAATGTAATAAGCCTAGGGGCTATTTTCACGAGACTGGATGATTTTATAGTTAAAGAATACGCCCTTTCAACAAACGGTGCATGCTGGGTAATCAGGATCGATATCTCACACGTGTTGTATTGTTTCTATTATGCTCACCTATTTTCTCGCCCTTGGAAGTTGTTTCTCGGAATGTTTCCGACGAGTTTACTCAACTAAACAAGGTAAGAAACTTCTGCCATGTATTTTCCACACTTTTAGGTACTTGTTCTTGACTTTTTGGTGATGTTTCACTATGAAATATGATGAAGGGCTTCGTTGATTGCAGGCGTGGCGGACCTTAGGCCTATACTCCCTGTATTTGCCAGTGGCAAACAGCATGTCTTCGCTACAGCAGTTCTTTCACACATTACTTTTTACATTGACAAGATCCTTTAAAGCTTTTTCCGTAGCCAAGTAGCTAAGATAGTGATTCAAGTAAAAAAAAGCGAAAACACTTCTCCCTTTCTATTCAGGCGTGAATGAAAATCAAAGGTTTGTAAAATCAAATGGCAGTTGTTTGTTTACACAAACAAGTGAACAGTTTGTTTACATTCACGTCAGCCCGCACAAATTTATCACAACGCAAAGGTTGAAAGGAAGAGGCATTTTCTTTTCCTTTTGCTTGCATTAGTATCTTAGTTAGTTAGCTACGGTAAGAGCTTTTCAAGAGTCTTGTCAATTTATAAGGTAAAGTATGAAAGTAATGGTGCCGCGACGATATGCTATTTACCATTTGAACGTGCAGGGACTCTAGGCCTTTGGCCATCTGCGCCTGCTATCGACGATGTCCTGTAGCATATTTCAGAGTGAAACACCACCAAAAAGTCAAGAAAAAGTAGTTAAAAATGTGGAATGTATATGAGAGAAGTTTCTTACCCCGTTTAATTGAGTAAAATCGTCATAAACCGCTCGCGAAACAACTTCCAAGGGCGAGAGAATTGGCCAGCACAATAGAAACAGTACAACGCGTGCAAGAGATCGATCCTGATTACCCAGCATGCACCGTTTTGTTGAAAGGGCGTATTGTCCTTGATATTATGCTTGAACCTGTTGACATTCTTAGCAGATTTTAGGTCAAAGTGTAGAACGTTCCAGATTTTAGATGCTTTATACGAGAGACAATTTTGCCCTGTGTTACTGTTACAAAAAGGTTGTGTCAGTTTTTTTAGACCTTTGAGTGACCCGGATCTGGCCAGCTGGTGAGAACATTTCAGGCATAAGGTAGGGCTGAACCATCAAAAAGAATTAAAAACGCTTATATTAGTTTAGCAGTTGAGAAACGTCTTTTTGGGGAGCCAATTTGTATCTTTAAAGGCAATCTGTCTCACTCATAATTGGCTGGGATTGTAAAAGGAGATTAAATATTTGTATGGCAGGATTATCAGAAAAGAATTGGACAGAGATTGTCTTGTGAATTGAACTGAATTTTTATCATGCGATTAATTCAAAGAGTCTGGGTTCTAGCTCCTTCCCTTTGTCTAAGCTTTGTTCTCTAAACCAGTCACCTGCATGACAGAACTCATTTAAAGTCTTTGATTCTGTGACCACACTTTTTCATTTCATTTCATTTTCAAATTTCATTTCATTTTCAAATTTCATTTCATTTTCAAATTTTCAAATAAATATAGTCATAGCCTCGCTTTTATCAGTTGCTTTTGATCACCGCAAGAGACGGTCATGAAACCCCATTGTTTCCGCAGCAATGTTTGTACATTATTAAATCAAAGGTTCGATTGAGTGACGTTGGAGATTCTATCACTATTGTGCAACTTCGAAAATTCTACAAAATGTATTAAAATATCGTTCGATTCAAATTCTTTTTAGAATATCTAAGGCTCAGCGGATGAATCGTGCTTTCTTTATATAGCGACAGTAAGACTTTAAGGGGCCCTCCACTATCAAATTTACAAATTAGAATATGATAGAAAAAAGACTAAACTAACTTAATTACAATTTTCATAAAATACTGATAAAACCCTATGATCTAAAATAAATATTAACAATGAAAAGAAATCCAAATACATATTTACACCTACTGTTCGTCAAGTTTTTTGAATTTATAAATGGTGGATGCTTACGTACGCTCAGCTGAGAGGCCATTACAACATTTAGCACCTCTTCATACCTTTCATACTGGAATTACAGAGAGTTTGTGGTTCTCCTCACACTACGTTGCAAGTTCGGCAGGGTGGGGATTCTAGCTACCAACCTTCAAATTGGTAGTCTAGCGCGCGATCACTTAGCCATCCCTGCTAATTGCTTTTCTGGCAAACCCGCTTCCGTATGGCCAATACCGAAGCCAAGGACGCTACGTGCATGCACTGTTCTTTGAATTTCAACAAAATGATTTAGGTATATCATCCTAGACTTACCACACTTTGATATCCTTATTTCTATCTAACAGGTCTGGATCCTTACCGTCCAATGATAATTTCTCGATGTCAACAGCTCAGACACGATTGACGGCAAAATCATCAGCGAGAACTATTGCACCTGATATGATTGAAGAAATGTAAGTCCGTGAATAGACTAGCGACCCAAAAAAGTGACCCAACGCAATCTGGTGTAGAAAAATGTAAATGGCTGATGGACATGCTTCAAACGTTGTTCTGTCGCTTAAAAGACTACCCAATGTCAAGAGGTTTCTTCATAATTTTTTCTGCATAGTAAATTTGCTGAATAAAGGATTTTGAGGAAAAGGGAATTCCTGAAATTCTCAAAGGGTCACCAAGAACAGGGGATCGATCAAAAGTCATTTCAGACCTTCAAAACAATAAGAAGCATGCTTCATTTGGGGCCTGGGAATAACCAACTCAGTTGAAAGTTTCCAGAGAGCGTTCACATTCTCTAGGCACCTAAGCATTTGGGGCTTAAAATAGATGATCTTTGTAAACGCATGGAATTTCAAAAGAATTTATCCAATCCACGCAAATCAAAATCTTCAAGGATTGCTTGCAGAATGAGCAGGAGGATCAATGTCTCTTGAGATAATCTTTTAGGTACCTAGGGGCTATAAACTTGCTCTGAAAACTTTCTACTGAGCTGCCTATTCCCAGGCTGAAATGAAACACGCTCCTTATGCTTCGAAGATCTTAAAGCCTGGTTTTCATTAAATCGTAATTGATCGGCCATGGATCGCCGACTATCGGCGATGAATTACGATTTATGAAAACCTAGGTCTTGGGAGCATCAGCGATCATCGGCGACCATCGCCGATAAGGTTTCAAAATCAAAAAAATTTTGTTTTCCACAGCACATCGGCGATCATCGCCGATGTTGCAAGTCAACAATTTCATATGAAAACAGAACATCGGCGATGGGGTCGCCGATAATCACCGATGGTCGCCGATGAATTACGATTTAATGAATCGTAATTCATCGCCGACCATTGTCTTAGAGCATCGGCGATCATCAACGACCATCGGCGATGCTGTAAGACAATGGTCGGCTATGAATCGCGATTTAATGAAAACCAGGCTTTACATATGGCTGTAAATCTATTCCCTATTTTTCACAACTTTTTGAGGATTCCACGCATTCGTTTTTTTCCTCGAAATCCTTCATTCGGGAAATTTACCGTACCAAAAGGAAATTGAGAACAAATATTCACGATGTAGGTTAGTTTTTTAGCGACAGAACAACGTTTGAAGTATTTCAATTGGCCCATTTACCTTGATTCCAATAACAGATTGTTCCGGGTCACTTGTTTCTGGGCAATCTTGCAGAAATGACAATATTTAGTGAATGCAGTGGAAGCAAACCGAACCAACATATATGGAATCAAAGTAAGATAGTAAGTAAGTTGATAAGAGCCCTTTCTTCTTCCGTTGAAATATATAGGTGCCTTTTCCTCTGCCTGTCTCGTAGCCACCCATCCATGCAGTCAGTTCTTTTGGTATGGCATCACAAGATCAATGCTTGTCTCCCCGCCCCTATCTCAAAAATCATTCAGCTACGACAGAGCAGGAACTACTTAAAATGACGTCATCAAGCAATTTGAGGTTAGGAAATGTTTGGAGTGATAAGCTTTTTGAAGGATAAATCAAGAGTTTAAGACACAAGGACTTTTCACCGATTTTTTCTAGAGGCAGTCATCGTTTAGAGCGGGTGAAATTATTTGTAGATGGGTGCATCCCCGTACAAATTAAATTCAAGTTTATCCCTCCTTGTACCTAAATTTGCAAATGAGCAATGTTTTTCTGAAGGAGTCTAACAGATAGTTGCAATGAAGGTTTTAGCTTTTTTCGACTCACCTTATTGACAATCATCTCATTTCCAGATCTATAGCGTTCAATTGCAGTCATCCCTGTACTTCTTGCGGCTTCATTGAATCAAGCGAAATTCTTCACGAAAACTTTCAACATCTCTTCAATTTTAGGCCAGACGAGAGAGCAATTATTCAGCAAAGGTATTTGGAAGAAACTTTGGAAAGAAGGAAGTCAACTATCTCAGAGTGAGTTTAAATCCTCAGAGCTTGCTCTATACTAGTTTCTAAGACGACTGCTATTTTTAGTTCTCAGTGGTAAAAGACTAGACTCACTGCATAGTCTAGTTGTCGCAATAACAACAACAACAAAAATAAAACTTTTTACTTAACTGAATTGTTTGCTAGAACCAATTTGAGCCTCCATTGTCTGTCAATAGCAATAAGATCGACCATGTAATCAGCTGAGATAAAAGCAGTAAGAGATGGTCTAGCCAGAGGGACTTTCACGGCAAGAAATATCTAAATTTCCCAGTAGTTTTTGCGTGGAAATTTAAGGGAAACGGGCAGGCTTCTCTGGGAAATTTAAGGAAACGGAATTTCCATTTCCTGCTTAGGAATCTGTTAGGAAAGTGTCCGTCTCCCCAAATTTTTCAAAACCAAGAACATGGTAAATTTCACCATTTTTGCAGTGTTTTATTTTAGCCATTTTATTATTTTTGCTCGCCTCAATTTTTTACTCTTGTATGTAAGTATTGTTGATGAACTGTTAACATCATTATTATTTTAATATTTAGTACACCAAAAGTTTAGTTTTCACAGGCCATCATGAATTGTACTGATAGAAATATTGAAAAGATTGACGTGCGAAATATGGTCAAATTCCAAACAACTATTATTTGGAAATTTTTTTACTTTTCTTTGATGGGTTACTTCAGGACTCTTTCTTTGTATCGCAAACAAACAAGTAAAAACCATTCTTTCGGACACATGTCCGTTATTTTCAGCAGTTTGTTTGGTAGCTTCATCCAAAAATCGATCGTCAAAAGTCCAGGTATATCCAAGCAGCTGTAAGGGACATGAATGTTTGGTCTGTTCCACTTTCGAATACAAGGATTCATCTTCAAGATGACGTTTTCTTTTTGACAAAAAAATGAAAGATCCATGTGTTGTTGCCTTGCAAAAAACGCAAAATCACTATATCGACATAAATTTGGAGGTGGTGTCCCTTCAAACATCATTAAGTGATCCAGTTTTCAAATGTAAATGAAACTAAATTCATATTATTTTTCCAAAATTCCATACATATGATTAGATTGTGCAAATTCGGAATAAAATCAGTCAACAATCTTAGGCCCCGTCAACGTAACCAGTCATTTTTGAATACGCATCTTTTTTATCCGTATAAAAAATATCCGCGTCCACACGAGAAGCATTTTGGAAACTATCCCCATCCACGCGAAAACGCTTTGATATTCGCGTGCTCTGAGGAATTATAAATCGACATTGTGACGTTAGCGTTTTCGAAAAGCTCCGTTTTCACACATCCACACGACAACAGGAAAACTGTGTTTTCACGAAGATCCACTTTGGAGACCATTTTCGAAGTTTCGCTTTTGGTTACTGCAAACGCCGTCTGCGTGTGGACACTAACCCAAAATGGATAAAAAAGATGTATTTTCAAAAAGATCCGTATACTTGTGGGCGGGGCCCTATTGTTCAATTGCTGATGTCCATGACTTTATTTTGAAATCTAATGTAATAAAGTCTCATAGAATAGCACAATGTTTACTCAACAATCGTTCAATTTTGATCAATGAATCTAGTACCTATTTGTACTTATCCACTATTATCATATTCCAAAGGAAACTGAAGGAATTCCTGCAAAATTAACATCCTTCCCGAAGCACAATCCCTAGGAAGACCATCAAATTTCTTCTAAGAATTTATATATCTCTAAATAGATATTTGTATAGTTCTTTTTTGTTCTTTTTAGCTGATAGGGTTTTGTGTTTAATTGTGATAAAATGAAACAATGAAATGTTGGTAACTGAGTAATGTTTAACGGGTTTCAACGAAGTTTGCCCTCGATTTCCGGTTTTATCAGGCCTCAGAACATTGTTTGAAAAAAACTGGTTAATGCCGGATCTCCGCTAGGCAGAAAATTGTCGATGCGAAAAACTTTCTGGAAATCTAATTGGCTGATCGAATTGTCGCCGTGGAAAAATTTCATGCCGCTAATAGTAGGAATACGTTCTACTTTTCGCGGCTCGGCATTTTTCCGCCAAGTGGAGATCCGGCGTAAGTCATACAGCGTGGTTTTTTCTTTAAAGTCATAACTGAAAAGTTTCATCGTCGATGTGGTCTACCTTTCTGCGGCCAGCTTTCTACTTTGGTTGAATTTTTAGTATTTTGTCACATCTAAAACCCCATCACATTTTTCGCAGGCAACAACTAGCGTCAATTGTATCTCAAATAAACAGCAAACCAGCTTATAATGGCAACAGTTATGTATCCAAGAATAAGAACAGTGCCAAATATCAAGATGTCAATGATAGTTTCAGCAGTCGATATTCAAGCCGCATAACAAGTGCTTCTACTGGAAAAACAACATCTGATCACCAAATTGAGACAAATTTTGCAAGTGACGGTGAAGAAGAGGAAGCCAAAGACATCCCAGGTATTTTGCTCATTATTTTGAAACGTATTCCATAATAAACAAATGGTTTTGGTGCAAAATTGGAAAATAGCCTGGAATCCATAAACACCCTGGACGGATACTTTATTATTGTGAGTTCAGAATATTCTCATCAGTGGGTCGAATAATTGTTATCCCCACCAAGCAACTAAGAATCTCCTTGTATTTTGCTTGAGAAACGCAAAGTCAAGAACGGACGTCGTTTTGTGTAGCAACAACCTCAATAACAAAGTCAAGTTATTCAAAGCTAAAGAAATTTGTATAGACATTCACCCTTCAAATCGACCAATTGATACACATGGGTTAGAAAGATATTCATGCAGATGGTTCAGAATTCTTGCGTATTCTGTCAGGCGAATGTCTCCTTTTGTCAAAGATCAGATGCAGGTCAAATTGCAGTCACATCGAAGTACCTTTATTGGAATAAACACAGCAAAACTACTGTAATCTATGGAGAGAAAACTGTTATTTCCTGTAAAGAGCAACAACCAAAATATACCTGTAGCAAAGGAGGAGAATTTGAAGCCTGATAGAAAAAAAAACAAATTGATCTGAATCCCTGAAGGGAAAGAAAGAAGTGAGTTAGTAACTGCAATGAAATGCAACGTAGAATAACCAAAAATTCATTTCGTCGCCCGTTGCACACGCTTTTCGTCGGGTACTGAACTGACGAGTGTGCGAAGGAACGCGGTTTTGGATATGCAACGTTGCTTTTCCGGAAAATCGTGCTCATTTCGCAAAGGTAGAAGTTTATTCTCGCGGAATCTCCCATTTTTTGCATTTGGGACATTTGAAGGTATTTGAATCTCATTTCCGACTTGATTCTAGATATCAAAGAGCTACATCAAAGCTTGGAATGTTTACTGCCATCTTGGTTTGTTGTTGTTGCATACTTTGGCTGTCTTGGCATCTCGCTTCTATCTTTCATTATCATTCTGATTTATGGACGGCAATTTGGAAAAGAAAAAGCCTTGAAATGGCTGTCATCAATATTCGTTGGATTGTTTCAGGATATTTTTGTCACATATCCTATCCTTGTGAGTACCACTTTTCCTTAAAGGACAAGTCCGGGGTTGATGAAATTATTGTTACAAAGCAACCTTGCCAATTGCTGAACACCAATCGTGAGTTCTTCCCTAGTTTTGATGCCTCCAACTTTCATAACTTGGTTCATTGATCTTCGTAAGTTAGGCCAAATATCGTCGCCATTTTGTATTTTGTACTAGTGTGTGAAGGCGCGATAAGGAGGCTAGCAATGTGAATGGTGTAAATCAACACATGTGGCAGCCTCGTTCAGGTCAACACGAAGTGACGTCTTAGAAAATGACGTCATTTCGCACTTCTTAGCAGATTGAAATGTGTAGTTTTGCAGATTAAAGGAGAAACAAAATTGAAAAAAGTGCAACGCACCATTCACAACAATGTAATCTCTTGAATAATCAACAATTATACCAACCCCGGACTTGTCCTTTAGACCCCGTTTACACGATGCCGGTAGAATTTGAAAACGGCAGAATTTTATGCCACCTTGAAAAATGTGCTTCCGTTTACACGATGCCGGTAAAATTTGAAAACGGCATGAAAAATTGCCGTTTTGGCCTCCCGTTTACACGATGCCGGTAGAATTTTATTCTTATTCCCAAAGACAATAACAACTGACGTCAATAATCAATCAAGATAGATAAAACAACTACGACAATAAGGACAATAGGGAGGATTAAGAATATTAGCCTCGTGACGAAAGCGACATAAAATGCTGTCGGCAAAGTGCGTTTACACGATGCTGGCAGAATTTGAAAACGGCAGAAGTACAAACTTTGCCGTTTTGCTAACCGAAACAAAATTCTGCCGGCAGAATTGGGAAATTCTGCCGGCATCGTGTAAACGGGAGGCCAAAACGGCACTTTTTTATGCCGTTCTCAAATTCTACCGGCATCGTGTAAACGGGATCTTAAAGTAAAAAGGACAGATTTTGCTACAAAATTATTTCCTTGTTTCCGTTAACAAAGTTATAGGCGACTGTGAACAAAAAGGAATTTCAAAAAGTGATCAGCGGTTGTAATCAAAGCAGTTTCTACAGCCCATTAATGAAACTGAAGATAAAATATTCAATCAAAACCTTCGTCGTAGATACTATATTGCAGTCTATATTCCTCAGAATTGATATACACTGTTTGATTACTCCCTCCTTCTGTTGTACAAAGCTACTATATCCGCTTTCCTCCGACGAAGGGAAAGTGGTACATCAAATGGGAACGTTGAGTATATTCCGCTCATATGGGTGGGTTTTGGACCCAAAATTCTTCAAAAACGGTCTTTTTGGCAGATTTTACTCAAGCATTGGTCGGTTCTACTGAGAAAGGCAAACAATGGCGATCAGTCGGTAGTTTTCGATATTCACTATTGAAGTGGCACTTAACCAAAGTTTGGCAACTTTACAACCAGCATCCCTGCTAATTCTACAATCGATCCTCAAATCTGGTCGATTTGATTAGATCGTAATTCAATTTCTATTATGATTTTTTAGTGTGGATATGAGCAAATTTTGGTAATCAGAAGTGGCTGGCTTCCTGAAAAGTTGGTGGCAACCTCCCCTCCCATCCACAATTCTTGTGTCCGTCCCCTAGGATCTGCTTGCCTTCGTTAGAATGCAATGTTTGACCGGTTGCACATGTATGCGCCCTATAATTTACATTGCAGCAGCATTTCTTGGTGTGATTTGCGAATTTCTGTGAGAAACTTTTGATCAGTTTGGGAGTTGCTAGTCCCAAAATTATTTTCATTTTTTTAGATGATGATTATTATCAACTTGATAACGGGCCTAGCTCAAAACGTCATGATTTTAGTTTACTCTGTTGTAAGTGCAATTCATTTTGTTTTATATGTGTATATACGTTGTTATTCCGGGTGAGTCAAAAAATGCCCGGCGTTTGATAGGCTACTACTCCCTGAATATATAAGCCATGATAGTTTGCAATATTTGATGGAATAGCTAACATGCTCAATTATTTTAGAAATTTTCTTGGCTAAAATCGGTCACTCCCTTCAGATTCTGTAGGCAATTTTCCAAAATGTGTTCCTTTGGGAAACCATAAAAGACGTGCTAATATTATAAGGAAAAGTCCCTCATGTGTTTACCTCACAGCGATGACCTTCAACACGCTTTAGCACGTGCTTTGGTTTTGGCGGGTTGAAAAGGCTTCCCCCCTGGTGTGAATAACTTATTCAGGGGGATTCTATTCTTCCATGAGGACAAAATACATGAGCAAACCCAAGGGTCATTATTGGTAGGAAGGAGAACAAAAGGAAATTTTTTGCTTGCTGTTTTCGCTCGTTTTTGCAGGTTTTCGAAATGGGCCTTCTGCGGAAAATCTCCTATTTCGACAGGAAGGAATGACCGATTAAAGCTGGCTAAATTACTGAACTTAATTTGACATATCGGGGATAAAACAAGACAATTCTCAACATCATTGCTTTGATTTTGAGGAATCAGGATTTTTTCAAACGCCGCGCGTTTTTATTGACTCACCCGGTAGTATGGGTAACACTAATGAAATGTGATGCTATTTGAAAATATCATCAATGTCTTTTATAATGGCAGGCTTATTTTCTTATCTTAGCTTGTGGCAGCTGCCATCTTTGTGTCTTTGTTGCGACGTCCAATGAACTTGGATTATTCAGATTTCGTCACTTGGTAAGGATTCAAATTCAATTCGCTTTAATTTAGTTTTTAAATTTGAGGCTGTTGAATTGCATATTAAGGCACATCGGTAGGCTGCATGGTCAGTATACCTGTATTTTCCTTAAGGAACGGCTTATAAGAAACGGTTGGAACATCTCATTTTTTGAAAGTTAAGAAACAACTCTACCTGAATGTTGGAAAGTGCCTTCGCGAGAGACTTTGGAATGGAAGTTGGTCCAAGATCACGATGAAGTTTCCCTAATATTCCTACATTGCAGCTATGGCTTGAAAACTGAAAAAGTCATCCCCACTGCTTTAACAGTTTTTTCAAGGGGATTCCTTCCTTTCATTAGGATAACACATGCAAAAACGTGTTCAAGGTATTTGTGTGAGGCATGAAAACTGACAAAATTGTATATCAATTGTAGCCATGTTGTGGTCTTTTAACAAGATCTCTCCTTATTGCAGTAGGAACTGGCCAATCTCAGTCAAGTAAAGTAAAGTTTGATATTCTGTATCAAACATATTAGCCATTTTCAAGATTATTCCTTCAATCATAAGGGACCAGTCTTTTACAAAGATTTTGCGTTTTTAACTCAGCCACTTCACTCGCCCTTGTGCTGATATCTCAAAAATTTATACCCAACCCGTTACCTACTTTATTAAAATGAAAACAATAGAGTGCAATGGTCTATTAATTTTGTCCTAGTACCAACATAAAAAAGATCCTTTTTTACTGCAAAGTTTGGAAAGCTTAGGATCTTGTTGATTTGCGCTTCTTGCAGCGACAAATCTTTAAAATTGGCTCCGTGAAAGAACGTTGACATGGCACGCATAAGTGAACATACAGTGAACATTTGATGGTTTCAGCCAATGATATCCTTGGAAAGCAGATGCATGTTTTCTGTGTTCAGGATTGACGCCAGCGGATATCGTTATTGATTGATTTCCACGCACGAGGGAAAATTTTGCTCACGCGCTGGAAGAAGTGATCAAAGAAAAATTGACTATTAGAGGCCAGTCTCTTCATTGGATGTTCTTGTATTTCCTTGAATACTGTTTTCTCTCTCCTTGTGGGAAAGTAGGATTTTTGTAAAGTTGCTGTATGCGTGCGTTCACGGTCTGTGCCTTCACAGATCTTAAAACTTGCAAAATTCTTACAAAGGCATCTATCAATACCTGTCAAAAAATACAGCCAAAATTTGAGGAGGATGCTCAGAAACAGCTGAGAAAGTAGCAGTACTCAAGACCGATAATTTCAACAGTTTGCGGAAGCAGAATGCGACGTTCAGCACTCGAATCATTTGGGTTTCGTTGATGAAAACACTGGTATTGTTTTTCTACTTGACTGATCAAATGAAATGCCCTTAATTTTTAGAAAACATAAGCTTACAAAATTTAGCTCTTGATTACGATGGTAGCGAAAACAAACAGCTTGTTGAAATAATTTGGATGGACCATTTACTGCACTCAAAGAATTTGTGATCTAAGAGGAGAGGTTGCCCCGAACAACTAGCCTGATGGAGTGAAATTCCCCTCGTGGGTAGATGAGTTGCTGACACACAAATTACATTCGAAGGTCAGCCAGTTCTCATCCACATCCACCTTATTAATCCAGAGCAATGACATAGAAAGTTTATGATTCATGCTGTAGCGCAAATCTTAAGATAGGGATATCTTTTGTTCGTCTATCGTTGGGGATTTATACTTTGAGACGCTAGACTTGCTCCAAGTCTATTTCGTCATCCGTAATGAGTCTGTCTGAAAGTTACAAACGAAACATTTTGGATTTCCCTTTCTCATTTTTTTGATTGACGAAATAGACTTGGGGCAAGTCCATGGAGACGCAGAAAGAAACTAAGAAGTGGCTGGGGCTGGAGGAGATAATTTTCCCGAGTTATTCTGCTGTTTTATGGATGTTTCTTTTTTCAGTCCCGTGGTTCCTGGAGATTCAAACGCAACTGCCAACCCAGTAAGAGGATATGCCTTGGAACTGGCGCAGAAAAAAGGGAGAGGAAAGCGACAGTTTCGAAGAGTGATGAAGAATGCAGTTTTCCAAATCATACATTTATGGTTATTGTTTTCAATTTGTTTGACGAGTTATGAATCCAATATGACTGCGGTGAGAGAAAATTTTGAATCCAGAATTGTTAGTGGTAGTAATGGCATCACTAGCATCAATAGGTATGAACTCCTTCATTTACATTGCACTTTATGAAGTTATACGTGGGAGTTGAATACAGTAAAAACCCGCGTATAAGAACCTGACCATTAAGAACCTACAGGCTGAAGTTCTGAAATTAGATCCCCCAATACATAAGAACCCATTCAGCCTGAAATTTGAAATAGGTTCTTATTCGTAGAGTTCATCAAATTAGATCAAAACTCCAGTTGCCTTGTCATCAAACCTATACGGAGTGATACTGCCATATGTGCATTAATATAATATGCTTTGAAAGCTTTTCATTGTATTCGGCAAACTTTCTGATTCTTTCACGCACTGCTGTTGTGAATAAAGCCTTATGAAGTAAGGGGGATCTGAACTGACAGCAAACAATTAACTGGAAGTTTCAATCAGAGCAAAAGAAATACCTGAAAGTCCTTAATGAAATAAGAACCAATTTAAGAACCTTAACAGCCTAATTTCCCACTAACTAGTCAATATGTAAGAACCTAATCAGGCTGACTTGCAAAATTGTAGGTTCTTATACGCAGGTTTTTACTGTAGCGGTGGCATATGGGTTTTCTGAAGCTAGCCTGTTTTCCTCTGTTGTGTCATCATCATCATCATCATCATCATCATCATCATCATCATCATCATCATCATCAGCATCATCATCATCATCATCATCATCATCTTCATCATCATCATCATCATTATTTACATACAAAACCTCTTTCAGCTAAAAAACTCATACAGTTCTTCTAATCAAATAAATGCAAGTAATATATGTGATTTCAGTGTATTCGTCTTTGGCGTTTTAATCTCGTCAAAATTTAACTCTTAGCTCACTTGGCAAATACACTTAAGAAGCGCTTCAGGTGCGCTTTTAGCTATTTTTTGCTCTGTATTGGATAATATTTGCAAGTGTGTATTAAAATTGTGTAGCTGAGGTATCAAAGGCGTGCGTAAGCGATTTCTTTGCCGTTTTTATACCAGCGCACGTTAACTACTTCGTGTGTATAAAAAATGAATAACCCGTGCACAGGACAAAAACAGGACAAAGAAAGACCTCATGGCACAGTATCTCTTAGTATCTCTTAGCACAGTATCACTGGATCTGATCCAAATGGATCCTTACCCATAGTGTAACAGATAGGCCTTGCGTTTACACGGGACTCGACGGATCCGAACCCATTTGGATCTGCTATCCGTACCCAAACGGGATCACTTTCGAAGGTGATCCCGTTTGGATCCGATCCCAAAAAGTTCTGGTGTAAACGGGTGGGATCGGATCCAAACTGGTACGGATAGGAAGTGACACGATTAAACTGAAAATCCTTTTTTGACATTTCAAAGATAGGAATCAAAGATGAGACAGTGTCTATTAGAGTGCAAAATTTCAAAGAATCTGAAGAGAAAAGGTTTGATCACAGGTAGCAGCGTATGGTTGTACTAAGTGTAAAAGTAAAATTGCAAACCAACCTTTGTCTTCTTCCTCATCGTTCTTCTGTTGATTGTGATGTTCGTTTTCTCCTCTGACTCCTTCCAGCAAAACACTAGGCCCATCAACTGACCCAGTCCCCAAACGAGAATCTCGTTTGGGGACTGGGTCAGTTGATGGGCCTAGTGTTTTGCTGGAAGGAGTCAGAGGAGAAAACGAACATCACAATCAACAGAAGAACGATGAGGAAGAAGACAAAGGTTGGTTTGCAATTTTACTTTTACAATTAGTACTACCATACGCTGCTACCTGTGGTTTGATAGAGCGCTGCTAAGAGTCCGTAAAATCCAAATGGATCCAGCCAACAGTTCTGGATCCAATCCCGTGTAAAAGCCAACAGTTCTGGATCCAATCCCGAGTAAAAGCCAACAGTTCTGGATCCAATCCCGTGTAAAAGCCAACAGTTCTGGATCCAATCCCGTGTAAAAGCCAACAGTTCTGGATCCAATCCCGTGTAAAAGCCAACAGTTCTGGATCCGATCCCGTGTAAAAGCCAACAGTTCTGGATCCAATCCCGTGTAAAAGCCAACAGTTCTGGATCCAATCCCGTGTAAAAGCCAACAGTTCTGGATCCAATCCCGTGTAAAAGCCAACAGTTCTGGATCCAATCCCGTGTAAACAGGGCCTTAGATAGCATCAAATCTTAGAAAACAACCAATTACCGTCTCTTGGATGATACAATATTATCATGAATTTTGCCGAAAAGTTGAGGCTCCAAATGTTTTTAGCAAATATTCTGCAAAATAAAATTTGATCTTTTATCCGGTTCATGGCTGAACTGCAGAATTTACTTGGCAATATCCAGTTACTTAAAGGTAATATGTCCATGTAAGTACAGCGGCGCATACATTCTGTCAAACTATGCTGACATGATGATGGCAAGGAGCCGCAAACAGCGCACTGTAATTGGTAGAATGATCACATGCAAACTGAGGGCTAAATTTCATAACGAGGCTGTTTGCTGCAGTTCAGCTCTAGACTCACTCCAAAGTCTCTCGTTTCACTTCCCCCCACAGACGTATAACAACAACAACAACAACTACAAGTTAAAGTTAGAGGGACTTATGAAATGAGTGTAGTTCGGCTCTGGAAGCACAACCGCAAGTCAATCATCAGTCTGCTTATATTAACGTCACTATCTCCAAGATTTATTTTTCAAATGAACTTCACGTCACTGTAGTAAAGGGACTGTTAAAAGGACACATTTCCTTCAAATTGCAGACGAGAGATTTGCTTTCTGTTGACTTTGACTGAAAACTACAAATAAATTTGAGCACTTCTTAACTGAAAGGTTCTTGGTTGCTGCGACTTTTCGCTCTGTTCTACAACGAAAGTCTTCAAGAAAATGTTACATTGATGCGTTTTCCATGTTTGATGGTATTTTTGAATGAATTCAACGAAACTACCTTGTATAACCTTGCAAAAACTTCTCTTCTCAGCATCAGCAAGATTTGGTCTTGGGCAGAAACTGATTTGCCAAAATTCTTGTATCCATCAGCTGCTGAAGAATGGGTTTTGAGATCCGTTCCAAGATTACGTCAGATTCGAATCCAAAGCTCAAGCTGCCCAGTGCCCTCTGCTGTGCACACAATAAATATGAGCCAAACATGTAATCCAGAATATAACGAAGATAATCTAGAGACGAAAGAATTTGTTGATAGTTGGACCAGAACTGGACAGTCATGGAATAATCCTTGGGCATTTGTTACGGAGGCAGAACTAAATGGATCGAGCTATTATGGAGAATTCGCATCATATCCACACTCTGGGTACTTCACTTATCTCGGAAAAACTGAGACAGATTTAGTAGATAGATTACGAAGGATTAAAGCTGCAGGATGGCTAGATTCAAATACGAGAGCTGCTTTCGTCGAATTTACAATGCAGAATATCAACATCAACAAATACGTAGCTATTGCAGTTGCATTCGAGATGTCAGCAACTGGCCTAATCTTACCAAAATTGGAGACCTTGTATTTTCGCATTCATATGTATACAAGAAACATTGACTACTTTCGATTATTTTGTGAGGTGATTTTTGGTCTACTGACATTCTACATGTTATGGTGTATACAACACAAAGCAAGAAGAAAAGGCTGGAAAATGTTTGATAAATTTTGGAACGTTCATTTGATATTTACGTTCTTTGCATCAGCTGGAGTTGTTGGCCTCTCAGTATACAGATTGCTGCTCTTTTTGCGAGTTAGGCCATTCCTGAAGAAGGGAATCCCCCAAGGATATGACCTGAGACACGAAGCCATTATTGAATGGGCAATCCGTGCTTGTCTAGGATTTGTGTGCTTTCTGATGATCATCAAGGTATGTGCAGAATATGATTAACGGAAGTAAATGTCCCTGTTTTATAAATAGTATGCCAGGTGACTCATAAAAAGCTTCCCAAATCTACGCACGTACTTAAAATGCAAAGTATGTGCATCTAAGTCGAAGATTGATACATTTAGCTTTGCACTCTGAGAGTAATGATATTTTGTCCTTGTTTCTACTTTGATCCAAAAGGGGGCAATTTTTTGAGACACCCGGTACTGGAACAAGTCAATTCAAGAGGATCCCATCATGCTAAGGATTTTAAAACACGTTTTAAACGTGGCTTAAGTCATTGCTGTGAGTCGAGAAATGTGAAGAAATTTGATTATTGATTCTAGCCGTTGCTTGATAGTTTTGAAGGAGCCGTCTGGAGAAAATCCTACGTGTTCTACTCCTCGTGACATTTGCAATATTGATCCTACATAATTTCATCATTGGTTCCAAATCTTTAAAAAGGAGGGTGTAAAATTCAGTGACCTATTTCTTTTCACTGAATGGCTTCAAAGAAACTTTAGCTTTCTTGCAATAATTCTACTGTCGGAATTTTCTGAAATCTTCAATATTTTTAGAATTACGGTGTTTTCCTTCTTTTTCGAGGATTCAAGAAAAATTTTCGAGAAAACTTAAAGCGATTATAATTTCTAAGCTGTTTGACGCAACATTAAATAATTTCCTAGAAAACCATAGTTTATGGATGCCTACAATATGGAATCAAGCAAAGCTCTGGCACTTTTTTGGTTTATGATTGAGAAATTTGATGGCGTCACTTCCTCAAATGTGCTGTAATTTCAGAAAATATTCAAAATTTCTGAAAAGTCCAATAGTAGAATTATAGATAGGTAGCTAAAGTTTCTTTAGGCCGTCCAGTTAGAAGAATTAGTTCATAGATTTTACGGCCAACTTTTTACGTTGATCTAAAGATTTAGAACCTATACTCATAATTTCAGGACGGAGTGAAAGATTTCAGTTTGATAAATTTATGTATGCAACCGAAGGTATCAACTATTAGACAAGACATTCGCCAATATCATTGCTTTGATATTTAAGGAGAAGTATTTTCGTGAAGGATGTGCGTGTTTTAATTCACCCTCCAGTTCTCGAAAGTAGTTTTGGACATTTTTGGTATGAAGAATCAATTCGTCTTGATCATTTTCATATAGTAAACATGTTCGTAATAAGATGAAAACAAATGAAATTTTCTTTCCCAGCTTATTGTGCTGTTATGTTGGACACGTGCTTACGGCACTATTGGGGCAACACTTCGAAGAATGGCCTTCCATTTCGTTACAGTCACTGCTGGTTTCATCATTGTTCTCATCGCTTTTGCATCATGGGGTTACTTGGTATGTTTTTGATTTGAATCTTTCATTCACAATTTTTGGTCAGTAAATACCTGCTGAGCCAGAAAAACGTTCCCACTTTTGAAAATTGTAGCACAAAGAGTATATACGTCTTTATGTATTTATATACGAAGTAAGAGCCAAAAGATCAAAGTATGTTTGTGAGTTTTCTCACTGTCTTTCCTGCACTAGAAGTGTACGTGAATTCAACCTCATAAGCATTTCATGGTTGCAAAATGACTGAAAAGGGCCTAATTCATTGATCAAATCACTATGATTTTCCTCACACAGAACAATAGGCAATGGGCGGGCGTTTTTCCTCTCTCAAGAGTTATAAGACATCAATTTTCAAACAAGACTTTCAATCTCATGGCAATAAATGTGCAGCGGATAAATCTCACCTCATACGTAGATGAAAAATTTAATTTTTCATTCTTCTGCGTAAGGAGTCCTTGACGATGTGATTAATGCTGTAGGCCCTTTTTCAGTGACTTATTAAGCGTGAAATTTTTAAGGTGAACTTATCTATATTTCTTGTGCTCATAAGGCAGCGAGGCAAATCACAAAAACTCTTTTACCTCTCGGCTTTCAACTATAATTTGAATCATTTAAATCAGTGAGGTACTCTTGATGCTCTGAACTTTCAAGAGTGGGAACTTTTTTCTGGCTCACCCGGTATAGCAGTAATTATAAGCGTAAAGACTCTTCAGCTGATTTGAATTGTTTGCTGCAGCGGAATAGTTTGAGCGTCTAACAGTTTATCAGTAGCGATAGCCACGATTATGTAATCATTCCAGTAAGCCGAGGGACGTTGCATTGCGCACGCCAGACATTCAGAGACATTCAGGAAATGTTCCTAAAAAAATTATCACAATTTTTCAACCCTTAAATAGTCCATGAATAAGTACTCGGGGGCAATGCTGAGGGCACGAGCCGTAGTGCTTGTTGCCCATGTCCTACCCTGTGTTAATGCATAATTTATGCATAAATGATGTTTGCTTGCTTGCTTTTTTGCTTGCTTATGGTCCTGCTTCATTAGGCTATTTTATGGAAGCTGGCAATACGTGGTAGCTCTTTCAAAGTTATATTAATGGAGTACTCCAACTTGGTAAATAACGGACAAACTACATTAGAGGAACTAATATTAAGTTGTCAGCAGATAGGATAGGTTTCAAATCTTGAAAAAGCTGGGTGTAAAATTCAATGACCTATTTCTACGAACTGAATGGCTTCAAAGAAACTTGAACTATTTTTTTTACACTAAATCTGCCGTTGGACCTTTCTGAAATCTTCAATATTTTCAGAATTACAGTGTTGTTGTTCTTTTTTCAGAATTCAAGAAAATTTCGAAAAAACTTAAAACTATCGTAATTTCTGAACCTCTTGATGAAAGATCAAATCATTTTCAATAAAACCACAGTTTATGGATGCCTACAACATGGTATCAAGCAAAGTTCTTTCATTCTTCTGGTTTGTGATTTAGAAATTTGATGACGTCACATCTTAAAATGAGCTGAAATATAAAAAGGCTGTAATTTCGACAAACAATAAAGATTTTTGAAAAGTCCAACGGTAAAATTCGCCAAAGTTTCCTTTAAGTCATTCAGTTAAAAGAATAAGGTAATTGAATCTTACACCCGCCTTTTTTCGTAGTTTTAAAGATTTGAAACCTATGCTGTCAACAGATACACTCGCCAAAGAAGCAAGAACTGCTTCTTTTGTACCGAGCTTCTTTTTATGTGTAGGTTTTTATATGGAGCTGCAAAAATCACAACTTCGTTTATATGGAGATGAAAACCTTCCTTTGGAAGCAAATGCATTAATTGTTAACTTAACAATTAAGTATGTTTTTGGAAACAGAACGCATTGATTAATCTATCCATTTCCTTATGAATACCCCCATACTTTAACCCGCCATGCGTTTGATGTTCTTATTTGCAATTAAATGATAGCTTGAGGTGGGTTGCAACCAAGTAAGCAATTTTTCAAAACCAATCTTTGGGTTTAAAGTTTAGACTTTTTTCTGCAGTTACCTCATTACAAGGTACCTTAATTCGTAGGTTAACGACATATTTACTTGTTTGTTATTCGTCTACGTTTTTGTTCCCGCTTTTTTATTTGCGTAACGTTCTTGTATTGTCCTCGTTTGTTTCATGTAATTGCGGGGTAGTCGTGTCATTTCGCTCCTCTAGTGATGAAACTAGACAGTTTTCAATATAATTGCTTTGATACCAACGTAGCAGTGCTTTTTCAACCACCATGCATCTTTTTTTTACTCACATTATCCATCTTTTTTGTCCCTTTGCAGGCGTTTGGAGCCTATTGCTATAACTTCCACACATTTTGGCGATCTTTCTTGTACACGTTCCTATTTCACCTGTGGGACATGAGTGAGGTGGACAGTGCCGTGCAGCAAAGTCACCTTTTCAGAGCATGGAGCAGTCTGTACACGTTCATCTTCCTGGCTTTCATTCTTTCACTGTTTAGAGCAGCAATCTGTGCTTACTTCAAGAATGGAAAGATCATATATTTGTCAGGACATCAGAGATTGCATAAGGAGTTTATCAAATATCTTTATAATAGATTCACGCAGAGGAAAAGGAAATCGGTATGTTAATTTCTGAGCCTTTTATTCATCCATTCAGCCATCCATCCGTCCATCCATCCATTCATCCATTCATCCATCCATCCATTCATCCATCCATCCATCCATTCATCCATCCATCCATCAATCCATCAATCCATCAATCCATCAATCCATCCATCCATCCATCAATCAATCATCCAATCCATCAATCCATCCATCCATCCATCCATCCATCAATCATCCAATCCATCAATCCATCAATCCATCAATCCATCCATCCATCCATCCATCCATCCATCAATCATCCAATCCATCAATCAATCAATCAATCCATCCATCCATCAATCAATCCATCCATCCATCCATCCATCCATCAATCATCCAATCCATCAATCCATCCATCCATCCATCCATCCATCCATCCATCCATCCATCCATCCATCCATCCATCCATCCATCCATCCATCCATCCATCCATCCATCCATCCATCCATCCATCCATCCATCCATCCATCATCCAATCCATCCATCCATCCATCCATCCATCAATCATCCAATCCATCAGTCCATCCATCCATCCATCCATCCATCCATCCATCCATCCATCCATCCATCCATCCATCCATCCATCCATCCATCCATCCATCCATCCATCCATCCATCCATCCTTCCATTCTTCCATCCTTCCATCCTTCCATCCTTCCATCCTTCCATACTTCCATACTTCCATACTTCCATCCATCTAGAGCATAGGAAGCATCTCAAACTTGGGGGGTACGACGCTTCGAGGCCACTTTTTCCTTTAGAAAAAGGGGCATTTTTCAGAAAGAAAAGGGGGCACTTCTTTGTTTATTGCAAAATCTTTGGGAGGGGGCACGTGCCCCCAATGCCCCCGATTCCTACGTCTGTGCATCCATCCCATCCCATCTTATCCCATACCATCCTATTCCATCCCCTCCCAGCCCATCCCCTCCCAGCCCATCCCATCCCCTCCCAGCTCATCCCATCCCATTCCATCCCATTCCTTCCCCTCCCAGCCATCCTATCCCATCTCATCCATTCTATCCTATCCTATCTATTTCATCCACCCTTTCCTATCTCATCCCATCCCATCCCATCCCGTCCCATCCCATCCCGTCCCATCCCATCCCATCCCATCCCATCCCATCCCATCCCATCCCATCCCATCCCATCCCATCCCATCCCATCCCATCCCATCCAGTCCCATCTACCTGTCAATTCGCTTGTCCGTCCATCCTTCCGTCCATCCATCCATTCATCCGTCCATCCATCCAATTCATTCAATCATTCATCGATTCATTCTTTTATTCTGTAGTGCAAAAGATTCTTAACAGGACATACAGGTCATGTGTTGATTAAAGCCAACGAAAACCGACACAAGAATGCTAACAAAGTAACAACAAGCTCATCTGAGTGAGTAAAAGCAGAACAGCCCCCGTTTCAAAAATCAATGCTCCACATATATCAAGGCAATAATATTGCCTAGTATATTGTGCAATAGTAAACATGGTCAAATCCTTTTCGAATTTAAGTGAATGAAATCAGACACTCCATTCCGAAATCATACAGGACTTACACGAGAAACCCCTTGAGTCGACATTAAAAAGTGGCCTAAAATCTACCTTAAACGAAAGAATTTTACTCCTTGATTTCCAAAAGTAATTTTTGAAGGTTTCATTCTGATAAACCTTTTATTATTTTGTATTTTTACAAACATGGGCACTCTTTGTAACAGAAACATTTGTTGGTTGAAACGACAGTACAAAGTGGTCAGCGATTTGCAGAGAGTGAAGTTTTAACAACGTGCAGCCGCTGCACTATCCTTTCATTCTTCAGATCAGCCTGACTTACAAGGCTTCAATCAATTTCATGCTGCATGAAATGAAACAAAATTTCCTTCAGAAGTCCAACGAGTTTTAAACCCCCCCCCCTTGACGAATGAAGCTATGATCGATCAAGATCTCCTTTGTATATTCTACTGGTTTGTGCTAATTTGCTTCATCCAATCAATCAAGGTCATAGGGAATCACTCAATGATGCATTTAGCGCCAGTGAAAAGCAACTTAGGAAAAAGGGGACAAAGACTGCCGGAGCACTAACGTTAGTTAAGTTTTAATAGATGGGGTTTAACTTAAACATCATGTTTCCTTTTCCGAAAAGGTAACTTTCGATCATTCTATATTTCAGACAAAGCGTGTGAAATTCAGCATTACCGTGCCGAAAAGAAAAGACACTTTGGCGATGTCACAACAGACCATTTCACTTGGTTCTGACCAATGGCTCTCTGCGCACGGAATGGCATCATATAGTCATGTACCACGTTACTTCAGAGAACGGCAGCTGAGCAGACTTACACCAAGTACCGATGAAATCTTGTGCTATGTACAACAACTAGAACATGACAAATTCTTAGAAGATGAATTTTATAGTAAACTGGAGAATTTAGCAAGTGCCACACGGAACCAAAGAATGTTTCGAGAGTAGGTCAAAATTAGAGTTGTGGATATCGGTGGAGGAGAGAAGCTTCCTGCACGAATCAGTAATGCGAAGCTTAGGTGCAATATGGGCTTACTTTAGCTTTACTACTTCCAAGGTAAAATAATTCAAGACTACAACAAAAGTTTATGGCTGTTTACCACCACCTAAATCTTTTACCACTTAAGTTCTCTGCTAAAGTACGCGAATCAGAGCTAATTGGCCTATTTTGGTAGAAATCTCCGTCAATACCAGCAAAGAGGCAATAAATGAGATATCTATTTTCAAAAGTTAACTACGTTTGGCCAAAGCGATTTTCGAAGCATATCGAATAAATCAGCTTTTGCCTTGATAAAATTTGAAAAATACTAGGTCTTACTACATTCTGTTTGCTAGAGGTCACCAATTGTGTTGTTTTTTAATTTGCTAAAAGCTCTTTGATATACCAGCGAACAAGGACATACTTTGTAAGACAATAGCATCAGTTGCTTTTGTTGACACATAAATTCAAAGAGATTTGCGATTGCAGACAAAGGAAATTCATTCAAGCAGAAATTCAAAACAAACAAAGTCGCAAAGTTTCTCTGAGACCCGCAAAGTTTCTCTCGCTGGTTGTGCATTCAAGAAATGGCTTTTAAGAGCAAACATGAGCGTATTTTGAAAGAAGGAGGATATATCTAAATATCTACCACGGAAATTTTATTTGTTTGGTATAGGAACCGATTTGGAGGCGATTCAACTTTCGTATTTTTAGGGCGTGATCAAAGCACTTACTGCTGGGCTTCTGAACAACAACAATAAAGTGCCCGTGGTAGATTTTTAGATATTTCCTCCTTCTTTCAATATACGCTTATGTTTGCTCTTAAAAACCATTTCTGGAATGCACAACAAACGAGATAGCTACCAGGGTTTCAGAGAAACTTTGCTGCTTTGTTTGTATTGAATTTCAGCTTGAGAGAATTTCCTTTGTCTGCAATCACAAAGCTCATTCACTTAAGGTGTCAACAAAAGCAACTGATGCTATTGTCTTACAAAATCTGCCCTTGCTATACCAGCGAAGTATCAGTTTTCAAGTTTGATTTGCGAAATTTACATCACTGGACCTAACCAAATTTGAAAACGCTTTTCTACGACACGCGGCGGTCCGCCTGCCGTCCGCCGGTGGTCTTTAATTTCATTATATATGAAGCCGTTGGATATAATCTGTAACATATGAATCACGGGGGAGGGGGGTTCTGCATTCCATAGTAGGGACCTTTAGCAAGTAGAACGGCGACTGCAACGACAACGCCAATGTGCCCTTTGTTTCCGAACTTCGGCTTGAAAAGACTCTTTGTTTTTCGTTCGAATATGCTTCCCTTGAGAGTCTGTGAAGTTTTCCTTTTCAATTGCACAACTTGGAAATCTTACTTCTAACGTGCTTTTCTTCAGATCTGGATCTTCAAAGTGAAACTCAGTCATTTTAAATTTTAGTAATCAAGGAAACAGAGCGTTGCGTTCCGAAGTATTTAGATGAAGAAGGAGATTTTGTCTCGTCTTATTTTAGAACATGTGAAGATAACGTGGGAAACTATACTCAGTTTGTATCATACAAGATGACGTTCTGGCTGGCGTTGCCGTCCTGGCTGCTAAAGGTCCCTAGTAAAGGTACCTGGGGATGTGCCATCGTAAGAGTATGCTTTTAGTAAATAAGTAATGAATTATTCGGAATTCTAATTTTTAATTTATAATTTTTCGGACTTCTAATCCAGCCAAGGGTATACTTTTTGGCAATTTTAGTCAATTTTAGTCTGAGCAAAGGTATGCCTTTTGGTAATTTTGCACAGGGGGTACTCCCTAATTTTCAATACTCCATGCCACTATTTCTTTCCTGACCCCTAAATATTAAGCCTAATGTTTTGGGGACCCCAAATATTGAGTCTAATATTTTGGAGACCCGCACCATATTCCACGATTCTTCCTTTTTCAGATTTGTGGACCCAGAACATAAATTTTTGTCCATGTTGTAATTCATAGTCCCCAAATATTGATTTAAAGTAGAATTTCGGACTCCAAATATCGGCATGGACCCCGTATTGAAAGTTATGGAATACCCCCTCCCTTGGCCAATTTTTGGTCAAATAAATGTCAATCTTCGGTAATTCCTGTAAATATAAATAACATTATCTCATAATGTTGACGAAGTCTTACGGCTGATAACATTTATGCTTAGGGAGTAACTTGAGTCGTAGAATGATGGAGACGTGCCGCCCAACTTTTATGGAAATGGCCATCATTAGGAATTCTCGCTCAATTTTCATACCTATTCTTTAGTATTTTGATGACAAACCTATTGAACACGCCAGAAATCAAGTTTTATTCCACTGTCAACACAAAATCATGACGATAAAGCTACCACCAGTGAAGTTTTGAGAAATGAGAAGCATTCTTTGCCAAAACGAAATAGTCAAAGGATCCCGTAAGGTTCTTACTATGATTAAAAAAGCTAACCAAAATGCGACGCTTTTCTGATAATTGTTGAGTTACATTTTGGGACGTATATTTCGGAACCATTTGTGGTTTACTACCCAGCCATATTGGTGGCACGTTCCTGTTGCTCTATATGGAAGTTACCATCCCTGCCGTTAACACCGGTTTTTGTATGAAGCATTGTACATATGTAGGACTAGGTATTTTATACAAGGGCCTAATGTTTAAACTCTGTAAATTTTTTTTATTTATACAGCTGAGGTTTGTAAATTTGAGGGGTAGAAGCTGTGAATTTCGAAGTAATTTGCGGGAATATTGTAAAATTAATATGAAGACTGCTGCTATTCCTGTGTTGTATCTTCTCTATTTACAGAAGTATCCGAATCATCAAGTCAATCGTACCAGAGGTACCCTGACCATTTATGAAAGGGAGTCCACTTCGAATTCGAGCTTGAAGATATTTTTCGAAGCAAGTACAGCAAAGTGGCCTTTGTGTGCGACAGAGTGACGTTGATTGTCCGTTTTAGCCAAAGCGTAAAAGCAAGAATAGTGGAGCACAGCAGGAAAATTCTTTTTTTAGAAAATAGCTTTGTGTGGATGGATTTGTGACTTTATCAGGCAAAATACTACTATCTGCCATCGATCTCCCAAATTGGCTGCATTTTTGCCGTGCATCTTTTCCAAGCTTTCATTTATGTCAAATTTGTAAAGGTTTCTCGTTTTTGTGAGTTTACACGTGAAATCCTCAAAACTGTAAAGAACTGAAAGTTGATGAATTTGTGAGAAGTAAAAATGACAAGACTATACCATAAAAGGCAGCCTGATAGCCTCTTGGTCTGGTGAACAGGCTAAATAAAAGGAGGCATTTCGTGTATTTTGTGGGCCGGAAGGGTACTGGTCCTTTTCAAGTGCCGGTTATGGAAAGAGGGCAATTTTTTGAAGGCATCCTGTCAGACACCCGCCAGTAACGACCCAGCTAAAACATTGCCCTGCTAGATTGTAGGATGACCCGCCATGAAATTCGATTCCCCGCCTTGTTTTCGTTGTTTCCCCGTTGACATAATACGAGTTCCATCAGAGATAACAGCCTAAAATTTCATTTCCCCGTCATGATGTATCTAATCCCCGCTGAATAGGTATATTTTCGTTATCTCACCACTGTATTTTCAACGGCATTTTCTTACAGCCGATTGTTATTTCATTGTACTCAGTGCTCAGGTATATTTAGGATAGGGGTGCTTAGGCTGGGGTACCAAGCATCAACGCAAACATAATTTCTGGCATAAAGATAGACCCCAAAAATATTTTTCTGATCCAGAATATATACCCAAATGTCATAAAGTCGGTATCTTAGATCTATGAAGATATTCATGTGTCATCTGTATGAGGATATTTAAGTATTTTGACTTTAGTAATGTTACTTTACTTTAGATTTTGTTTGTAAGATATGCTTTTTCTCAATTTCCTTACTTTAACCCATATTTGAGACCCAATAAATAATACAGAACTTCAGAAATGATACTTCTACCCAATTTCTTCTAAGGCAGGCTATCTTTTCTTGGGGGTTGGGGTTGTAGAGCAGGGTGATGAAATTATTTGGAGTGCTGGAGTGTACACTGAAGAGCCTGCCTCCACTGGCTCTCCTTCGCAGCAGACAGTAAGGTCTGCACGCAAGTAATGTCATACATGAAGTAACGCGACTCCAACTTGACATTTGGAGTAAAGTCAGGAAGCCGACAGAGCCTGTGAAACCAAAGGCCTGAAAAGAATTTTCTCACAGCTTTGTCAGGATGATAAAAGCCATTTTGGTATTCAATAACCATGGCAAGCCAAGGCTATCCAAGTTCTTTACGCATTATGTGAGTATGTGCTTCGAAAACGACCCGTTTTGGGTGTAAAAAGTAGCCTGTAGGCCCAAACACAGCTTGTACGCAGCGCAGTCCACTCCAAACTGCGCAGTCCATCAATTGAGATTTTGACTTGATTGAGATCTTTAGGCCAGTATGGAATGTAGGATTTTGTGCACAACACAGCACAACCGAAGATTATGGTTGTGCACCTGACGAGTAGAGTGAGCCAATAATGGAATATCTTTTGTGCACCTAGGCTAAGCCAAAAATTAGAGGTTGTGTACCACTAACTTGTGCACTTGAGGAAGCCTTTGTGTCCGGCACATGTGCAGTGCACATCGCCTTCATTCCATGTGGGCCCTACTCTGGACCAGACTGGAAAGTGAAAGTGAAGTATGGTTTTTCAGCACCAAGCGCTGGGATCACAGAAATATAGCAGTAGCAGACCTAATTGAGTCCGCGACCCCCGTTATGACCCTCAAGTGGTGAAGCAATTTTGGTTGATAATATCCCTAGGGACAACTGCACTTTAGCAGACAGCTTTATGTCATGTCTCTCAGGAACTAACCCTAACCTAACCCTACTAATCCTAACTTAAACCTAACTTACCCAAACTGATCCTAAGTAACCCTAACTAACCCTAAACTAACCCTAACTAAGTTAACTAACCCTAACTTATCCTAAAGCCCCATTTCCAAAACCTAACTCTGACCCTAAACCTTACACCATGACACATAGTGTGCCAATTTTGAAAGCCGGTCCGCTAAAGTGCAGACTAGCCTATCCCTCATCTTACATAGACCAAAAAATTCAGAAAATACTACCTAGTAAAGAGAAAGGTTGGGAACGAAATTTCCACATTCCATCCTGGTTGATGAATTACCTTTTATTAAGATTTGAATTCCATTTCTCAAACTGTAAATTATCAATTTTTGTAAATAGGTTTTAACATTATGGTTTTTGTTGTAATTAGGTTTGAAGTATATATTTATATATTTTTTGTAGATTGTAAATGTTTTTAACGGAGGGCCCCTTGAAAAACAACTAGGACAACCCACCCTAAATGAAGTGAAATAAATGAAATGTAAACTTCAATGCCACATAAATCATGGACCAGAAAGGAACTTGGAATTCTCGACTCCCATACAGACCCCTTACAGGAGTTTTTCTAATTGTTTGGTCTTTTGTGATTTGTGATTTTACCACAAAAAATTTTCTCATCTAAGTTAGCCTTTGCCTGATAAGTTAACATTTTGGTTTTGAAAACAGCTTGCATACTTTTTATTGTTCATAGCTCGCTAAAGGTGTAAACTTTTTTGACTCACCCAGCATACTAATACTAAATACATTTGTTCTTAAGTTGATTAACTGTTGATTTTGTTTATACCTAGAGTGAGGATATGAAACAACAGATAATAAGAGAAACATTTCATCTTGTATCAAAAAGAGATGATGCAGTCTGCAACTTTTTAGAAGGAGGATCGTAAGTCTTATAATTCTCTTTTAATTTTCATTTAAGGCTATGATATTGACCTTGCCCATATTAAAATGAAGTTCCTGCCAAAGGATTTTTGTTTAGAAATATTTACAGTCTTTCATATGGTTCAAGAATTCTTTCATAATTTAAAATATTTTTTTCTATCCATAAAATATTATGACATAGGCTTCATGCTACTATCTTGAAATAACTATTCAACACTATAGGATGATGCCAGCACCACGGTCATAACATAAAGATATGGAACTAGATTAACAACTACGATACAGTTTGCTAATTATGGTTTTTGCAAATTACTATATACAGTACTGCTACAATATCTAAGACAAAGACAAAAAATATTAAAGTTGAAAACAATGGTCACAAAAACAACACTACGATTTACAGGATTCTTGTTATGTTCGTGTTCACAAGGATTCAGAAACTTGAAAAAGAACTGTGATACAAAATCTACACTCAGCTATGTCTAGGCCCTTTGTTTGATTTTTTCAAAAAATTCCTAAAAAAATCAGGAGTATTGAATCATCTGAAATCCATTGTGGAAGTTTATTACTTATATCCATGATTCTTTGTAAATTATGCCATAACAAGAATTTTCAGAAAAAAATGAGGATGCTACATTAATTTATGGTTAAAGAGTTGAAAACATTGGGAATTCAGGAAGGGTCTTGAGAAGAACATGTTAGACATTGGTACCCATACAACAGTAGCAGCAGTGGGTACCATTATCTACAGTAAATGCAAATGATATGTTAGGATATGTGAATACTTGATTTCAATTTCAAACTAATTCTACTACCAAAACTATTGTGGTTGATTTTGAAATCTACTTCAAAATTTCTGCTATTAAACAAGATATTTGCTAGTTGGTTTTATATCTAAAGAGCAGTAGCTGATTCAATAGGAATTGTTTTTTATTATTCACACAGATGTTGCAGGTATTCCTGGAACTTTACAGCATTACTAGACTGATCATTCTAATTCATTGTCATGTCATTTTAGGCTGATTGGTGGCTCTGATTACAGACTCATATACAGACATTATGCAACACTGTACTTTGTCTTCTGTGTGGATTCATCTGAAAGTGAACTAGGAATATTGGATCTCATCCAGGTATGTTTTTATCAGATTCTAGTGACTGTCAAGAGGATGATGGCAGGAGTATCTAAGGTGCTGGGTACTGGCCACCAAAGAAAAAGTTTTGGGACACACCCTTTTCTATTGGACCATGCCCTCAAATTCATTGGTAAAACACTTCTTTAGATGGGAACACTCTCCTATACACATTGAAAACATAATTTTTGATGGAAGATCTTTGTATCTCATGAATAAAGACCAAGTCAAGAATGATGATGGGCCTTCGGGCTGGAAATATTCCTCCAGGAAATTGAAATCAAAGAAAGAATGCGTAATGTGTATCTTTCCGGGACCCTTAAGGCCCTGAGCCCCCTGGTAACTACCCTGGCTGCCCCCCATCTTGACAGTCCTGCTGGGCACTGCAAGGAGTTAATGTGTTACAGAGGACATTTTTGAGGAATAGAACACAGAGATTATCAATTTTTCTCCTAACATTTTCCCACTATTTTCTTTAATTTTCTGTTTGAATTAGTACTGTTTTTCTTCTCCAATGGTCCTCTGTTATGACATTAACAGTACAGGGCACTGGACAATTTGGTGCCAAGTACTGCTGCTGTGATACTGTGGTGCATTTTACTTGTCACTATCCTATGTCAATTATAAAGACCTCAAAGTACATTGAGTTAGTAAAAATACATATTGTTTGAAGGCTGCTCTCCTCTAAAGATCAAAGAATATCATTCATATGAATATCAAAGCATAAATTATGAACCACAGACTTTTCCTTTAATATCTCATTCCATGGCTGATATCAGGGCTCAAAAATGCTTTCCTTCCTGGTAGCAAGCCAAGTACCTTCGTTACTTTGTACACACTTTCTTCTCCTTTCCCAATAAACACTATCTTCTCTTTTCCCTTTTCTACCTTTCTCTCCTTCTTTCTTTCCCCTTCCTTCCGTTTGTTTTCTTTCCTTCCTTTCCCCTTCCTTCCTTCCTTCCTTCCGTTCGTTTTTCTTTGCTTCCTTTCCCCTTCCTTTCTTCCTTCCAGGGAAATTTGAGCATTTCAGCTACCTTCCTGGTAGCACTGCAACAACCCTACTTCGGTTTTTTTAACCCCGGCTGATATGTTCAATTAAGACGACGCTCACATTTGGAAAACGGTGAAAAATGTGATCCTTGCAAAATTTGGGCTAGCATTCACACGATACTGGCTCAATTTGAAAACAACAGATGATTCTACGGTAACAGAAATGGTGCAATGTCTCTAAGACCTTAATGGCTAAAGAAATGTTCTTACACCTTAAAATTAGGTTACCCTCACTTTGAAGGCGTTGTAAGGTGTTCTTCTTTCGTCATTTTGAGTGCTCGTGTGACACTGTGTTCAAAGTGTGCCAGTTAGAATTCCGTTGACAAAATCTACCGTTTTCAAAATCTGCTGGCAAAAAATTGCGGTTTTCGTGTCAACGGGAGGCCTATCCATCACATTTTTCACCATTTTTAAATGTGCCAGCATCGTGTGAAGGCAGTCTAATTTTAGCAGTTTTCCATGCTGAAACTGGTAACTCCATTCTGACTTTTTAATCAATATTCTGAAGAACGGCCTTTCAAAACGCCTTGCAATGGCCTAAAGTCACAATCAAATTTCCCTTATATATCCCTCTGCCTTACAGTGATGACTTAAACTTGCTTGGTATGTGTTATCCCTTATGAAGAATGAGGAGGTCTTCTCTAGTAATGTAAGAAACTCATTTAGAGGGATTCAAAAGACGGGTTGCCCAAAGACGGGTTGTTGTCATTTCTGTGAGGCATAAAAGCCGAGGAAATTTGTTAAAAATTTTCAGCCATTTGACAGATTTTGATGGTTTACCTCTTTTCTAACTAATACTGCATTCACACTCACACAATTAAACTAGCTTTATTTAAACCAATTTAAATGTCAACCAATCAGATGACTGGATTTGTTGCATTGACCAATCAGAAGGCCCTATTTGAAAACCTTGTTTAATTTAAGCTGGTTTAACTTGCAGTGTGAATGGGGCATAAACGAGAGGGAAATCATGCTGAGACAAGGTGTTTGTTACAACAACATCCTCAACTTGTAAAGTCTTCCAAGGATGAAGCGAGTGGACGTTCTTTGTATCTTCCCTATTCCATCAGTATCTTTGATGAGATGAAGGTTCTACACAGCAGAAGAAAATACTCATATTTTGATTACACTAATGCTAGATAAGTTCAGTGGATGACATGATGCTGGATCTTAGATATCTTTTCAGGCATTTTACTGTGAAGTTTGCTTTCTTTGATAGTTTGGTAAGATGCGACTCAATCCATCGAAAATTGAAAAATGCCTGGAAGTCAAGTTGTAATCTTGCCATTCAACACTTCACTGATTTTTAGTTTTTTACCACAGTCATACGTTTTGAGTTCAAAGCAAAGTAATAAAACTGCTCCACCCGGCAAACGTCGTTTCATGTGTCAGCCATAGCACTAGGAACGGATAATTTTACCTGTAAAACGTATCATCTTCGTCGAAGCCAAAATAAGATACTTCTAGTCTAGATCAAGTTTCCAATAAAGAACGTGTATTTACCTCAATTCCAGGTTGTTCCAAGTAGGAAAGTAAGTTTCAAGTTGCGTTTATATTCAGTAGCCGGTGCATCCTGTGTTATTTTGTAAGCAATCGCATTATTGCTTCTGTTACTTCATTTTATTCCAAGCACATGAACTTTCTTGGATCGATCAGCTAATCTCACTGTAACGATTCAGATTTGCAGTAACTAATGATTGAACTTCAACAGATATCTACAGTACCAAAATGGTTTAACGTCCGTCTGATGTCACACTTGTGACCAGATGAAATGGTTCTTTGCCAAATTTCGTTTTTGTAGCTTTGTCACCCGACTTATTGTTACGTCAGATTTGTTTATTGTTTATTTCGGTTGTTCTGATTGGTTGGTTGCTTGATTACATCAGATTAATAAACAAAGCTTTTACTTGCATTTGGGCCCCGTTTACACTATACCGGATAGCTATCGTCGCATCTCGTTGCGAGTGACCTTTATCGGATAGGGCAGCCGTTTACATTATACCGGATAGCTATCGTTGTGTCTTAAAGTCCATGCCAGTTAGGCCTTGTGTTTATATTACAATAGAGCAATCCAGCATTATTTCTTAACCTTTTGTTTTTCAATTCAATCGTTTTTCATTGTTCTCAAAGAATAGAAATGTGGTTGTAAAACGAAACGTACCGTTTAAATCATGCCGAAACCATGCCGGAGTGATTTTCATATCACCTACGAAGCGACGTGATTTTCGCTCAGATTTGTGGAGCATCATGTATCGCAAAGCTCTCGTGTGATGTGAACAGCACTCCTATCCGATACGAAAGTTGCGGTAGGACGATAGCTATCCATTATAGTGTAAACAGAGCCTTAGATTTACCGTTCGGGTCCTACTTGGTTTAGTTTCGCATTTTTGCTGCACTTTTAGTACCTCAGGGCATGTTCATATGGAGAAAGTTTCCCCGGCATTTTCCCGTTTCACCGGGAAAATCGCTCAGCCGAGATCCTGTATCATATAGCTTTACCACATAAGATATCACAAGCATTCACATGAGAAAACTTTTCCCCGGCTAGCCGAGATCTCGCTTGAATTCTACCGGGATCCCGCCTTGCCGAGGAAATATTTTCCCATATGAACACATTTTCCTGGCTAGGCGGGGAAATCTCTTTGTCTATGGTTAATCCTTTGGCGCCAGAGACAAAGCACTATTGTTCTTTATCCCGGCTTGCCGGGGAAACTTCTCTTATGAAAGGTCAAACAATATTACCTCGGCTGAACGATTTTCCCGGTGAAACGGGAAAATGCCGGGGAAACTTTCTCCATGTGAACAGGTCCTCAGGTAGGTTGGTAGGTAAAAATTTGTCACGAAATATATAAAATTTACAATGGTAAAAAGGAAGAATACGTAGATAAATGAATTATTTACTTTACGATTTACACAGCAATTGGTTAAGTACAAGTTAAAAAGACCCCTAATTGAAAGTGGCAGGGATAGCATTAAAGTATCGAGTTGACCTTATTTCCATAATGATCCTCTTAGAGGTGGTTGCAAACATGTTAAACATTATGATTTATGTGCTTTTGGATAAAGGATAATTTAGTAAGGCCAAATCATGAATGTGACAGGATGTGCAGTTTTAGTAGAACACATATATGTTTTTCTTCTCTCTGTATATTTTGGAGAACTGGAACGACGACAACAATATCAGTTAAATTCTGTGAGATTAGCGTAAAGTTCAGGTCGATATAGAGTGAGGTTATATGTGTCCATTGTTTCCGTACAGTATACCTTGACAGAGCCGATGTCTTTCTAATGAAAGATTTTTTTTATATATGCATCTAAAATTTTACAATACAAGTTACGTCTACATCCTACGATACTTTCTAATTACTTTACAAACTACACAAACACTACAGGGACAGGACCACAAGGAGCAAAGGACAATGACTACCCTGTGGCCATTAACATAAAGACATGCAAATATTAAAAACTAAATGAATAACTACAAAATACAAAACATACGATTTAGCACTATACACATTAACACTCGAATCCGTTTCACATTGTATGTCAGGCCAGCATAGGAGAAAGATGCTGAACAACAGGAGCACAGGACGAGAGAACAGCAACGACAGCAATTGCTACCATCACTGATCCTCCCCCAGAGTCCCCATCCCTCAACACACTGCGCATATGCTGTCAGGCCAAGGTTTCTGGTTGTCATACGATAATCTGAACTACTTTGGATTAGTATCAAGAAGTTTCCATTGGCAATTCATTGCCTAACATTAAATGTGAAACAGACTCACAACAACAACAAAAATGAGGAAAAATCTACATAGCGGTTGTGTGGCGTAAAGGAAAGTTTGCGGTTATCCAAGCCGACCTGTTGTATGGATGAAGTTTAAAGTATGTTCCAGTATGGTCCTGTTAACGTCATTAGGAAGATTCCGGAGAAGTGAGAGACATCAGTAATAGTGCTATTTGTGTTATCAATTATGAACAGGTAGTTTGTTGGGGATACGAACAGACAAAGTTGTGAGCCTCGAGCAATCCCCGAAAAAGGGCTCCAGATCGCATGGGCAGTAACGATTTGCTTCGTTGACGTATTATGCAAATCAGCTTGACCGTCGAGAAACATAGATCGAAACAAAAAGAACGATGCACATGGCAACGTGGGCCCCATCGTTGATTCGCTCTCAACAAAGCTGAAACACAATTGGTCTGAACAATAAGGTCAGCACTTCATCCCCCCCCCCAACAATACTTAAATGATACGAACTGCCTTTTGAACAGGTATCCGAATGAAGACTTACGTTTAGAAGCAGCTCATTGGCATGTCAGAGCTACTTGAACACAAAGCGAAACGATCATTTTTTAAATATATCATTTTCCCCGTCGGTAGATTGAACATTTTAGAGATAACGAAGCGCTCATAATTTCGGTTCTGTGTTGGTTTTTGATTACAAAGTCCAACTTTGTAATCTAAGAGGCGGCTCGAGGTCAGTAAGTAAGAAAGTAAATCTTCCTCGTTAATGCAATTGATTACAACTCCTTGTCAAAATGAACCATTGGGCCTAAACAATCTATTTCTTCTCAACTCAGGTGTTCGTCGAAACTTTGGACAAATGCTTTGAAAATGTCTGTGAACTAGATCTCATCTTTCATGTGGATAAGGTAAGAGAATTTATTATCGATTATTTTGAAATAAACATCTTATCTTTATGTATCTTCCTTATTTTGAACCAGAAAATTTCCCCCATTCAAAATTTCGTACTCTCGAGTACCGAATAATCGTCCCCCCCCCGCTTATTAATTTTTGAAAAATTTTTCAACCCCCCTACTCTTATTCCGACCCCCCTTTTATTAATTTTTGGAAAAATGAAATGATATTAGACAATTTCTGAATAAACGCAAGAAAAATTCTCAAGAAGTGCATTCAACAGAACCAAAGTTCAAAAGTAAATGTATCGGTAACATCACCGTTCACATAAATATATAACAGATACGTGTTTACCTAAGAAAAGGGCTATTTTCTATTTCTCCAAGCACCCCCTCCCGATTATTCCAGCCCCCCGATTATTGTTATATCGAACCATTTCCAACCCCCCGATTATTCTCACCCCCCGTTTATTCCGTACTCGAGAGAAGCACCAAGAGATTTGGATGAATTCAGACTCTACCTAAAAGCTGAAAGACCGAATTATTTTTGCGATTTTTGCGCTTTTTGTGAGTACTGAAAACAGAAGTAAATTTGACTCTTCATAAACTTTTGGTTTGGAATTGCCTTACGCAGGGCTTGAAACACTTGATCAAAGCTTTGGGCATTGCCTCACACAGAGCAGCTAGCAAAGGCAATAACCTCTTCTCTCAGCAGTTCTAAGAAATATATCTTCAAGCAAATGTGTAGATGATATTTCTCGCCCGTAAAAAATTTTCACCGTCTGAATTGCTCAATGCGAGGAATTTCTCTTGATTTTATCAAGTATGAAATTTTCGCAAGGTTGAGTTTACCTATATTTCCAGTACTCATGAAAACGTGGGAAAAATTGCTCAAATTTTCAGTTTCTCGACTGTCAAGTAAATGCGATTCATTTTAATCCATGAAGTACACTATGTGCAATGAATTTCGAAATTGGGAAGTGTTTCCTGGCTCACCTGGTATACTTGATGAGTAAACAAGGGTGTTAGGACATGGATGTTTTGTAATTAGAATTCAGTTCATTTAGACCAATCAAGTTGTCTTGGTGCTATGAATTTTCAAAGGTAGGAAGTTTTTTCTGCTTCACCCAGTTTTCTTAAACTGAGATTCAAATGTATTTACTATGCTTCATTGGAAAGCAGAAAGGTCTTGTTTGGATTGCTTTTGGGCAGTAAAATTGCCTTTAAAACTGCACAGTCATTCAATATTCAAATCTTATTGCTTTTCAAACTTTGAACTGCTTCGAGGCTCTTAGCCACATCCTGTGATTGACAAGCAACTGCAATTTTTGCATATCTGTATTTTGCGAAGTTGTGAAATCTTTTATTCATTGCAGGTTCATCATATTTTAAATGAAATTGTAATGGGTGGAATGGTATTAGAAACAAACATGACAGAAATATTAACTCATATTGAAGCACAAAATAAACTTGAAAAGCAAGAGGTGTGTAGTTTTCTTTTTTGTTTGTTTAAAGCTCGACGCTCAATCAATTAATCAATCAAGGTCGACCATTAGCATGCACTTGGGCTTCCATTGCGATTTCCTAGGAAGTACAGGGTGCTACTTCATACGCGGTCCTCGCAGCACTCTGCTACCTCAGATGGGTTAGTTATATCAATTAACATTTACATGTTGATCTGTGTAACATTAGAATAGGCAAATGTTGTTGTCAAAATCTGTTGTTATGTGATACGCCAGTGTCACATCCAGTATCCTGCAGCCGACGTTTCAAAATAACTCTGGCAGGGTGGCTCCCGGGTGCCAGTCTGTTAGAAAGCGGCTTAGTGGTGTACCGGACATTCGGCTAGCCGGATAATCCGGTCGGATTTTCAGTTTTGCCGGATATCCGGTTCCGGCCGGATCTTCAACATGTTTAGCCGGATTTTATAATTTTCTTTAAACTTGAGAAAGAGATATAAGCTGTTCTAGAAAAGTTGAATATGACCTAAATTTGAAAAAAGTCCAGGCCTGCTACTAAAATGTGAGATCATCAGGTCGGTCACAAAGAATACTTTTAATGCAGTCACTCGAATATTTCGCAAACAAAGTTGATCAAAAGTAGAATAGATTCGAACAACATTGATTTTAAACGTAAAATAGTATCTATCTACCAACAAGGAAAATATCTAGCATAATAGCATAATGGACTTCTAGTGCAAAAGACATCTGCCAACAATCGGGCATTCAATGTCAGGGTAGTTTGGAAAGAATGGTTGTTAAATAGCTGTGTTATCTGGGAAGTTTAATGTGGTTTGCAAAATAGTTTTGTGTTTTTATCAGTTATAATTAGAATGTTTTTGGTTGATATTGATATTTTGGCATGACTTAGTCGGTACGTAGCCCTGTATAACAAAGAAAACGAAGTCTTCTGTGGTATACAACCACAGGGAGCCCCCTTAAAATGTAGCGAAAGCCAGACATAATGCGTCCTCTACCCGTCCTTTACCAGTGAGACACATCTAGCGAGCGCAGCATTCAAAGGCTCAAATGAAAACGCCCTGAATTCAAGAATGTTACCTTCTGTGTTCTGATTAGAACAGGATACATCCATTGTTTTAGTGAGGAATTGAGGTCTGGGCTGGTTAGTTTCTTGAATTTTAGAACGCTTTTATTTGCTGCCAAAAGTTTCTAGTAGGTTTCCTCTTTTCATAGTGCCGGAAGAACAGAGCTGATCTATTCCATTAGAAGGGCTTGCAAATTACTTAGTATGGTCTCAGGATATAAGTTGCTGTTGCTGCACGGTGTCAAAACATTAAGACTGGAGTGACCGAGAAAATTTAAAACTGCAAATTACAAAAGTTTCTTAGCTTTTTAAATCCAGGTAGCATGGTTTCTTAACTTTCGAAAAAAGTGAGGTTTCCGTTTTTGATAGGCTGTTTTGTTACATAATTACTAGCAATGACGATGTGACAAATGCCACCGCAAATTTTTTCACAATAAAACAACTGGATATTCTATGGAACAATCCCAGCAACGCTCTATTCCTTAACAAAAAATTGCTGCGGTTTGTCAATGGCAACATTAATGATCAAAGGAAGGCCTTTGTCTGCTGAAGCTCTAGATAAGATCTTAAACAAAAAATACCTGCACCAGGATGAACTGATCCGTAGGTGGACCACCCTATCCTTTTATGGTTCTCTACTACTTACATCAATGTGAACAAATCCGGCCGGATTTTCGTAATTTTGGCCGGAAAATCCGGTTCCGGCCGGATTCTGAAAACCCTGATCCGGTACACCCCTAAAGCGGCTGCCCGTGTTTGTCCAAGACTGCTTATTTGGTTATCTGCAGCTAACCTACACATCTGCGGGCCGTCCCACCATTCACAACTTAGAGAGTGTGCGGGGTGAGTGGCCGAGTGGCTTATACAGTCTTCGTCAGGTGACTGAAGTTAAGCTTGGTCGAATGAGGTCAGATTTCGGATGGGTGACCACTGAGGCCTGACCTCGCAACTCACCTCGCCGTCCTTCGGAAGGGACGTTAAACTAGGGGTCCCGTGCCTGGATGCGGCATGCACAGTGGGCCTAAATTAGCTTTAAGTAGCTAGAAATCCTGACAAGCCCACTGAAAAAAAATTGAAAACAAACAGAGACCCTGTGAATTGGAATGGTCTCTCAGCACCACAGGCTCTCCTTTTTTCTTGTTTCACCCAGTTTATTCCAACGCCCTTGTTTGTTTGATTTAGGACATCTCGCCCCCTCTTATTTGATTCCATTACTCGCCTTTTACAGTAAGAACCCGCATGAAAGAAGCTGCAGCTGTTAAGACCCTCCAGGTTGATTTTCGGCCAATGAGGCACCTCATTTATAATAACCACTGCAGCCTAGCAAATGACGCAGGTTCTTTTACAAACGATGACTAAGGATTGAAACACTTGTGCAAGCATCCTCTGTAAATCATCCAGCGACTTTAGCATCATCGAAAATCATTTAAACAGTGATGTCGAAAGTTTGGCAGCCTTTTTTTGTGAACATGAACTGATAATTAATCAATGAAAGGAAATTAAAGGCGATGCTTTTTGGAGCATCAAAGCGAATAAACATCGTCAATGGAAGGCAGTTCAACATCAAAGTTGATGGAAGCTGCATACATTGTACAACAAGCTACAAATACATTGACGTATCATTGGTCCCCTCTCTAAATTTTGAGTCACATTTTGATACAATTTACAAAACAGCAGGCGGTGGAGTAAATCTGCTTCATCATATTTGAAGTTCAATCGACTCAGCAACTGCCAAAAAGGTCTACCAGGTGAACCAGAAAAAGCTCCCACTTTTGAAGTGTCCTAGCACCGAGAGTACTTCACAGATTTGAATAATTTCAATTTTAGTTAAAGGCCGAAAGATTGAAGAATTTTTGAGATTTTATTCGTTGTCTTATGAGCACTAGAAATGTAGGTAAATGGAACTTTACAACAATTTATTGGGTGCAAAATGACTGAAGAATAGCCTATAACATTGATCAAATCATAATTGACTCCTCTCGCAGTTCAATAAAGAAAATGGTATTGTTCATGGTTGAGAGCTATCCACTGCACATTTATTTGCCATGAGACTGAAAATCTGTAGTATTTGTTTGAATATTGATGTCGTACAGCTCTTGTGAGCTGGAATGCCCATTGTGTATTATTCTCTGTGCGGAGAGTCCATTATGATTTGATCAATGTTGAAGTCTATTTTTCAGTCATTTTGCAAGCATGAATTTTTTAAAAGAATTCACCCACATTTCTAATGCTCATTAGACAGCAAGAAATTTACAAAATATACTTTGATCTTTCGGCTTTTTACTAGAATTCGAATCATTCAATTCTGTGAAGTACTCTTGGTGCTACGAATTTTTAAAGTGGGAACTTTTTTTCTGGCTCATCCGGTATAGAGCTATAATAATGCCTGTTTTCACATATTTTGGCTAATTGTCATCGGATGGTCGATTTTGAGACACGAAAAATTGAACAGCGTAGCAAGAATATCATAAAATCAAAAGCCTATCCGAGCACCGACCTGCCGATTCCTACCATTGAGTACGCAATAAAGACAAAAGTGTGCAGTTGTATTTGATTTCCTTTAAGGAAATGTGTATGACCCATTCAAAAATTACTTTGAAAGAAAGGAACTTGGTAGAAGTACAAGAATAGTAATGTAATTGTAACAATTCCAAGGATGAAAACAGAACTTGGTCATAAATGTTTTGAATGACTGCAGCGAACGTTCATCACACCGTTCCTATTTTAGGAAGACCGTCTTACTGTACGATCTTTCAGAAAGCATGCAAATGACCTTATATAAATTTATTTAAGGATGTAGTTTGGTTGTTTTTTTCCTTTTTGTTTTTATATTTTTTTAAAGGACAAGTCCGGGGTTGATAAAATCATTGTTAAAAAGCAACCTTACAAACTGCTTAACACCAATCGTGAGTTCTTTCCAAGTTTTGATGCCTCCAACTTTCATAAATTGGTTGACGAATCTTCGTAAGTTAAGCCAAATATCGTCGCCATTTTGTACTTTGTACGAGTTTGCGAAGGCGCGATAAGGAGGCTAGCAGTGTGAGTGGTATACCTTGCGTTCCTTTGGCAATCAAAACAATCATGATTGTATTGTTTGAGATTTTGACATTGTTTCGTTTCAAAGCAATTAGATCCAGCTGGCTGACTTTGAATGAAATCATGATCGCTTTGATCGCCAAAGGAACACAAGAATAACATTAACACATTTAGCAGCCTCGTTCAGGTTAACGTGAAGTGAGGTCATATAAAGTGACGTCATTTCGTACTTCTTAGAAGTTTGAAATATGCTGTTTAGCATATTAAAAGAAAAAAAAATTAAACAACTACTACACACCATTCACAACGCTGTAATCTCTTGAATAACCAACTATTATAACAATCCCAGACTTGTCCTTTAAACTCAAAGCATAGCAGTATGCTTGTCATACTTTTATAAAGATTCGTGTATTATTATTATTATTACTAACCCAGGTTTATGTGTTAAATAATCAAATCACATACACAGTTGTAAAGTATTAAGATGAATCATTTTCAACCAATTTCATAAATATAAGAATTTATTTTTCTTCCCACCAGTACTTATAATAGCAATACTATATAATTCAAGAGCTGATATAAGAACCTATTTGTAGTGTATCTTCAGTAATCTTTAGTCTATCTTAAATGAGACGTTACGCGCGAAAGGACGACGCAAACATGCCACAATGGAGCAAATTTAGTTGCTTCTTTTTGGAAATCTCAGACGTCTAATTTGAGATAAACTTTAAGTTCTTTTTTGTCTTTTTCATTTCATTTTCTATGTTAAGGCTGCGGAGTTGCCATTGATTTTTGCTCTCCGTGGCATTCATCGTCGTACTACCGGGTGTCTCAAAGAAAAGTACCCCCTTTTGACTGGAAATAGGAACGAAACGATAAGATATCATTACTCTCCGAGTGGACAGCTGAATTTATCAATCTTCAACTTAGATCCACATACCTTGCATTTAAAAATTGGCCACCAAACACTGGAGATACAAGCTTGCAAAGTCAAAATTTACAGTGCAGCTGAAACCAGAGGTTTTGTAAAAGGGCCTAGCCATGATTTGCTATCACAGGCATGTTGCACAGGAATTTCGACTTTCACCTTTACCTTTCTCCATTGAAAGAATTATACCTTGAAATGCTTCAATTGTTCTACAAATAGTTATTCCTTTGAGGAATCAATCCGTGCATTGCATTCCACTCCAAGTGTCAAAGAAGAAGAAAAGGAACACATGCATGCTCATTTGGGAGATGTTGCACGACTGCATCATTTTTACCACATTTTTGTTATATTTGTTTAATCAGGACGATTTCTACGAGTCTTTTTTATTCTTTTCAAAAGCGAAAAACTGAAAGTTAAAGTTTACAGGTGCTTTGGAAATGATCCATAATACAAATCATGGCTAGGCCCTTTTACAAAACCTCTGGTTTTGGGTGCACTGTAAATTTTGTCTTTGCAAGCTTGTATCTCTGCTGTTTCGTGGACGATTCTTGAATACAAGGTATGTGGATCTAAGTTGAAGATTGATAAATGTAGCTAACTGCTCGGAGAGTAATGGTATCTTATCGCTTCGTTCCTATTTCCAGTCAAAAGGGGGTACTTTTTTGAGACACCCGGTATAATAAAGTAGTTCGTAAGTAGCGTTAGATAAGTTACCTGTATTGTAGAATTTGATTGAACATAATAGAAATAGAACCTATCGTAGCTGGTTTCCTGTACTTGATCCTATATATATATAAGAGCCAAAATTACGCCCCCCTCCCATTACGGAAAGTCACAGGTTCTTGTATGCGGGTTTTTACAGTATGGTGAAGATAGCAGTGCTCACCAGTTTCTACGTTCTCTGGTTTTTCTTCTCTCTTATCATCAGCTATTCTGTTATCATCAGTTATTAACACTTTCTACGTATTTCTCTTCCTTTAGGCTGGAATAAGTGCAGCTCCTACAAGGGCACTAAATGCTGTAAAGAACATGAGCCCGAATCTGCCGAATATCCCGAATATTGCCAATAACCTGAAGAATCTCAATCTTCCTCACATACCATCATTCAACAAGTCAAGTTAGCAACTTTCTTTTTACTTTCTTCATTTTCCTCAAAGGATTTTCATGTGAATTGATATATGTGATGTTTTATTTTTTATTTGATAGAGCGAGCTAGCCTGATAACCATACCCAATTTCAAAGGAAATAGTAATATACTGTTGAATACTATAAATACTACTAATGTTAAACAGTAAATAGTAAATACCATTTCCTTTGAAATTGGGTCTGGTTATCAGGCTAAGAGCGAGCCAGCTAAAGGTTTTCAGCATTGAAATGGCCACGTGTTAGTGCATGCAATCAAAGAGAATCGACCCGATTTAGGATTTTCTTAAATCCGCAAGCTACTCTCACGGAAGCCGGAGTTTTCTATGATGCAAGAATTCAAGATATCTTACGTTCAAACAGGCTGAAAAACAAGGCTTTATTGTCTCTGAGCTGTTGAGCCCAATTTGTGTGGCTGTTGCGGAGGAGCTGTGGCGTTAATTGTACCATGTTTTTAAGATTTGCACAAGATAGGCTTCAACATACAGTTTAAGACTATTTTGAGTCCATTCGACAAGTGGTTGGTTATTTATTACAGAGGAAATTCAAAATAAGATGTTGCTTCAATATTAACAGCTCTTGCGTTGTTTGCAGCTGTGGCAAAATCAGGTAAATATAGACAAAATCGGCTAAGGTTTGTTTACACCCATTTCAAGTCATGTGATCAATCCCTTGATAAAACATCGTTTGATTTCTCTAACGTACTTCGTGCCATGCAGAGATGAGCCACGAGGGCAAAAAGTAGCATAATGCTAAGACTTCCCGAGAGTATGGTCACATGACTTGAAATGGGTAAAACAAACCTTAGCCGATTAGTCGCTAATCGGTAAATCGGTAAACAAACCTTAGCCGATCAGCAGGAACAATGCTAGAGATATTTTTTCAACATTCACTTGGAGAGCAAGGCAAGGACTTTTCTTGCGGGAACCAAGTATTTTGCACTCCCTTTGCTATAAACTACATGTCAGATTGACTCAACAAAGATTACTCAAATTCTTCGTTGAATCCTTTCCCATGCAACTCTACAAAAAGCGAGACTATTGAAGTTACAGCCCGCTACAGCAGCTACTCAAACAGGGCACAACTTCTTTAGGGCACCCAGCACAATGTCACTGCCTTATTTGGGCTGCAAATGTGCAACAGTCACAGCTACGTTCTGTTGAAAATTGCCATTAGAAAGGAAATGAAAAGGAAGTAAAGGAAGTAAAACGAGCCATCCGATGAGTCTTGATTTTTAGTGTTTTTGGGGACTTTGGCAGTTCAAAACTAAGGCTAGACAGGTTGCAAGTTGATTAAAAAAGGAATATCAAATCATGACAGGAAATGATGCGCTTTATACCAAGAGATGCTAAATTTTACCGGGTGAGCCTGAAAAAATTTCCCACTTCAACAAATTCATAGCACCAAGAGGACATCACAGACTTGAAATGATTCAAATTTCAGTTTAAAGCCGAAAGATCGAAGTATTTTATTATTTTTCTCGTTTTCTCATCAGCACAAGAAGTATTGATGAATTTAAATTTAAAGAAATTTCGTGGTTGCCAAATGACTGAAAAAGGGCCTAAAACATCGATCAAATTGTAAGGACTCTCCTTAAACAGAACAATAGGCAATGGGCGCTCGCCTCTCTCAAGAGTTATATGGCGTCAGTTTTCAAACAAATACTATAGATTTTCAGTCCCATGGCAATAAATGTTCTGTGGATATCTCTCACCAAAGAACAATTATATTGTCTTTTATCTGTGAGAGGAGTCCTTTATGATTTGATCAATGTTTAAGGGTTTTTCAGTCATTTTGCCATCATTTTGCCAGCAATTCACCCATATTTCTAGTGCGCGTGAGATAGCTAGAAAAATGACAAAAAATAATTCAATCTTTTAGCTTTTAACTAGAATTTGAATAATTCAAATCCGTTGAGTACTCATAATGCCGAGGTTCTATGAATTTTCAAAATGGGAACTTTTTTCTGGCTCACCCGGTACGATTGGACATTTCAAAGCGGTAAGATTGTTGCCGGATTGCATTAGTCGGACATTAAGGTTTGGAATGATATTCCAGTTAATATCAGAGAACTGCCATCATAACGCCTATTCAAGACATATCTAAAAGAAGTATTTGATGACTCTTGATAATTAATTCAAGCCCCCTCAAAAATGACTCCCTGGAAGATCAGATTTATGTAATTACTATGTTTTTATTCGTTGTTTTTATTTTTTCAATTTGTATTTGGTGCTGAAGGGATATCATTGTAAAGAGAATTATGAATTATATGATAAAGTGCTCGAGCAACTAGTGGCAGAAAAATGACACGGAGCATGCGGCAGACAAGGCACGAGAATGTAATTAGGTTTGCTTCTTTTGATGAACTGGATGTTGAACTGGACATGGTGGTAATTTTTGTGATGGAACGAAGGTCACATAGGCAGGCCTACGGTGACGCTGCGGCCGTATGCAAAGCAATTAGCAGTGCAAGAGAGCTACTTGAAGTGAGCGCATATCGTTGCTCTAAAGTTGGCTACTTTTAAGAGTCAAATGTATTGCTTCGAAGCGATGAAGCAATGAGAAAAATTGCGCTTGCCTCTAAGTTTACCTCAAAGTTCATAGAAGGGACCTTTAGCAGCCACGACGGCGACTGCGATGACAATGCAAACTTGTCCTTTGTTTCCGAACTTCGACTTGAAAAGACTCTTTGTTTTCCGTTCAAATTTCCTTCCCTTGAGAGTCTATGAAGTTGTTCTTTTCAATAGAGGATTGCGCTAAAGATGGCTGTGAGGAATTTTTTACCGAGATGCATTGCGTTCGAATTACGAATCTTTAACGATTCTACAGGAATTCGATTAAAGAACGCAGTGCATCTCGGTAAAAAATTCCTCGCCGCCATCTTTAGCGAAATCGTCTATTGCACAACTTGGAAATCCTATTTCTAACGTGCTGTTCTTCAGTTCTCGATCTTCGAAGTGAAACCCACTCATTTTAGATGCGTAAATTATCAAAGAAAAAGAAGTTTCCAGCGTATTTAGATGAAGAAGTATGATTTTTTCTTGGCTTGTTTAAGAACATGTGAAGGTAATTTGTGGGAAAGTATACTCGATTGTATTTCGGTTATATAGAAGACGACGTTCTGGCTGGCGTTGCTGCCTTGGTTGCTAAAAGTCCCTAGAATTGGAGAGGAAGCATTGTTATAGGCATCGATTGGGAGATGCGATTCTTGTACTTTTTTGTAACAAACTAAGAATTTTTGACCAGTATTGAAAGGTCATCAGATCTGCATCCCCTTTAATATTTCAAAGCAAGGTGTTTTGAAGTCTTCACGATGCTTAGACGCTACTCAAGTACTTTCCGAGTAACCTGATACAGGAAACAAGTGAGAATAAAGTGAAAAGATACTTGAGGTTCTTATTTCTATGGCGATCTTCGAGTTTGAGTTTCTTGTAAGCGGTTTTTGTAAAAATACGTCTATACTGCAATCTTGAAGCATTGGCCATCGGGAAGTGTCCATTTCTTTGGCTGTACAATAACGCTTTGAGTGATTTATAAGGACAGCCGGACTGTTCCATACTCAGTTACCTAAGATGAAAACCAAGCACGCGAATCGGTCCTCTATTTGAGCTCTTTTTCTGTTGGTTTCGTTTGTAAGGTGTAACCTTTCCTTTTTTAATTTTTTTTAATTCCCTGTTCCTTTAGTCATTATGATGTAGAGTTTATGATTGATATCATTGTAAAGTTCAGTCACTGTGAATATGGGAATTCCTATCCAATTTTGAAATCCATCTGAATAATATTTCATAATGCAAGGGACACAAGAACGTTTTCAGAATTTGTCAGTTTGAACAGTTTTAATTGTTTGATTTGTTGTAGTAAGTTATTACTTAAATTTTGTAAAATAGATATTAATTGATCTTGTCATGTTTTTACTATGCTTCTTGACTTCCACCATAAGATTAAAATTTATCTGCTGTCAGCTGTACTTTGCATTGAAACTTATTTGCTTTGTTCAAAATGCCGTCATTGCTCGATCCCATTGTATCGTGTCATTTGCTATTAGCATTTTGATTAAATTGAGCTATAGTTTGACAGATAGCTGTCCGCTGTTCTTTGAACAGACGGAAAAACTTCTGTTATTGACACCTTTATGTATTCATGCTATCTTTTGCGTATGACTGTCTTTGCACTCTCGCACTCAGCAATTTGGATAATGGGAACGCTTATGAAGGACATCAAACCCAAGCCTCACTACATAAGGTCAATAGATCTTTCAGCTACATTCTATCGAACAACAGATTGATGCATCTTGTAGAATGTTCGAATGTACACAATAGTGATAGAAGTTCCAACACTACTTAATCATGTAAAATATGTATGTTGCGTGTGGTACTAGTATGCAAATTAAACGATAATACTGTAATTGAAAGATTTAAGTACCAATGAAGCATAGATGTTAAAAACACGACGTTTCGAGCGTATACTCGTTATCAAGTGAATAAGTTATTCGTTAAGTAGTTTTGACTACTTAATCATACTTTGGAGAGCAGCTGAAAGTGCATGGTCCTAAAGCCTTGAGTCCAGTGCCAGAATTTGTCCGGTTTAATCGGTCGTCAAAGGCCGACAGGAAATATCTATAATTATTATTTAGTTCGTAACATTAGGACCACGACGAACATCATTTTGAGAGTCATTTCAGAAAAGACAAACGTAGTTAAATCGACATTTCCAGTTGGTTAAGACGACATTTCCATTAGCAAAAAATTAATTAATTAAGACATGTTCAGGACGTTTCGAGACGAGCTTGTCTCATCTTCAGCTAAATCAAAGTTACACGTGTGAGGTTTTTATAGTGATAACTATTCTAGAGAAAATGCATAATAAATTATCAATCATACGATATCTAAATAAGGAAAGTCCATTGAAGTTAAACCAAATAAGAAAGTCCAGTGAGATTAAAAAAGATACAACGGTATAGAGGAGTTCTGTTGATTGAGTGTCGGGCGGTCCCTCAAGATTAGAAGGCTCTCGTGTATCAACAAATCAAAATTGTTGTTGGCTTTGTCCAAAATACAAAAATCATCAAAAGACGCGGCATGCCCAGTTTCATTAATATGGTCCCTAATGGATGAAGAAGCACTTTTTATACTTATTCCTTTCTTGTTTATTCCTAAATGTTCCCTACAACGAACAACAAAGTGGCGTGATGTTTTGCCATAATAAGCAGCCTGGCAGCTACTACACTTCATTTAACTTCAATGGACTTTCCTTATTTAGATATCGTATGATTGATAATTTATTATGCATTTTCTCTAGAATAGTTATCACTATAAAAACCTCACACGTGTAACTTTGATTTAGCTGAAGATGAGACAAGCTCGTCTCGAAACGTCCTGAACATGTCTTAATTAATTAATTTTTTGCTAATGGAAATGTCGTCTTAACCAACTGGAAATGTCGATTTAACTACGTTTGTCTTTTCTGAAATGACTCTCAAAATGATGTTCGTCGTGGTCCTAATGTTACGATTTATAATAAAGCTGCGCTTTCCAACCAATATTATTTAGTTGTTAGGAATATGCTATGGCATATCATGAAATGTTGCCAGAAGTGGAAAATATAGATAATTGTTAATTGTGCTAAAGGTGGCGTTAAAGAATTTTTTGCCAAGATGCTTTGCTGCATTGAAGAAATCAACCAGTCAAATCAATCGAAATTCAATCTGACGCTTCATTATATAAATATATGTCCACCATTTTTAGCACGATCGCCTGCTGTTTTTCAGAAAAGATAGCAACATCAATTGTTTTTGATGAATAATGAAACCAACGAATACGAAGATCGGACTCAGACTTTTGGACCTCATTCTATTTGCCGTTATTCTATGTGTGATAGTGTTGTTTTTATAGGCCATAATGTCTTCCAGCTACGATGATAATGGCATTGTTTCATTATGGCATTATTTCATTTTTGCCGGACTTTTATGTATTGATATTGTTTCCTGAGACACAGGTGTCCAAAAAGGAAAAGATTTTTGGGCTCATTTCATATGAGAAACATTGCTTTTCATTCAGAATGCTCTCAATTTGATCTTTTGTACAATTTAGTCGTTAGAGTTTAGTAAAATAACATACTCGTCTGATGCCCAAAATTCTTTGCACGTTTGATATAACCTGGTAAAAATATCAGCGTAGTGAAATGACAGCATCTTTCAACCCCATTTGACTATAGTAATCTCTGGCACGTTGCACATCGAAAACAAGGTATTTTGCTGTGAATCATTGATCTGCGACGTCAGATTATTCATTTTTACTGGGCAAGCGAAGGTACAGGCAGGCATTGCTTACGATAGTTCGTTAAGATAAGCAGTCATGCATCCAAAATGCTTCAATTAGATGGCTGAAGACCAGGGACGTAGGAAGCATCGCAGACTTGGGGGGCACCACGCTTCGAGGGCACTTATTCCTTTAGAAAATAGGGGCATTTTCCAAAAATAAAAGGGCACTTCATTGTTATTGGAAGATCTTGGGGCATGTGCCCCCAGTGCCGTCCGGTTCCTACGTCTATGCTGATGACTTGTACGTGAGCTTTCTTCCCATTACAGTTTTTTTTCGCCGGGACCTCAACGGTTTAGCCTATTTTAAGCTATTTTAGGAGTAAAAGAATTTGAAATCATGCTAGCGTCAATTTAATGGACCTTGTTTTCTAGCAGCTTTAATATCCTGCACTAAGGTAAGTTTTTGACTTGCCTGGCGGGTTTACGATAGACATGCTTCATCGCGAACTCTTGATGAAAAACAATGTTTAAAACGTCCTGAGGCACATAGGAACATTCTTTTAACGAGAGTAGACCCTTTGTTCATCATTATCACGGGGGGGGGGGCAATGATTTATGCTTGAAAGTAAGTCTGGACTTCAAGCCCTAATATGCCTGCAATGAAGACATTATTGACACGGGAATGTGAGATATCAACATCTACCTTATTTGGTAGCAGATACCGGTATCCGCCAGCCATGGTTTAGAGATTTAAACAGACTCGGTGTTATCAGGTTCGATCAAACGTGCTGAGAGAATTTTGGAACACCAACTATGGTACAACATGTTTTGAAACTGTCCTGATCCCATTTCTTTTCCCTTTTAGATCATACTATCTTGTGACCAAAGGACAGCACACCAATTTCGTATGGGTCATTTTCAGATATATAAGCTTCTATTTTTGCTGTTTCCTTATAATTAAAAAATCTGTCTCGTAAACAAGTTATCAGCATTTGCATAATGTCAATGTTGAAGTATATATTCTACATTTGCGGACGCATTGTAACTGGGAAGACTGTGATTTGTTCATAGTGTCCGGTGTTCCAAAATTATGTAAACACGTTTGACTGAACCTCATAATATGGAGGGCAACGTGACACTGTTTTACGCACTGGAACACAGGGAGCCCCCTCAAAAAGTAGCGAAAACCAGACACAATGCGTCCTCTACCTGTCCTCTACCAGTGAGACACATCAAGCGAGTGCGGCATCTGCGAAGGAGCATTGAAGACGGAAGAACGGAGCGAGTTAATGTGTCTCACTGGTAGAGGACGGGTAGAGGACGCACTGTGTCTGGTTTTCGCTACTTTTTAAGGGGGCTCCCTGTGACTGGAAGAGTAAAAACGATGCACGTTTCCAAACTGGTATGATTTGATTTTATGTAGCAGTTTGAAAGATTGTTAGTTTAATATACCTTTTCAATCAACAGCCTCGTTTTGAAAATTTTGAAAATGAGATGTTGAAGTATCTATTATAAAATTTACGTGTACGAATGGATTGCGATACAATATTAGTTTGAAGCATGCGTAGGGCGCGTGACAAAATATGTCGATGTTTACTTCTAAATCTTATATGTCAAGCGAATAAGAGAAAGATGATTCTTCACAAACCATAATCTTTATGGACAACTAAACAAGAGAGCTTTATTCCAAGGTCTCTCATTTTTTCTTTTCTCCCGTGGCAAGATATTGGTAGAGTGCTCAATTTCCTAAACTGTGAGACTGATTTTAAATAATCAGATTTCGCAGCCATGAAATAGTTCTCGGCAAAATGCTGACACTTTCTTAACTCAAAATGATTTAACGACTCGTCGTCCTGCTAACATTTTAAAGATGTTTGCGAGGTAGATTTGACAACTATTTATATATCTTCGTTAAAGCTATATTTCATACAAATTCATTAGATTTTGACATATTACTAATCTTACGTTTCTGTCATTGTGAAACAACTGGAAGAAGCTCGATGTTCTTTGCCGAATGAGTTGAATAATCCCCATTGGAAGGCACCTGCTCCCGGGATATCAAACCACTCTGATATTTGCAGCTACCGGTTGCCCCTTGAAAGACTTCACGATCTTGATCGCACGTAGTTTTAACTGAGACTAAGAAACTGAATGAGCTCCAAGTTCTACAGAATAGAATTCTAAAAATAATTCACTTCAACGATCGTAAGTATCCCACAAATCGCCTCATAAAGAACTTAACATGGTTAAAATTCATGATCTTTACCGCGTGACAGGGGTGGCGCTAGGGGGGCTACAGCCCCATGGTCGAAGGCATCTAGCCCCCACGTCGGAGGAAATTTTGGGTTCTCGTCGGAGGAAATTTGGCAAAATTACGTACGAAAACACCATTTTTAAGTCATTTTAACCCCCCAGTCGGAAGCTCCAGCCCCTCTTGTCAGAAAATTTCTGGCTCCACCCCTGCCGCATGAAAATTTTAGAATCATGCATCAAGTCCATTTTAACAAAGAAACCTTACCGGAAGTATTTCAAAATTACTTTAAAGCCAATGATAGCTTTCATAATTGCGGGACACGACAAAAATCAGATTATATAATAGTACAATCAAACAAAAATTGGCGTAACTACGCTGTACAAAACATTAGTGCTCGCATGTGGAATAACCTTCCTCCTTCCTTAAAGTCAATCTCAAAACAGAAAAACTTTAGTAAAAAAGTGAAAGAAAACATCATATCCACGAACAAAATTAATTATTAAAATTTGAGACTAATACTTACAAACCAGCAACATTCCTTACTAACAAATATATCTTGTCGTTGAATTCCTAGCTTTGTACTATGATGTAATTCTAGTTTCCGTTTTTCGTGTAGTCTTTAGATTTTAATTCACGGCTCAACCCAGATTTGCTCTGCTTCCCCTGGGTCTTGTTGAATACATATATTTTTATCTTACATTGTATTAGCCTGTTGTATTCTGTGAATAGAATTGAATTGAATTGAGTTCGGGATACCATTAGTGAGTAAAGTCTTTCGGATTTTCTCCAGAAGTGCCAGACGCCCGTCCAAGCGCTTCGGAGTCTGCGCAGTATCGATCCTAGATTCATCCTCCGACATCCTTCCTTATGAATTTCCGCGTGCCCAATGCGCTTCACTTGTCCTATTGATCATTGATCAGCAAGCCAATCAAAGTTAACGTTTTTTCCTTTGTGATTTACGGGAGGGGGAACTGCAGTATCCCGAACAATATCAGCCTGTAACTGAAAGGTTAAGCTATCCCTTGAGATGTTGCTTTTCAGTTGAAGGTATGCCTACTGTGTGAAAAACAGTTTCAAAAAATAGGGGAATTCATTCATTTCTAGCACTATTCCCTCGTTTTCCAATCAAGGATTTAGAAGATGTGAAAAGCCGATTTCCAAATTTGCCTTTGGAGCGCAAAGTTTTTGGAGGAAGAACATATGTCAATCATTTTGCGAACAAAAAATTCCCCCAAACGACTTCACATCCACAGTTACGTTGAGTTTTCACGAAGTGTTGACTGGAAGATGATGGCGATTATTTCACTCAAAATGAAGAATCTGGGATTCGAAATTTTCCTTGAATCTGGTTTTTTGGATGGTAATCATTGCTTAAGATGACCATGCAGCATCTCAAAGGACAGCTGTGCCTTTCAACTAAACTGAGATGCAAAGCATTTGACCATATCCTTTGATTTCAGGGAGTTGGTTATGATTTAGCTCGTGAGGTTTCTTGGGGTCACCCAGCATTTTAGAAGCTTCAAAATTCACTAGACTTAGTCTTCGTTAATACTATGCCGGTACAAAACGAATACGACATGAAACTTTTCCATGTTGGCCTCCCATTTACGCTATGCTGGCATAATTTTCACTTGAATACATCGTCCTACTACGGGCATAGTGTAAACGGCGAATACGGCATCATTTCACGTCGGATTCACATCGAGGCGATAATTTGGCAAATAAGAGCATGCGTCTTGACAAATCCTCGCTCTGCGCATGGCCAGAACCTATCGTATTTAGTTCGTGCCGGAATAGTTTAAACGGCGATTCCGTTTGAACAGCAAAACCAATACGGCACAGTTCTATGCTCATTTCGTACCGGCATTGTTACCGTAAGATACTCGAATGAGATTTCTTAAATGGCGACTTGATCAGCGAAAGACTACAAACGAATGGCCTAACCGAACAAAACAAGGGGATAAGACAGTGCGGAAGCCAGGCGGACGGCCGGGGGTAACTACACCCAACATTCCTCCCCACCCCTCTAAATAATGTCTAAACTAAATCTAAATACAGCGTAAATACAGCGTAAATACAGCGGAAATAATGCGTTAGTCGCGTATAGCGTTCCAAGGAATGCCTCCTTCGACGACTCTTTGACGGCGTTCACGAAGCGGATATCTACGATTGTTTTCCGGTACATTGTCTTCAGGTTCCGATTCGTCCGAGCTGCTGAATGTGTCCTCTGCAACTATTTGCGTCGGTCCATTTCCTCTTGCCGGATGTTCTCTATCTGGTTTGTTCCATGTTTTTGTAGGTATCGTCGGTGCACTCTTATCTCCATCATCATGCGAATCCTGAGCAGCATGAGACCTTGAAGGGGTCAATCGATTATGGTGAACAACCTTCCTATTTCTGGTCGAATCATTTTCGATCCGGAAATTCAGTCCGTTGGGCAATTTTTCGACTATGGTCCACGGACCGTTTCTGCGTGGGGAGAGTTTCTTATTTTCACCTGTCTTATAATATTTTGTCTTCAGCCACACCTTCTCCCCTATGTGATAGTCGTGAAATCGGATGTTTTTGTTATACTGTTTTTGCATTTGTTCGCGGTTTAACCCGAGATTATGGGCGACGTTCTGATACACTTCGCTTAAATGTGTCTTTAATTCAGCAGCATATTCGGCGGGCGTGACAACATCGGTATCGGCTGGATGAACATTCTGCTCAAAAAGGAGGTCTTGAGGCAAAACTGGCTTCCGGCCGAAAATTACTTCATATGGCGTACGTTTTGTTGCGGAACTTTCACTCGTGTTCAGGGCAAAAACGATTTCGTTTAACAAGGATCGCCAGTGCTTCTGTTGGATTCCTCGATCAAGGAGGGATGTACGAAACACTTCTCGAACATTTCGAATATTTCTCTCCGCAAAGCCATTTCCCTGGCTGTGGTATGCTGAGGAGCGTCGTTTCTCGATTGCGAACATTTCACAAAGCTCCTTGATGGTTTGGCCGTCGACGTTCGATCCTTGGTCTGACAGTAAATACGATGGACAACCGTGTTTTAAAATCCACGAGTGAAATAAAGCATTTACCACCTCTGGTGCTGATTGGTTTTGTAGGGGTTCAGCTTCAATATATTTCGAAAACACGTCTCCCATCAGTAGTATGTATTTGTATCCCGAATCATCCTGAGGTAACGTTGCTAAATCAATCGAAATGAACTGCATAGGGGCATCCGGTATGAATAATGGCAAAAGTGGTGCCTTCGGCGCATGAGGGTCACATTTGGCTCTTTCGCAGACAGAACAGGTAGATACGTGGCGCTTAATGTATGCATACATATTAGGCCAATAGTACCTTGCACTGATTATCGCGTGTGTTTTATCTGTTCCAAAGTGAGCCTGTTCATGATATTTTGTAACCACAACGCGACGCAATGGAGCTGGTAACACAGGACGTCCAGACTTTGTAAGTATGTCATCTTCAATACGTAATTGATTTGAGACACGTTTGAGTCTTCCTTCCTTAACTGTGTCACCATTTGCCACTAGCCGTTTTGCTGGTCCGATAACCGGGTCATCATCTTGCTCTTTCATTATCTGTGCCTTGAACGATTGGGTTTGTGCGTCGATAGCATATATCTTTTCTTCAAACAGGTCTTCAAACTGGTCTACATCTTGGTTTTGAAGCTTTGATGAGAATCTCGACAGTGCATCTGCCTTTGTGTTTAGTTTCCCTGGAAGATATTGTATGGTGTAGTTGTATTCCTCAAGCTCCGAAATCCATCGGGCAAACTTTCCACGGGGGTCCTTGGTATTTCGTATATGGACAAGTGGATTGTGATCTGAATTGAGAATGAATTCTGTTCCTGCTAAATAAACGTGCCAGGTTCTAACTGCTAAAAGCAGTGCGTAGGCTTCCTTGCTGTGGGTAGACCATCGTTGTTGAGAAGCATTTAATGTAACAGAAAAAAAAGCCACTGGATGGGTAGTGCCATCTTGTTGCTGTTGGGAAAGGACACCACCGACAGCAATATCGCTTGCGTCTACTTCGACTACAAAGGGTTCACCACACCGCGGAAAACTGAGAACAGGTTTTGAACATAATCTTTCTTTCAGGTTTTCAAAGGCTTCTTCGCAGTGATCAGTCCATTCAAAAGCAACATTGTCACTTGTGATTTTATTCAAAGGCTTACTTATGCGTGCAAAGCCTTCGATAAAGTTACGGTAGAAACCTGCTAGGCCTAAGAATCGTTTGAGATCCTTCTTTGTGCTTGGTCTTGGAAACTCGCGAATAGCTGATGTGAGTCTCTCTTGTGGTTTTATCCCTTCTGCTGATAACTCATATCCTAAAAACTCAACTGTTTGACTGGCAAATATGCACTTTGATGCTTTGAGTGAAATGCCTGCTGAACGAAGGCGTAGCAAAACAGCTTCGAGATCCTTCAAATGTTCATCGAATGTCTTACTGTAGATGGCAATGTCATCCATATACGCTAAGATATGGTCTGCTGGTAAACCTGATAAACAAATATCCATGAGTCGTTGGTACGAAGCCCCAGCATTGCATAACCCATATGGGGTGACATTAAATTCGAACTTACCACGTGGTACAGAGAAGGCTGTTTTCTCTTTATCCTGTTCATGCAGAGGCATTGACCAATAGGCCGAAGCAGCATCAAGCGTGGACCAATACTTTGCCCCAGCCATTTTGTCAAGCACATCCTTAATATGGGGAAGTGGGTAAGTATCCTTCTTTGTGGTGTCATTTAATTTGCGAAAATCACAGACAAACCTTGTAGAATTGTCCTTCTTTTTGACAAGAATAATCGGACTGTTCCACGGTGACTCTGACGGTCTAATGATGTTGTTATCAAGCATTTCATGGACCTGTGCATCGACTTCTTGTTCCCAGGCTGCAGGGATACGCCTTGGTTTCTGGTACACCGGTAGTGAGTTATCGGTTATAATCTTGTGCTCTAACACAGTGTTTCTCCTTGGACTTTTAGGATTGTTGGCAAAAATATCTTCATAACTGTGGATAAGGCTTGATAGTCGATCTTTTTCTTCAGCGGACAATTGCGCTCCAGTTTGGTACTGCTGTGGAGGAGCAGGTGATGTACTAGCACGTGTCGTGGTGTCAGGACCCGAAGTAATGAAGACATCTGATCCTGCAGGATTAAGAAAGCCGATTGTTTTCCTAGATGGCAGCTCTACATCATCACTGTTGACATTTACAATGGCTATCTTAAAAACACCTTCAGCATTAGGAATTACGCGGGCATAAGTTCCATAGGTACCAGTAATTCCATCTATAGGTGTTGGCTCAAAATCCCCCACAAGAAACGCTGTTTTAGGACTGCATTTTACAGCAACTGTTTGCTCAGTTCGGGCAGGAATAGTGACTTTTTCTGGAAGTCTAACTCGTTGAGGGGTAGTGAGTTCGAGGCCAGAAAACCACATTTTACCTAGTTTGACTCTATTGGTTTCGAAGTCAAACGTCACAGATCCGAATCTCTTCAAGAAATCACGTCCCAATAGAATATTTGTACACATGTTGGTATTAACAACTCGAAATTCATGGAGGACTGGTTGACGTGATCCTTTGATAAGTACTTTTATACATACTTTACCAACAATATCCATTTTATTGCCTGAGGCATCAATGAGGTTTTCATCAAGATTGCTTCTAGTTGCTGACCCTTTTAGTCGTTTTAATGATCTTTCGTCAATTATGGACACTCCAGCGCCTGAATCTAACAGCACATTGGTCAACTGACCATTCAATTCTGCTTTCAAAATGACCGTAGAAACTTTACTGTCATCTTCACAAATGTTTACATTTTTCTCCTTTCCTAGGGTTTTTTCAGGTTCATATAGTCATTGATAATTTTCACAGCTGGAATCCCAAGCATCGTGACCTCGTTTACCGCAGGCTTGACAAAACCTCATTGGGCAGGCCCTATACAAGTGCTCATTACTTTGGCACGTTCGGCAAAGAAGATTTCCCGGTGATTTGGCGGCTTTTGGGCTTTGAAATCGACGAGGATTATTGCCGCGTCCCATTCCACGGCTTTTCGCCCCAAAACCGCGACCGCGACCGCGACCGCGATTGTAATTGGTGGAGGCGAACTTGACTTCTTCGTGAAGTCCTCCCCCGGGAGATGACAAGGAGGTTGCCTGCAACTTTTCAATGACCTTTTCAGCAATCGAGTCTACTATTTTCTCATCACTAATCGGATTAACCGAGTTTGCAGAGAACCTTTTGTTGACTGATAATGACTGAATACCTGCCAGCTCTAATCGTGTCGCTTCATCTGCGATTTCATTCAGCTTTTTGTCATCAAATTTTTCAAGTGATTTTAGGGCTACTTGCATGTCAACATGCAATCCATTGACAAAATAATCTCGTGCGATGGTTTCTTGAGTTTTCGATTCAAATTTTGGATAAGCTAACTTGACGAGTTGCAAGATTTTGTATGCAAAATTTTGTGTAGACTCACCTATTTCTCTCTTACGATTTGATAGCTCACTGAGGGCTTCTTCCCTGTTGCGCCTGCCTCGCTCAAATTCTTTTAATAACTCTGCTGTAATTTTGCCAGCATCCTTGCGATCATCACTTGAAAGGCGTAAATAAACATCAAAAGCTGGGCCCTCCAATTTGCTTGCTAAGGCTTGGGCGCACTTCTCGCCAGTGTAACTCTTCAGCGACGAGTAAAGCTCCACCTTGGCAATGAACGAACGAACGTCTCCTGTTCCATCAAATGTCGCCAATTTTCCTTGCGCAGAATCCATTTTGGTTGATTCGTTTGTAGTAATGTTACCGTAAGATACTCGAATGAGATTTCTTAAATGGCGACTTGATCAGCGAAAGACTACAAACGAATGGCCTAACCGAACAAAACAAGGGGATAAGACAGTGCGGAAGCCAGGCGGACGGCCGGGGGTAACTACACCCAACAGCATAGTGTAAGCAGCATCTAAATCTTCCCGCTCCGTTCTGAGATTATGTGGGATTTTCTCCAAAATGTTCTTCAAAAGCAGTGAAAGCACAACCGAATTTCCCTAATATTTCTGCCTCAGAGCTAGCGAAATCTTTCCAAGCAATGTGATCCTCCGAAAAGGACAATACATGCTAAGGCATGCCACGTCATTTCTAAATAGCAGAAATATTCGGAAAAATTTATCAAAGTTTTCTGGAAGGGGCTTTTCAAAACAAATCGGTCATATGGTTTCTGATTGCAGTGACCAATCTTATTCGAGTCTGGTCGGGTAGATGCAGAATCAATTTCAACATGTGCACTGTTTGTGCATTTGTCCGTATCATTGCCTTGATATCCAGAGCATTAACTTTCAAACGGAGCTTGTTTTCATTGTCGCACCCGCGTTAATATACGTGGCTTAACACCAGTTTCCCCGCATTGATAATGTTGGTGTAATGATTGAGATGGAGCATCATGTGATTTAATCATATTCCGATTTAATCACAGTCCGATTTAGATTTGAAAATGATAGATGAAATAATCGGACTGTGATTTTAGCCCGATTTAGATTTGAACAGTTTGTCCTTAAACGGCTGAAAACTAACCAAGTTGTGAGTGATCAACCTATGCAGGTCGAAACAGAAGACTAATTTATTCGTGCGAATAACTGTTAAAATATTAATTAATCATTTTCACCATGAGCCTAATTTGTCTTGCTTCTGCATCTGCAAATTGACTTACTCCCTCTGCAAAGCTAGTAGCCACTTCGGCTCCTCCTTCAGATCCTCCATCGTTCGCTGTGGTGGTGCATCGTAAGTTGTTGTTGTTGTAAGTCACGCTGTCATTACGATTGGCCCATACAGCTAAGTGGCAAGTCGATTTGCAGAAGCAGAAACGAGATATGATTAATTCATTCAGAATTCTGTGTCCTTTAACTATTTGCTCACTGAGTAAGGAAAAGTTATGGGTAAAAGAAAATTTCGCTCAATCTGATAACCAAGAACAATTGATCAAAATCGATGTCGTGACAGTTAAGAACAAGTATCATGTTGGATTAAAAGCATTGAGTCCATATAGATACTTGAACGATATAGCTCTGTCCTGCTTTTTATGTCAAATTGCTGATTGCTCTTTATCTCACAATACTGGTAACGTCAAAAGCAGTTTTTGAATGGAAATTCTTTGCTTCTATTACAGTAGTGATGGAATAACGCCCTTTGTTTTGTGATTGGAAAGAAGTTGATCTTTGTAAGGAGCGATTTATTTACGTGGACTCAGCGCTTTCAAGATGCAGCTCTGAAAAGGTAGGAATCAAATGCTTAGGCCGAATTTCGCTCGTGGCCCATGGCCGGAGACCTTCAAAGCCTCACTTTCACGGACCAATCAGACGGCGAATAAGCAAAAGAAGACAAAAGAAACGTGTGAAGATTTTTATAAATTTTACCTACCTTCATAAAACGCAACCAGGACAAAAACCTGCTGGAGATTTCCCGAATTTTTTAGAAGATATCTCCTCTCCAGATATTTGGGCATCCAGGTTTGGATGCCGGTTAAAATACCTCACGGTTTCGTGGAGATACAGCGATTCCAATCGACGAAACCCGCAGAATCTTTTCGATGCTTGTTTACGCCACTTCAAGTCAGGTGATAAAGCCTCTTGACAAAACCACCTTTCAATTTTATAACTTATTTCGCACCATTAAAAATTGTGCCATGAATGCAAAAAGTAGTGTAATACAGAAGTTTCACAAGAGTTTTGCAATAAGACTTGAAATGTGAGAACAAACCTTTGCAAATCTTTTCAGATCACATAGAAATCTACCCTGGGTACCAGAGCCTCAAAATTCAAATGAAAGGAAATTGGTACGAGGAAAAGAGATTTCCTTCTTTATTTTTTTCTGTTTATTATTTTTTGCTCGGGTACCCAGGAAAATAGAAATCGAAGGGGCATTGAATCTTGAACCAACGAAACTGTGATGGAAGGACAATAGCAAAAACGATTGGAAACGTGGATATTTGGCGTTCAGGGATCGTTCTTACAACAATCACTATTGTTATTACGATTGTCTTTCGCCTAGAATTATCTGTTTTGGAAAGGCCATAACTCCATAACTCCTAGAAACCATGAGATATTTAAACCAGCATCTAAACCTGGATACCCAAACATCTGGCGAGTAGATTTCTTCAAAAGAAATTCGGGAAATTTCCAGCAGTTTTTTGTCCTGGTTGTGTTTTATGAAGGCAGGTAAAATTTAGAAAAATCTTCAAACGTTTCTTGTCTTCTTTGCTTATTCGCGGTCTGATTGGTCCGTGAAAATGGGGCTTTGAAGGTCTCCGGCCATGGGCTACGAGCAAAATTCTACTAAAACATTTGATTCCTATCTTGCAGCTCTGAGTCTCGAAATCAATTTTTCTTGCATGTTTCTTCCGAACCAACTTCGTTCGTGAAGTCAGCCTCTTCTTCCGAGAAAATACGTTTCATAATGATGGGAACTTGAATTTGTAGTAGCAAAGTAGACTTATGACGATGAGTCTCTTGTTTCCTTGTACTCTGTGACTGCCGCTTCAGTCAACAGAGACTCATAATATTACTCTCAAAAACTTGGCCCTAGTTAGGCCCAAATTTTGCAATTCCTAAAGTACCAATCAGATCGCGAGATTTGTGATTACTATTGTTATCACGGAGATAAAGAGGAGATATATCACAATTGCCCCAGCGATCGCAAACGGATTTTTAAAAGAAGTTTTCATTAAGACGAAAGGATCATAAGGATTGCAAGTCGCAGTTTTCAACGTGACGTCACTTGCGATCCTAGCGATCATATGGAAATTGAACTTCAGAGTAATGTTCCCTGCAAGAGGCGCAAAGTGAAAGTATTAAAAAAGTTCTGAAAGTTGCTCAGGCTAAAGCCTGGTTCACATCGCGTCGTTTGGGCCGTTAGGGTCCTGCAAAAATACCCAAAAGACAAAGGTTGTAAAAATAACATAGCATTCAAAGTGACATGAATGATTTTTCTTTACTAAATGCAATTCAACTACGTTAATATACAATGCAAACGCAGGGTCATAAATTTGTGAAATTTTAGGAATAAAATTCTGTGAACTTTTGTGTGGATATATTAACAAATTAACTAAAGTGCGAAAATATTCATTTTTGAAAAGATAAAAATAGTCGATAAATTCAGCTGGTAATGCAATTCTCGTCTAAGGGTTCTATAAGATTTCTTCATTAAACAATTTACGAATAAAAAGCTTTGTAGTGAGGCTCAGACAGGGGTTTTTGGGAGGAAAGAAGGGAAGGCTAAACGGTCTGAGAGTACAGGAATACTTTCATAAAAACAAGAGAACAAGGGAGCAGGGATCACATGAATTGTTGGTACAGATAAAAAAGCCCGGAAATCTGATCTAAGTTTGACTAGAGCATGTTTGTTGTTGAGGGTAGCGAGAAAGAAGTAACCCCTTTCAGAGCCTCTACTGCATTAAAAGATTAAGAATATGTAGAATTTTGTACAATTTGAGGAAAGTCCCAAGGAATGTTTAAAGTTAAAGCTTTTCGTTCCTTTACAAAAAAGATTTAATGAAACAACGAAAATAAAATTCATTGACACATAGCTGTATCTGAATAGAGTACTGTACTTTGTGCTTAAAATTCTAATCAAACCAACAAATATCCCAACTCTGTCTCAAATTGGATGTCACATGCGATTTGCGATGACGCAAAATTACTAATCAGAAACTCTGCAATATTCTCTATTTGCAGGCACTATAACGCGACATCTTCCTTGAGGCAGACTATAATAACGCTAATGACAAATACATTTGTTGACACCCAGCTGTGCCTGAAATAAGCTGAACAAACGGACAAGGTATGATAACAACAATGAAAGAATAAGAATGAGTAAAAAATTTACTGACACCTAGCTGTATTTCAAATGAACCAATCAGCGTCAAGCTCAGCTAAAAAGACTCTAAAAAGTGCAGCAGCACGAATTAAGCTTTTGAAAAGAATGAGACAGTCACTGACGAGTCATGCAGCAGAATCGATATACAAAGCAATTGTATTGCCCCAAATGCTGTATTGTTCTACACCGACCCTGAAGATCTCAGACACAATGGGCAAGAAATTCGAAAACCTTCAAGCTAGAGCCATTAAAATCATTCATCATCATCAAGAGTTTGATCAAGAACATGGGTGTATGACGATATTAAACCAGAAAAAGTTTAAAGCAGATCTTTTAATCTTCAAGTGTTTGCAAGGAACTACCATTCCAAATTTTGAGTCCTATGGTGAAAGAGTTGGCCACAATTATGGTACAAGAGGCAATAAAGCTACATTACGCGTTCCAAGGGTCAGAACAGAAGCAGCAAAAAGGTCCTTCTGGTTCCAAGGCCCATCTTGCTTTAATGATCTACCCATTGACATTCGAAGTTAAGATTCTATTGTTGTTTTCAAGCATCGACTAAAAGAACATCTACAAGGATTATAGTCATTTACTTAAGGACAGGACATTTTAAAAATAGATATTGAAGGACATTTTAGGTTTTTACATTGTAAATAGATACATTACTTTTATTTATTGTTCAGACAGGGCCCTTATTGATAACCATACTTATAGTGTTGACAAGGTTACCCTGTATAGATATTGCTCTTATCATTATTATTATTATTAGATATGTGTTGTGCTAACGATACTAATCATAGAGGGTTAGCAAATAACAGCAAGTCAGTGTTTGTTGAAACAGAATTTAATCATAGTGTCGGCCTTCAAGACTAAAACAGCAAGATTAAGTTTAGCTCAACATTCTGATGCAAAAAATCTGAAGTCTCTTTCAGCATAGATGTCAGGTCATATTTCCCATAATGCAATTTACTCATGCAAGACCTTTGGCTTCAAGCATTTTAAAGCGCTGATTTTTTTCGCTTGAGACCCAATGGAAGACAAGCTTTAGGGCCTGTTTATACGAGGAAAACACCTCACTTGCAAGACCCGGGGCTGACAAGCGAGATTCCGCCTTCCCATAGAATCCTTTGTATTTTGCATTCTGCGTTAATACGAATAACGCAACACCAAAGGTATAGTGAGATCCTACTTGACCAGAGGTGGAATCTTAAAAACAGGCCTTAGTCATCAATTTGGGCACTCAAGTTTTGCTCGAGAATAACGATTCTTCGTGGGAACACAGTGTATCCATAGCTTCCTGAGAAAGCAATATTAAAAAAATAATTTTTGACGCCCTTTCCTAATGCACAATTAACATGCTACTTTTGTGCAAATCGTCTATTTATCTATGCAATGACGTTCAACTGTATTAAACATTTGCCCTAAATCATGTGAGCTCTTGAAGCCCTGTGTCAAATTTAATAGTTTCAAGGTTTGCATTGGAGGACAGTTCAGATGAACTAGTGTCCTAAAAAAAGTACTCCCGTCTGAAAAGTCACCAAAATTCGATTATCAAACCAATCATAAAACTTCCTTATTGATCTTTTTTATCCGTGACCTAAACATATTCTAAGATGACCAAATGTTTGTTTGCATCACTTAATGGGTATAAAATAACGAATTGAACAATCTCTTTCTGAGCTATACTCTTTAAGTAACTTCGTCCATCTTGCCTAAGAGCTGTTTCAGTGAGATTTTTCATTAAACATCAAGTTTATTATAAATGTTTGCTTTTCTTTCTGACGTTTATGACCAAGCTATAAGCTTAACACACGAAAGAAATATAATCTCGTTATGAGTGCCTCTTCCAGCATGCTTCATAATAAGGCGGCCCTACAAGAGCAAAATATACTACGTTTAAAACCAGTCATGTGCACAACAAAGATCAATTATGCCTGGCAAAATAACTTGGTCATTGAGCTACTTGCCACAAAAAGAAATTTGAAGATAGGCCTTACAATAAAATTTGGTGATTTTACAAGCACGAGTACTTTTTAGAACACCTAGTAAGACTCCTATATCCAGGGCCTTCGAGAGCCAGCTCGGGGCCTGGAGTGATCTATGTGGACGGGCCCTAGGATGGTTTGGGACGCAGCCACAAAGAAAATTGTTTGCGAAAACGCCCTTCAAACTCCCGAAATATTCCGTGTGAACGTTATATAAAAATTGTACTTATGAACGAAGGACGTCGTTTTACGTTCGTAAAGCCCGGTTCAGACCAGTTCGTTGCAGTCGCTGGAGGTACTATAGGGAACGAACGACTCAAAAGGCCAAAGTGATTTAATGTGAACGGTAACTCAGCGACCTTACGACACCAACGACTGACTCACTGAGATAAAATCAATTTCTACAAGGTGTTTCAGAAAAAAGCATCCCACTTTCATTCGAGTTTCTTATGAAAATAATAACATTTTAATCGATTTGGGACATATCATCTGAAAGTAAATCTATCTTCTTTCTTATGATACGCAATTAAGGTGGATTAGTTGAATTTTTTATTGCTAAAGTGACATTTTCGTAAGAATGGCCAATTTTAGATGCCGGAAAGTGATAAGGCATCTTCATAGAGGATAATCCACCTTATTGAGAGCATATTTTATCATTATCTACGAATGCATCTCATGCGGATCAAATTGTTTCTTCCCTCCTCAAGGCATCACCTCAAGTTTTCTAGGCCTGAAATATTTTCCGAAAAATTTTGTTCTCAATTTTTTACCGAAAAAAGGGGCCGATTTTGAATTTGCAGAATGCTTTATTTCTAAACGGGCATACTTCAATGATAAATGATTCCATTAATGTATCCAAACTGCATATCATTAGATGGAAGAAATATTGTACTTTCAGATGGCATATGTTACATCTACTCAAAATTTGTCAATTTTGTTAAGATTTTAAATCATTGCTGGGTTGTGTTTTTTTTAAACATCCTGTACAAAATAGGAATCTCAATATCACGGTACGGATTTTAGCATGTATACTTTCATCATAGTCGACGGTTCTCATAAAAATGTACTGCTGAGATATAACTGGATGAGTCAATAAAAGCGCCCCCGGCGTTTGAAAAGGTCCTTCTCCCTGAATATTAAAGCCATGATATTGAAAACTGTCTTGTTTTATCCCCGATATGTCAATTTAGGTTCAGTAACTTCCTCGGCTTTAATCGGCCATTCCTTCTCGTCGAAATAGAAGATTTTCTGCAGAAATCCTCTTTCGAGAACCTGCAAAACGAGTGGAAACACCAAGGAAGGTTTCCGTTTGCTCTCCTTCCTTAGCAATAACGATTCTTAGGTGTGTTCATGTATTTTGTCCTCATGGGAGAATGGAATCCCCCTGAATAAGTCATTGACACTGGGGGAAGACTTTTCAACATCGCTGCTAGGTAAAGACATTAGGGATCCCTGCTTGTGACTTTGGCTCATTTTTCAAGGTTTCTCGAAGGGATTCATTTTACGACATTGCTTCGAGAATCTGAACGAAATGACCGATTTTAGCTAGGAATGTTTTAAAAATAATTGAGCATGTTAGCTATTCAATCTGGCGTTGCAAAATATCATTGCTTATATACTCAGGGAGCAGTAGCCTTTCAAACGCCGGGCGTTTTCTTTACTCACCCGGTAGCAAAAATAGACCTTTATGGCACAAATATTTATGGACCCCCTCGGCGCCTGGGCCCTGGTCCTTTTACCCCCCCCCCCTAACTCCACTTCTCGACGGTCCTCCCTACATCAAATAGTTTTTTAGTGCATAGGACTAACTTTTTGAAGCAAATTTTAATCATTACACAACACTTAACAACGCTAAACAAGCTTTTAGGCAGAAATCAGTACATCTGAGGTGAACTTTGGAACAAAACAGTGTCTAAAATTTCATTTTGAGCATGTACCTGATTCTGACTTGGCTTTCTTTGTAAACAAGGTATTCGCTTTGAGAAAATGAGCTGTTGTTGTATTTGCTTTGATTGATAGGCTTACCTTGGGGAACAACTACCTCCTTGTTGTCAAAGTATGTCTTGATGTCTTCAGTAGGATCTGAAGAGAAAGTAAACCAAAACAAACATTATTAGCCACACTACCACCGAAAATACCATAGGATTACCACGGGGACGAAAGCCCGGCGAGAAAAAGGGTTGTGTCTACCGCGCGGCTATTAGATATATACAGTGGAACCTCCATATAACGGACACCAGTGGGACCAAAGTTATTGTCCGTTGTAGAGAAGCGTCCACTGTATGGAGGTGTCACTGTATGTAGGACTCAATTTTGGGACTCAAATATCTGTCTGTTGTTTGGAGGTGTCCGTTGTATAGAGGTGTCCGTTGATGGAGGTTCCACTGTAGATAAAAACGACTAAAGTCCTTCTTAAATTAGATGTCACAACCAAATGCTCGCGAATAAAGACTTTAAGTGTTTTATATGAGTTAATTTGCCCCAATTCAAATGTTTTCCATTTGTTGCATTGACCAAAAATCAAATTAGATGTTAACATGATGATTTAGTTTGGGCTCATCTGACTTGGAGGTGTGAGCACGGCATAAGCGACCGTTCATTATTTACAGAGGGGTTGGTACTGAATAGAAATGTTTTTTAGTTCAAAAAATCTTCTTACCCAACTGGATAGGTGACTGAAAAAAGATCTACCCAACAATTTTCAGGTCGAAAAAATTTTACCCAACTCCCACCTATAGACATTATTTCAATGTCAAGACTGTAGATTGTAAATATAAAATGCTGTAAATATTGTAAATATTCATGAAAAGATGGAAACAAAATAGACATCAAATGTGAAATGGAAAGTGCTGATGATGTTGATGATGAAATTGACAATTTGGGACTTTAAAATTTAGTATCAGTTAATTGGACAATTTGTTTACCCAGCCTTGAAACTGAATGAAAAACTATTCACTCAACCTTTTATGTCACAAAATTTATTTTGCCCAATCCATTTCTCTACGGTACCAACCCCTCAGTAATAATGAACGGTACCTAAGTAGCCTTTATTTAGTCCTTAGTTGTATTATTCCTTCCTATTATTGTTGATTCGTGTTTTGTAGTGCTTTCGTCATTTTTACTTGTTGAGATTAAATATAACTGTTGATTGTATGTAAAATTTGCAATGACAGCAAGATAATACTGAATTATCTACCGCTGCAAATGGTACGTACGAATGCAGATGTGTCTTCTTAAGTTGTTTTCATGGTGTTGTAAAAGAGAAGCTCGTGGCACGCACCTTTTCTTACATCACAGGAAGATCAAAACCATTCTAATTATAAGTATGACCCACTAAACTGGTCGGTTGATTCAGATCATGTCGAGCCTCAGTTACATACCCTGCAACCACAATGTCCCGCAAATCTTTTTGTGTTTGTTTCGTTTGTTTTGTTTTCTTTCGTTCGCTCGTTCGTGAGGTCTGTTTCACATCAGATGTCAGGCATATCACCCACGACGAAACAAAGAAGAGTTATCGCAACATTATTTCCAGCTGTCACAACCATGACCACACATCTGATATTGGCTAGATTCAAGTTAAATAATTCTTTCTAGTTTCTAATTGCGTGTCGTTTTCATACCTAATCAAGGGTGTTAGGACACGGATGTTTTCATTGATTATTTATTTACCTTGTTTGATCCTTGATTCTTGTTTTGTCGTCTTGTTTTCTGTTCTGTTTCCTCTTCAACTGAGCGTGGTTAGGCCCAACAGCTCTCAAGTTGTTCGAATAGAGCTCCCTTGTATTTCTGTGTCTTAGTGCGCCTTCGCACAAGAAAGATTTTTAAAACCATGCCTGATCTTTGCTTAAACACCTTTTCAACTGCTGGCATCGTTTTGGAAATTTTTGAAAATTTCCTGATACGAAATTTCTGACCATGATTTTGGATTCAGCACCCCAACTTCAGTCTAACTGTAAATGTTCATATTCCTAGAGTCGGCGATTTCGATTTTATGGTGACAATAGATTTGAAACGCGTTCTTTTCTTTTTCTTATCAATGTTATTTGTCTCTTGTTTTAATTTTTAGACCTTTGCCACGGCCCCCTGAAAAGCAGTTGCTGATCAACTGATGGGGCTACCGTGTTTAAAGAATTAAAAATTGAAATTGAAATTGAAATTGAAAATTCATATGGAACTTTACCGTCAAAATCATTCATCGGTGTAACTTTACACCCTTAGTCATTATTCACGGTCAAATCCTTTATACATTTTCAAATTTGTTATCCTCATAGAATTAAATTGCTAACACTAAGATCATGAAAATTTGCAATTAGACTAACATTAGGGTGCTGAATGTGAATACTGGGTCAGAAATTTCATATGACGAAAGGTGAGGAAATTTTGAAAAATTCCAAAACGAGGCCGCTTAGTTGAAAAGGTGTATTGGGGTATTGTCCTTGTAGTGCAGTTAGGTAATTCGCAAATAGTGGCTTAGGTTATACAAATTTGCAAAATTTTTATACTGAACATGCAAAAACAACTCAAAATCAGTCAACATACCTGGCTCCGTTCTCCCTTTTGCCACGACAGAATCAAACCCTTGCGGAGCAGCTTTCAATGAAGAATCATCTCTTGTTATACCATGTTCTTTCCCAAGGGCAACTTCACATAAGAACATTATGCCTATGTTCTTCGCTGTGCCAACTAGAAAGATCGATGGAAGTGAATTTGATGTTATTTTCTATAATCCCAGAAAGAGCATTTCTGATACCATGCTCATTCTTAGAACTACAGCACTTTCAGTCGCGTAACAGAGCAGCTCGGGGCCCTTAGTGAAGTGACAGATAAATCAACAAAGGTTTGCCAAATTTCCAACATCAAAGCGGTCTTCGTATCGGCAAAATCAAGGCAAGCCCAGCACATCAAAACCTCCATGATTGGGGTCTATGGAAGTTTTATATATGAAGAAACTTGGGCGGAGATGGTGGCTGAAAGTGAATTCCAGCGAAACGAGCTAAATTTGGGGTTCAGGGTATCCCCTTGGGAAAATATTTTATACCTTCAACTCATTCATATAATTTTGCACAAAAATGCACAATTCACAAACTCAGAACTTACCATAAGCACTGGATTTTCCATTTTCAGAAGCAAAATAAATTCCACGTCCAACCCTTCCACCTGAATGTGGCATGATACGCAAACCACCTTTCAATATCGCAACAACAACAGCAACATTTGTTCCATGCCATAATAATTTTCTGTTGGCAATGCCTGCATGCTCTTGAAATCGTGGGCCCTATGAAACAATGCGCCAAGATAAATAAGTATGATCTTGAAACTTAGAGTGTGTAGCATAGGGCTAAGATCTTTAAGGGCCTGTTTATATGAGGAGAAACACGTCACCTGCCTTCAATTCAAGGTCTTTATTAGAATAGCAAAAAAGGTCTAGGGTAAGATGGGAGTAATGTGTGTCTGCGGGGTTAAGTGGGTCCACTGAGGTTTTTACTAGGAATTTCCTTCCTCGTCAAACCAAAGAAAGGCTGATTAAGCTGCCTTTTGAGATAAAAATTCGTCTTAGATTGATCTTGGTTCGTTTTAGTGAAGGTCTCCTATGAAAGAATTGCAAGACCTACAAAAAATTTTCTCTCGTCCCTTCATTTTCATTTCATTTCATTTTCAATTTTTTAGGCATGGTAGCCCCTCAGTTAAAGAGAAACTGTTTTACAGGGGGCCATGCATTTAAATACTCTAAAAACTTAATAAATAATTTACAATTAATGAATACAAATAAAAAGAATTAAGATAAAAAGAAAAGGGTTCATGGTTCATCTAAAAGCATTAAACCTTGCGCGATTTTATCAGCCCTTCCTGGAATTTCCTTAGTATTGGCGCCCCTTTTAATCCACCTTTTCAAGGTAAGAGGTGCGAAAGCGGAAGTCTTTTGTTGTTAGAGATTTTGCATTTTTGACTCTAAAATCTTGTTCTGCGTACAAACTTTAGCATGGCAGCAGATTTTCACTTTCATATCTGTCTTCCTTTGGAAGTTATGGCGATTTAAAGAATTTGAATTCATAAGAGCTTTGACCATGAAATCAGATGTTTGGACAAATTTTTGTCCAAACTTTGATTTCACGGTCAAAGCCCTTATGAGTTCAAATTATTCATAATGCCATAATTTCGAAACAAAGACAGATATGAAAGTGAAAATTTGCCTCTACACTAACCTTTGTATGTCGAACAGAAATTTGGACTCACAGATACAATATCTCTAACAACAAAAGACTTCCGCTTTTCGCGCCTCAACCTTGAAAAGGTGGATTCATTCTGCAACCCATTCCAGAGACTGGCCCCTCTGAATGAAAAACATCCTTGACCAGCTGAAGTCCTTAGCATTGGAGTCCTAAGGTTTATGTCCGAATTACGCAGAACGCGAGAGGTTGTTTTGCTCACTCTGGTGAACATGTCGCTCATATAGGATGGCGCATCATCGTTGAGGGACTTGAAAACCATTTTGAGTGTTTCAAGATCAAGTATCTCCCTAACCGTGGGCCATCCAAGGGCACGAATGAGTGGCAAGGCTGACTGATCATATCGACTTCCTGTGGCTATTCTAGCAGCACGATTTTGTAGCTTTTGGAGTTTAGTTAAAGAAGTCGCGCCAACATTACCCCAAACCGGTCTAAGTCAAGTAACATTGATAGTCTTAAGGAGTCTGGTTCAGAAACTGTTCACAGAAAAGACATTCCTGACGCAATGAACAGTTACTTCTGCTCAGTAGGTAAGGATCTAGCAGATAAAATCAGTCCAGTTGCAAATCCCCTCCTATCAGGTGACTTTGAAATGAATAAAACTAAAGCAAAGTTCCACTTCAGGACTATCGAGGTACAGGAAATCAGAGATGCATTTGCCAAGGTTAAAACAGGAAAGAGCTTTGGAATTGACAATATCTCCAGCTACTTCTTGAAGCTTGGTTTACCCTTCATTGAAAATTCCCTGGCATTCATGTTTAATACATCAATTGAAACAAGTATGTTTCCAGACTCATGGAAAATTGCTAGGGTTACTCCTATTTACAAAAATGGAGATAGGGCTGATAAGTCAAACTATCGCCCCATATCAGTCTTACCTGTCATTTCAAGGCTCTTTGAAAAACTTGTAACCAATCAGGTGTACAAGCATATGGCAGATAATGGTTTGTTTTCATCTGGGCTATCTGCCTACTTACGCCTCCATTCTACTGTAACCCACTTACTTAAAAATACAGATGACTGGTACAATGGGCTGGATCTTGGTAGGCTTGTTGGCCTAGTTTTCATTGATCTTAAAAAAGCTTTTGACCCTATTGACCATGAGATTCTTTGCCAGAAGTTGGTGCACTACGGTGTCCAGCAGCGCGAACTCGCGTGGTTTAGATCATGCTTGTGCAATCGAAAACAATTCTGTCGGTTCAACGGTGTCAGCTCAAAAACTGAGGGTATAGATGTTGGTGTTCCCCAAGGCTCATGTCTGGGTCCCCTCCTTTTCCTTATTTATATCAATGATCTACCGCAAGCTGTCGAAAATTCAACCGTTTCCATGTATGCAGGTGACACAAGTCTGTGCTACCAGTCTTCGGATATAGATCAGCTGAACGAGGCCATTAACAACGATCTCAAACAACTGGACATTTGGCTTCAAGGCAACAAACTCTCCTTAAATGTTGCTAAAACAAATTCCATGCTTGTTGCCACCAAGCAAAAGCACAATATCCTCAACAGTCGAAATGATGATTTGGATTTGAAAATTCGCGACAATGACCTCGAAATAATCCAAAAAACAAAATACCTTGGTGTGCAGATCGACAACTCTCTTAACTGGAAGGAACACATTAAAACTGTCTCTACCAAAGTTTCAAGAGCTATTGGCTTTTTAAAACATGCCAAGACGTTCCTAGGACAGGAAACTTTGAAGACTCTTTACACAGGTATTGTGGAGCCACACTTTAGATATTGTTGCTCTGTTTGGGGTTGCGCCGGTTCGACTGAGCTTAATCAGTTGCAAAAACTTCAAAACCGAGCTGCTAGAATTATAACCAACAGCAGCTTTGACACCCCAAGCAGACCACTCATCGACAAGCTGGGCTGGAAGACCATCGAACAACTCGTCGCTAGTGAATCTAAAACAATGGTCTTCAAGTCCCTGCATGAACTGGCTCCCCAATACTTGTGTGACCTTTTCACCCGAAACTCAAAGTGCTCTTCCTATGTCGTGCGCAATTCAGAGACAGATTTAAGACTACCCATGAAAAAGTCAAGTAATGGACAAAAATGTTTTTCCTATCGAGGAGCAAAAGCTTGGAATGACCTTCCTGCCGATACCAAGCAGGCAACTTCCCTGAATAGTTTTAAAAAATCTACTTAGGACTTTCTCTTTTTCTTTTATACTAGTTTTGTAAATTTTGTATTAGGTTTTTATATTATGGTTTTTATATTGTAATTTTGGCTTTTTATTCGGTAATTGTATATTGTATATTGTAAGTAATTTTTTAAGTGGAGGGCCCCTTGTAAATCAACTCTGTTGAAGAGCAACCCTCCTTAATATAAAATCAAATATCAAATATCAAAATATCAAATACCGGGCAACAATATCTCCCGGGGGGGGGGGGTACATGACTTGCGGATGGACGGGGGTCTGCCGTCCGGTTTTCAGAAAGGTTCCCTCTTCTAATTACCAAAACTTGCTTTCATACCCACTTTTATGATGAATTTTGGCGGAAAACGGCCCATTTTTGGCTATTTTTCGCCAATTTCTGGATAACCCACCCATGTTGATGGAAAATCTGCCGAAAAAGGGACCCTTGTTTAGAGAATTTTGGACCCAAAAACCCACCCATGTGGGCGGCACATACCCGTACCCTTAACATGTTATGTTACCCCCCCCCCCGAGCAATATCTAAAATGAGGTTCTACGAGGCTTTTATACATCTGCTTAACAGTGGATACAGGCACGTACCTTTTAGAGTACCGTAATATGCCAATACCTCTGGAAATCTTACTTGTCAAAGATGTAAGTTGGGAAGACCATTTTAATTGCTGATCTACCTGAACTCCTAGGTACTTGGTATCCTCAGCTATTTTGATATCATCGTTCTGATCTACCTGAACTCCTAGGTACTTGGTATCCTCAGCTATTTTGATATCATCATTCTCGATATTAAACCGTGGTTTAACTGAGTCAGATGGAGCTAGATGTTTTAATTTGCCTCGGCTTCCGATAATCATGCCTTCAGTTTTTGCAACGTTTAATGATAGCCTGTTTCCTTGCAGTCACTGTTATTTTGGTCTTCTTGACCATTAATTGAACAAGAGGTAAGACTTTGGGTCTTTTACAAAAGAAATAATGTTTATTTCAAAGTCATTGAGGTGATGGTTGTTTTTATATCAGCATTTTACGATGTGGGGTAATATGGGCCTACTGAGAATTCAGCGATAACTCGGGGGGGGGTTTGGAGGAGGACTTGTACAATTGTACGGTACATGGGTGACGAAATGCTGCTACTCTGGCTGACAAAGGTACGGAGAAGAGTAAAACTGTCAAGTGTCAACTAGAAATCACAGGAATGATGATGGCTTTGGATAAAGCTAGAACATAAAATAGGCCTGATATCCTAGATCAGGCAGTCGACACACTCTGGTATCCGTTGACTAATGGTCTTTCGACCATTTCATCACACTCTCAGTAGTGTAGTGGGATGATCGTTGGACTAGTGCCGCGTTGACCGAGTTGAGTCTTGCCAGGTACAGTAAAAATTTTGAACTTTTCACGTGGATGAAAATATTCAGATTTTTCAATGCCACAATTCCAGAAAAAATCCATAAGAAAGGCATGTAAATACGCATCTCTCTTTATCTGCATGCTCCCCCTCCCCCTGTTTCAATGTTGTTTGGGAAAAAACGTCCAAAATGAGAAGCATATTCCTTAAGATCCACAAAAAACCACATTGATTCGGGGGACGGGGGTCATTGTTATTTTCTGCTTGATTCTCGAGACGAGACTAAAAACATTGCAGGATTACCCCTGTCTCATTGAGTTTTGTCCTGGATTGTAGATTCCCTTTTTCGCTAAATTCTAATACTCCAGGTGAAGACTCGATGGAAGAAGGGGGCATATTCGTTGAAATTATTTCTGAGCTGGGGCGTATTTGTGTCATCATCATCATTTACGCTTTCCGTCTACAACGACATTGCGCGGTCCACAATAAGTCTCCAAATATATCTATTTTGTGCCATATTTTCATCCTTTTTACTTGTATTGTGTTGAAACTACCATCTTTGTTGTTTTTTACTAATGTCTTAAATTCAACCTTTTCCAAATCTTTTCCTATTTACTTGATCCATGCTAATTTTTGCCCGCCCGTTGGTTTTTTGCAAGGGTTCTTTGCTTCTTTTAATGATTTTCTTGCTGGAGTGTCTTCTGGTAATCTTAAAAGATGACCGTACCATGCGTATTTGTGTAGGGCTTGTTCAATGGTGGGGACTCAATCTAGGAGCTATTGTAAATGCATGCCACTTTCACAATGAGTGGCCGAGTGGCTTATACAGTCTTCGTCAGGCGACTGAAGTTAAGCTTGGTCGAGTGAGGTCAGATTTCGGATAGGTGACCTCTGAGACCTGACCTCGCAACTCACCACGCCATCCTTCCGAAAGGACGTTAAACTAGGGGTCCTATGCCTGGATGCGGCATGCACAGTGAGCCTAAATTAGCTTTCAGTAGCTAGAAATCCTGACAAGCCCACTCAAAACAAATTGAAACAAACAAACAATGGAGCAATTCCAGCATGGGTTCTACACGTATTTTTTACAACGAAACTGCTTATAAGAAACTCAATCCTCAGGTCTCCAAAAAATTAAGAAACTCCAGTACTGGGAAAACATAACTTAAGAAATTATTTAATTTGATATAGGAAATTCTTCATATATTTCTTTATTCTCATTGTTTCTTGCATCACGTTTCTCGGAAGGTACTTGAGTAATGTCCAAACACTGGAATGGCTTGAAAAAACCTCGTTTTGAAGTGATCACGCAGAAACAGGTAGTGAACATGAAAATTGCTATGGAGCCTTTAAAAAACTTGTAAGCACTCTGAGTACTCAAAACCTGATATTTTTAAGAAACTTTCAGTATTGGCCCAAGGTCTTAGTTTCTTATAGAAAAAGATACGTGTAGCCTTGACCCGGGGGGGGGGTAACTTGAGTTTCCAAGATACGGGGTTGTGCCATTCAAATCGTAAAAGTACCACCCATAAATCCGGAGAAATTTCTCAAAAGTATACCCATAAATCTGGAGGATTTCTGAAAATCATACCCATAAATCTGGGAATGCCAAAAAAGCTCACCAATAACTGAATTCTGATAGAAAACTATACCCATAAATCCAGAAGATGCAACAAATTGTTGAAAACCATACCCATAAATCCGGAAACTATCATGAAAAAGGTACCCTAAAAAATGGTACTACCCCGTATACCTCGTACCATAGACAAGTTAAGTTACCCCCCCCCCCCCGGGAGCCTTGAAAAAGGTTCATGTAAACTTCTATGACATATTTCTTTGAACTGAATGGCTTCAAATAAACCTTGGCTACTTCGCTATAATTCTGCCGTTGGACTATTCTCAAACCTTCAATATTTTCAGAATTATACAGTAATTTGCTACACATTAAGGAGTCAAGAAAAAGGCTCAAACAAAATTTAAAAAGTCTGGTAACTTTTATATCTGTCGACGAAACATTAGATAAAGCCTGATTATCATTAAATCGCAGTGCGATCGTTAGGGGATCGGTGACGGTCTGCAATTGCCTGCGTTGTATTCCCAATTTAATCGAAACACTTTCTTACGATCCTTACGACCGTCGGGGATCGTGGATCGTACGCGTTGCGAAAGTTGAACTGAGTTTAACTTTTCCGATCGTTACGACTGTTTGAATGTGGCAAACTGTTATGGAAACACAAATCGCATACGATCGGCGATCAGCGCAGACGTGCATTCGTTAAACCACGATCAGGTGGATATGATCAGCCGGGTTTGAAGAGGATAAAGATGTAGGTGCGTCGCAGACCGCTGCAGACTGTCGTTGATGCCAATGAATCGAAAACTCGGCTGAAATAGCAGATGGAAGATGGAAGACTGGGATCCGTGACGACCTGGGAGCTAAAGATGGGAGGAAAAACGCCCGCTGGCGCTGTCTGCTACGTGAAATGCGACCTCCTTTCCACTGACGTAGCAACAGAGCAACGATAATTAGGTTCGCCTTGCAACGAAATTTTTGTTGTGGAGAACGACCAGGGAGAGGACACAGATAGATTTGAAATGAATTCATTAAAAGGTCGCACAGGATTTCAACTTGCTTCACTATTTCATAAACCGTTTGACTCCCATTCGATTGATTGAAGTGACACGAAATCGCGAAAGTTTTGAATCAGGGAGATATAGACTAGGATCAGGTCAGGTAAGAATCAGGTACTATATCTCCCTGTTTTGAATCGGTTGCAATTTCTGAATGTTGTTGAAGCAGGGAATGGGCCTAAAGCAGAAACAGTGCAAGTACCCCGAAAGAAAACTAAAATATCTCATGAGTATCATACTATCTCAGAAAACTTTTTCGCTTGAATTATTGCCAATAGAACTGATCCAAAGCGGTACCAAGCCATGTAAGGAATCTACAGTTGCTCATGACAGAAATTTATAAAACCAAATGCGGTCTGAATCCACCATTTATGAAGGATATTTTCATGCAACGAAATATTAGCCACAGTCTAAGGCATGGCAATGACGTTCAACTGCCAAAAATACGAACAACATCCTTGGAGTTGAGTCCATTGCTTACCTTGAAATAATTTTGGCAGCATTTACCACAAGAAATAAAACAATCCAACAGCCTTCCTATCTTTAAAAAACAAATAAGATGTTGGAATGGGGAAGATGGAACTGTAGACTTTGCAAAGTATATATCCCGAAAGTTCGGTTTCTAACAGGATAAATTATTTCTTTTATTCTGATTTGTCCTATAATTCTTCTAAAAAGCTTTATTGTAAATAATGTGTATTGTAAATAGTAGGCCTTAACTAGCTGTAAATTAGCTTTTCTTTTTCTAGCCTACTTTAAATAGAGTTTTAACAATAATAATGATGATGATGATGATGATGATAATAATAATAATAATAATAATAATAATAATAATAATAATAATAATAATAATAATAATAATAATAATAATAATAATAATAATGATAATAATAATTATAATAATATAGTCCTGGGCAAGACTATAAACTGCAACCGGTTGTGGAGTTTCGACGTGGGCGAATGAGGTTACCCTTTGCCACAACTACCTCCAGGTCACCCTTGAGCAAGGTGTAGTACCTGTCAGCTCTCCCCGAGGCCATGAAGTACCGGGTTGGCGTCCGGCGGGGGCTAGTCTGTCTCATGGGTAGGGGGGACTCTTAAGCTTTGGTCGGCAACCCCCCTAGAGATGGTGTTCTCGATAAACACACCGGTGGTGGTGTAATCTTAAATTCACTAACCTCTAAAGGAGTGCAATGTCCAGTCAAAATATTGATGATAACGGCGTAAATGAGTCCGCAGCTGTAAGCGAAGGCCTCTCGCCCGGCAGGTGCCCTGTGGAACAACAGCGCAGGCCCGGTCGTTATCCTGCTACTGTTGGAGTAACAAGAAGAAAGTGGACACAACGAGAGAATGAGAAAGTTATGGAATGCTATTTGCGGAGCCAACCAGAAAAAAGGGGATATCGAAAGCGAATGATAAACATCTGGAAGGACAATGATATGTTTGAAGTAAGTGAACAACGTCTGGTGGATCAGTTGAGACAAATAAAAGAAAAGAAAATGGCTGTCGGATCTCGAAATTGAAAGGATAAAGAGAAATGTGAATAACACTGAATCGTCGAAGTTGCCAACTCGCAACGAAGAGCAGATACGGAGGGAGGAAATAAGTAATTATAATGATGAGCAAACTCAATCTGATGTACTAGGAACAGATGAGATCGGGGAGGAGTGGTGCGCAGAAGAGAAGCTACTTGTAGAAAGAATTAAATCAATTATGAATGAAAAAAATAGGAATAGGCTGCCAAATCTTAAAAGAGTAGATAAGAAAAAATTATCGGAGGAACTCAAGAAAGTAGAGGCAGTGCTTAGTGAGATGACAACGAGTGATATAACACAAACGAACGATTTGATCTATGCTGCTGCCACAGTAGTAACCGAAAATCTCGGTGTAAGGACAGCAAAGAAAGAAAACAAGAACGACCCTTGGTGGAAAAGGAGGTTAGAAGGACAAATACTGCAACTAAGGAGAGATTTAAGTAGACTACAACAACTGAAAGAGGGAAAACTGCCAAAAACCCGTCACAGAGAAGACCTGCAGAAGAAATATCGATTGAGAGAGAAAGGAGTTAAATGTGTAATTGAAGAATTAAAACAGAGAATCGTCGCCAAAGCTGCGAAAGTAAGAAGGTACAAAGAGAGAGTCAAGCAGTTCAAGCAGAACCGGCTTTTTGAAGAAGATCAAAGTAAGTTTTATCAGGAGATTAATGGAGAAGAAAGATCGAACGAAGTTCCAAATAAAGAGGAAGCTAAGGCATTCTGGAGTGATATTTGGAGCAAAGAGGCAAAACATAATGCATCAGCTGAATGAATTGATAAGATTAAACAGGAGGTAGAAGTCAACAGTCAAGACAATATAGAAATAACAGAGACTCAACTGAAGAAGATATTGCAGAAATTTCCTAACTGGAAAGCATCAGGCCCTGATTTGGTTCAGGGATTCTGGCTAAAGAAATTCACAGTTCTGCATGATAGAATCATGGTACAGCTAAATAGGTGTTTGAATGATGGATATGTACCGATCTGGATGACAAAAGGGCGCACAACCCTCATTATGAAAGACAAGAGTAAGGGTAATGTGGCCAGCAATTATCGCCCAATTACCTGCCTTCCATTAATTTGGAAGTTGCTCACTGGGATTATTGCTGATGGCATGTACAGTTTCTGAGAAAGTAGGGACCTTTTGCCAGATGAACAGAAGGGATGTCGCAAGAAGTCAAGAGGAACGCACGACCAGCTTTTTATTGATAAAATGCTAATGAAAGAAGTGAAGCAAAGAAAGAAAAATGTTGCCATGGCATGGGTTGACTACAAAAAGGCCTACGACATGGTCCCACATTCATGGCTGGAGGAGTGTTTGGAGATATTTGGAATTGCTGACAACGTGAAGAAACTGCTATCAAATAGTATGAAAACGTGGCGAACAGAGTTAACATCTTGCGGAGAAAGCCTCGGGGATGTCCAGATAAAGAGGGGAATATTTCAAGGAGATTCGCTGTCACCACTTTTGTTTGTGTTGGCGTTGACCCCAATGTCAATGGTCCTGAGGAACGTTCGTCATGGATACGAGTTTCGAAATAGGGAAAAGATAAACCATCTTCTTTCCATGGACGATCTCAAAACTGTATGCCAAGAATGAGAAAGGATTAGACTCTTTGATACAGACAGTTCATGTGTTCAGCAGTGACATTGGGATGCAGTTTGGGATAGATAAGTGTGTTACAATCGTTGTTAAAAGAGGAAAGGTGATAACATCTGACGGGATCATGCTACCAGATGAAAACAGAATCAAGTCAATGAATGAGGATTGTTCATATAAATACTTGGGTGTTCTTGAATCCGATCAAGTAAAGCAAAAAGAGATGAGAGAAAAATTAAGAAATGAGTACAAACGTAGGGTGAGGAAAGTTTTACAATCGAAATTGAACGGAAGAAATATGGTGCAAGCTATCAACACGTGGGCAGTCTCCTCATTAAGGTATTCAGCTCCCTTCATTGAATGGACAAGGGAGGAATTACGGACTATGGAGAGAATGACAAGAAAAATGATGACAATGCACAAGGCCTTACATCCTAGAGACAGCGTCTGCAGATTGTATTTACCAAGGAAAGAGGGTGGTTGAGGATTAATTGCAGTAGAAGATTGTATTGACCTTGCTAAACTGGGACTTGAAAGATATATAAGCGAGAGTGATGAACGATTGATAATCGCAGCAAGAAGAGAAATAGATACACCTAGTGAAAATGAAGAAGATTTCAAACGGAGAATGAAAATGGAGAGAAAAGCGGAGTGGAAAGAAAAAGCATTACACGGGCAACATTTGAGGCAGACGGAGAATATAGCTAGTAAGGATTCTTGGATATGGCTTACTAACGGGAACCTAAAGAAAGAAACTGAAGGTCTTTTGATAGCTGCTCAAGATCAGGCACTTCGAACAAACGTAATCAAAGCAAATATTGATAAAAGTCGTGATGACCCTAAGTGTAGGATGTGCAAGGAAGGAGACGAATCAGTAACTCATATCATAAGTCAGTGCAAGAAGCTTGCCCAGACGGAATACAAGATCAGACACGACAACGTAGCCAAAGCAGTTCATTGGGAGCTGTGCAAGAAAAATGGTTTAGATCATGTGGATAAATGGTATGATCATGAGCCTGAAAGTGTAATGGAAAATGAGAAATGTAAAATATTATGGGATTTCACAATTCAAACTGATCGAATGATCGGTGCTAGGAGACCTGACATCACAATTGTTAACAAAGAAACAAGAGAGTGCCAATTGATAGATATAGCATGCCCTGGCGACAATAAAGTAGCCGAGAAGGAAGATGAAAAGATTGACAAATACAGGGATTTAGCGAGAGAAGTCAGCAAATTGTGGAATGTCAAAGTTGCAATAATTCCTGTTGTGATAGGTGCATTGGGAACTGTGCCAACAATGTTGGAAAGCCGAATCAAGGAAATTGGAATTTCGATCAAGACAGCTCAAATTCAAAAGACAGTATTGCTAGGAACAGCAAGGATTTTACGAAAAGTACTTGAAATCTGATTTTGCTTGTTGCAATTTGATTTCAAGCTTACACGTCCAGTTTTAACTGTGAAAAATGAACATAATAATAATAATAATAATAATAATAATAATAATAATAATAATAATAATAATAATAATAATAATAATAATGATAATAATGGAAGTGAAGGAAACAGTGAAACAATATAAAGATCGAAGAGCAAAAGAGCGCAAGGAAAACTGGAAGGAGAAAGTCCTACATGGCCAATTTATTAGACAAACTGAGGAGATTGCTGGAGAGGAAAGGTGGAAATGGTTGAAAAATAGTGGCATCAAGAGGGAGACCGAGACTCTCATCCTAGCAGCTCAAGAGCAAGCAATTAGGACGAACCTCATCAAAGCCAAAATCGACAAAACACAGGAGGACAGTAGATGTAGAATGTGCGGTAAGGTTGATGAAACTATTAATCATCTCATCAGCGAATGCAGCAAAATGGCGCAGAAAGAATACAAGAATAGACATGATTGGGTCGGGAGAAGAATCCACTGGGACATATGCAGGAAGTTTGGGGTACATGTAAGCGAGAAATGGTACAAGCATGAGCCAGAAAGTGTGGTTGAAAATGATACTTGCAAGGTACTGTGGGACTTTACCATCCAGACCGATCATGTAATTGAAGCTAGAAGGCCAGACTTAATTTTGATCAAGAAGGAAGAAAACAACTGCACTATCGTTGATTTTGCCATCCCATGTGATACCCGGATAGAGCAGAAGGAGAAAGAGAAAGTAGAGAAATACTAGGAATTAAAGAGAGAACTCCAGAAATTATGGAATATGAAAGTAAAAGTAGTACCCATAGTCATTGGGGCATTAGGAACACCACCAAAAGACATCAAGAGGAGAGTAGAAGAACTGGGAATTGAGACCAGAATTGAAGAAATGCAGAAGACTGTAATCCTGCAATCTGCACGGATCCTGAGGAAAGTCCTTGAAAATTGAGGAGACTTGCTGTCACCAATATCAAGAAGACATTACCGCTGAATGAAATGACATTTTTATCAGTGTGCGATAATTCAATAATAATAATAATAATAATAATAATAATAATAATAATAATAATAATAATAATAATAATAACAATAATAATAATAATAATAATAATAATAATAATAATAATAATGTCTTGCGCTAGTCCCCCTATCTGCATTACTGAACAATACAGGATATGGCTACAAGATCCAGGATCGAAACATCAGTCACCTTTTTTACATGGATGACTTGAAGTTGTTTGCCAAAGATGACAAAGATCTTGAAGGAATGCTGCTAACAGTAAAGAAATTCAGTGATGATATAGGCATGACATTCGGACTAGACAAATGCGCGAAGGCAACGTTTAAAAGAGGCAAGCTAACACAAACAACATCACTAGAACTGGACAGAAGCACAGTTATAAAAGACCTAGAACAAGAGGAGCTTTACAAGTATCTAGGCGTCAATGAGAGTGACGGAATACAACATAGCCAAATGAAAGAAAAGATAAGGAAAGAATGTTATCGTAGAGTTCGTGCAATACTAAAAACTGAACTTAACTCTGCGAACCGCATAGAAGCCATAAACACGTTAGCCATTCCCGTAGTTACGTACAACTTCAACATAATCAACTGGACCCTATCTGATATCAAGAAAATCGATGTCAAAATCAGGAAACTCATGACATGCAACCGGATGCATCATCCCAAGGCTGACGTAGACAGACTATACATCCCAAGGAAGGAAGGGGGCAGGGGGATGATACAATTAGAACTAAGCTTGAAAACGACAACAATTGGCTTACAGAAATACCTTGAAACATCCAAGGACTGGATGCTACAATTGGTAAATATCCATGAATAAGGCAAAAAAATGCATTCAATCAAGAAAGAAAGTAATAAGTTTGCTTCGGAACTAAACATCGAAGCAACAATAAACGAAGAATTACCTTGTACACTACAAGCTAAGAACCTAAAGAAGAAAGCCAAACAAGAAGGGCTGAAGAAAATACAAGAAAAATGGGAAAGCAAACCTCTTCACGGTCAGTATCCAAAACGTAGTCAACAAGCTGATGTCGATAAAGACAAAACACATCAATGGTTGCGAGGAACGGGTCTGAAGGCTGAAACGGAAGGCTTTATAATGGCTGCGCAAGACCAAAGCTTGTTCACCAGAAATTACCAATCCAAAATAGCGAAAAATGGGGCTGACCCTAAATGTCGATTTTGTGATCAATATGATGAAACAATAGATCACCTAGTGTCAGGGTGCTCTGTTCTAACACCAAATGAATATAAGAACAGGCATGATCGAGTGGGACAATACTTACACTGGAAAATCTGCAAGCATTATAATACATCGCACGCTGACAAATGGTGTGAACATAAAACTCCCCCAGTAGTAGAAGGAGAAAACACAACGATACTATGGGACTTTCCAATAAACACGGACAGAGCAATCCAAGCCAACCGACCAGATATAGTCATCAAAGACCACAAGAGCAAAACATGCCTCCTTATTGATATGACAATTCCTACAGATCGAAATATTTCCGTCAAAGAATTTGACAAGTTATCAAAGTACAAAGACCTTCAAATTGAGATAGAACGGATGTGGCACCTTAAAACAACTATTGTACCTGTCGTAGTTGGTGCACTTGGGATGGTGAAAAAGGGAATCCAAAATCACCTCAATACAATCCCTGGAGAACCAAACTTGCAAGAAATACAAAAAATAGTACTTACAAGTACTACCCACCTTCTTCGCAAAGCACTGTCAATATAAAGATCTGAACAGCATATAACTGTGACGTTAAAGTGCATATCAATGTTAGCATGCAAGTAACAAACCCTCTTGCTGCCCCAGGTATCGGGATGATCCCCGGCAGCTAGACTGTATACAGCCGAAATCAAAAGAAAGTACCAATTCATAATAATAATAATAACGAAAATAGTAATCATCCAAAAGCATCTTCGATTGCTCAAAGTTGGGCGGAGTTGGGCAGAGTGAAATTTTCACAAGTGCGTGCTTGGAGCGTGATGTCGAAGTTGAACTGGCCTAAGCTACCGCTGAAAAAACTTAGCCGCTGCAGCTAATTCAAGATTTCAAATGGCTAAATGAGTCTCACCATGCAAAGATAAATTATTCAAGAGTCATATGAATGTCTATTACTGGCCGAAAATGCTTACCAGTGTTGTAGAAATCCAATCCAAAAACAAGATGCACTTGTCCTTCCAAACTTCATTTTCCATCTTGGTTTCACTTCGAAGTGCGCGATCCGCTGCGAAGGAGACACATATCACATCGCAGAATGCAACTCAATGCGCGATTCCTCTCCCGTGTATAGCTCCCTGGTGACGACCGAAGACCGTCGCCGATCCCCTTACGATTAAATGGAAACCAGGCTTTAATCTTCAAGGACACCATCACTTATGGATATCTACAATATGGCATCAAGTAAAAGTCTTGCACTATTCTGGTTTACAATTTAGAAAGTAGAAGACGTCAAGTCCTTAAGTGAGTTGAAATGCAAAATGTGGTTTGATTTGGAAAATATTGAAGATTTCTGAGAAGAAGTACAACGACAGGGTCAGAGAAAAGTAAACGAAACTACTTTCAAGAGAATAAAATAAAATATATATGTTTTAGAATTTTACAGCCACCTTTTTTGCACCAATTGAAAGATTTGGAACCTACCTATGTTGGCATTTCCTTACCTCAGGATGACGATTGACTTTCCATACATCCAAGATCTTTAAACCAGAGTGGTATCCACTGCTTTTGGTAGCATCAGTATACTTGCTGATATACTAAATTGTACAACAAGAGGTGAGCAGAATGAAGGCGGAAATCGATCATAAGGCAAATGAAATAAAGCATTACAGAGATATAAGTTACCATTCCTATCAAATCTACTGAAAAGTGTACATTCACTGAGGGACCCATCAAAATAATGAAAAGACAACAACGAAGGAGGTTTATTGTTCCACCTCAACAGAGTTGCATGTATTGCATGCACAATCTTGTTTACTGTCGACTACCAAATAAACGATATGATTGTAATCAAACGGGTTGAAACAATCTGCGAGGGGGGGGGGTGGAAAAATTGAAAATGGTCGTTTCCTTAGTTGAATATGTACCTTTTAAAATCATCATCGCTATCATTTCAATTTTTCAAGGATCAATAAATGGGGTTGGAATAAAAATGAGGGGGAGGCGTTGCGTTGGAAAAGTTTCAAAAATTAAGCAGAGGAAATACGATTATTTCGTACTCGAGAGTATGTAACAGTCAAACAAAATGGAAAGCAGGCTAGTATAACAATATTTAATTGAACATGTTTTAGGAAATGATCAAGCAAGGAGCAAAGTTACCTTGAACTCATCACTCTTCTTATCCAATAATTCTAAATCTGCATTCAAGAGGGAATAGTCCACATCGATTGGGTGATCAACTTCTTCTAAGTTCGCCTGTTGAAGTGAAAAAGATTGCCAAAATAAAATCTCGTAACGCAACTTCTGCATCAAGGCTAATCTTGGGGGTAATAATCACAACACCTTCAAGGACAAGTCTGGGGTTGATAGAATCATTGCTATAGCAACCTTACCAACTGCTGAATACCAGTCGTGATTTCTTTCTAAGTTTCCAAGCCTTGAACTTTCATAAATTCGACGATTAATCTTCGTAACTTAGGCCAAATATCGTCGCCATTTTGTATTTTGCACGAGTGTGCGAAGGCGCGATAAGGAGCCTAGCAATATGGGTGGTAAAATATCAACACATTTGGCAGCCTCGTTCAGGTCAACATGAAGTGACGTCATACAAAATGACGTCATTTCACACTTCTTAGCAGATTAAAATATTCACAACAGTGTAATCTCTTGAATAATCAACAATTATACAAACCCCGGACCGGTCCTTTAACTGCGCTCCATGCAAAAATCATATATATTAGTAGCTAAGAAATCTGACGACAGCAACATCCTCAGATAATTTAGCCAAAAGATAAAGTGTTAGTTGTGACTTTTGTAAGTGTCAAAAACATTATATCTGGTAAATCTTCGAATGCAGTTCTTGCCAGCTCTGTAATTGTGATCTCGAAAAACATCACATTCGATTGCTTAAGCGCCCCTGCATATACTTATATTACAAGATGACGAAATTTCGAATGAAGCACTGCTTTAAAAGCAGGAAAACCCTAGGGTTTTTTATGACCAATAGCTTCGTTATCGCGAAAATCTCAAACTCTCAAGCCAAGCCCTCAATTCATAGAGTTCCTTTCCCTTCTGAGGTTGCCTAAGTAAGTACATGACCTCGGAATCAAATAACTAAAAGCCTGAATGCATCTAAGACGGTTTATTTGCTAGTTAAGGATGTTTACGGCGACATAGTAAGGTATACATTTTTTTTAATGGTGTTTAGTCAGTCTAAGTCTTTGCAATCTCTGCATGTCTTGCGATGATCCTTAGCATCCTTTTTTAAGCATGAACCTCCGTAATATGAAACAGTCGTGAAAGAATCTTTTGAATATCTTCATTTCATTTCTATATATCAAACAGAGTGTCTCACCAAAGAACTTCTAAGTTTTAAAGTTAAATATCTTTAAATATCTAGGCAAGTCCAAACTGGCCTAGAATGACCAAATAGTAATTGGTTTCTGAAATAGTGATACGATTTTGTAGTGTTGTTTTAAACATCAAGTATTAAAGACAGAAATTACCTGGCTATCTTCTTCCTCTCGCTTCAAAGTTTGCGCAATTTCAATATCACCAAGAACCTAAAAGGAAATAAAAATGAACAAACAGTGAAGGTGGAGGTGAAGTTGCGGTTTATAGCGCCAAGCACTGGGATCGCAGAAGTAGCTAAGAGCTAATCGAGTCCGCGACCCCTTGTCATGACGCTCAAGTGATGAGGCCCTACTGCGTCTCAAACCCACTCCCCCTGACTGCTCTGGCTACAAAGTCAAAGGATTACACCACTGTGCCAAAAACCTTCAATTTTAAGTGAACTTTAAGCCTACCGGATGTTTTTACTCAGGCGGAAGGATCACTGACAAAGATCAAACAAGAAAGAAATTTAAAAGAGTATGGGGTACTCGATTATGTCACATCCAACTTCCAGATCTGGCGGATGATTACTCGGTGCTCAGGAGTATTTGAGTGTCCTAGAATTCTCCTTCAAAATCGTAGAAATTCACTGTCAAGAGCTGTAGAACTGTAAAACTTACGTCTCTTCTGGTACCTTCGTATTATACCAGGTGAGTCAATAAAACGCCCGGTATTTGAAAAAATCCTGCTCCCTGAGTATCAAAGCAATGATATTCAAAACTGCTTTATTTCATCCCTGATATGTCAAATCAGGTTCAGTAGTTTACTCGGCTTTAATCAGCCATTCCTTCCCGTCGAAATAATATATTTTCCGCAGAAAGCCCCTTTCGAAAACCAGCAAAAATAAGTCAAAACACCAAGCAAGATTTCCCTTGGACATCCTTCCTAGCAATAATGACTCTTCGATGTGTTCATGTATTTTGTTCTCATGGGAGAATGGAATCCCCAAGAATAACTTATTAACACTAGGGGGAAGACTCTTCAACGCATCAAAGGGGAAGCACGTGCTAAAGCGTGCTGAAAGTCATCGCTGTGAGAATGTTTTTGTTTTAAATGTTTCTCAAAGGGATTCATTTTAGAAAATCGCTTACAGAATCTGAACGGAGTGACCGATTTTAGTCAAATAATTTCTAAAAATAATTGCACATGTTAGCTGTTCAATCGGATATTGCAAAATACCATTGCTTACATACTCATGGAGCAGTTACCTTCAAACGTGGGGCGTTTTTTTGGACTCACTCGGTAGCCAACACCATAAAGGAACCGTTAAACATGCCTGCAAGAATCAAAGGATTTGGGTATTTTCACAAATTTTACAAAATGGCTTATTACAATGTAAAATCAAAGCAGAATCGTATCAATAATCGTTACTTCGGGCCCTGTCATAAGATAACAAGATGGTGCTAAACTTATCATGTAACCGGAAACCTTCAATACGAAGAGGAATTTAAATCTCATGCTTGCACACTAATAACGATATCAAGAAACAATGAGTTAGCTCTTGAAATACTCATGTCAACAAAAAGTCAAGCCAAGAAGTCAAGCTTCTACCAAAGTTCGCACTAGGTTTGCTCAAAATGGAAGGGGCCTGTAGGTTTTGCACATGTGACACATTTTAGGGTTCGGTTTACAGATATTGCCTTCAAAAGCGCCACTTTTCTAGTGCGATGCATGTATTTATTATTTGATATTTTGATATTTGATTTTATTACGGAGGGAAATGCCATCGGGGTTTGTGGTATCGAAGAGCTATTTGACAGGATTTTTATTTTATCAAATCATTTCTGTGGTTTTGTCTAAGAATTCAGCTACACACGGGTTGAAGGTTTCTCGCTGGAGTTTTTTGCATGACTACGACCATTTGGATATATTGATCTTTCAAATGAAGTTTTGACGCAACTTTTATTATTTGGTGATAAAGGCCTCCCAAAGACGTCAACAGAAATATACTCAAGTTGACTGTACTATACATTCACACAACCAGTCGATCAAATTAAGTCAAATGTAACTAAGCCACCACACCATGTTCATTTTTGTAAAGTTCCCCAGTCATAGAGCCTCGTTTCTCTGTTCCATTGCTCGTATATAGTTTCTCGCAATTGTATATTTAGTTGTATTTTTAGATTAATATTCTTCATGTGAATAGCCCTGGGGAAGTAATGATCTTTTGCTCCCCTTGGTATCGTTTTGTAGTATTGTATAGTAGATCGTTCGTAGTCGTAGGTAATTCGTAAATTCTAAATTTTTATATTGAACTTATATATGCGGTACTCCTGAAAGTCCATTTCCATAAGTTTGAAAGCGAATTCTAAGACACTCAAATACTCCTGAGCACCGAATAATCATCCTCAAGCTTATTAATTTCTGAAAAATTTTCCAACCCCCCACTTTTATTCCAACCCCTTTTCATTGAGTCTTGAAAAACTGAAATAACAGTGAACATAATTTTTGAATGAATATAAAAAGGATACGTGTATAACTAAGAAAAGCACTATTTCCAATTTTCTGACCTCCCCCAATATCAAACCATTTCCAAGCTCCCAGATAATTCAGTACTTGAAAGTGCGTTCTAAGGAATAACCTCACCGTAAGCATGTCCATTTTCTTCTGAAGAACTTCTCTTGTATTGATAACAGGTGGTCTTTGACGTCCAAAATTGTGAGGAATAGCAGTGTAAAATTTTGATGTTAATTCTTCTAAACCAGCCTTCTTTCCTTGATCTATTATCTTCTCCATCTCTTCAAGGATCTTAAAGAAAATGAAATTTTGAGGAAACTACTTTGTTTAACGAGAAATACGCTAAAGCAAGGCCTATTTTGGCCACATACACAAGAGACGGGTTATAATTGGGTGTTGTGGCGTGCACCTGTAATCCAGCATGTTGGAAGCCAGCTCAAAGGAAAGTCTTAGGCGCCCATCAATCCCGGGCGATGCACCCGAACAATAAACATTATCAAGGCAAAAGAAATTAAAGAAGAAAAAGAGAAACAAAGGATAATTTCTTCCTGGGGGAGGGGAATCGAAGAAATTTTTGAGAGGAAGTACCAAAATTGTACCTACTTAGAAAGCGGAGCCGAAAAATAAGGCACATTTTAAGGAGGGGTATGAGAATTGCTTGAGACAGCCCCGTAAATCTTTAACTGCAAATTTCAGGCAGTAAGTTAACTTCTGCCAAAAATTGGCTTATCATTAAGTGCAACTGCTTGCTCTTTTCTCACCACATTTGACATGAAATTTTTCTTTCACGTACCAGTACTTGCAACGATATGAACTATCTTGCAGTTGAAACCATGACCGTATAGTGACACTGTAAACATACATACATATACTTGGAGGGGTGCTGAAAATATTATTTTGCAACATTAGAGGCGCATCAAAATTTTCTGGAAAATCAGAGAGGAGCTACAAAATTCCATCAAATATTTGTGAATGTCTTCCACTCCCTCCCAAATAAGAATGAATGACCCCTCCATAATTGATAAAAATACTTGTGTGTAGTTGTGATCAAGTAAGTGATAAGATTCAATCACCGTTGAAATAGATACTGTTCCTGTGATATCAAAGCAATGATACTTGAAGAGACCACCTTCAATAGCGGATATTTTCAATTACATCTCAAGATTTACCAGACTGACATCAGCCATTCTGTTCTGATTTGAGGGATTTTCTCAAGAAAGGACTTTCTACAAACTTTCAGGAAGGGCTCAAAATTACCATTGAATTTCTTGAATAACTCTGCCTTACATCAATGACCCGAACACGCTTAAGCGCGTGCTTTTCCCTGGGATATCGACATGTCGTCCCAAGGAGAGTGTAAGGTCAGCTCAGGAGATTCCATTCTGTTCTGCTGTTGAGGAATTTTCTCAAGGAAGGACCTTCTACAAACTTTCAGAAAGGGCTCAAAATTACCATCGAATTTCCTAAACGACTCTGCCTTACATCAATGACTTGAACACGCTTTAACACGTGCTTTCCTCTGGGATATTGACATGTCGTCCCTAGGAGAGTGTAAGGAGGTCAGCTCAGGAGATTTTATCCTCGTGAAAGGGAAACACTTGCTAACGTATGAAAACGTCGTTACTGTAAGACAGGAAATCTAACGATATCTGATCATCATTTTCAGCCATATTTAAACGTACCGAGAAGCCACTAAAAGAACTTTTCCAAAAAATCCTTCATTAATTCAGCACAGAGCGGCAAATTTAGGCCAAGTAAAATCTTACGAGTTCGCTATCAACCGAAGCATTTGTACATGTTCATTTTCATGAATAATTTTTGTCACAAAAATCTGTTTATTCCAAAGAGTCACCAGAAACAATCAACGAGGAAAAGTTTGAAAATAATGAACGACAATTTCTTGACAATGTAAACTGAAGGTTGTTTACTATGTCTAGCAAGCTGTGTCCTTTGGGAAACATTTGTGATACCAAGCCTGTCAGAACGAAATTCATATTGGGGAAGGGAGGCTGAACCAAGTGCAAATACAACCAGCAAAACTAGGGGTCTGCAGGCTTGCCTCCGGAAAGGGTCTCTCCGCGACCCTTTCCCGATTTTGAAAATAAGGCTTCAATTTCATAAATAAATAGATTATTTTTGGATAGCACGATATGAAATGTGATAGCTTGATAAATTCTGGTAGCTTCTTTCAATACAGATAAATTTGAATCGGCTTTAACAGCATTTTTAATTTACAACAGTTCACGAACTTTGCAAATCATTAGGAGAGGATTCAGCCCCCAACCCGATGGGCTTGGTGGTACATGTAACCCGGTTGAAATCAGAATATTCCTCCCCTTGTGAAAACATTCATCCTAAAGATCGATATGCTACAATGTGAGTGAACCTACAAAGTGTAAAATGGTACTACTTGATTACTAAGAAATAAAACTTGTAATACCTCAAATCCCTTGGCAACTTGGAGTTTACTTAGTTTACCCAGAGGCATCTTCTTGACATCTGCAAAAACCGAAAAATATCATGAATAAAACATGTTGTATAAACGTCTGGTATAAGGCCGGGGACGACTGCAATTTAGCGGACCAGCTTTATGTCATGTCTCTCAGGAACTAACCCTAACCTAACCCTACTAATCCTAACTTAACCCTAACTTACCCTAACTGATCCTAAGTAACCCTAACTAACCCTAACTAACCCTAAATAACTCTAACTTACCCTAAAGCCCCATTTCCAAAACCTAACTCTAACCCTAACCCTTAGACCATGACACATAGCTTGCCGATTTTTAAAGCTGGTCCGCTAAAGTGCAGACTAGCCTAAGGCCGCCTAGTACACATGGCGTGGACTCATACCTCATGTGGTCTTATAGATGGGCAGCTGACTTCAAAGCAAGCTGTTTTAAGCCGGATCTCCACTAGGCGAAAAAATGTTGAAGTGGAAAAGTTTCCAGCAATCTGATTGGCTAATCGAATAGTCACCGCGGAAAAATGTCGAGCCGCGAAAAGTAGGAATACGTTCTACTCTTCGCGGCTCGACATTTAACTGCCTAGTGGAGATCCGGCTTTAAGCACCATTACAAAAAATACCCTATCATGCACCATTAAAGGAAGCGTGCAATGGTAAATCAGTTTCTCCATGAACAAAGCAAAGATTAAAGATAGCAATCGGACGCAGCATTGTTTCTTTCGCTTTCCTTTATTCAAAACATGTATGAAACAACGAATTAAAAGGGAAGTTTTAATATCATTCGTTGCAAAAGCAAGGTTTCAACATTCCACAAACCCTTGACCGGTTTTCTCGCAAAATATTCTGGAATAAACTGTTCTCCTTACCATCATTATCAATGAGGAAACATAATCTTACATGCGAATCAGTTTGGATGGTTGGACACGCCATCTCTTAATTTCTCCAGTTTAAAGGGCATGGGTATCCGCATCTGTTGGGCCCAACGAAAAGACCTTTCTGCTCATATCGCTAGCTTTCCATCATATAAAGTTCAACATGCATGTCAAACATACTTCTGCGCTCATCAGCTTCCACTCAACTTAGTACTTTGTTCGATCGTTCAAAGTACTTTCGTTCGTTCGTTCGTTCGATCGTTTCGTTAGGATCGAAAGGATTGGAAGGATAAGAACAAGTGTAATAAGTTGGTAGAATTTTTGAAAAGTTCTGAAAGGGATTAAATGCTAAGCCTTAAACGAAACTAACTGGGGGGCGAGGTTAACAATCGTTGATGAAATTTTGTGGGTCTCAGACTTGTCTTTTCAAAACTGAACAGACCTTTTAGCTATCCTACAACAGAACCTGGATCCTACAACAGAGCCTTGATCGAGTGCTATTTCTATGCATTTTTATCCGCAAGTTTCGATCGAGTAGCATTACAGCTTCTATCTCTTTTTGTACATGTTCGAAATTTCTGCAAATATATCAAAATAACGTTTGATTCAGATGCTTTTAGTAGGATTGCCAAAAGGTATGTTGGCTATTCATATTTCATATTTAGAGTCACTCTCTTATGCTGCATTCAACTGACACAGTTAAACCAGCTTTATCTAAACCAGTTTGAATTTAAACCAATCAAATGACTGGATTTGTTGGAAAGACCAATCAGAAGGCCGTATTCAGAAACCTGGTTTAGTTTAAGCTGGTTTAACTTGCAGTGGGGCATTAAGGAGGGTTGCCCTTACGGAAAGCAGTAAATGCAGTCTTAATCGTTGGAGTAGAAGCAATTGTGTACTGAACTGGCAAGAAACGCGCATAGTGAAAAAGGACTAATGTTTTATCACATGCAAAATGCAATCATTGGACTACAAGAATGTTCGAAAAGTTTGTAAAACGGCAGAACCACGGTCACCTTATCGCAACTGAGGTCACACTGTTTATGGTTCCCTATTGATAATAAATTCCTAGCAAAATTTCTTCTCTCATGAGAATCTTTCTGCAGGAAATGACTACCCGACGGAAAGCATCCAATGGAAAATCCTATTATCGATCAACTTCAGTTCCGGCCCTGAAGGCACATCCAATTGTGTCAAAAAATCCTCATTCTGCTTACCAAGGTCCATCTTTGCCATTGCATCTTTGAACATGTCACTGTCAAAAAGAAGACTCAGCAGCTCTTGAGTTGGTTTATTCAGCTTACTTGGGCGCACCTTCTTTTGAACACCATCAGTCTTGTCTAAGGCAGATAGCTGCAAAGAAAAGTCAAACATCCTTAAATTCGAGATTCAATTGCCTGATCGCGAACCGTCCTTTACAGTATGCCACATGTAATTACTATAAAGAGTATGACTTTGACCGATTTCAGTTTCCGAAAGGATAAATCAACAAGAGTCGATTTTGGCAAGACGTTTCCAGTAATTTCTCGAGCATTTCTAGAAATTTATACCTGCATTGCCATTTTCAAAGAAATGTCTACCGCAAACAGCTCTACAAAGCCCGTGGGGGATTATTTAAGTTTGGACACTCCAGAGGGAGGGCTTATTCACAAAATCAAATGACACCGATATCTTTGACAGCTTTTCAGTACTTTCAACCCATATTTTGCGGAATCAGCATGCAATTCTACGGGTCAGATACATAACTTCGACACAGCTTTTCTCCTAAACCATACCATCAGCTAAATAAATGGGAAATACTTGGTAAAAATTTGATACAGGTGGGGGGGGGGCTTGCTTAAAATTCTGACAAAGAGAGAACCGTGCAAATCGTTTGGGGTGTAACTTTACAACCTCAGTTATTATTCACAGTCAAGTCCCTTATAAATTTTCAGATTTGTTACCCCCATAAAATTACAATCGCTACCACTACGATCATGAAAACTTGCAATTAGACTACAATTAGGGTGCTGAAGAAATCCTCGGCCCCTTTTCTCCTCCATTTATTTATGCTCAACTAAAAATTTCAGAAAGATATTACTAATTACAACACCTACAAACTACGTTACCACACTACAAAGACGATGCCAATGAGAGCGAAATGCTGTCTACCCCGCAGCCATTCTAGAAGTAAGTAAATGCTACATAAAACTGCATATATTTATTTTAGAAAAGGAATCATAAAATACAGTACAAACTGCAAATAAAGATACAAACGAAGATAGCCTGCAGCCAAATAACGTAATTGCATGGGTGGGCTCGTAGGTTTACAATCAAACAGGGTAATCTGCAAATTCGATTATTTGGTTCCAGGCTTCCTTAAGATATTGCATGATTACAAAACAAAGAACTACTAAATGAAACATATACAGAAGGGGTTTGGGTGTTCTTTGTAAGGATGTGCGTAGTCTTCAGTCAAAGCGTTCTGTTTTCTTCGAGGATATAGTTCATTGTTGCATTCGAGATTAACCTGTTGGCTTCCAATGGCAAATTTTATTTCCATACAGAAGAAGTTGCAAAATGTTGTTGTCTGGAGTCTCAGAGTATCCGCACGCTTCGAGTATATTATCGACACCAGCGAGAAGATTGTGTCTATGCTCTGTGAAAGAATCATCCTCCATTTTTCTCTCCATGATCTGTCTTTCTACACCTCCTCTTCTCACATGTGTCCATAAAGTTCATCTTCTTCTCTGTTATCTTCTTTAGCAACATTAGTTCAGATCCTATTTTCTAGAATCTATTTATTGGTTCTCCTTTCCGTCTAGGATACACGCGAAAGTTTTCTGTAGCACCACATCTTGAGGGCATCGCATCGATCTTCTCACGGTCTGCCCCTAGGGCCCATGATTCACACCCATATAGTCTAACAGCAAATGCAGCTGATTTCAGAAGTCTGGTTATCAAGTGATTAAAATAAATTGAAAATGAAATGAAAATTGAAGTACAGTGGCAAAAAAGTGATCACAGTGCATTCTGAGACAATGGTCAAACAAGTCACTCTATGAAAATCTAAATTCATATTACTGATATTCCAAAGAAGGAAGGGGAAGAAAGGGTCTACAAAACAAAGAGAAAAGCTTGCAACGAGGTTTCTGGACTTCTGCAGCCTTTGTTTAGACGCACTTCACAAATGATTTGAAAGGCGGATTAGAATAATCAATCAGGCGGCCGTAGCAAGCCATTGCTCTTTGTTTTGTAGACCGTTTCTTCTTTTCGAATAATGGGTCTACGAGTAGCCTATATTACTGGTTGCAAAGACCCATAGTTGCGAATGAAGTTGGGGGATCAGAGAAACTTGTGGGGCAATTTAACTTTACTCTGTTTTTGTTATACTTTGAGATCAGTACCTCATTGCTGATCAAACATGCCATGTTGCAATTAAAAAAAACTGCCTTTCTTGTGGCAAATATTTCTCCCAATCCAGACTCTTGCATATGACTGGTTAAGAATCTTGTTTTGGATTACCCTTAGTCTAGGGTGGTCCTTTGGTTAGTGCTTAATTCTCAAGGACATAAACCTTATCCAACTTTTTACCATAGCTAGCAGAAGGAACAATATGGTGAGTTATAATGCAAATTACAAATTACTTACATCTATAATGCAAACTACTTTGCACAAAACCATTTTGAGAAAATTGACTTGAATGTACTCACCTCTCTTTCCATGGCAACATTGTCCGTTTCATCTGCTGAGTCCATTTCTAACAAAGTGTATTTCCCTTTTACCACTTGAAAGTTTTCTCTTGCTGACCAATCATTCCTCGTCTTGTCTTTAAACTTCTTTTGGAATTCCATTTTTGCACCTTCCAAATCAAATGGTCCTTTTGTAGCATTTGCACCTGGCTCTCCCTAGAATGATAAAATTGCAAATCGCAGTGAATCGATAAGGACTTTCTTAGCTGTTTTATCTACATATAATTCAAATAACAATACTTGGCTTTTGCTGCCACTGCCTCCTTTAATCCTCACATACTTACCACTCTACCCCATCTGTTCCAGACATAATAATTTCCTCCAGTTTGCAGCAACTGAATAACGTAGAACTTGTTGTTGTTTTGACCAATGTTTGTTTGGTTTAGCATGCAGTCATAATCTTCAAAGACACTAGCCATGTACAATGAGCAAAATTTGTCAACTTCTCTCTGCCTGTTCTTCTTTGCCTTTTTCTCTTCTGCAGCCAATGCAACCAATTTATCTTTCATTGTTGGTTTTATGTCTTCTTCTTCCTCTACTTTTGCCTAATAGAAAATATGTTTGTTGGTGAGTAAATACAAGCAAATGAAAGGAACCTCCTGGTTACTCACACTTCTCAGATTTCTTAAGAATTCTAAGCTTAAAAGAATTTGATGTCAAAAAATGATGAAAGAACTTGTTAAAAGTTGTTTTATCAAGGCGTTGGAAGTGCACTGCGACTTTTCTTGAACTGATTAGATGGAAAATCTTGGCCAAGTAGACAATAGTTTTTAAGCATCTTAAAAGAGTGACAATACATACCATATCAATTTGCAGAACATAAAATGGAAAACTGCTATGAATCAATAACAATGACCTACTTGGCCAAAGATTTTCCATCTAATCAATTCAAGCAAACTCACAGTACTTCCAATGCCTTGATAAAACAACTTTTAACAAATGCTTTCATCATTTGTTGACATCAAAATATGCCTTTGATGCAAAAATTAGAATAACGCCAAGTGGTGCACAAATAGAGGATCCACTTTGACAGAACAGAACATGGGACCTATTCTGAAAAGTTTTGTTGTCAATTTTTCAGACCTCTACAAGCCAAGCTACTGTAGCTAAGAGTGATTACTTTACAATCATTGGCTTTAAAGCAGCACAACTGATGATCAAAAAGCTGAGATCAAACTTAGCAAAGATGAACTTGAAAGGACAAGGACTCCGAACTTCATAACATAACAACTTCACTGAAATCATGAAAAGCAAAAAATTTGAATGAATCATTTGTTGGTTACATGAAATAGTGCAGTGTGGTGCCTGCCTTTTTTTGGGAGCGGGAAGCGGGAGTGGATGACCAATGACATACAGTAGGGTTTATTGTTGGTGAAACAATAATAGGAACTCCCAAGGGCCTGTCAATATGGAGGTGAGCCACCTCAATTATGGGGCTCGAGCTACTGCCAAGACCTCACCTCATCCAAATTCCAACACAAAAATTTGCTGTCTCTTCATACGAGTTAGGTGATTTGGCCCGCTTAGCAAGATCTTGCTAGAGGACTGATGAGATCTTGGTTAGGTGGGTTGGACATTTTCCCACATGAATCCATCCTGGCTTCTGAGCTAAACATCAGGTGTATGTCTCATTTTCTACTTCTTTAATTGTCTGGAGTACCTTTTATACAGGGCTCTCTCTTAATAATAAGTCATGTTAGACCTGGCTTGGAAAACATGTGCGATTTGGCATATGTGTAGCAGTGTGTGAAAAAAATTTGAAGGTACAACAGATTTTCAAAAAACTGCAAGAGATGCAAAGTTAACAATAGATCTTTTTGTTGTGAGAACCTTTCATTTTAGCTGCGAGTAGCTTGACACAGTTTTATAGTTGCGAGTGAATGCAATTTTCGGGAAATTTTCCAACCATGGCCAGTGTATTTAATCAACTTTTCATCATGTGCTGCTGTCCTATGTGTTTCTCTCTTCCCTTTTTTATTTTTTCCCTTATGCTGACACAATCTTCTTAAAGTAGTAGTCAACTGACCCAGTAGAAGTCGAAATGACAATTTTATAATGCACAGAATTTTCTAACAACAATTTTATTTGAAATACTCGTTTTGCTGTTGCAATCAACAGTGTAGCTGTATGGATTACAGTGTATCAAACCATATGGTAATTTATTTGTCGATTTGTGTACCTTTTTGCCACCAGTACCCTGAACCTCTTCTTGTTTCAAGCGGTCTATCAAGTCTTGTTTTTTCCCAGTAATTTCAAGACCTCTCTTTTTACATTCCGCTTTAAGATCCGCAACTTTCAGCTTCGTATAATCTGTAGCATCATCTTCCTGCTTTGCTGCAGCAGCTGCCCGTTTGGGAGGCATTATGATAGATGATAGAAATCAAAAGTTCCACAAGAGTCGAGAAGCCAAGATGCAGACGCCCCTCTGCATCGCAACCAGTTTTTTTGCCAGTTGGTGGGTGTGCTCAAGTTCATCGATGCCCTGTGGTCAACTCGTTTTCATATTTTCAAAACGAGGCTTGAACATAGGAAATGAACTCTTCCGCCAAAACTTTGTTCCGTGATCAATCGCTTTGTTTTGCTGTGGTAGGTACCTGCTCGTTCTGTTCTTGTAATCATAACTTCGTTGGCATAGAAAGCATTTCATATGTAGCGTATGATGTGTTTATAATCAATACAGATGGCAAATGCAGTAATGCAAAACTCAAGAGCCAATGGCACAAGAAGTGAGGGCAATTACGATCATGCTTTCAAGGTATGTCCGTCTTTTAGGCCAACATATTCATTCGTATCACCACTCTTTTTTTTATTTCGATATCGTAAACCAAACACAAGTGGGTGGGTACTCTTATTCGGTATCAATCCATTTGTTATTCAATTCAGTCAGCAGATCTATTGAATGCGAAATTGAAACGTGGTCAAACATGACCTCGAGGAGTAATTTCAGTTCCTCTGTTCCAAAACCAAAAACAACTTGACTGTTTCGTCTGTTTAGGGGACCGTGTTATTAGCTCGTGGTCGGTAGCCTTTTTAAAATTACATTTAACTACATAGCAAATACACCTGCTGCGAAGACGAGAGACATAAAATTGATAAAGGCATTGTAATTGAATGTTGGACTGCCACAATGGTTGTCAATATATAAAAATTTATTTGTCATGGCGTCATGTAATAATAGTGACTACAGTGTCTGATAATCTCCCCCAATACCTGTTTTCATATCTCACCGCATGATTTCTGATAAAGAAGCTTTTTTGGACAATAAGGATCGTTTTATTAGTAATGTCTAGCAATAAATATGTGGTAAAGATCATACAAAGAACTTGCTACCAGCCTTGTGTCCTTGACCTACATTCCTTGATATATATTAAAACATTTAATTTCATTTAGTAAACTTTGGCTTGAGAAGGTAAGCCAAATAATCATTTCATAACTTTGTATTTCTTTTGATCCCCAAACTTGCAGCCTTGACTTTGAGAAGTTCAAAAACTATAATTTGGAAGCTCTTTGACTGGAAAGCTTTGAAACTGCATGCCTCTGCATGCCTGGCTGTTGCTTGAAAGTAATGACCCTATTGTTCTTCTTTTTTTACCTTAAATTTTGCGTGCAAAATCTTCTGTGCACATAACTAAAATTGAGTCTATGGTCTAGGTATAGGGCACCAGTGAATGAGTGCAAACCAAAGGTGTGCATGATACTATAAACAGTTGGAGAGAACATGCTGTATGTAAAAGAGCAGCATTAAGTTACCTAACATCAACTCTGCCCACCATGCTCTGCCTAGAACAGTTCAATAATGTGGAATGCCAAACTGATGGATCAATCCATATATCTCACAGGGTTAAACCAAGAATATCTTTGTCTGTTTATTAGCATTAAACCATATCTGTGTGTGAAGAGAGTTAATGTTAATCCTTGGTTTGAATCTTTAGTTGGTAATCTCATCTATGCTCATATGAGCCTGAAATCTCATCAAAGGTTCTCTGTTATCCAAAATCTTCATTTATCTCATAGGTGAATTGATCCTCCACTTATCTGTTCTATGTTGCTTGAATCTTTGAGCACAGTTTAGTATGATGATCTCATTTGTTATTAAAGAATGCTTGAGTGTTGTAAACATTTATTAGATGAGTGATATGGACAAATCAGCATGTAAATAATTCTTCAAGGCCCACAGGCTGCATTTCCATCAATCTTGGTACAACATCCCAAGATAAAACTCATCAGAAATGAAATACAATAAAACTCATGTTTTAAGAGTACGGACAATAAGAAAGTTGATGAACAAAGTTCATATCATGCTTGGTGGCCCAAAGCAAGTACATATGTATAAGAATTCCAGCAGTTCCTGTGGAAAGCCTTTGGTTTAAAGGATTTTTGTTTTCAGTTTATGGTATACTCAAGGTGACGACATCTTAACTTTGTGTCTCCTCACATCTTTAAATTGGATTTGTACTCATAGAGTCATTCACCTAAACAGGCAAAATTTCCAAGGCAGGCAAAGACAGATGCATTTAGAGAATCTTGCTGTATGCAGCAATTTGAAGACAATTTTGAGTCAGCTCAACCAATGAAACTTCTGTTCTTAAAAATTTCCTGATCAATGAAACTATTATGTCAATCAGAGGAAATGTTAAGAGCAGATGTATTTACACTTTAACAGTTCCACAATGTAGCTTTCTATAGGACTAAAGGGTTGAAGAAACAGAAACTGTGTCAGTTAGTTTACTAATACTGAAAAAGGATCTTTCTCACCCAGCTTTCATTGCTGTTGGGATTAACCAGAGATATTTGGCTTTTGAATTAGTGAAGAATAAATTTCGCTTTCATAATCCAGCAAACTTCCAAAGTGATGTATTGTTGAATGAACCAAGGCTTTTACCAAATACACCTTTTCAACTAAGCGGCCTCGTTTTTGAGTTTTTCAAAATTTCTTTAGCTTGTGTCATATGAAATTTCTGATCCCAGATTCAAATTCAGCACCCTAATTTTAGTCTAATTGCAAATTTTCATGATCTTTGTGTTGGCGATGTTGATTTTGTGAGGATAACTGATTTGAAAATTCATAAGGGATTTGACCGTGAATAATGACTGAGGGTGTAAAGTTTCACCCCGAGCGATTTTCATGGTCAAATCCCTTATAAATTCTCAAACTTGTTATTGCCATAAAGTCCAAATCACGGACTCTAGGGATATGAAAATTTGCTATTAGACCAACTTGGGGTGCTGATTCCGAATCCGAGGTCAGAAATTTCGTATCAAGAAATTTTCTAAAAATTTCCAAAATGAGGCCGTAAGTTGAAAAGGTGTATTACACATAGATGGTAACTAGACAATTCAATGGCCATTAGTCTCAGGCTGCCTCGGAAATTTTGCCTGTTTAGGTGAATTACTATTTTATGCAAACCAGGGATGGATCCAGATATTTGAGTGACAGATGGAAATGAGGGGGTGAAGCCCCCAGGAAATCTTTTGGTTACCACACCCTTCAGGCTCTCGGAATATACGTGTAACACCCTTTTTCAATTTTTTTGGTTGGAAGACCTTGCTTTGAAGGTTATTTAAGATACTAGGCACATTTGCCTCAAGTCAGCTATTCAAGCAAGTGCTTTTGAAGTGTTGTTTACATCTTGGCCTAGAAAGGCCAAATTTTGTTGTTAGCTGATTTGGTGTTGCCTGAAAGTTCTCCTCCACGGACTGCTTTATCCATTCAACCACAATTTGGCCCTCTAACACTTTGAAGAAGCTTTTAGGCGCACTTCACTTTTCATTTTGACGATAGGAGGGGGACAACCAAACAGCAAACAATAATTGCAACAACAACAATAGTTGAGATGCATGTCACACATTTCTTGAATAGAGGATTAGAATAATTAATAGAATTTACCGTAGTGGTTTTGAGGACACTTTATTCCTTTGGATATTGGGTAATTGTCAACCTTGGTCTGTGTATGTGAGTCTGAGGTTACGAGGTTGCTACGTAGGAGCAGTGGCAGAAGAGAGAAAGGGGCATTTCAAAATACCTGAGATGATTTGAGGCTGATAAAAATTCTGGTGCACAGACCTCTAGATTATCGATTGATGCATTTGCATCGGTTGCATCGGTCTGGATCTAGACTGATGATGATGAGCCTCTTGTTGCCCTGTGCTCTTTGACTTGATGATGACGCTTCAGGCAATAGAGACTCAGTATTACTCTGAGAAACTTGGCCCTATTTAGGCCCAAACTTCGCAATTCCTCCAGTACCAATCAGATTGCAAGATTTGTGAATTACTATTGTTAAGGTGTAAATGTGATAGAATTTTCGATTTGATTGAAGAATTGAAAACACTCCCACGGGATTGAAATCGAAGCCGTGGTTCTTTCATAATTCCATTCATGATTGAAAATAATAGGGCCAAGTTTTTCACTATTTCATCATGAGTCCCTCTTGAGCAAGGTTTACGGCAGGGATACAAGGGACTCATCGTCGTAAGTTTAGTCTGGATCCGCCTCTGATATAAACCCAAATTGTACATGCAAGGTCTCGAAAGCTAAGATGAGGTCTCATCTACAGTATACGATAACCTGAAGGGTTTAGAGCTTAGGTTAGCTCTAAGCATTCTGTAAGTTTTAAGACACCAAATTGTTTATATTTTTATGTTTACTGATACTAAAACAGTATATCAAAAGATATCAAAGGTGTTCATGATACTATAAACTTACAGATATCAAAAGAGCTGAAATATGCGGTCATGTATCAAAAGAAAAATTTTCACAACATGCGTGTGTACCCTTAAGAAATTTCAAGCAGTCAAAAAAATTTCAAATTAAACCTGCAACAATTGTTTTCTGTTGTGGAAAAGCAATTTAATTAGAGGTTGAAAAAAATTAGCTTTGATTTCAATTTCTCTTTCATCACGCATCAAACTGGTTTCAAAGCTTTATTTAAAATTCCTCTGTCTTTCCTGTCGCTCATTTGCTCATATTTGTTATCATGTTATTTTGCATGTTATTGCTATTTGCTTCTGTTGTTTATTTCCCATGCATCTTTAATGTACTTTAATAGCCATACCTTAGCCTCTTCTTCTTAGGTTGTATGTGATAACGGATGAGTTACAATACACTCCACATTTGCTGAATCAAAATTTCACGAATTGCAGTATAAGATTCAAGTTTTTAGAAAGGCCCTGCTAATGCCAATCGGGTGAGCCGGAATAATGTTTAAACGTTTGAAAGTCAATAGCTCTCAGACCAATTATCTGATTCCTATTAGTTGATAGTATTTGTGCAGCGACAATGTTAGCATGGATAACAAAATTTAGTTTGTCAAAATCGGTCCTATCATTCTCATATTGTTGGCGACTTCTAAAAGTACATATGTCATGAACCTGATTGGTTCACACGATACAATTCTCTCTGTTGTTTTTTTCAAAGCACAGGATCGAAGCTGAATTTTCATTGTAATGAAAATTCGTGAAGCAGGAATGAAAGGTCACAAAACAATGAAATTCCACTCCATACTTCTTTGTTGTATTAACCAATTGCTAACGTGACACTTGTCCTTTAAAAGGACAAGGCCAGGATTGATAAAGTTATTGTTAAAAGCAACTTTACTAACTGCTGAACTCCAATCGTGAGTTCTTTCCAAGTTTTGATGCCTCCAACTTTCATAATTTGGTTGATAAATCTCCGTAAGTCAGGTCAAATAGCGTCGCCATTTTGTATTTTGTACCAGTGTGCTAAGAAGAGATAAAGAGGCTAGCAATGTGAGTGGTATAATATCAACATACTTGACAGCCTCTTTCAGGTCAACGTGAAGGGATGCTATGTAAAATGTCGTCATTTCGCACTTCGTAGCAGATTGAAATATGTAGTTTCGCAGATTAAAGAGAAAAAATTGAAAAAGTGCTACACACCATTCACAACAATGTAATCTCTTGAATAATCAACAGTTATACCAACCCCAGACTTTTCTTTAAAAGTCTTTGATCTGATACTGGGCGACTCAAAAAATTTCCTCGTTTTTGAAAAACATTGCAGCCAAAGGAGTTGTACGATAATGTTAGAGATTGTTTTTCATATTGTTAGAAGATCGAAGCATTTATTTTATTTTTTGTTAGGGATACGAACAGGCTAAGTTGTGAGCCGCAAGGAATCCCCCTATAAGGGCTCCAGATCGCATGCGCACTAACGATTTACTGCAATGACGTGATTAGTAGACCAGCTTAACCGTTGAGAACAACAGCAAGAAACAATAGCTCCGATGCGCGTTGATTCGCTATCAACAAAACTGAAGCACGATGTGTCAAAACAAAAGGGCCAGTACTTCGTCTCCCCAACAATTTTTTGGTAATTTCCAAAGCATTAGCAAATCTTGGCTAATCCAAAAGACTTAAGAAATCAGTCTTTCAGCACAGCTTGATAGTGGCCTGAAACACGTGATCAAATCTTGCAGGCCTTTTGAAGTATATTCTAAATTCTTTTAGCATGAGAAACGGACTGATGAACTGCAACTGAAGACCCACTCCGTTCACACTGCTCCGTCTTCATATGAAAAGGAGCAAAAATTCTCTGTTTTGCCTTGCATGCACATTGCACCGCTATGGAAACGGAGCTTTTCGAAAACGCCAATGAAAACGCATAGATTTGAAAACGGTGCCCGGGGGGGGGGGTAACTTGAGTTTCCAAGATACGGGGTTGTGCCATTCAAATCGTAAAAGTACCACCCATAAATCCGGAAAACTTTCTCAAAAGTATACCCATAAATCCGGAAAAATTTCTCAAAGGTATACCCATAAATCTGGAGAATTTCTGAAAATCATACCCATAAATCCGGGAATGCCAAAAAAGCTCATCAATAACTGAATTCTGATAGAAAATTATACCCATAAATCCGGAAGATGCCAAAAATTGTTGAAAACCATACCCATAAATCCGGAAACTATCATGAAAAAGGTACCCTAAAAAATGGCACAACCCCGTACCATAGACAAGTTAAGTTACCCCCCCCCCCCGGGAAACGGTGCTTTTTCATTGTGAACACCAAAAACGAAGACATTTTAAAACGCTTTACATTCCTATAGGCTGTTGATTACAATTTAAACGATAATACTGTAAATAAAAGATTTAAGTACCAGTGTAGCATAGATGTTAAAAGCACGATGTTTCGAGCGTATACTCGTTGACTTTATAACGAGCATAAGCTCGAAACGTCATGTTTTTAACATCTATGCTACATTGGTACTTAAATCTCTCATTTACTGTATTATCGTTTAATTTGCATACTTGTACCACACGCAGCATACATATTTTGTTGATTACAATGGCATCCAAAGTCGCGAATGGCGCCTTTTTGACAGCTATTAACAAAAGGCTTTGTTTTGAAAAAAGGATTAACAGAAACAGTGTCGTTTTATTGGAGCAATGTGAACGGCAATCGTTTGGCAGCGTTTTCATCAACGAAACGAAAACGGAGCAGTGCGAAAATTGAAATTGATGTCTTCCCGTTCTGAAAAAGGATCATTGAAAATGGTGAAATTGACAAGTTACATTTCTATTGTCGCGATAGCTTTTGATAATGCGTTGTTAGGCCATTTTCTGGGTGTTGTGCATGACTAAATTCTTGAATCTTTCTAACTTACCAAGGAAATAGCATTTTGAAAATTGCAAAAAACTAAGAAATATTCCAGTCTCGTAGCTGTTAGAAAAATTAGATTAGATCATTATAGTGCAAGTAAATTGCTACAATGATTTTTTGAACAGTGGAATATTTTTGAGTCATAAGGTATAAGGTGAGTAAGAAATCCTGAGCGAAATTGAGAGCATAGGGAGAATACTAAAAAAATAACAACGAAGGCGTGTTTGATTGGTAGTTCCAAACCTACCAAATTCTGAAAATGGTAGACTTCGCAGAGACGCAAACACAGTGCCCAGTCAAACACAAAATTCTTCAAAACAGCAGGTTTCAGATTCATCCTGGCGAAACGAGGTTTCCACTTGAAAAACACGAAGACGAGTCTGGTGCTTGGCAACAAAGACTGGACTGACTCAGTTACCATGGCAGCACGAGCAGCTTCGCCTCGTTTACAGGGTTTCGCAAATAAAACGAGAATCCTTCCAAAGTCTGTCAAACCTTCCGCCTGTTGGAGCAGAAGGCTCGGCAAGCCTTCCAAACCTGCAAAATCTGCCGTTTTCGGAATTTCGTAGTCAAACGGAAATTCCGAGTCTTCCAAGTCTACCTTTTTCAGAATTGGCACCAATCAAACACATCCCAAGAATTTAACGGAAGTAGCACGAAAAGTGTAAAGAAACATTACTTGTTAAAGTTCTTAGTTTTCTATCAAAGAGAACAGGTATTTTGTCATATTTTCGTGAATCTAGCCACCTACACATGGTGGCCTAAAACAGCTAAATGAAATTGATATAAGGTCAAACTTTGAATTTATGTTTTGTATAATGCAGTGACGTTACGTATCATGGCAACCTTCAAAGTGTTGTAAGGAATGAAAAGTCATTGGTAGTCCATTATTGCTGCTATCTTTATCACTGATGGTATAAAACGCGTAACAAAAAGGCATATCCATTTCTGTAGACCTGGAAATAGACCTTGAAGCTATTGTACACAAAAGCCTTAATCGAGCGATATTTTTATACGTTTTTTATACGTCCCCCCGGGGGATAACTTCAATAGGCGGGCGACATGGGTGTGCCATTTGAAGTCTGAAATTTTCGCGAAAACGATACCACAAAATTTGTAGGCCATTGAAAATGCATACCCTATAATTGTGACAACGATCCAAAATTTTATCCAAGTAAGTGAAATTTGATCAAAATCGATTCTCTTAAGAGTTATTTTTCTAAAATGAAACCCCAGAATGTATGGCTACGTGTGATTTTACTAAAGATGATACCCCAAAGTTTATTTTCTGCCCAAATAGTGGCACCCCAAAATATGGCACATCCCGTACCAGCATATACGATAGTAACCCCCCCCCCCGGGGGAATAGCTAAAAGGTCTATTGCTGGCACTCGACAGCATGTGCATTATTGATGGTATGCGACGTAATTTGAGAAGGAATACAACGCAATTGGATGCCTAAATAATACCATTGGCTAGACCATAGTGCAGACTAATTTCTGGATCAAAATTGCCAAGATTTGGTGTTTCGTAAACGAAAATCGCCAGTATTTCCTATTTGATAGCCCCAAGATGCAAGCTACCAAAGTTTATTCTTATAATGGACGAAGTTGCCAAAACGTATACCCTAGCCTCACAGAAATCAGAAATTGCCTAAAAGTAAACCCTAGGCTGCACTAGAAGTCCGATAAGATTATACCTATGATAATGGCATATCTCGAGGCACTTTTGCAATGAAAGACCTCCTCTTGCCTTCCAAAAAACCCCAGATGAGCAGCCCAACCATGCATTTTAACCCAACGTATCAATAGTCCGTAAGCGTTAACCTTATGTCTTAAGAGTCTCAATGTGTTTGTGTGATTTTGGTTTGAAGGCTCAAGGAGCTTTTTCCTTTTGCAAACTGACTATGGCAGATATAGCAACAACAACATTCTTATGATTGAATTGAATTTCATTAACGAAGGGATATCTTATGCTCCTGCGCAGCAACGTATTTCCACTGTGTAGTATTAGTGGAGTGGAGTGAAAATATTATATTGGGACGAGTAAATTGAGTCTAATGGGGTCTAATGCAAATGCTGTTTAAATCAAGTTTGGGGATACCTACGTACTTGTTTCCTACGTACTTGCTGTGGTCGTGACACAAGAATTCATAAACAAGCAATCCGATGATATGTCTCATCTTGACAGGATGGAACGCTACCGCAATATTTGAACACTTCTTAAGCTGCTGGTTCGAGAGCGAAGCAAGGAGTCAGTGAAATTTTTCAAAGATATTTGGGTATCCCTTTGACCTGCGTTGGTTCAGCTTTCACTTTGTTGGACTTTCAGACTTTGTATATTTATGACTCCAAGCTATGAGGTTTGCACAGCTTTGCTCCTGAAATGATTTCATAATGATAATATTAAGAAGATGAATAATTCATAAGCTTTGGATCAATTGCCGCTTTGTTCTCTGGAGAATATGGAATCTTTGCTACTACGGAGGAGCTAGCGTCAGAGACGGAGGAAAGAAAGGAAGCGATTAATTTTTTCTTCTTGTTCATTATTTCGAACCTCCTCCGCAGAACATATAAATTTTCCTCCGCAGAGGCATGTTCACTGAAACATGACTGCAGTGTCTAACTACTACTCTCGATGGTGATCTATCAACTTGTGATCGTGATCTGTCAATTCATTTCAATTAAATACTTTAAAATAGTCCGGAAAGTATCGTTGTTATTGTTAGTGCGATGAGTGAGACCATTTAGTGAGTCTGAAAATTTGATATAGGCAACGACATTTTCTGTTTGTAAGGCATGCTCAATTACCCGTTGATTACACACGGACTACTATCATCCGTCCAGTCGCTGCATTGCAACGAAACGGAGCTACCTAATTCTATTTACGGGTTTGAGTTGCGTTGAATTGTTTTTCTGCAAACGCAAAACATTTTAGCTGTATTGATGTGAAGTTTGATGCATTGAAAAATGTGGAAAGAAAATGTGAGGTTAGCACTTCACTGTCCTGATAACATTGATTGCAAATTACCTAGAGCTCATAAAAATAACCCACTAATGTGATTTGAAACGCTATTTGTGGTCTTTTAAAACGCAGGACACCGGGAAACTAGGTTTTTTGCCTAAAGGAAGTTTTTCAGCCACAGGGAATATCCCTACGCTGCTAGGAAAAACAATTTTCAATTGAATATTCTTTTGTCGCAAGGTCTAGGTGCGTTTTTCAGTGAAATCATCCACGGGAGGCTTAGTAGAAGATTTAAAAATCTGCCCAGTAGCAACTCTAAAATAGCAAAGTCATTTCCTGCTTATAGTCTCTTTGACGTAAGCTAGCATTGCTTTCAATTTAGTTACACATTTTTTAATTTTTTATAAGAAACTGGTTTGTAAAAAAACAAGTACTAAAATGGCCAAAATTTTAAGAAACTCTAGTACTATGTCTGAGAAGTACTAAAAAACTTTTTTAAAGTCAAAAGCATGGATATTAGAGCAAATATATCATTGAACTTTTATTCTTGAGCAATAATAACTAACCATTTGTATTTTCAACGTAATAGAGCACTGTTTATGCCTATATGGTGCTTTAAATTCAAGAAACGTATCTGCAGCAGTGTTAGTGGCCACATTGATAATTGTTCATTCAATAAAATAAGAATCCAATTAAGAAACTTTTGGTACTAAAATGGACAAAATTTCATTTCAAGTTAAGAAACTTTTAGTACTATGGCCTGATCAAAGAGTTGCACAGCAAGATGGTTTTAGGGTTTTTCCTGAATTCTTAAAGAAGGAGGATGCTGTAATTCAGGAACTATTGGAGTTTCAGAAAAGTTCAACGGTAGAATTATTAACCTCGTCCCCTGGGACTTTTGGCAAAAGACCATGGGAACGAGGTTGTAGATTTATAACAAAGCAGCTAAAGTTTCTTTCAAGTCATTCAATCCAAAGAAATAGTTCATTAAATTTTACACCGTAATTTTTAGATATTTGGAACGTATGCTATCCAGAAAAGACTGGATCAGTTGATTCTTTATTTCTGTTAATTCAAGACGACAAAAATGTTTTGATCATGAGAAACATACTTCTGCAACTTTCTTTGTGTTGATTTCATCAATTTATACTTATACCCTATTCACACGGCAAGGTAAACTAGTTTAAACTAAACCAGGTTATCGAATGGAGCCTTCTAATGCCACATTCACACTGCAAGTTAAACCAGCTTAAACTGAACCAGGTTTTCGAATTAGGCCTTCTGATTGGTCAATCCAACAAATCCAGTCATTTGATTGGTTGAAATTTTAACTGATTTAGATAAAGCTGGTTTAACTGTATCAGTGTGAATGCAGTATAATTGGGCCATCCAACGAATCCAACGATTTGATTGGTTGTAATCTAATCTAGTTTAAGTAAAGCTGGTTTAACTGTGTCAGTGTGAATGCGGCATTAATCTAGCGTATTTGATTTAGCAGTTGCAGAAATCGGTAGCAGCTCCCGCAGACGTGCGTAACCAGCCTAAATCAGTTAATCAATGTCTTCCTCTGTGATGAATGACTTGCCCTGAAATACCGAGTGAGCCTCAAAAAGTTTCCACTTTTGAAAATTCATAGCAACAAGGACGGAGATACAACTTCTTACTTGAGGGGGCCATGGGCAAACCGAGTGAGTGAGCGAAGTGAAAAACCATGACGTAGGTCTTGCAGATGTTAATCTTTGTTCCTCAATACAGAATGGCGTTACAGACAAATCTACATTGTGGTGTACAGTACACATCCCTAAAAACCAAAAAAACTTGATTTACCCAAAGACTATTGTAGAGTTAACAGCAATATGTTAACTTGTAAATACCTCCAAAGGGCTTCCTATGCTAATGAAAGGTAGAAATTGAACGAGATATATATGAGAAAGTGGAGTATCTATCTGATATTCTGAAATACTAAATGATAACATAATAAAGTTTTACTCCAGCAACTACCCAAAATCTTTGAGGGGGCCATGCCCCCTGGCCTGGACCCCCTGTATCTATGTCCTTGCATACCATCAAGAGTACCTCACAGATTGGCCTGATTCATATTCTAGTTAGAACCCGAAAGAATGAATCTTCGTAATTTTTTTCTTTGTCTCATGAGCATTAGAAGTATAGGTAAATTCAACTATACAAAAATTTCATGGTTGCAAAATGACTGAAAAAGGGCCTAAAACATTGCATTGATCAAATCATAAAGAACTCCTCTGCAAAGGTCAATAGAGAAAATGCAATTGTTCATAGGTGAGAGATATCCACTGCACATTTATTGTCATGAGACTGAAGATATTTAGTATTTGTTCGAAAATCAATGTCTTGCAACTCTTTGAGGGAGGGGGGGGCCAAACGCCCATTGCGTATTGTTCTGTGTAAGGAGAGTCCTTACAATTTGATCAATGTTTTAGGCCCTTGTTCAGTCATTTTGCAATCATGAAATTTTTATAAAGCTGAATTTACCGATACTTAAAGTGCTGGTAAGACAGTGAGAAAAGTCACATAAAGATTTCATTCTCTCGGCTTTTAACTAGAATTGGAATTATATCAACCTGTTAAGTACTTTTGTTGCTGTGAATTTTCAAACGTGGGAAGTTTTTTCTGGCTCACCCGGTACACTTCTGCAAAGCTCATTGTGTCAATTTGATACTTTTTATGCAAACTAGTACAATGTTTAATTTGGCTTAGCGACTGCAAAATGTGACTACCTCAGTAATATGCAGCCAAATCCAACCTAAACTAGTAAATGTCTTCCTTTTTATTAATTGTAAGTTGGAATAAATGCCTTGTCCTGAGAAAAGCGCACTTGCAAAGTTCATTATTTTAAATTCAAAGTTTTAAGTGTTCTAGCATCATGATAATTTGACTTAGCGATCGAGAAATTTGTTTGACTCTCTCAGTAATATGCTGCCAAATCCAACCTAAACTAGTAAATTTCTTCCTTTCTATTAATTGTAAGTTGGAATAAATGCCTTGTCCTGAGAAACGCGCACTTAAAAAGATCCTTGTTTAAAATTCAAAGTTTTTAAGTAACCTAGCATCATGTTTAATTTGGCTTAGTGATTGTAGAAATTGGTTTCACTCTCTATGCAGCCAACCTAAACTGGTAAATGTCTCCCTCTCTGTTAATTGTACGTTGAAATAAATGACTTGTCCTGAGAAACATGTTCCTAGAAAGTTCACTGTTTCAAATTCATTGTTAAGCATCTTGTTTAATTTTGGCTTAGCCGTTGTAGAAACTGCTTGTGACCCTCTCAGATATATGCAGCTCACCTAAACTGGAAAATTTCTTCCTTTCAAGCCAAAGTGAATGAGTTGTCCTAAGAAAGGCACCCCTTTAACGTTAACCGTGTCGAATTTATAAGTGGTAAACTTTGACGGATGCTACCAGCCTGAGCTAGTAAATTTCATCATTTTTGTTAATTGGTTTCAATAAATGACTTTTCCTGAGAAAGGTACTCCTTTAACGTTACCAATGTCAGTTTTGTAATTCAAACATAATTTGCATAGCGATTGCCGAAACTGGTCGTGAACTCCTACCAACGTACAGTAAGGCCCCGCATTTAAGTAAATCAATGAGGTTAAAAGCAAACTTAGCTAGGGGGACTGGGCAATCTAAGTATCACCTATTGTATTTGATGTTTTCGATCTGTGAAACAAAAGGAAGATAAGTGGTGCCTGCGGTTCTTTTTGTGCTATGTTTAGATTATGTCGCTATCTCTCCGTTCATTTACTTTGAGAAACCACCTTTTCACGCCTTAGCCTAAAATGTTTCTTTCATCTATGATACTTCTTATGCTTTGAGGCTCAAGTTTCTAAAGGTTCTAAGCTGCAACAAAATGGGATTATCTGTCGATAAATTAGCCATGTTTAGCCATATGTGTATCCTATCAATGATTCTCAAGAACATCAATTAAAAATTGGGTAAAAGTCTGTTAAATCTAAGATATCTTGGTAGCACTTCCTTATGAACGATGTTTGAGATTTAATGTTTCCAGGCCATCAGAATAGTACTTGGTGTCACTCAAAATACAAGAAACTTTACTCTGGATGTGAGCCTCAAGAGTTTCTTGTAGGTAAGCGGGCTAATTATTTTCCAGTAGGCTGAAAGTTTCTTTCAGGTGGTTTCTTAAAGGCGGGGCCTTACTGTATTCAACCAGCCTAAATCAGTTAGTTATTTGTAAGTTGCAATAAATGACTTGTCCTGAGAAATACGCTCCTGCAAAGTTCATTGTGTCAGATTCGATGACCGAAATCCACTTTGTGACTTTAAACAATAGCCTTAAGCAAATTACATTGAAGAACTCTTGCAGAACAGGTTGTCTGAAGAAAGCTCTTTAGTTGAATGTGGCTAGCTGGAAGCTTTGAGGCTGTTTGCGTAGTTAGTGTCTACATCGGGAAATTTATGAATTTCAAGAGTGGGTGAATATATAAGTCAAGAGAGTTTGCATTAAATATGTGTGAATTTGATGCGAGACGGATGAATGGATCACCTTCACAACTTACTGAATACAAGGTTAGAAACTTTGATTTGTTTTTGCAAGCTTTGACTTTGCTAACCCTCGAAGTGAAGTGTTCTCAAAGTTCGATGGGTACTGTTACACTTCTAGCTGATCTAAGGTTTGAAAAAGCGTAGCTAAAATCGTTCATTGTTGCAAGCAACAATTTGAAGTTATTTGTTGTGTTAGGTTGATTGTTTTATTGGTAATCAAGCCCTCATTGATAAAAACATGAGCTCAGAGCTCGAAATAGTTTCAAGATTTGATGCTCTTCCTCATATTAGCGGCGGACACACGTTATTTTATGGTTTAGATCCTTGATTCTGGTATAGTGCATCATTGAAAATGTTTGTTATTCCCTTTTGGAAGCAACATTCTTGAAATTTTCTGCAGGTTCAGGGTGATAATTAAATGTGTAGACCAAGCCCTGATTGATTGATAGGACGATAAGGTCAGGCATCTTTTGATAAGATGAGATACTTATTCAGATTTCTGTTTTTAGAGTGCCTTTGGATTTTTTTACTTTTCAAGCAGTTCACGTATTTTTAGCATCACTAACACCGGAACAAACATAGTAAAGATGATTTTCAAATTATGACGCAATTTTTTCCGTTTCTATCGATCAATGTAGCGTCCTGGTAAGTCCGAATGTTGCCTATCATGGATCTCCACTGTTCTCTGTTCTGTGCTGTCCTTTTCAGTTGTCCATATTCTTTGATGTTGGTCCACTCTTTGACGTCGTCTATCCACATTTCTCTATTTATTCAGTAAAAATGTATTCCGAAACAGTTTCAAAGCAAAATATTCAATATTATTGAGTGGTAGGAGAGAGGGGTACTAGTTTTCAAAGAGGTAAGTTGGTAACCCGTTGGTAAGCCGTCGTACGTCATTGATTGTTTTGATTGTTCCTGATTCAGTTCAAAGAAGTTCTTCACGATCTTCCAGAAAGCACCATCAGCGAGGTTTTTCAGTTTGTTTGTTTGTGACTACATGTACCCCTGTGATAAGTGGTCCCGCTCTCCCTTCTACATGAGTATCCTGTAGCTAATATTGATGAAAATACTTTCTATCAATCATACTTTTATCTATATTTCTTTAAATTTGTTTTAAGGATTTTTCCATTACGCAGTCCGGCAAAATTTTGGAGGTGTTTTTATTTATACCTTGTGTATGATGAAGAATTATTTATCATGCATACAAGGCGGAATCTTTATCGTACATGTTTTTCAGTTTTCTGTTGTTGTTGTTGTTGTTGTTGTTGTCTTTCATGTCAATCGACCCTTAGAGATGTCATTAACTTGCCGTCTCCATTCAGCTCTGTTTTCCAGTTTAAATGAGCTTCATTCGTCAAATTTAGTCCTTGAATCCTTGATTGTACCGGTAGGGCTGATGCCAGCCATGACTGCGTAGAGGGGTGAAGAACTAAAATTTCGTGACGATAAAACCATCAACAATAACAGCAACAACAACAGTTTTGTGAACTTGTGTTAAATTTATGCATGATATGACCGATCTAACACATCAGTAACTAAAATTTAGCCATATTTCGCGTTTCAATTGAAATCAGCACGATTAAGCCTGGTTTCCATAAGATCGCAAGGATCGCTGGTGACGCAAGGATCGCACAAATTTTTGACCAGCAACTATCAGCGATCCTTGCGTCATGTTGTTTCTATTTATCACAACGATCGCACAAATCTTGGAAGTTTGGCATCAAAATCCAATTCTCGCAGTGGCGGTAAAAGATAACAAAGAAATATCTTTTGAAAGAGAGGCTTTGATCGCTGAAGTTCATGCTCAGTCGGCTTCCCTTTGACGCAAGGATCGCTGCAATCGCAGAGAAGGAAAATTTTCTATCTCGAACGCAAGGGTCGCTGGCAACGCAACGATCGCTGGCAAACTGAACAAGCAGTGTCCATTTCGACGCAACGATTGCTGGTCACAAAATTGTGCGGTCCTTGCGTCGCCAGCGATCCTTGCCATCATATGGAAACCAGGCTTCAGGGAATATCAATAAAAGATATGCCGTAAGTTCAATAATTTTTGTCGCCTCGGTGGCACAGTGGTAAGGCGTCGGTCTCACGATCCAAGGGTCGTGTGTTTGAAACCGACACTGGCCATATTTGAGGATAGCATCCTTGGGCAAGGTGTTAACACAAATTGTGCCTCTCTCCACCCAGGAGTATAAATTGGTACCTGGTCCGTAGTTATGAGCGCCGTCTGTGGCTGAACCCTGCTATATGCTACTAAGCATAGTGACCAGGGGGTAAGGTGTAAAGTCGTTTGAGTAGCCTTTGGCTAGATAAAAGACTATGAAACTACTACTTACTTACTTACTTACTTTTTATATTCTTTTAAATGACAAGTCCGGGGTTGATAAGATTATTGTTAAAAAGCAGCCTTACCAACTGCTGAGCACCAGTCGTGAGTTCTTTCCAAGTTTTGATGCCTCCAGCTTCCACAAATTGGTTACACGTTTTTTTTTTGTATAAGAAGCTTGGATCCGGCCATAGTACAAAAGTTTCTTAGACCCCGTTTACACGATGCCGGTAAAATTTGAAAACGACAGAATTTCATGCCACCTTGGAAAATAAGCTCCCGTTTACACGATGCCGGTAGAATTTGAAAACGGTATGAAAAGGTGCCGTTTTAGCCTCCCGTTTCCACGATGCCGGAAGAATTTTATTCTTATTCCCAAAGACAATAACAACTGACGTCAATAATCAATCAAGATAGATAAAACAACTAAGACAATAAGGACAATAGGGAGGATTAAGAATATTAGCCTCGTGACGAAAGCGACATCAAATTCTGCCGGCAAAGTGCGTTTACACGATCCCGGCAGAATTTGAAAACGGCAGAATTACAAACTTTGCCGTTTTGCTAACCGAAACAAAATTCTGCCGCCAGAATTTGGAAATTCTGCTGGCATCGTGTAAATGGGAGGCCAAAACGGCACTTTTTTATGCCGTTTTCAAATTCTACCGGCATCGTGTAAACGGGGTCTTAATTTCACATGAATTTTAACCCATTTTAGTACAAAAAGTTTCTTTACTGGTTTCTTATTTTTTGAATGCAGAATTATCAATGTGGTCGCTAACACTGCGCCAGATATGTTACTTGACTGGAATCAACAATGTTCTGTGTTGTTGAAAACAGAAATGGTTAGATAGTATTGCTCAAGAATAAAGGTTTAATGATCTATTTCCTCTAATATCTATACTTTTAACTTTGAAAAGTTTCTTAGTACTTCTCAGACATAGTACTAGAGTTTCTTAAAATTTTGGCCATCTTTAAGTACTAGTTTCTTATGAACCAGTTTCTTATAAAAAATCGTGTAATGAATCTTTGTAAAGTTAAGCCAAATATTGTCGTCATTTTGTATTTTGTACTATTGTGCGAAGACGCGATAAGGAGGCAAACAGTTTAAATGGTAAGATATATCAACACATTTAGCAGCCTCGTTCAGGTCAACGTGAAGTGACGTCATAGAAAATGACATCATTTCGCACTTCTTAGCAGATTGAAATATGTAGTTTCGCATATAAAAGAGAAAAAAATTGAAAAAGTACTACTCACCATTCACAACAGTACAATCTCTTGAATAATCAACAATTATACCAACCCCGGACTTGTCTTTAAACGCTAATAAATTCATGTTTTTATGCATTGTATCGCCTCAAACACATGGTCTCCTGATGGGGGCGCTTTGCTCCCCACCCCCCCCCCCATGGGATTCGGCCCTGTGTACCGGTTTGGAGATGGATGCAAGTTTGACCTTTCAAGATTGATATATTTCTGCTTTCAAGGCGTCAGTTCCCAGCAGGCAAGCTTGCTACGTTACGGTTAATTATGGATGAGCATTTTGAAACAGATTAGCAGTTGATAAAGCTAACTTCATATGGCTAGATCAAGCCAAATACGTGTAAGTTTTTTTGGAACACCCAGTATATTTTATGATGTCAAGATAAAATGTCAAGATGCTTCTGTTATTCGATTGAGTAATGTCAAACAAACTCATGTTCAGTTTAAGCAAAGTCTCGTCGAACTTTAAAGAAAAGCTTGCTACGACTCTGAAATCCTTCAGATCATATTTAATTCATGCATTATTGTTCAAACTAAACAGAAACTACACTAAATTTAACCCTAAAGATTAAGACCATGTGACTTTAACCAATCATGGATGTGGCTAGCCTGCGTGCAGACACAACTGGTCAACCGAAATCGAATTGAGTTGTATGAAAATTGAAATTGAATTTTCTATTTTCTATTCAACTCAATTCGATTTCGGCACATGTAATGGTTACGACATTCTTGGAAAAAGAAATTTCGATGCTTAAAATAAAACACTTGGCACTTGAAATTTTTTGAGCATTTTTAGTCACTGTTTTCATTCATGTCGTAAAATTTGTGGTACTTGTACGATATCCAGACTTTGTCCTTGTTATAACCGCTGGTGTCAAGAGCACTTAACGGTCATAGGTTCTTAGGGTCCGGTTTTTACTGTGTGCCTGAATTGGTGACGTCGTTGCTTTTCATCAAGTTCTAATAAACTTCTGGAAACAAGATAGAGAAAATTTGATAAATTTATCTCACGCTTTTGCATGATTTATCTTTGCTGCTGAGAAGGTTTTGATGGGTAATTACCATTATTTTTAAGATTAGAACTATCAATTCGGTTTTAACTCGATTCCTCTTTTAAATTCCTCAAAAAACAACTTCCATGCAATATGGCTTAAAACTCTAATAAGGCAATCTTGCAAATCTTAGTGAACTGCATTTCCACTGCCGAGTTAGGCTTAGTTTAAACATTGAATTTTTGTCGTATCAAATCGAATTGCATTAAAACCGGCAGAATCTACCGTTTTTAAGAATCTGATTTGAAGTGGGGGTCGTAGGGGGTCAACGAAGACCGTGAAACCGCCAAAACATTTCAGAAAAACCGTAAAACCGCCTCAAAATCCAGCTAAAACCGTTTTCACATTTTCCATGCTTTGCACGTGCCTCCTCGGTTCTCTGCTGCAGACGACTGCCCCGTTATCATTTTCATGACTTCCAATGTCTGAAATTCGCTGGTAAAGGTGAAAATTAGTAGTATTGACACAAAATTATATCGTACTGGATAATGATTCGTAGCTTTTATTGTCAATTTTGCGATAATTCTACTTCTTATTAGTCGTATTTTGTAAAGAAACCTGGAAACCGTCGACGAAGATAGGAACCGTTACAACGGCCACTTTTACGGCTAAAAACAGTTAAACCGTTCCAAAAACAGCTAGAAACCGCAAACCGTCAGCCCCTACGACCCCCACTTTAAACATGCCGTTTTGGATTTTAAAGGGCAGGGTCACGTAACCGTAAACAAACCAGTTATCTCCAGGATCTATATTGTTGCCCACACGTGGTCATTGTGTTCTGCAAAGATTTTGGTAAATGGGGTGAATCCACACTAAAGTTACTTTTAAAAATCCGTTAATATCTCTGCAATCGTACAACATATGACTACTTCGTTTGTTTCTCCAAGAAGTGCAAGAGCTCAGGTTCAGAATAAGACTTTCATTTTGAGAAAAGTATTGGAAAATCACGGTGATATGGCCTATCAAAAATACTGCAAAATCGTCGTTTCAAAAACGTTTGTTTACATTACGTGACCCTGCCCCTTTAAAAAAATTTGAAACATTGTGGCTGATTACACTTGAAAATCGCGGACCATGGCCAAGGATCGATCAGTTGAACGCAGCAGAAATACAATACTTAAATCAAGTCGTATTTCAGCAGTTTAACTCTACTGAGCTGGTGAACTCCTGCCGTTTCATCCATCAAAAGCGGCTCACGACTTAAACATTGTTTTATCGCCAAATTTAATTGACACTTGGAATTTTTTTGCAGCATCTATCAAATCTGAGACAGCAAAGATGACGTTCAAACTAGGCCTTTGTCCTTTGCTATACGTAGCATCAAGTTCTCTTATTTATTTTGGTAGCATCAACCACATGAAGAATTTGGAGGAATTGTGACTGTATCTTTGGCAATTGCCTTCACTTTTTTGACTCACTTAGCAGTGTTTGGAGTTTTTGTGCAAGACAAATCCTTCCACTATTTTTCAAGCTGACGAAATGCAAAACGAATTTCAGAATTATCTTTTTGAATTCTCGTTGTCCAATTATGGTACCAGAAACTAATTTTGCTTTCATCAGCTGGAACCAAAACATGAATACCAGTCATTTGAAACTATATCTCTTTTGTTTCATCGAATGTTTCATTGTTATTTTTATTTGTTATAATCAGTTGTTGATAAAACAATTGCGTCCACTTGAGAGAAGCTCTGCGAAAAATCCTTTTTCCATGCCAGATAGACCAAACCAAGAGTAAGCTATTTGTCTGATGAGCAAAAATATATAATCACCGTTGTCAAAACATGATAAATAATAGGAGATGTCCCAAAAGAATTGCTCGACATTTGATTGGATATTAAAAATTAATGATAAAATGTACGGATTTCGTGGCAAGATAATCGTTTTTTTAAGATCTTAAATTAGCTTTAGAAGCAAGAACCTTGTGAAGGTGTTGTTGCGCCGTGGTGTAATCCTCTGACTTTGCAGCTAGGGCAGTCAGGCGGAGTGGGTTCGATACCCGGCAGGACCCCGCCACTTGAGCGTCATGACAAGGGTTCGCGGGCTCGACTAGGTTTGCTCTATTTCTGCGATCCCAGCGCTTGGCGCTGTAACGCAAATTCTCCTTCACCTTCGCATACGTTGCATAATCATGGAGTTACAAGTTTTGAAGCTCAACTTTGGAAGAAAACCGAAAGCTGAGACTAAGTGATTTGCAAAACACCACCCAAAATCAATGTAAGAGAAGGCTATCCAATATCACACGGCTCATTGATACAGTAAGGCCCCGCATTTAAGAAACCACCTAAAAGAAACTTTTAGGCTACTGAAAGATGATCAGCCCTCCTGCCTATAAGGAACTCTTGAGGCTCACACCCAAAATAGAGTTTCTTGTATATTTAGTAACATAAATTGCTGGTCTGATAGAGTGAGATCATTACACTTTATACATGACTCGTTAGGAAATTACCAGTGAGATATTTTGGATTTAACAGATTTTTGCCTAAATTTCAATTCATGTCCTTGACAATCATTGTTGACAAACATAAATGGCTGAATATTGATGATATACCCATAGAAAATCTCATTTTGGTGTAATTTATTTGTCTAGGACTTCAAAGAAAGTAAATTAGAAACTTAAGAAACTTGAGCCTAAAACATGAGAAGTATCAGAGATATAAGAAACATTTTAGGCTATGGTGTGAAAAAGTAGTTTCTTAAATGCGGGGCCTTACTGTATTAGAGTGAACGAAAGTATTTCAATTCTTGTAACCAATATTCACAAACATCCCACATTGTCTCACACATCATTGCCACGACAGCAGACATCGTTCACCATACAAGGTGAGTCAAAAAAGTTAACACGTTTGGCTGGCAATGGAGTAAAAAGTACGCCGCCAATGTTCAAAGGTAAAATGGTTATCTGTAAGGCTAACTTATTTGTGAAAATTTTTGTAAAATGATGCATCCACCAGACCCAGAAAATAGAAAAATCCTGGTAAAGCCTGGTTGACATATGATCGTAACAGTCGGCGACGCATCGCCGAGGTAGGCTCGGGGACACATCGGGGACAGTTGCATAAAATGGAAACATTTTCTGAGTGATGTCTCCGACGTCGCCGATCAGACCAGGGGTGTTCGGACACGGATGTTTTGATTGATTATTTGTCAACCTTGTTTTGATCCCTGTGTCTTGTTTTGTTGTCTTGTTTTCTGTTCTGTTTCATATTCAACTGAGCGTGGCTAGCCCAACCGCTCTCAAGTTGTTCGAACAGAGCTCCCTTGTATTTCTGTGTCTTAGTGCGCCTTCGCACAAGAAAGGTTCTCAAAACTGCACGGTCTTGGTCTAAAAGATGAGTGACTTTACGAAATAAAGTTTAAAGTTTTGAATATTGGTCGCATGCTGTTTATTCCACAACCCACCAAACCTTTAATTTTTTTTGCTGACTGGGTCTGTGATAAAAATGAAATCATTGTTACAAAACAAGCAGGATGAATTTAACGTATACGGAATTTCAGTTGTATACCTAATCTCCTTCGCAGGCAGGCTAGGATTATTTCAGCTACCCTCATTACTAGTAATTAGAAATCTTCTTGGCATTTCACTGTTTATTTATTGATTGAATGACGTCATTTTTATGATGACACGCCTTTTAAAATTAGATCCTCACCCTTTCTGGGTAGATAGCTTTGATCTAAATGCAAAGGTCAATTAAGAAAGGAGATAGTGGAATATCTTCTGCGGCACATATCACCACAGAAGTTGGCAGGTTGTATGAAATTGTAAAAGTTTAATGTGAAAACCCTGCACACAATCGTGAACTTTTGGTGTCAAGTTCGTTTTGCGATTCCTCAACGAATCATGAAAGTCTCAACGTCAAATCAACAACTTGAATCTTCTCAGTGTCGTGAATTTAAGGTTGGAATGTATTCTTATTTCTTCGTTTTATTTGCAAAGGACATTTTTCTAATTGTAAATATTCAAATCACCTCTAAGGGGACCATTATGGAAATAAGGTCAGCTTGACCCTCTAATGCTATCCATGCCACAGTAATTAGGGGTGTTTGCCTTTTGCGTTTTTAAACCTTAAAGTATTATATTGTATCTATTTTTATATTTATTATAATAACTTGTATATATTTTTATGTGGCAAATGATACATACATACATAAGTACATAAATATTTTAATAAGAAAATAATTGTAAGTAACTCAGTTCTCAAATCGCCAATAAATTAAAAAACCCTGGTATAGTGTTAGGCAAATTTATTGTAATAAGCTCTTTATTTTGGGAAAGGAAATCCTTGACATATTTTTATTTTATTTTCACTTGCTTCTTGTTTCATATTAAGGGGAACGTATTTGATTGCCTGAGATCAGGCAGCAAATGAGGGGAGGGGGGAACAGAGCTTTTATAAGTTTTGGGTCATAAACATGAGTACATAACTAATGCAATTTGCTCATCCAATACTCCATTCACACTGCAAGTTAAACCAGCTTCAACTAAACCAGGTTATCGAATAGGGCCTTCTGATTGGTCAATCCAACAAATCCAGTCATTTGATTGATTGAAATTTGAATCGGTTTACATAAACCGATTCACACTAGGACGGCACATTTTTTGCCGGTAGTGTTTGAAAGGGTAGATTTTGAAAGGGTAGATTTTGAAAGGGTAGATTTTGAAAGGGTAGATTTTGAAAGGGTAGATTTTGAAAGGGTAGATTTGAAAGGATAGATTTTGAAAGGGTAGATTTTGAAAGGGTAGATTTTGAAAGGATAGATTTTGAAAGGGTAGATTTTGAAAGGGTAGATTTTGAAAGCAGAACTCTAACCAGTACATTTTGGAAACATCATCGCGTGAACATTCGAAATTGATGAAAATGAAACATGTTTTGACACCTTAAAAACGAGGCTGGTCAATTCCTTAGGTACAGGTACGTTACTTTGGCATCAAATTATTGGGGAAACTGTAACGAGTTTATAACCGTCATATTTCCTACTGTTTTCAAATTGTTCCTGTATCGTATGAACGCTAGCTCAAATTGACAGATTTTATTGGCTGAAAATTGGCTGAATAAACGATCGAAATTCGTGTGAATACGTTTCAAGTGTGTATTGAATAGACCTTTTTCACAATGACGTCAGTTCTTTTGAAATATATCCTGGAACATCCCTTGTCTCGTGTAGCAGGACTCGTCGTATGATAATTACCATAGCATTATGTTAATTTATGCTAACATATTTCTTTGTCAATTTTCCTTTTGTGGTATTTAGTTGTTGATAATTTTAATATTATTAAGTCAGCTCTTACTCTTTGAGCGAGTCGTACGTGTGTCGAATGCTCACTAGGGTAAGGGGGGGGGGGGTAATTTGGGTCTAAATTGGGCATTTTTCGAAATAAATAGTGTATCCTTGCAAATACGTTTGAAATATTGAGGATCTTTTTTCGTTTTAACAACATTAAATCTTTTTTCGTTCTTGAAAACTTGTCCCCGTTCTTTAATTTGAAGGCTGAATATTTTTTTAGAATTTTTTACTTTCCTCACTTTTGCTTGTAATTTCAACCTGTCGGTGGGAAATTTGGGTCTATTTGAGAAAAGCAGTATCTATTTCATCAAGAGTATTGTAAATTCACAGAAATAAAAATTTAGCGTGCTTTCATGGATAAATGTGATTGGACTTTCAGAGTTTCGCAGCCAAAACTTGAAAACTTGCCAAGAGAAAATTGAAAATAAATCGTACCACCATCGGCGCATACTTAGGCCCATTCTTAAAGATGGAAATGTAAACAAAGTTTCTTTCGAAATGACATTTAAAAGAAGTGAATCCTTGTGTCTTGCTCTGAAACCACTAAAAAATGAACAAAGCGTGTACCTTCTTATTCTGTAGTCGATGTATCATCCATTTGCTTGCAGTATTATCTCCATTTTTGTTTTGATTCGGGAGCCATTGCCAATTCTTGCACAACGCGACTCCTATCAAAATGCTATGAAATCCCAATAGACCCAAATTACCCCACCTTGCAAAATGATCGAAATAAAATCTACCGAATCGCAAAAACTTCCGAAAAACTTTTAGCACCTTTCCAATGACTGAACATGCGATTGATAATAATTTGTTGATGAAAATAAGTTGCAAGTTGGCAAAAATCGAAAGTTTTCTACGCTGTCAAATCATGATAAATGCTTAGGCCGATGAAAATCAGGAAACTGAAGCACTAGGAATTATCAAATAATTCTTCGACGCGACTTAAAAGAACTCCTAAAAGTATAGATTTCGACACCTATGGAGTCATGAATCGAAATTTTCAACTTACGATCGCTTTAAAAGCGAAAAAGCAAATAGACCCAAATTACCTCGTGGACCGAAATTACCCCCCACCTTACCCTACTCAAAGTAACATAACAGTCTTGGACCCCGAACCAAGCCCTGTTACACTCGATGTGATGTGGATCTAAATCTCAAAGCATGCATTGCTCCCAGCAACGCGCGAAATATTTTTGTACGTGTATATGCAAAACATTAGATCGGGTGTCGATTTGTTGCTGGACTGGGAATCTCATCTTTTGCCTCGAATTGATTTTGAATGTGAAACAGGTCTCTACTCGCCTCACAGGCGTTTGGAATTCGGAATTAGCAAATTGCGTTCTTTTTCCGAATTGCGATTCAAGTGGAAATGGGCCTTAACGCAAAGGTTCACTAACATATTAGGATGAGTTCATGGAAAAGAATTTTAGGGTGTGTTTTATTTGTAATTCCAAACCTACCAAATTCTGAAAATGGTATACTTCGCAGAGACGGAGGGAGACACAGATCCCAATCAAACAAAAACTTCTTCAAAGCAGCAGGTTTCAGATTTATCCTGGCGACGATGAGGTTTCCAGTTGAAAAATATGAGGACGAATCTGGTGCTTGGCAACAAAGAGTAAAGTTACCGGTTACCGTAGCAGCGCGAGCAAAGTTGCCTCGTTTTTAGAGTACTGCAAATGAAATCAAGAATGTCTCCAAAGTTTGCCAAACCTTCTGCCTTTTGGAGCAGAAGGCTCAGCAGGCATCCCAAACCTGCCGGACCCTCGCCGTTTCGGAATTGGGGAGTCAATCAAACACAAATTTCGAGTCTTCAAAGTCTGCCTTGTTTAGAATTTTTACAAATCAAACACACCCTTAAAGCTCCGGAGATTTTGCCGTTGGTAAAGAGGACTTAGGATATCAATCTTGCTACAAGTCGGAGTCGAAGTAACCGTGCATTAGAAGCAGATGTGATATCTATTATTCATATGCGGATAGTGTGCTTTAACACACAACGCAGTCAATGGATGGGAAAATAGCAGAAGGCTGGAACAAGTGTCTGGTCTACTGCACCCTTAAGAAAAGCAGTATTTTCAAAATTTTTTCCAAATTGTTATCTTCCTTAACAGTTGAATCAAAGTTTTCTTTCTAGGAAGCCTCCTCTGTCTTGTTGTTTTGTTATTTTGTTTAAATCCTAGTGTCTGAAAGTTTTTTTCAGGGATACTGAGTGTATGGATGTGTGTTTTGTAGGCCAGGAAGCAATGAAAACTCCACAACATACCTTTTCCTTTTCATGCACAACCGAACTTTGCTTTAAATTTTAGTAACCAGGGCTTTCCTTCAGACTGATTACGATGAGTCCCAAGAATCGCTATCCAAAACGAGACTATTGCACCAAACCGAGACCGCTAGTTAGGAGCGTCCGGCGGTCTTTCGATAGCGATAACTACGGCCTTGCGATCAGTCTAACTTTCCTTCAACTCTCAACTCCAGGACTCCAACTACGACTCCCAGCTTTTACTCTAAAACTAAACGAAAAGTCACGCGTTGAAAGAGCAACAAGTGGATGGTAGGCTTGGCTGGCATGCGACCAGTCGGGAAGGGGACTCGGCCTCACCAACACCATAGGGTACCCATATCTTTACAACACCGAGAAGCTAAGTGATGGTCAAAAGGAACCAAACATGCAAGACTTGCTTAGCCACGTCGCAAAACTACTCTTCATGCATTATTGAATAGAAAATATGTATCCCTGCCTTGATTTTATCGTATTGGAACTGTTTCAGTTGTTTCCCTGTGTAAGGCACACCAAGTAATGTTCCTTATTCCCTCATGAATACGTTTGCTCCAGTGTCGCTTAGCCCTCTCCAGTTCATTTCCTTGCAATTTAATTCCAGGTAATGCTCATTGGAGACAGTGGAGTTGGAAAAACGTGTGTGTTGGTTCGATTTAAAGATGGTGCATTTCTCAGTGGTAGTTTTATTTCAACTGTTGGAATCGACTTCAAGGTAAGCCCAAATCTTCTTTTCTTGATTCGTACCTAGGATTAGCTAAAAAGTTAACTTGATGAATCTCAATCGACACGGTGCATGGACTTCCCCTTTGGTATTCATATTTTGCAACGTCGTTTGCTTGAATGTTTCAAAACCAATGTGTTCCTAAAGGCAGCCTAGCCAAAACCTACCTTGGGCTCATTTCTAGCAGAAACTTTGTATTCATTAACTTAGATGTTTGTAGAAGACGTATTCGTCAATTACTTTATTGAAATTACTACATGAAGTGTTTTGATTGATTACGAGCGATGACGTTCGTCGAGCAAACCTGGGGAACATCATTTACTATGCTTTGGCTTGTGTTAGACACTGTTATAGTTTTTATTATAAACCGTCGTGTAGCCTCCATCCACAAGGACCCTCAACTTACGCTCATCTCTTCTCATTGAACTGATGTTGTTGTCGCCCCAGTGAGAGCCATATTTCCGTAGGCACAGTGGTTTTGAGAAGAAACAGATCGTCATTTAGGCCCAATTGCATAGGCCATATACATAGAATCAATACGAAGCTACTAGGCTTCTACAAGTGTTAGGAAATAAATCGTAGTTGTGGTGGTATCTGTTCAGTCATAAAGCAACACTATACAACATGCATTAAGTTTAAGTCCAAGTCTAACATAGCATATCCCAAAACGTTAAATAGTATCTGTTTCAAGGAGCACATCATACACCATCTGAGAAAATCCATGCATTCTTGTCCACGCACGGTATCATTTTTTGAGGTTTTTCTTTGCTGCAAGAAGCTTGAAAGCCCTCTTGTTAACTTTTTACAGTATTCGTTATTCAACTGACCCCAATCAGACTTTGAATTGTTATCACATACAATACAGTACTCTCCATTCAGTCAACTAACAGTACTCCGTTATATTTCAGAACAAAACAATATCGCTAGATGGTGCAAAGATTAAACTTCAGGTAAAACATGAATGTGACACATATTTGGCAAGAGTATACCCATGAACTAGAAAATCATTTGTGGTGCAACCTCGCAGGTTAAACTCCGAATTCCTGCTTCAAAGTTTCAATAAATATTTCCTAATCATCTCAGACTGACTCGTGTATATTTCATTTATTCTCATTTGTACTCTACAAATATTCCATAGTTCTCTCATACTGGGCCTGGCTACTTTCATAGAGCTATTTTATTCTGGGAGACAATTTGATACTGCGAAAATCAATCCAATAGACCCACGGATGTTATCCATCCATAATGAATTGAATTGCCAACATGAATACCTGAATACTTAACCGTTATTGGTGTAGGAAGGCACAATGTTATCTGGTCTCCACCAAGAATGGTACTTGCATATTTTTGCAAATCTTACTGGAAGGTAAGAAAAGAAACAAAAGAAACAGGGAATAAGATATACGACAGGAAAGAAGACGACTAGCAGTTCCACATCAAACCATACAGTGGGTCTAATCTTTATATATCATAGATTTTCATCAGTTTCAAATACCGATTTCAGGGATGTATGAAGCACTTCCCGCTTGGAAGGGCACATCTCTCAAACGGGTGCCATTTTTGGCCCAAAATGTTCCAGCTTAAAAACGGCTTAGGAAAAGGGCATTTTGAGGGTGAAATAGGGCACTATGATAAGCTTAGTGCCCTTGACTACTATGTCTATGACCGATTTTTTAGCTCTTTCAAGTTGTGCTGTTTAGATGATGGTTTATTAGTGTCAGTCGCACAATACATGCCCTCTAAACCATAGGAAGACCAGATTAATTGTTGACTCCTGTAATCTTTGTTTTATTGTAATTTGTTCTATTTTGTATAAGTTTCTGTGGTGCTACGCAGCGAAGAAAACCTCACCCTTCGCTTCGCTTGCTTCTTTGCAGTTTTATTCCCTTTCCTTCCCCGGTCCGGCGTTGCTTTTTAACAACGTTTGGCTTCTCGTACAGATATGGGACACTGCTGGCCAAGAAAGATTCAGAAGTATAACACATGCGTACTATAGAGATGCTCAAGGTAATCTATTTCCGTTTTACCCCACAATAGAGGATTGCGCTAAAGATGGCGGCGAGGAATTTTTTACCGAGATACATTGCGTTCGAATTACACGTCTTTACAGCCTCTGTAGGAATTCGATTAAAGAACGCAGTGCATCTTGGTAAGAAATTCCTTGCTGCCATCTTTAGCGCAATCGTCTATTAACATCAGAAAAATCATTTCCCCGTCTTATATTATTATTTAATGAGTATATCTCAAGGAGCTGAATGATTGCTTGGAAATTTGTTGCCAGTTGACTCAAACAAGTTGACCTGAAAATCCAATAAATGTTATTGTAATCAGGGTTTTGTGTGAGAATTTATGAATAATCAAAGGCAGCCTGTCACCTATCTGATTGGCTGGAACAAAGTCAGAGCTCAGCGAAATGATTTGAAAAAACACGGAATGAATTGAGAAAACACGGAATGGTTTGATAAAACGCGAAATGCTGCTCAAAAACGAGTTCGTTACTCAATTTTCTTGATTTTCCTACCCCCAATGTGTTACCTGAAACCAATCCTATTAACGTTTAAGGTAGAAATTCTGAATAAGCTGTGATTCCTTCATTCCATCATTGCATTCGATCATTCTGTCATTCAATTCCGTCATTTCGTAATTTCATTCCATCATTTCGTATTCCGCCTTTGAAAGATATGAAGTTCCAGCATGACTTCAGCACTCCCTGATGACATCTGATTGATCGCAATATCTTATAGCTGCAATTGTAAGTGCGCACCAGAATTATCAAGAAATTTCGTTTCGCCTCTTTGCGCACATCATCGTGCAAGATATTATGAGTCTGGTTACGCACATTTGAATCGCACGAAAATTTTAGTGCCCGAAATTTTTTTTGGGTCGAATTATTTAGTGTCCGAATATCATGAAACAAAGAAAAATCAAAACAAGCATTTTTACTATTCAAATACGTAATGCCGTACTCATGAAACATTTTAGATAGAAAACAATATGTTGGTAGAGCTTCTTAGTCATGCATGTCGCAGTTGCTCATTAGCAAAATTCTAATTATGCATCCTCAACGACAATGGTTGAGTCAAAATTTCTGTCATCATTCTGAAAGATGATCGAATTTTCTGACATGCATCCCTAGGAAACTGAAAGTCACCATTGGTGAAATTACATTATTTTTATGATAATCTGCCAATTGAAACTGTGCATCGACCATTTTCTATATTTCGTTGCAAGTCTTTGTGAAAAGACTCAAAATGTGGTGAAAACGTCCGAAATTTTCTCGTCCCCAATTTATTTGTTCAAAATCTTTTTTGCTTTTAATGCAAGTTTGATTCGCTGTTGGCTCTAAAGGATTCCCTACACTACTTTGATGTTCAGTTCTTTGTGACAGTCATAATTTCTTTGCATACCTACTCTCGAATTCAGACTATCACATCACAGCATAGCATGTCATTTCCTTCGGCAACCATTAAGCGTAGCCGCAATGAGAACTCCTCAAGTGTGAGCCCTGCGTAAAGGTGAATTTATTTTCGTGGTTATTGATCTGATTTACTTTTGTCGTTTCAGCTTTACTCCTATTATATGATGTCAGTAGCAGAAAGTCGTTCGAAAATTCGAGGGTAACTATGTTCTTTTTGACCTACTGTATGCTATATTTAAATTTCTCAAACGATATTTTTGTTATGTACCTTTCAACACAAAGCACTTTGTTCAAAGATCCGTAACTAATTGTCGTAGTTTTACTTTTAATGTAGCTTGCAATTTCGAAAGTCATTTTATAAAATTCTGCTTCATTGTGTTATGAAGTTACGAAGAAATTAGCAAGAATCCCGCTATCAGTCTCATCAACAAGTGCAATTAGTCCCAGAAAAAATGTCCGAAGCTGCAATTTGCATCAGTCAATGCAGAATTTTTTTCTCTACGAAGACATAACCAATTGAATCAGCGTGGGGGGGGGGTGGAGTTTCGAAAAACACTTCGATAACAAAGCAGCCAGCACAGTTGTTCAAAGTATTGTCCTGCCAAAAGCCACACCAGATTTCCAGTGATTCGATTATTATGAATAAGGGTGTCTGTATAGTGAAAGAGCGCCACAGACTGTGAAACTGCTTAGTCATTATGCACTGAGCAGGTCGAGCAGGTTAACTGTTCTCTTGTAAAGAAAACTTTTGTTTTTCATTTTGCTTCATTTTCCAGGTTCCTCCAAATCTTATAACGTTTGATTACGGCTGTAACATTCTTGATTTTTTTCACACGAGAGATTCTTGTTCTCTTACTTTCGCTTTTTAAATGTGTAAAAATTTGCAGAAGTTCTTGCAAACTGATTTTTTCTCATATTCCTCTCGTTACGTATGTGGAGGACCTACTTTTACTCAGTTCGAAGATCGTATTTCATTGATTCTTCTGTTGAACCGTCAATCTTCAGAAATAGTATGCTCTCGCAAAAATGACTTCTGAATACGAATCTAGATAGCATTCCTAAAGTTTGCAGAATTTTGACTTGTAGGTAGGTTTTAACGTCGCCTTACATCAATTAGCTTAGGTTTTTAGGCAGTTCACATTGTAAGTAAGTTATCGGTACATTACTGAAAGTAATACCATGTATGGGTAATAGACCTTTTAGCTATTCTACAAAAGAGCCTGGATCGAGCGATATTTTTATACAATTTCATACGCGAGGTTCGATCGAGTGGCTTCAGAGCTTCAATCGCAATTGTGCACGTTCGAAAACTCTACAAATTGTAATGAAATATCGTTCGATCCACATTCGTTTTCAGAATAGCTAAAAGGTCTATTAAAGACGGAATGCATTGAAATGCAAAACTGCTAGATTTACACTTTCTTGAACTGTTTGAAACGATGAAATGACATTCCCCTTCATGCTTAACTACTTTGAGCCTTCAGTAATTCGAAGTGTCATTGATCTGCCCCATTCATACTGCAAGTTAAACCAGTTTAAATTAAACCAGGTTTTCGAATAGGGCCTTCTGAGTGGTCAATTCAACAAATGTAGTCATTTGATTGGTTGAAATTTAAACTGGTTTAAATAAAGCTGGTTTATCTGTGTCAGTGTAAATGCGGTAATAGACATGACAACGTTTACATGTATGTGCACCATTAATGTTTCTTCTATAACTCTTAAAATTTTCCACCGAATTTTTTTGGTAAAGGTCATTGTCTGTTCTCAGAAACAGAGATGGTGACCGAAATGAAAAGATTTTAGAATTCTTTTATTATTATTTACTTACTGATTTTCTTAGGCATGGTTAGGGGAAATTCAAGAATATGCTGCTAATGATGTCGTTGTCATGTTACTCGGGAACAAGGTTTGTTACATAGGTTGTAAACGTGTTAAGCTTTCATCTAGACACTTGGGGCTAACACTCGTTAATGGCTTAAAAGCATATTTTCTATCGGGTAAGTCAAAAAGAATTCCATGCATTCTATGTGCAATCTTTACGTGCAATCGACCAGAGCCCTTGAATCGATCGGGTTGATTGGAATTTTACGAGTAACGGAAAGAATAGATTGAGTTGCTGCAGAAGTTCAGTGGATATTTCTTTGATAGCTTAAAAGTTATCGGATTAAACGAACAAATAGAGAAAATGGAGTTTAAGTGGGCAAATGGAATTTTGTTGATCAGTGTCTGCTCAACGTGATTTTCATTGCATTTTAGTTTTGAGGAGAGACAATTAAAAAAAACACGGCAGTGATTCGATTATAATCAAGTATGGCGCAAGCGGGGGCTTAAGGGGCAGGAGCCCCCCCGTCAGCTCTTGAATTTTTGAAAATTGCTTTGCAGTGCCGGCACTTCCGCAACTTGCTTGCTATTTTTTTAGAGAGTGTGGTCGCTTTTGAAGCAAGTCTGAATGATACATCTTCCACGATGCGTGAGCTACCGATTTAACATCGTTTTAAACTACGACCAAAAAGCATTTAAAGGGCTAGACTCATTTTATAACACGACTATTTGGAACAACAGCAGATTTTAGGATTTTAGGCTTTTTAGGATCTGATTTTTAGATTTAAAATTGTAAGTTTCTTATATTAATTGCTGCAGGATTTTGTTCGTGTTAAAATAATGCTAAATGAATGTTAAATGAAACGTCGTCCGTAAAAATTTTGCCCGCTTCGCTCGATGTCGGCACTCTAATAACACTTTTTGCCCCTTCAGCATCTCGTTCCTGGAAGGACAAAAATTTTATTTTGTTTCACTGTGAGTTTGTGTTGATCAATGTGTACCGTATGGATACTGGGGACTAAAGTAATGCTACCTTCGTGGACCAAACTTCTTTAGACGAGGCGGAGAATGGGGATAGGCTCCCCCACCGGGGAAGTAATGTTAATCTGTTAGTTTAGGGTAATTTTGGGGTGCTGATTACGAAAATCGATCTTATACGGGCAAGTTAGGGGGCTTTCAGCCTCCATTTCTTGTTGAAGTCTCTTTTTCATGCAAAATAGACGCAAATGCCTTGCAATGGTCCAGGAGGGGCCTTTTGGGGGCCCTTTGTTAGTGTATTAGATGCGGGAGAGGCATCTTTCAACTCAAAGCTTATTTGTCTGAGCGAGTTTTGGGCAGGACTGTAGAGGGGTATCGCCCTAATTGAGGGTATTTTAAATTGGTCGAATATTCCTGCTGAATGAAACAATTTTCAGAGTGAAACTTACCGTGAACTCCTTCGTAAACTCTTCACTGTTGATGATATGAAATATATCTGTCAATGGTGATGTTGTTTTTAAGAGCGAGCTACTCGAGAACAGAGTGGTCGAGAGGGCCTAAATTTTCAATGTCGCCCTGTTTGAGGGTATCCAAACTTTCACATGGTTTCAGGTAAATTTAAGATAACTTGATGCGAAAATTAGCAGCCTATCAACGATTAAAGAGTTTTTGTTTTTATGAAATGTTTCTGATTGTATTTGCTGTGTTTCGTTGTCCTAAGCACTGACCTTTGTTACCGCTTTCGTTGAAAGACTTTTCAAGCAAGCTGACATCAGTGTTACTCCTTCGGTGAAATGAACGATGCTTAAATCAATTTATGATTTTAAAGAAAACATTTTTTAAAGTCCACTGATAGAACAAACCTGTTGTTGCACCGTAACATGTCCTTTTGCAGCAAATAGTAGTCGTCTAGCGCCTGCCTTGCGTTGACAGTGCAGATTTCGTTCAAGAACCGCAAGATACCACAGTACCCTCAACCAGGGCGACTTTAGGCCAATCAGACGGCCTGCAAAAAGATGTCCGTCGTGGCGGAAGCGGATGTCATATTGCTTAAGTTACGCGAAGTACTTATTCTGGAATATTCTGGACAAGCAGAGCTTGGCGAGAGGCCATTTGTTTGTTGTGAAAGTTTTGACAACGTCGAGAAACCAAGCAAAAAGAAAATTGTGCAACAAAATGTGAAAGGAAAAATGGCGGACACTTACAACTACATCTCAGGTGACCTTCTGTGTGCACTTCTCCCGCTGTTTGTGGACGGAATTTTAAGAAACACAAACAAGAAAAAATTTACCAAATGGCGTCACCAAACTATTTTTGCGAACTTTTTGGTTTTGACTAGGGCCAAATGCCTTTTCTTCAGCAACAAACGCAAGGGAGTTAAAATCGGTCAAAAAGCATTTACCCTCAACCAGGGCGATACCCTTCTAGTTGATGCTGTCTCGCAATTTCTGTACTGGCAATGGAATATTTCTTCTTCAAAGTGTTGGTCCCCAAGAAACGCAAATTTGACAAAACTGGGATTAGATCACAGCTGTTTTGATCATTGAGGGATTGAACTGTTAGATGTAAGATCGCACTTTTTCTTGCAACTATGTAGGAACATCTTCGTTTGTTTTGTCGTTTTCAATTTGTTTTGAGTGGGCTTGTCAGGATTTCTTGCTACGGAAAGCTAATTCAAGCCCACTGTGTATGCCCCATCCAGGCATAGGACCTCTAGTTTAACGTCCCTTTTCGAAGAACGACAAGGTGAGTTGTTAGGTGAGGCCTCCAAGGTCACCCATCCGGAGTTTGACCTCTCTTGACCGAGCTTAACTTCAGTCACCTGACGATGACTGTATAAGCCAATCGACTGTGTAAGCCTTTGATAAAAGTAGCCGTGCAGTGATAATAGGATGACAAGTGCCGCACCATAGTTTGGGTAACGAAAAGGATCTGTTTCATCTAGCATTCCTTGCACTTGTCCCACTTGTCGTCTCTTGAATGATCTTTGTTCGTAGCCATTCTCATGGCCCACGGGAATGGTGACAACAAAGGCAAAGCAAGAAACGACACGTGCAAGGCATTCTGGATGAAACAGACCCTTTAATGAAGTCAACAGGAAATACCGATATGTGAATGGCTTAAATTCGACTGCAAGTAGCTAGAGCTTGAATTCGCTTGAATTCGACCACTTTTATATCCTTACAGTTCTATTAACTGTTGCAGAAACCCGGGAAGGGGGAGATCACTCAAATACTTCATGGTGCGGGATTGTGCCATTGTTGAGGATGCCTTTTTGACTACAGAATCCGGCAGGAGGGGCGCTTGCCCTCATCCGGATTTATGGGTATGAATTTTAAGGATATTTAATTATTTCCGGTCGTATGGGTTTCATGGTTGGTACAAAATCATTTCAAGTTATACTTTTACTTTTCCACTCTCTCTGTATCTATGGGTGTACTTCTTTGGCTCTTCCCGGATTTATGGCAGGAACGCCGGAGAGGGGGCATGAGGGCAAGCGCCCCTCCTGCCCTTTTCTAAGAAGGACAAGGGGGCAAGAATGCCCTTATGGTGAAGCAATATGTTTCTTTAACAATGTTCAGTTCGATATTATGAAAACTATGAATTTAACCCTTAAGTTGAATAATCAGCGCATCTTGCATTGGTCATTCCCAGATATGGAAACAGAGAGCATCATTTACAGCAGTTAGAATATTCTTGAAATCATTTTAAGCGAATCTAAAGGTCGCAAAAATTTTTCTGCAGAAGGACCCAGATCACCCCAGATCCACCCAATTTTCGGCTCGCTTCCTTCGTCATCAGTATGGAGTACCCTTGCGTTCCCCTTCGACCCCCTGGCCCTACCATCACTCCGGCGTCCCTGTTTATGGGTATGCTTTTCAGACTTTTTTTGGATTTATGGATGGTGTTTTAGGCTCTGAATGGCACAACCCTACACCTTGGTGACTCAAGTAGCCCCCCGTCAGTGTGCAGAAATTACATGATCATTAATAATATAATTACTGAAGAGTTTCAATACTGTCTGCAAATATTTCCACAAATTTTGCTTTGCATCGTTGTTGAATCATTTTGTTTCTTATTTGCTTTTTCTTTAGGCAGATCTATCGAGGGAAAAAGTTGTGAAAAGGGAAGAAGGAGAAAAATTAGCCAAGGTTAGAAATTTCTAATTTCTGTAACATTCGTGCACATAGAACTCTTCGTGATATTTCGAAAAAAAGGCTGTTTACCCTGACTTCTTCAGTGAAGATCAAATAAACAACAGCTGTTGGAATTAATTAGCTAACTACTTTTAGCTATTTTTACTATTGTCCAACTGTAAAGAAATTGATAATAATAAATAAAAAATAATAATAATAATAATGGATGGAAGTACAGTTAAGCCTTAAATTATTCATTCCCAGGTTAAGTTTGTAGTATTTAGAATCTTTGAATTTGCGGACCAACTACCCCAGATGTTGTACTCCTTGAAATGTCTCTCACAGAGCTCTCTTCTGCCTTTCTCTCATTTTTATGTAACTTCAGTCACAGCAAGTTGGTTTGCAAATAGATTGATTAAAGAATTCTCCTTATTTGGCATGGGTACGAATAATTTCGGGCTTAACTGTATGTTTTTAGGTGCAACCAAGCGGTATACCTTATCTGTACGGTTAAAACTGGTTGGAATAAAAGAAATTTTCAAATATATTGTAGATGTATAGACATACATGCAATTATGTGTATTTTCTTGCAAGCGAGGGTAGTTATAGGTGCGTGTCATATTTTACAGGACTACAACGTACCGTTTCTAGAAACGAGTGCAAAGTCAGGAATGAACATAGAGCTTGCATTCGAGGCTGCTGCAAGGTATGTGTGTTTGTGTACAATAAAATCGTATTTTGAAGACGTGTGAAATGTGATGCTGGAACACATTCCTCTATGGGAGAGAGCATTATCGCCCTGAATGGGTCTAATAACAGATAGAATAAGTATTCTTAATGAAGTACATGATCATCAGAAATTTTTTCTTCGTGGATGTAGACTTTACTTCCTTAAATCCTTACCAACCGTTATTTCTAAGCCAAAAATAGTTTTACTCACGTTTCCTCTCAAAACTGTGGTTAACATCAGCAGCAGTGGAAACAACAGCTTGCCTCAATTTTCACCGTGAACGGGTCTAAATATTGTCAGGGCCTCAGCAGGGAAAGTTTACAAGCTTGGAAGCCAGAAATCTCGCTACAGTTGCTACACTGAATGGACTTTAAGAAAATGTGTATGGTATTTAGCTTTTGACGTTCTTGACAACAGAAGGCTTAAAAACAGATCCTGCTTTTCCTGGCTAATGAAACTCAAATTTACGTAAAACTCTACCGTCGTGGTGATTCTCAAAGTCGATGAGGTACCAGAGTTGATGAAACGCTCAAAATGTATCAAAATAACTATAGTAGCACCCTCCTTTCTAAACTAACACAAAACTGGCAAAAGTAAAGTTGGATCTCTCGGTGAGTCGTTTGAAAAGAATAGACCCCTTTGGGGCGAATTTTTCCCGATCTTTTGGCCTCCTAAGAAATACCTATATATCGTCAAGGATCTTGGCAAGATGTTTCGATAAATGTCAAAATTTACTCTTAAAAGGCTTGTATGAATTGTGAAACAGTTAACTGGACATCAAATGTGCTCAAGTGGAAAATATACAAGCTGACCCATCAACCCAATATTAACGCGAAGGGAAGATACGGAGTAAATGTATAGATACCTATTAATAAGGCTACGTTCACAGTGCTCCGTTTACATTTGTATCCGTTTTTTGTGTGAAAACGCTGCCCCTTCACATTACTCCGTTTTCAAATGAATCAAGGGTGTTAGGACACGGATGTTTTGATTGATTATTTATTTACCTTGTTTTGATCCTTGATTCTTGCTTTGTTGTATTGTTTTTTGTTCTGTTTCATCTTCAACTGAGCGTGGTTAGGTCCAACCGCTCTCACGTTGTTCGAATAGAGCTCCCTTGTAATTCTGTGTCTTAGTGCGCCTTCGCACAAGAATGGTCTTTGCTTGGCGGTTTAAAAAACCATTCCTGTGCGAAGGCGCACTAAGACACAGAATTACAAGGGAGCTCTATTCGAACAACGTGAGAGCGGTTGGACCTAACCACGCTCAGTTGAAGATGAAACAGAACAAAAAACAATACAACAAAGCAAGAATCAAGGATCAAACAAGGTAAATAGATAATCAATGAAAACATCCGTGTCCTAACACCCTTGGTTCAACAGCTGAAACCAGTGACCCCAAAATGATGATGATATAAAAAGGAAGATATAGTATTTATCTCAAGAGGAATGCTTAATCTAAGAGACAAGATAATACTGCTATGAATGGCGTAGCATAGTTTTTTCTACTATTTTTCGCCCTCACTTTCTAAAATTATGTATTTGAATCAGCGATTTGAGCGAAGTGACGTCATATCGCTCAAACGAAAACAAGGCTTTCGTGTCGTTTTTTCTCCTCCTAATCGTTGCTGGCCTCTTTATTGTGTGCTCATGCAAAAATATGGCAACACAGCAACCAGATTGGGCTTAAATTTTAAAATTGTTCGTGGCACTGACGGCCGCTGGAAGCTCAAAGTATGAGATAAAAGAAAGGATTCGCGTCAGCACAGTAAATCCCCGCGTATAAGAACCTACATTTTTGAGAGCCAGGCTGAATGGTTCTTATTTCAAAGGTACTAAGACTAATTTCAAGGTATAGAGGTTCTTATTTGAAGGGTGCCTCACGTTGTTAACAGCCTCTAGGTTCTTATTTTGGTAGGTTCTTATATGCGGGGATTTACTTTAGTCATGGTCTTTTTGGTTTTTAGCGTTAATCACACCAACTCCGGGCTTGTTCTTTGAAGATGCACGCAAGAAGAAGGCGACGTGGAGTTCTTCATTCTATTAATCCTTGGCTCTGTTCGTTTAAACTATGTTTTCACTTTGTATTTTAAACTCAAAAAGAGACTTGAGTGGAAGCAGTTTGGTATTTTATGCGTTGGTAGGCGATCACACATTCATGTTTTTTTTGTGTTATTTTCCTGTTACAGGGAACTCCTGAAGCAAGGAAGCGGCACAAAGGACAAAAAATTTGACATTACAACATACGTAAGTGATAAAGAGGAAAAACCAGGTTGTTGTGGGGGCTCGTAGCAAGAAATAGTGGTAATTATTTCAGGTTAGATGCCAAAATCTTTCTTGAAATAGTGGGAGTAATGTAGGCTTTTGCTGAAGGGGGGACGGGTGAAAGAATTATGTTTTTAGAATTGTGTTTGAGATTTAGTTTTTCAGATTTCGTATGCAGTACGGAGGGATACTGCATTGTTTCATTACACTTACTTTGTCATACCGAGTGTTCGAAAAAGCTTTCAGACGTTTGAAAATGCAAACCTTCTTGAGAACTACCATAGACGGATTGGAATGGAATGAACTCGGGCTAACCGCCGAAAGACCGAAGTGCCTTTGATGATCTTTCTCTTGTTTTTATGAGCATTCTACTTTGCGTGAAGCGCTCCCTTTGTGAATCCCTCCCTGAAATTGTCCATCAGGTCAAAAGAAATATCTGCCATCAGAAAACTTTTCGCGTAGTCTGCACTTTATGGCCATAGGATGGAAACAATTTCAATTTATTTGAAAATTAATTTCCTATGACCCTTGAGAGAGATTACTTGCCTTACTGTATTGCTCTGTATAGGAAATTCCGTGTCATTTGATAGATTGTTTTGACCGTTTCAAGTTGAAGTCACGTACGTTTCGATGCTCATAAAAACGCAAGCAAATTGCAAAGATAATTCAGGCTTCTGATGTATCAGATAGTCGCAAAAATAATTCAGGCTTTTAAAAGTAATCCAGGCTAATTATTCAAGCATAATTTGATTCAGTCAATTCCACCCAGTGCGCCACTTTCTGCGATGTTTTAAACGGGAGAAGTGTTTTTTTTCGCACACCCGTTATGGATTTGACGCTGCGATAGATAGTTAGCATTCTTGCGAATGAGTGAAAGAGAGTATTGAATTAAGGCCAACCTCCACTGCAGTACTTTTGGTCGGCGAACTTCGCGCTTGCCTAGTGTGCATGATCTCTATTAACAGAGCACGCGCACAAGGCGAGGGCATTGATTGCCGACCGAAACTATTGTAAATGGCGGAAAACCTTAAGAACAACAAACGCAAAGCAAAAGAATATTTTGTAAAAAGGGCTTTTTAAAGAATAGACTTAACTAGCACATTTGTCCAAATTTAGACAACTTGGACAAGTGACCAAACGATAGTGACAAGCAGGTCTTTATGGTATCAGAATTAAACGTGCAGCTCTTAAAATTTTCTTTATAAAGCAAAACGCTTACAACGCACAGCATGATTTCGGGTGAAACTTTGACCAAACTAAAACCGGACTGAGTAAACTGCAAAATGACGGACAAGCAACGGAAACGTTGAAATCTTGTCGAGTCATGATTTTAGTTCCTCTTCTTGTTTAAAGGGCAAGTCCGAGGTTGATAAAATTATTGTTAAAAAGCAACCTTACCAGTTGCTGAACACCAATCGTTAGTTCTTTCCAGGTTTTGATGCCTCCAACTTTCATAAATTGGTTGATGAATCTTCGTATGTCAGGCCAGATATCGTCACCATTTTGTATTTTGTACGAGTGTGCGAAGGCGCGATAAGGAGGCTAGCAATGTGAGTGGTATAATATAATATCAAGACATTTGGCAGCCTCGTTCAGGTGAACGTGAAGTGACTTCATTTAAAATCATGTCATTTCACTTTTCTTACAAGGTTGAAATATGTAGTTTCGCAGATTAAAAGAGAAAAAGATTTAAAAAGGTACTACACACCATTCACAACAGTGTAATCTCTTGAATAATCCACAATTATAAAAACCCCGGATTTGTCCTCTATGAAATTTCACGAATTTGCAGAACTCATTTTGTTGATCCCTTGCTTCGTTGATTTTCTATGATAAGGAAGGTTCGTATTGATGCAAGGTTTGCATTGCTATTTACACCATTGCTGCTGTTGTTAAATTCTCTGATAGGATGGGAAAATTTAGGCCCTGCTACAGGTTGAGATTCTTAAAATATTCTGATCGCAGGAGATATGATAAAGATACAGGTTTCTTATCAAGCACTTTTCTTAAGAAACCAGCATTAATGGTAGGTGTGAAGCATGATAATTTTGATATAGCAATGAATCTACGGACTTTGGCTTGTCAAGACTCGTGTTTTTGCGTAAACTTTTGCATTTCAGTCTTTTTTAGACCCTCTGATACTCAGGATATCCTTAGAATGTTTCTAATTTTTGAAACGAATCAACGACACCTGTAAGAATCGAGCTCCGAACTCGCCAGACTTGAATTTCAACAGACGAAATCGACTGAGGTTTGTTCCACTTCAAGTCAATTGATCAATCTCTTGATAAAACATCTTACAATTTGTTAAAATATTTCATGCTATGAAACTTGCTCCATCAATGCAATAAGTAATATTATGCTAAAACTGCCCAAGAATATAGTGACATGACTGGCAATACTTAAAACAAACCTCAGTCAATTTTGATTATGAAAAATTGTATTCCAGACTACGGTCACACGATACCGGAATATTTTGAAAAGGGTGAAAAATTTGACGGTAGCAAAACTTGAGCTAGCGTTTACAAAAATTCAACGGTAGCTAAATCTTTGCAATCGGTTGCCATAGAAATGTGCCTGCACGTTAAGAACCGTTTAGCCTCATTTTGAAAGCATTGAAAATATTCCGTTTTCATTGTTTTGAGGTGCTCACACGGTTAGAGTTTCGTTCGCGAAATCTACTGTTTTCGAAATCTGCCAGCAAAAAAATGTGCCATTTACGTCTGAATGGGAGGCCTAGTCATCATAGCCTTCATCGCTTTCGAAATGTGCTGGCATATCGCGTGAACGCAGTCTTGAATAGATATCAATTGCTGTCTCAAATGAGATGAAACGTGAGATTTGCGATAACGCAAAATTACTTATATAAACACTTCAATTTGTGGTAGTCGCGGACAATTTCACGTAGCAGCTAATTTGAGATAGACTTTTTACTTCGTAATCTCGAATAAACATTTCATTCACATTAGAGATGTCCGAATCACTTCATGCTCAAAGTCTTGTCACTCGATAGAATTGTCCAATGAGATTTTAGGAAATTTCGTTGCTATTGGTTTCATTGCTTTTTTAGCTGAAACTAGATAGGTTTTTGATTGATTGTGGCGGGTGGCTGAAAAATGACCGAAGAGTCTTAATTGAAGGTAAGTTGGGCGGGCACGCGCTGATACTCCATATGTCAATCTTTCGTATACAACAGTCACAGTTTATTAGATAGGGTAAGGTGGGGGTAATTTGGGTCTAAAGTGGGCATTTTTCGAAATAAAAAGAGTACTCTCACGAGTTCGCTGGAAGTTTTGAAAATATTTTATCGTTTTACCGACATTGAGCCTCTTTTCGGTTGTGGAAACTTGTTCCCGTTCTTTAATTTGAAGTCTGAATATTTTATGGAATTCTTTACTTTCCTCACATTTGCGTGTAATTTCAACCTGGCGGCGGGAAATTTGGTCTATTCGAGAAAAGCAGTACCTATCTCATTGGCAGTGCAGTATTGTAAATTCAATCAAATATAATTTTCGAATGCTTTTATGGATAACTGTGATTCAATTTTCAGAGTTTCACAGGTAAAGATATGAAAACTTGCCCAGAGAAATTGAAAATAAATCGTACCACCATCAGCGCATATTGCTAAGCCTAGGCCCATTCTTGAAGATGGAAATGTAAACAATGTTTCCTTCGAAATAAAAGTTTGAATGACACCAAGCGATTTTGGAAACTTGTATGAATTTTTCTGCCCAATGTCGTCAGATACTTTATTTTCTAATGTGGTTGAACTCTTAACAGCCATTCAGGCAGATGTGACTGTGCAGTGCAGATGAAGTTGCCGTTCTTAACATGAACCGCTGGGATCGCAGAGGTAGAAGTAGAGATGACCTAATCGAGTCAACGACCCCTTGCACGGGGGGAGGGGGGTATCTCGACCTATCATCTGACGAGGACGTGCCATTTTGCCCGAAAAATTGGTTCCCATAATTCCGTAAATTCTGGTGGATTTGAGGATCATAATTCCGTAAATCGAATGAAAATCTGGGCCATAATTCCGAAAATTATGAAAAATCGCCGAGAAGGGACACCCATAATTCCGTCAAATGTCTAAAAATTGTGAAAAAGATATCCATAATTCCGTAACGGTTTGAAAAAGTATCCCCTAAAAAATGGCACGCCCCCGTACCATGAAAAGTACTGAGTTACCCCCCCCCCGAGACCCCATGGCATGAGGCTCCAGTGGTGGGGCTGCTAGTACTGGTTTCAAATCCTGTCCGCCTGATTGTTCTGGCTGAAACAAGCGTTACAAATCATGCTGTTTCCCTTGTGACAGTCAACGTTTGCGAGCGGGGCTCAAATTGAACGAAAGAGGCTCTATTCCACCTCAGTATTGGAGACTCATTCGCTTCAAACGTCCAAAAGGAGCATAAAATAATTTTTCTTTAGATGAAACTGTCATAATAAGGATTGTAGAAAAAAGAGCTCGAACTGAATGTATATATATCTGCAAAATATATTGGCAACAAAGAAACATCCGCACTATTAGCATATTTTTATCTACAAAATATACATTGTACACGACGCTTCCTTCAAAGCAAGACTGGACTTTCCAGCCACCCTTCTATGCAGCCGCACGGTACAAATTTTATTCGAATTTTATCGCCTGATTCTCATAAGCATCGCAGCAAAGCCACTTGAACAGTGGATACTGAAAGTTATAACGCAGGAAATCTAGATCGTCTTATCAATGATTCTTGTGACAAGACTTTGGGGTAGTTAAAGATTTATTTGGTGATAAGTGTGCCACCATTTAGCTCTATCAGTAGACATAAATACTCTGCAGTTTCCAGGCTTCAGAAGCTATTGAGGCATGTTTTGTGTCATCATTTGGAAGGCTTGGCAGTTTTTGTGATCAAAAAAGGCAAAATATTGTCAAAACTACGCGAGTTTTCAAAGAAAGGATCCTAGCGCTGTGTTTAATTTTCTCTGGATTTTTGAAGATGTTGCAGGTTTTGCTTACCTCGGATTAAACGCTGATAACCCTTTTGAGAATGTAGGAAAAAATCCCATATGGTGGTAGAGCCCTATCTTTCAAACATCACTTGATTTTGCCATTGCTGGAGGCAAATAGAAGTATTGTTTTGAAGCAACCACTTATTTTCCCTTTCCTCTGCCATAAATGAGCAAACCTCTTGCCAGATTGACGCAAGCGGTGTCTCGAACTCTACCTTGAAGCCTATGAGCCTTACCCATGCCGCTTTGTAAAACCATTGGCGATAGGACACCCTGTGTGTAGCAGTTTGAAATTTATATCAGAATCAAGCCACCTTAACTTATTGTTTTTTGTGTTTAAGGTGGATCTACACTTAAGGTGGCTCGCTACAGAAAAATTTCAAAATTGCGAAACAGTGAAAGGTGGTTGTATACCAAGGAAGTTCAAAACACACAAATATTAGGTTAAGGTGGCTCGCTTCTGATATGAATTTCAAACTGCTACACACTGGGTGTCCTATCGCTCATGGTAAAACCGAGACAACCAATGCTACAGCTCCTCCACAGCAGACACACATACTGGGAAGATTTTTGGGACGCCCAGTGCAATTATACGCAGCTACTGCAAGCGAGAAAAGACCTAAGCCTGTTTTCATTAGATGCTAGACCAACTTACTGACAGTGAAAAGTCACCAGAGGAAAGCCGTCCGATGGTTTCCATTTACCAAGCAATACACATGTTGTTTTATAAGAAGCTAAGAATTTGGGCCAGCACTGAAGGTTTCTTACAATTATCAGATTTTCAGTGCTCAGCGTTTCTTACGAGTTTCTTAAAGGTTCCATAAAATTCTCTATGCCCACCGCCTTTTTCCTCGTGAACATTTCAAAACAAAGTTTTTTTGCAGCCTTACCAATGGTTAGACTTTATTCAAGTAACTTCCAAGTAATATGATACGGAAAACAAATGAAAATAGAGTAAGATTTGCTAGTGGTTTCCTTTCTGGAAATAAATAGTTTTTTAACTTATATATTTCCAGTACTGGACTTTCTTAATTTTTCCGCGATCTTAGAGTTGAATTTCTTATAAGCGGTTTCTTGTAAAAATGTACGTGTTTTCAAAAGATACCCAAGTCTTCCAAACAAATGCTGATCCGAACTTTTTGTGGATAACATTGGCTGTCAGAAAGCGACATTCGATGGAGTATGTTATATCTACCGGTAATCTATGCGTATTTAAAAAATTAAACCCTATAGTTTATGTTTGAACGTGAAATTACTGTCCTGCGCAGAGTTTCCCTTCAGTAGTTCCGCAGCGTTACGCAGTACAGTAGAAACCCGCATAAAGAACTAAGGTTTCTTGGGCAGCCTGAATAGGTTCTTAATTAAAAATGGCTGTTATTCTAACTTCCAGCCTCCAAGGTCCTTAAAAAGTTTCTTATATACAGTACATGCCTTTCGCACATAAGCGTAGGGGGAAATAAATTTTAGGGGGGCTGCCCGATAGAAGATCCATTGTTTAGGTAAGTTTTGCCCAACTTTAGGCCGATTTTCTGCCCGATCATTGCTGATTTTTGCAAATTTTTCCAAAGTCGTTAGGGCTGCAGCCCCCCCAGCCCCCCTGTCTCCTACGCCTATGCTTTCGCACATTAGTACTGTTTTAGTACCAGAAATGTGAAGACTTTTGAGAATTGCTTCAGAATTCTTGAGAACATTTTTAGGTTAGAATAATTGTATCTGCGTCTTTTTGTAACACTGAAGAATTCTGATCAGAATGTGAAGGATTCTTGAAACTTCTAAGGAACTCTGAAGACATCAAACCTGTTATTTATGAGCCCCCTCCAGTGTCAGCCTCTGAGGGATTCTTATTCAGGGAATTTGAAAGATAAAATTCCAGCCTCAAGGTTCCTATAAAAATGGGTTCTTTTATGCGGGTTTCTACTGTATCTTTTTGCAACGAGAAATGATTTGCAGTGCGAAATGATTGAGAAACCTCCGCGTAGGAGAGTAACTTGAAATAATGTAAAAAGTTAACAGAATGCTGAATTCATATTCCGTCTTTATTGAGAAGGTAGACGAAGTAGTGGAGGGAATTATTTTTTGATCTAATTATTTTGAACTTGTATTTGGGATTCATAACTAAGAGGTTATTTATTCAGAAGAATTTGTAGTCGAGACGAATGAAGCACATCAAATATTGATTTCTTTTTTGCTTTTGTTGCCTGTTTAATAGTTCAGCACTGTATTTCGTATAGACTTGCTTCAAGTCTACTCCGTGGTGTGTCAGAACCATAGTTAAATGATCAGAACTAAGGAAAATAATCACCTCTGCGGGGGCATAAACTACGAAATGAATTTCCGTAGTGCTGATATACCACGCAATAGACTTGGAGCAAATCAATTCGTACGGGTAGGTTGCCCCCAGATTCTCGTGACCGAAATTTTCCGCATCCTCATATTTGGCAAACAATGGATAGTGTGACTTTTAGATTCATTTAAGCTGCTTTGATGGAAGCTCAAATTTATAGATATCTTCCAAATGGCAGAAAGTGTCTGATTTTACGACTTCGATGTCAAGTAAAGCTTTAATTCGAAATAATGACCAGTTGTGTCGAAGATTTTTGCATCCGAAAGTATCGATTGTTGATACATCGCTTCAAGTCTCCGATCCAAGAAAAGCAATTCGATGGACTCGTGAATTGATTTTGACACATACAACTTCACTCAAATCAATGCAGGTAAACAAACGGAAGGCCATGTATGTCACCTGCGTAGCCAAAAATACTGGTTTGATACTCTATTTGCATCAGTTGAGAGAAATTTCATTTCATGAATCTTTCATGTTACAAACAGAACCACCGAGAGCTTTTCGAGGCCCAGGGGCAAAACTGTGAACTGAGGCTCCTTGCGAGCGAAGCGAACAGAAAATATCTCGACCCCCCCCCCCCTAGATTGGCTTAAATGCATTTCAGAGCATTTTTTGTAGTCAAAATGTCAAAATTCTCCAATTATGAGGCCCGTTAGACCCTGAGGCCCTGGGGCAAAGTGCCCCCTGCCCCCTTCTCGGCGGCCCTGGTTACAAAATTTACCGTTGCTATGGAGGAGGAGAGTGAGTGTAGAGGAAAATACGAGACCATCATCGTTGTTGCAAATTTTGCCAATACTGATAATTTTAATCCCCTTTTTTATAAATATTAGGATATTGAAACAAAGTGAACTTGATGATGGAGTTATTGGTACCTGAATCTCGTTTGCTCAAGAAGACAAAGTTAAGTAAAATGACAACGCTGCTATTGCAAAAAATGATGAAATTTCACCACATTTTTGTTGGGGAAATTTTGGGAAAACGGACTCATTTCCCGTAATTTCCCAAAGGGGAAATGGAAATTTCCATTTCCCTTCAATTTCCCATAGAAACTTGTCCATCTCCCTTAAATTTCCATCCAAGAACTAAGGGGAAATTTTGATATTTTATGCTGTGTGAGGCGAGGTGAATTGACCCAAGATGAAATGCACTCATTTTCTTTAAATTCTACAAGATACTTGGCTTTGAACTTTGTTGTTTGGTTTGTCAAATTTGGGTGCAATTCTTGGTAGAAGTGTCTGGTAGCGTTTCCGAACTTTCATTAAATTGAAGTTTACTATTGTAATTCACTGAGGGCAGCAGAGGCAGCAAGTGCAGTGAAACTGTTTACCCCACATTTATCCAAAGAAATTGGGTGAAAAAGACTGGCTTTACAGGATACGAACTCGGTTAAACGCCACAATGGCCACCCCACTACACACGAGGGGGGGGGGTTCTTCCATAGTAAAGGTACCTGGAGATGTGCCGCCCTTAAGGGTATTTTTTTCGGACTTCTAGTCTAGCCAAGGGTATACTTTTTGGGAATTTTGACTTACTGATTTCATGCTATCCAGCCTATTTCGTGTTTTGACTTTATCCAAAGCCATCCCATCAGAGAGGTCCCCTTCACGCACATATTACAAGTGTTTTTCCCTATGAGAAAGTAAGAATTTGAGCTAGTGCCGAAAGTTATATTTTCCCAGTGCTGGAGTTTCTTAAGTTGTTGGCGATCTGCGTTCGATAAGTCGGGGACAATACTGGGCAACATAAACGTTTGAATGCACGTGAATATCAAAAAAATGATGCACCAGGTAGGACTCGAACTTGATGCTGAACCCTCATGCCTAGGGCCTTTTTGTCGTATTGGAACAAACCTGATCTGTGACGCAAATGATGCTCCCATAATGCAACGGGCTCTCCCATGATGCATAGCGTGCACAAATAAACACCTCAACCTCATGTTGTTGTTCTGTTGGAAAACCGGCGATCGATCACGCTGCCCAAAACAGCAACATGGCTTGTACATCTCCTGCCAAAGATAGCGATGCTTTAGCCTTACTTTCATTGAAAGATGAGCGATCCACTACTAGCAGACATATCTGGTCAAATATCACTCCGATTGCGAAGCTTGAAGGCCGAGAATTCGAGTATCTTGTCAGGCAAAGTCGGATTTGGATTGGCAGGAACAGCAGTTTGGGAGACGTCGACGTAAACATGGGACATTCCAATTTCATTTCTCGAAAACATTTGGAGATTGTTTATGATGCTCCTGATTTCCATTTGTGGACAAAAGGCAAAAATGGCATATTTGTTGATGGGATCTTTCATCGAAGGGGTTCTGAGGCGATAAAGTTATCAGAAAGGTAATTTAGTGTATGAATTTCTGAACTTGACCCCTCTTGTTTCATCAGGAGGGAGTATTGTTTTTATCATGGGTGGTTGCTATTGCACAATATTGTCACATAATTACGCATGTACAGGGGGGATGTTGTGTTTATATTAGTAAAGTGATGTTGCCCTGCTTGGCACCAATCTTCGCCCTACTATCTCTGAGGAGGCCTACTTGACGAAAGGTGTTATGGTCGCAACAAAAAAAGAAATTTACCGATATTTAATTTGGTTTCAGTAAGAAAAATATCATAAACAGAATGATGGACCAGTTGGAAAAATAAGTAAGTATTTAGACGTCGGAGGAATGCGAGGTTTTTCTCCACGCCATACGAAATCTATCTTTATTTATTTAATCCCACATCAATCAATGACCAGGTGACATTTTTCAGAGTCTCCTGCCAAAAAAACGGTGATCAATAATTTTTTCGATTCCAACACAAACCTCGTCTCACATCAAGCATGTCGAACAGGATTCTCGCTCTCGCCAATCATCCAATCAAATTTGTGCGTAATGTGCATGGGCTTCATTTGTAAACAAAAAGTTACTACCGTTTCATTTCATTTCGCACATTCATCGAAATGGAATGCAGTGAAATGTTTGAAGGCTGGCAAAGGCATGATTCTATCTCCTTGTCTTGGCTGCCAAAAGTTAGTGATTATATGATCATGGATACTGATATCTGTTGTGATTCACTACAAAACCAAGAAGTCAACAAGGATTTTCTCAATGCAAACATCATAGTCACAAAGTTTTCTTATGGCAAGACTTCTTTCAGGAAGACTTTTAAGAGGACATTTACAGCAGGTCCGCCAGAACGAAATTCATATTGGGGGGGGCTGAAACAAGAATCGAGCGAAGGGAGCAAAGCTGGGGGTCCGGGGGCTTGACCCTGGGAAAATTTTTCATGACCACACCCTTTAGATTGTTGGAAAAAGCCCCATTTTTGGAGAATGTGCTATTGACGGAAGCAAAAGTTCATGACTAATGAGATTCTTTCAATGAAAATTTTGAATTTTTTGAGTTGCATGACATCAAAAGATATTGCATTTTTGATAGATTCTCGTAGCTTCTTCGAATATATAAAAATTTGAATCTTTGTTCTTACGTCCTTGGCTTTCACAGCCTTTTTCACTTTCAAAATCAGCAAGCTTCAGCAAATTATTGGGGGGGGGGCTGAAGCCCCCCAGCCTCCCCCCGCTTCTGACGGGTCTGTGCAGGATAAAAAGCAAGGCTCATGAAGACCCAAGTTACTCGTTTTTTTAGATAAGAAACTGGTTTCAGTGGCGTCGCCACGGGGTGGACTTGGGTGGACATGTCCACCCCAGTTTTCCTAGAGCTCGATTTTCTAATTTCTCGAAATCCGTTGAAAAAACTGTGGGGGGGGGGGGTTGATTTTCATTCACTCAGAACATTCATTCCCTTCTCTCAGAACATTCATTCATCCATTTCATTCATTCATTCCATGATTTATTTGAAGTTTTCAAGATCATTGCCACATTGCCGGTAACAGTAGCATCTTGCAAAAGAGCACACTTTAAAATTAAGATAATAAATACAAATCTGTGTGCTTCAATGTCAGACCAACACTTGGAACATTGCACTGGACACAGCCTATTAGAATCATTTAAACCAGTGGAAATAGGAAACTTGCTTTATAAATTAAAGTGAATTACTTCAACACTGAGAAGCAAGTGAAAATTGTGACCAGTCAGTGATAACTTCAATGAATGATAAACTCTGATACTGATACTAATCTTTCCTATTTACGTAGATCCGATGGTAATAAACCTGCATTTACTGTGATTGCTCCCACTATTAACCTTGTTTGATAACTGATTTCGATTTCAATTCATATCTTTTCCTTCCCCGTAAATGGTTACATGGATTATATGGTGTTTTACTTCACAACTCAATTTTTGTTCGTGCAAAAATGCCCACTGTTTACGAAAAATGCTGCTTGACAAAGCTGCTTTCCAAAATTTTCTAAATAGTTCAGAAATGCTAAAGAGGGCGTTTCCCACATTTGCCGAGAGTCTGAAGTGCATGGTCTTTAAAATTTTTCTGGGGGCTTCGCCTCCAAACCCCTACATTTCCACCCCAGTTTTTTCAGGCTTGCGGCGCCCCTGACTGGTTTATATATAAGAAACCAAAGATGGCCAAAATTTTAAGAAACTCTATATCTGAGAAGTGCTAAGAAACTTTTCTAAGTTAAAAGCATGGATATCATAGCAAATAGATTATTGAACCGTTATTCTTGAGCAACATTATCTAACCATTTGTGTTTTCAAGGCCACAGAACGCTGTTATTCCTCTACGAATGTCAAGAAACATATCTGTGACCATGATAATTCTGCATTCACAAAATATGAAACCAATTAAGAAACGTGTAGTATTGAAATGGACAAAATTTCAAGTGAAATTAAGAAACTTTTAGTACAGTATGGCCTGATCCAAGTTTCTTTTAAGAAAACGTGTACACAACGTCAGATTAGTTCACTTTGGATTGCCAACCCCAATTGGAAGCAGTTACACTTAATTTGCTTGTTGAAGTTTTTACACAACTTCGGATTGGCTTGTGCTCCACTTTGCATTGCTGTTACACAATGTCAGATTGCTATTGTACTGCGGAGACAAAGACTTCTCTCGCATGTTCTTATAGAAGAGAATGCATCAAAGCATGCATCATTCAGAAGACAAAGACTTCTCTCGCATGTTCTTATAGAAGAGAATGCATCAAATCAAGGCCATGTGATTATAGGAATGAGGTTTTGGAGTGAAAATCACTTCATATTAATTGTGATTATACAAGATGGAATGTGAAGCAAAGTACTTCGGATTGGTTTTCACTTCTTCTTCGGAGTGGAGTGACTTTCATTCCGATTATGCCCAATGAAGTACTTCAGATTGCCTCAGCATTATCCCTTAAAAAATACAGTTCCTTGCATCAGCCTAAACAGGGCCTTGCAACCATAGTCACATTTCACACTGGCATGAGCCTAACAATTGAATTGAAAAGGCAGCCTTGCAGCACACTGTACATGGACCTAAAATGGGCCATACACTTAGCCAGGCATTTGAAGGCCTTTGTATGGGCCAATTGCGGCTTGGCTTATTTCGGTGCAAAACAAGCTTGCAGCAGCCTGGAAACAGTTCTATCATTTCCAGTTTGAGAATCTTTCCTAGACAAAAATTTGATGACTTGGAAAAACGGAAAACTTTGAAAAGATTTTTCCAATCTTTACTTGTTGCTCTTTTCGTAGACCTGAAATTTGATAATGTGGACAAAATTTTCAAAGTAAGAAATATATTGAACCTTTTCAAGTAGAGTTTGGAAACAATTTCAAGTTTCCCAAGTTCCCTATGTTGTCAAGCTTGTGCCCTGGCCTTGCCTTGAGGAACCTTGTTGCCAATAGCATTACCCCTTATTTTGATCTCTATTTCTATCTTGGATGGTAAAGAACGATGCGGAAGCATGCGGATGACAAATCATTTACAAACTTCACTGTGCATATTAACCCCTATGACAAACAAATTGTTTGTTGCAAGGAGATGGAAGGGTCCTGTCTGTGTTTAAAGGAAAATATACTGTATCTTGGCATTTCTTTTACAGCAACCAGCATCCTGCCGCAATGACAACATCAGATATTCTGTTGCTGTTGCTATACAGCAATGATGCAACATTATTGGCTGTTTGTGTCTTGTACAGTTTATATAATTATGTAACAAAGACTGCGGCTTATTTTACATGCCTACAGCTTTGTCCTCGCTCAGCGAATTTTACATTAAGCACCCAGTTCTTTGCATCAAAGTGTTCCCCAGGTTTTAAACTTTGCACTTAGTGCATTCACTTTCCTTTGTGAGATAATTGGAAATGTTGGAAACAAAGGCAAAGTACAGTAAATCTTGCCTCTGCGACAGTTTGAAATCTGCCAAAGTATGGCCTCAGCATCCTGTCCAAGTCAAGGGGCCCTGATATTTGATATTCTAACAAAATTTGTTGCAAATCACAGTTTTTCCCCATGATCTCTAGCAGGAGTATTTGCAGCCAACTAGGCCTTTTCGTTTCAAGAGGGTGATCACTATCACCAGTGCCCTCACAACATGGTTTATATGGACAAGTAATCACTCTCACAAAAATGTATTTCACGCAATACTCTGAAAAAACTTTCATAAACAGGCTCTTCAAACAAAGCCCTCTTGGTTTAAAATTGTTCATTCAAGTAGTGCTTCAAGCTCTTTACGAAAGAAAACATCTTTTTAAAGTCAACCATTGCAAAGCAAACAAGGTGCATAGAACCGAAACAAACCTTCAGATATTATGTTTTATGATTTATCGTAGCAAAATGATTTTGACAGAAACTTTTAAAGAACTACAAAAGCAGGGGAAGTACTGGTCCTCAACAATCATTCCTCACATTTTCTTTGCTGTATTTTGTGATGGTTTGCAATAGAGATCTTTCCTTGTATATTGGGCCCACACTTACCTTGTTCTCCGTTGAGATGACCAGTTTCACTACATGTTTTTTGAAGATCAGGGTGCAACAATAAGATGGAGATTGCTACAATCATCTTACTCTGTTGCAAAAAATTACTCCAGTTTAAATTTTTGAAGCCCTTTTCTAAAGCCCTCTGAAGGACAGGTTTGCTGTGGATTTGAATGAAATTTTCTGACAAAATTGAAAAGAGATTTAGTTGTTTCGTTTCATGGCCTTACATCTGCTACTCTAATTGCCTTCTCTGATCTGTCAATGACTTTTTTAAAGCTTCACCTTCAATTAAATGGAGCAACAGGGAAATTTGTTGGCCTATCTGATTTGACCCTATTTTAAATTTGGCAAAACAATGGAGCAGGGAGAAAGAACAGTAGAAACAAATGGAATAGAATCTTTCACACTTTGCAGTTGTGTATTGAAGAAGTTTCTAGCTTGTTTGAGTAGAATGATTCCTCTCCTCAAAAGTGTGGTAAAGGAGGACAGTCCTTGTTGCAAGAAGAATGTTTTTAAAGGTCTCATTGTCAGTAAGTAAAACAAAGCGTAGACACCAGAATATTTTATGGGGGCGATTGCCCTCAGTGTCTTTATCTACATGGATGTGAAGATGCCCTGGTTGAAATTTTCTCACGAAAACGCCTGCAGTCAAATGCTCCTTTCTGGGAAAGATCTGGGAGATAGAACTGTGGTTTGCAACAACTTTGTTCAAATATTGAACATCTGCACCCTCTGACTTGGACAGGATGCTGAGACAGAGCTCAGCAGATTTCAAACTGTTGCAGACAGAAACAAGTTTTATTTCATGCTTGTTTCCAATTATCTCAGCAAGGGAAGTGAAAGTGAATGCATTGAATAAAAAGTTTAAAAGCTGGGGAACATTTTGATGCAAAGAAAGGGGTGTTTAATGTAAGATTTGCCAAGATCAAAATCAAGGGCAAAGGCTAGTAAAATAAGCTTCAGTCCATGTTACTTAATAATATAGACCGTATAATGCTCAAACAATGAATAATGTTGCGTCATTACATTCCAATGTTGTCATTACAGCAGGATTCTGTATCTGTAATGATTTAGGAGCACAAGGAAAGAAGACACAGAGATAAACAATCAACCATTAACTGGTGCGAATTTCAATTTTCTTCTGTTCAAAGAAAAAGTACTGCTGTCTTAATTTTGCGGTTGGAGACAACAGCAGCAGAAATTTCTTCGGTGAAAGATCTACGTAAGCCCCATAGTATGAAATACCCACCTTCCTGCACCAAGTAGGAACATTTCCAAAACCGACAAATGGCAAAGTCTTGATTTATTTGTCAAGTTTTTTATTTCTTCCCTTGATAGATGTGTTTTGCGATTTCCTTCAACCAACATCAAGATCTGGTTCTCATCATTGGTGGATGACACAGCACCAAGAAGAGTCCCTAGTCCACCAAGAGCAAGGCAACTAGCACCACTTAGGATAAACATTCCTGAACAAGAATATCCGTATTCATCTCCATTGCCCTCACCAACTGGTACAATAAGGTAAGCAACAAGCACACCAAATTTATATGACTTTAAGCTTATTCCTTGGGCATCTTAAATCTTTGAGGCCATCTTCCAATGCCCTTAAGAAAGAGGGAAACTTGCTTTGCAAGCTTGACAGAAGTGTGATTGTGGCTTGAAGGAGCTTGAAATGAGTATGTTGACACAAATTTGGCCAGTTTACACATTTGATAAGAGTCTGGTCAGCTTGATGATAATCTCTTGCTTTGACTTTTCTCAAAGTTTATGTCATCAGCTAATAGTGTGAAATATACTTTAACAATTTCAGTGTTCCAAATTCCTGTCCCACAAGCCCTAGAAATGGCAGCAGTTCTGGCTTCAATTTTGAAGTTCTCAAAGCTGCAACTGAGTCTGTGAGAGACAAACCAAAAGAAGAAGAACAAGAACTGGAGTCAAGTGACGAAGCTGGTACTCCTACAACATCATCTCCAAGTGTTCTCACTGAAAAGCTCAAGAACCCGGAAGATAAGCCCCCTTACTCATATGCACAGTTGATTGTTCAAGCTATAACCTCCGCAACTGACAAGCAGCTGACATTGAATGGAATTTATCAATTCATTATGAAAAATTATCCCTATTATCGTGTTGGGGACAAAGGCTGGCAGGTAATGTAAACATCTTATGAAATATTTTTAAGAAAAAAGTAACAGAAAACACTGCTTCAAATCAGCACATTGAATTCTTTCGAACTTTTGTTCTTTAAATATGTTTTGTGAAATATTACTAGGTGCCCCAGAAAGGTTTGTTTGAAAAGCCATAATAGAGATTTGATGGATGGGAATGAATTGAACTTTGCCTCACAGAAGAAAAACTGAAGTATTTTTGTGATTTCCTCGTATTTTTGTCAGCAAAGTAAAGGCTGCTAACTTTGACTTTATGAAAATTGGATTTTTGCAACCGGCTGTAAAAGTTAATGCTGTAAAGTATTGCCTGACTGAAGTTTCAAAAACGAGGCAATACAGAATCTCGCCATTCCTATTGGCTAATCGCACCTTTCCCGCAGGTTTCCCATAGCCTTGTATAATACGATATTAGAACGCGTTTTTGTCGCCACAGCAACTGCTTTAGGCCTAGGCCTGTGAGATTTACAGTGAACTCAAAGCCAACAAAATGTGTTTGGGTAAATGAGAGTCAAGATCATAAGATATCAGGTAATAAAACTCATACTTACTAACCGGTTTTGTTGTTGTACAGGAAAATATAAAGCCCTCGGTCATAATGCACAGACCTCGCAAGCTCGGTCTGTACTTTAAAGACCTCGGGCTTTATATTTTCCTGTAAAACACAAAACCTGTTAGTATGCGCATATTAAAGATTTAAGTACCAAAGGTAGCGCAGATGTTCAAAAAAAAACATTTTGAGCATCTACTCATTATTAAGACTTGATAACAAGTATAAGCGTGAAACGTCATGTTTTTGAACATCTACATTTGGTACTTAAATCATTTATTTACAGTATTATCGTTTAATTTGTATAGTACCACACGCAGCAAACATATTTTTATGGGCTGTAAAAAAGGACCTAAGAACTTGATCAGCACGTAAGGAATCTCTCACACAGAACGAGATACAAGAGCATTCAATCATCCTGAAGAGCTGTGAGAAGTGAATTTTTTAACTACTAGTGGCGATTTCAATCCCATTGTGCGGAATACATGATGCCACAAAAAACTGCACTTTTTGCACTGTTCATTCAGTGGAAGAAGTTTTGTTTACAATTTGATCAAGTCTAGTAGACCCTTTTTCAGGAATTTCGCAAACCATGGAGTTTTGTATAGTCAAATTACATGTATTTTCGGTTCTGATAAAAATACAACAATCATCACTAAAATTCTTCAGTCTCTCTGCTATCAACATAAACTCGATTGGCTCACACCCTTCCATAATTTTAGGAACTGCAATTTTTTAAACGTCTGGACTCTTGTGGCACTGCTGGTACTACACCCCCACATATAAGAACCTAAATAAGAACCCGCAGTCTGTTTATCCTGAATTATGTACCTTCTAATGAAGTACGGTTTTCAGTTTGATTAACTAATATGTTGGTAGCACAGGGGCAATTTAGTTAGGTTTTTATTGACTGTTTTAATTTGGACCTTCTCCGTTGCTCTTTGTGCACTTAGACTTAGATATAAAGTTGATAATAACATTCCTAAAACAAGTGAATGGGTTTAATGGTGCCTTTGATTATAATGAATTAAATGGACAAAACCTCTTTACAGCTTCTAGTATGCCAGAGGCCGCACTATCCATTTACAGCCACAGAGGTTTTTTCTGCGCAGTTCCAGAACAGGCAAATTGCAGCAAAATGTACTTTTTGCGCAAATTTGGATCGTTTTGCGAAATAAACCGAAAACAAACAATTGCTAGAAAATTAGATAGTTATGCAGCCCCCCGGAATTTGCTAGGACGAACATACAAACAACTTTTTAAGGTCGGTGAGTAGACAGAAAATACTATATATTTCCAGGCCAACGCATTTGTCACCGCGCGAATGCACACGACTGACAGCCGTGGAAAGAAAGGAGGTAGACAAACGAGCGGAGGGTGTGAGGGGCAAAAACAAACTGCTCTATTCTTGTACAAAGCAGCTCGTCGCCTTACTGAACTCTCTCGCCTGTGATTATTGGCAACTGATAAGCATGCCAGAATTACTTTTTGTACTCCTCACTGGAACAGGTACTCCACGTGCAGCCGAGACATTCCAACACAAGAAGTTATTTCCAACGATATTGTCACAATGACAAAAGTAAAACCAAAGCCACAAGGGACACAGCCCTATTGACTAAGGAACTACAATCATGTTCCATTAATTGCGATTAAGTTTCATTCAATCGCAATTTATAAGTCTGTCGATGATGAATCCCTTGTTGATCCATTGATAAAAATTTACAAGAAAAGGATCGTTTAGATAAGAACCATGAAGAACCCTTATACCCTGAAATCGATCTAAGTACCTTGGACATAAGAACCTAATTCAGCCAGGCTCTCGAAAAAGTAGATTATTATATGCGGGGATTTACTGTACGCTCTTCTTTGCACTATATCACTAAATATTAATTTCAATTTTCTTTTTGCATGCATACAATACTAGGATACCGTAACAAAGAATACCTCACGCATTGGAGTTTTCTAGGACATAAGACAAATTAAGAAGTAGAGCTTTTCAAAACAAGTTTTGGCCCAATCATTTTATGGAAATCAAATGATGGTGTCTGAAGATTTGCCACATCAAATTCGAAATTAGACAGTTTTGTGGGAAACGCAGTTTGATTATGAAAGAAGGACGAGGCAAGCGACGACAATCATTGTGTTAAACTTCATATTTATAGACATTCCAAATTAGTTGGTTAGACGTAAACATGTTTTATTTGCTATTCGAACGTTTCGAACCAACTAGGTTCATCTTCAGCGAATCTAAATAATAATGACTGGAAATTTATATCAAGAGACAAACAAACTAAAAAACGAGGTAAACAAGCGTGAGTTACATTTCCTACGCACAGGGAACCCGAGGGCTGTACCTCAGGTGGATAAAGTGGGGAACAAAATCAGAGGAAAACCAGGGGAATAGACGACTGTTGGGAATAATGTACTGGTCGATCTCGTAGAATTAAAAGGCTTTCATGAATGAGTAAATCGAACTCATGGTTGGTTCTTTCCACGTCAAATTTTTTTGGAAAATGGCTCTTTAATCCAAACAAAAATGATTTATCAAAGCTGGGAAAAAGTTTCAAATTAACTCTAATTTTATTTTGAGCCGTACTTCTAAAGAATTCCTGATCTATGAACAAGAACATTTTTGCCAGATTTGCAAAATCTTGGATGGAAATTTATCCACGTGATGTTATTTGCCAGTCTGTATCCAAGGAAAGTTTCGTCCCGAGCGAAATATAGATTGTTAGAAGGTTGTGAATCTGTCAAAAGTTGTTCAGGAATATAGTCTAAAGAAATTTACGGGTATGCCAATATCAAAGAAAAGGAATGAGAGTCCCAGAGCACAGGGACGAAGCAATGTTGTGACAGAGACTTTTGGAGAAGGGGAAAGCGAAGGTTTTTTGTCACACCAGGTCTTAATCATGGCAGGTGTAAAGCTGATGTGGAGGTGCTGTCGATATTTACGAAATGTGGTCAGCCTTTACTGAGTTTGCTTCACTCTGTTAATGACATGCTTTTCTTTCACTCTAGAATTCAATTCGACACAATCTATCGTTAAATCGGTATTTCCTCAAAGTACCAAGATCTCAGGATGAACCTGGAAAGGGGTCTTTCTGGCGCATTGATCCAATGTGTGAAGGAAAGTTAACAGAGCAGGCATTTCGTAAAAGAAGACAAAGAGGAGTTCCTTGTTTCAGACCAATGTTTACCCTTACTTCCAGGTACGTTGTTTTTGCACCTTGTTCGTTGTTTCTTCTTTCCATTGTTTCGTTCTTCCTGACGAATTGGTTTAACATGCGACCTCAGTTTCAAAAGTGGTCTAAATGTTCTGATGGTTTGGAATGAAATGGGGTCTCATAAATGTTTGCAAGCGCACGAGCGCCCCTTGCAGTCACGGAAAATAAATTACCTATTACGTGATGGTACCTTCACTCAATTGTGATGGACTTGATTGCAGACACATCTTTCTTCATAATTTTCTTGCAAGCACAGAACACTTGCAATGTCGATTGGGTAGAACCCACCAACCAGCTGCAAGTTAATACCGGAAACAGAAGTGGAAAACATTTCGATTTCTCGGATCAAGAAAGTCATGGACAAATTTCTGCAAGAACTACATGCTGCCAAAGACTATCAACCTTTTGACAGGTCACATGACAGATTTTTGCGGATTGTGTATGTTTAGTCACAATAGGCCTTTTTATTTCTTAAAAAAGAGGCTTGGATCGAGCGTCCAAATCTGTTAATCTGGTCAATTTGTAAAGGAAAACAAAACCATGACCTCTGTTCTCGGTATAACGATGCTAGCTGTGGCAAGAAGTTGCTTCGGATTTTAGAACACTTTACAAAGAGAGTTTATTGTTGACAGATTTGCAGAAAATGATTAGCAATAGTTCATATTGCACAGAGGCAAGTAGTTACTGTCTTTTTGCTTTATGTCTCGTCTTTTTCATTGATGGTTTGCTGACTTTTCGTTCCAATGAATAGCAACGGTTGAAGTGAAGACAGCATATTTGTGAAATCGATAAATGAAACCCTCATATGCTAGCACTTTTTAGGTATAACTATTACACAACAAAATCTGCTAACAATGAATGAAAACAACGAGAAACAAGGCCAGAAGTTGGATTAGACTTCCCTGTGTGTCAACTAATCATTCCTGGCTCATTTGAGTAAAGTCATCGTTGATAACTCTCTGAAAAGTGTTCTAAAATCTGAAGCACTTTCTCGCCACAGCTAGCATCGTTATACCGAGTACGGGGGTCATGGTTTTGTTTTCCTCTACAAATTTACCAGATTTGGACTCGCTATCCGAACCCGTTTTTCAAGAAGTAAAAAGAAGATTCTGTTGTCTGGAAAACAGCTTATCCTGATCGAATAACATGCAAAGAAAAAGTTTAGGAGTTTTTACAGTCCATTAAATGAACCCCGTTCTATTCCACTATTCATGCCTTTTCCTTGCTTCGTGGAGACCTGATATATTTTCTGGGATCATTTGTACGGTGAGACGCTATTTTGCCATTCCTGATCCGAAATTCATTTCGTGCTGTTGCAAGGATTTAATTGATCACAGCGATATTCCATTATTTGCAAACAAAGGGGGCAAAATTTCTCAAAACGTAGATTTTGCTTTTGACCAACACTTTTCTTTAAGAAATTGTAAACTTACAACGCACTATGAAACTGCACATTATGTTGAGCAGATCTATCCTTTTGTCCTTTCGAAGTTTTGAACATTTCTTATCGAATTGAAAGTCAATATAAAATTGTGAAATTAAGGATCCTGGGCTAGATTAATGATGCTTTCTCAAGCCTGTGACTCTCTAGAGTTTCATGGTACATTTCAAAGTCTTTCGCATAATTTTGCACAACTTATATTCATTGCTAAAGATAATTTACGCTTTGACACAATTAGAATAGAAAGAATTAAAAAAGGAGTAGCAAAGCCAGATCTTGCAGACTTTTCAAGTCCTGATGTACTATTATAGGCATCCAGTAGATTTTATTCTATCAAGACTATCATTTTGAAAGTCTGTCAATTTCACGCGATAGATCGTCCCTTAACGCTCAAAACTCATCAGTATCTCTCGTTTCGTTCTGATTCCCGGGAGTATTCAACTTGTTTACTTGTTTTCATGTTATCTCGCTTAAATACCGGGTGAGTCAGAAAAAACGCCCGGCTTTTGAACGGCTAATGCTCCTTGAATATATAAGCAACGATATTTTGCAATATTTGATTAAATAGCTGACATGTTCAATTATTTTTAGAAACTTTCCTGGCTAAAATCGGTCACTCCGTTCAGATTCTGTAGGCAATTTTCCAAAATGAGTCCCTTTGAGAAACCTTAAAAACTGTGCTAAAATTACGAGCAAAAGTCCCTAATGTGTTTACCTCACAGTGATGACTTTTAGCACGCTTTAGCACGTGCTTTCGTTTTGGCGGGTTGAAAAGTCTTCCCCTTGGTTTGAATAACTTATTCAGGGAGATTCTATTCTCCCAAGAGGACAAAATACATGAGCAAACCCAAGAGTCATTATTGCTAGGAAGGAGAACAAAGGAAAATTTTGCTTGCTGTTTTCGCTCGTTTTAGCAGGTTTTCGAAAGGGGCTTTTTGCAGAAACTCTCCTATTTCGACGGGAAGGAATGACCGATTAAAGCTGGGTAAATTACTGAACCTAATTTGACATATTGGGGAGAAAACAGGACTGTTTTCAACATCATTGCGTTGATATTGAGGGATCAGGATGTTTTCAAACGCCGGGCGTTTTTATTGACTCACCCGGTAGCTTAACCGGCTGTCATGAACAGCGCTATAAAGACAGTACGTGTCCTTTTGATCTGAGGATGGCGCAAGTGTCGAAACGTACTTTATATTATTTGGATATGTCGTAATATATTCTAGTTTATACATGGACTTGTCAACTAATTTACCGGATTGTCTTCTGTCATACTAATAATGGATATGTCGATTTACATTTGAGACCAATGAAATTTGTTTTTGCATCATGTCATCATGAGAGGGTCAAAATTAAACTGTTCGTCGTTTCACTGGTTTTTGAATTTATCATCTGCTGCATTTCCCAAAAAATGTTCCAGTTCTTATCGGGGGTTTTTAATTGGCAGTTTCCTAAATTATCATACTGTAGAATTACAAGAAATGATATCAAAATGGTATACTCTTTTGGAGGCGACAAACGATGTGACGAGGAAAAGAAAGTGTGCGGCACGAGAAATTACGAAGTAGGCCTTTCTTTGCACTATCGTTTGAAATCGGTTAAATCATTCTCGAATAGCATCATTTCCTAGACTCAGTACATGTCGCAGTTGCCCTCTTTGACGTTACAGATACCGCTACAGCATGGACTCATTTCGCTATACTTCTAGCAAGGAATTTGCTTCACACTGACGTACCTCAGTATGGCCTACAGCTCCTGCTATGTTTTCTCTAAACTACCGAGCCTAAATCACCAAAAAAGCAGTTTATATCTGAGCTGTTGGTCTATAAAACTACCCATCAGTACTTAGATAAATGTTTCTTCAAAAATTGATGGCCGACTGGAATCTTTGTCCGGTTTCACAACGAGTGGAAGCTGAGGTTCCTTTGTCGACTAAGGCAAATCATTCATTTTTAAAGGCATGAAGACGGCCAAAGGAGGAGATGTTTTTAGGATGGTTACTGAATTCTTGACATGCTAGATTTATACAAGGTATCTCGTTTTTCTTTAGTGAGTGATTAATACTATTGGTATTCTTTTTTCAGGTCTGCTCCTGCATCACCAACTCATGGCATGATGATGCCCCCTCCATTTGTCCCTGTACGCACACCAGAAGATAGCAAATCTCCCCATCCAAGCATATCGGAATTGGTGGACTCTCCAAAGCAGAAGTCAGGGAAAGCGGTACCGCCACTCACCAAAGCTAAATCGCCAACTGAAAATACCAAACCATTACTTCAAAATACTGTAACTGGGAATAAATCTCCACTTGGGCCTAAATCAGTAGTTGTGCAGCAGCAGCAACAACAACAACAACAACAACAGCCCTCTATTAGTGTCATCCGGCCTCAATCGGCCACCTCACAAGCTGTATCATCGCAAAATGGCTTCTCAAAGGTGGATACAGGCCGTGTTGCTTCTGCTGCAAGCAACGTAGTGCTGGAGCGACGACACATTATTACTAATCCAAAGTTGGAGATTGAGCGCATGCAAAATATTTACAATGGTATGTCTAAGTGATCTTTCTGTATTTCCTTTCTGTGTTGTGCCATAGACCTTATGCGCAGTTAATGTCAATTCGAGGTGAATGATGCAAATCCCAGCAAAGCAGGTAATCTTCACCATGTCTATTTTTGTGCAAATATACGCACCAAGCTATTTCATCCGTTGGTGTGTGCATTGCGCGCTTTTGGGATGTAGCTCCACATCATATCAAGGCGAATGATGCATTTGCAAACAACTGAAGTCATTGTGAATACGTTCATTGAGCAAAGTTCCTTATGCCTAAAATTCGTGCTTGATACTTCAAAGCTTTCAGAACTCTTACAAGAATCTGTTATATTGTTGTGCTTGTTTCCTTGCCCTTCATTCTCGTCCATTCTCTTTAATTTATCAAATTCTTTCATTTCCCCTTCTTTTCCAAAGTATGTGTTTCACTTGTTACAGTATTGCTGTACTCAACCTGCATGCTACATTAGATTCTCTTACGTTGCTTTCTTTTGTATGTCAGAGTTTACACACTTCATTTAGTTATCGCTTCGCATAACAATGCTACAACTAGCAATAGTATAAACTCAGTGCCCCATTAGCTGCAACCATTTTACAGTTTTTCTTGACTTGAAAAGATAGTTTATTGCTGAGCTTATCGTGCAGATGCATTGGACATTTTCATTGTGTAAAACGACAGTAAACTGAGGAAGGCCGCGAGGGCAAGTAAAATATGCAGCAGTGAAAGTCAGGCCTAAGTTACCCCAGACAGTTGTGTTTAGAAATGGGTTTTTTTTGACTGATTCCGTTTCTGCAGACAAAAGTTTCCAGATTTCATCTGCCCTACTTTTCATGCAAGGAATTCCTATTTGTGTAAACTCACGTCACGAAATATTCGCAAATTACCGTTGACAATTAGACACAGAAAGGCTTGCCATTTAATCACGTGATAAAGTGTGGAACAAAATTTTTTTGGTCTGATCTCACGGCACCAGCAGCAACAACAACGCGGTCGCGCAAGGCTAGAAGGCCCCACTTCGTGGGGCAAAAATTGCTTGCAAGAACTTAAAAAACATTTGTAGCTCTAAAACATATCTTGACAACTTCTCTTCCGTACTGCAATGAAAAGAGTAAAACGGAGGTACAGGTATCTATGAAGGGTAAGGTACGATGGTCACTGGTACGAGGATCGGAATGAAGAAACAGATGTCAAAGAAATTCAGCTGGACCCTGGTAACATAAAAGCAATGACAGAGCAGGAATGGCTCAGTTGCAGCACGCTTGACTACTTAAATAAGTTAGTAACTACAATAAAGAGTAATGCTGAATAACTAAAAACGCGTTTCGCTCCACACTCGTCACAGACGCATTTTTTGTTATTAAACGTTGCTTTTTATTGCAGTAACTAATTTATTTCTTCCCATTCTGGGTTTAAGATTACTGCCTGGTTTCCATAGTCGCCGAGGCAGGCTCAGGGACACATTGGGGACAGTTGCGTTAAATGGAAACATTTTCTGAGTGATTTTTCCGACGTCGCCGATCAGACTGGGACAGTGCGGGGATGCATCGAAAGATATGAGATGAGTTCAAAGCCTGGTTTCCATGTGATCACAACAGTGGTCGTTTCCATATATCGCCGACTGATCGGGGACACGTTGCTGTTGTGTCGCAGTAGGTCGCCGACTGTTACGATCACATGGAAACAAGGTTTAATTTGTTTTTCTCTTGCAGGATTCAACAGCTTTCTCTCTAGTTACTGGTTTATTTCGGTAATTGTTTTTTGAGGGGATTTAACAGCTTTCCTTCGGCAAATTACAGTGTATTAGTTGTGTTTATGGGTTTAGCACGATAATTCCGTTATTCAGGGCTATAATATAATAATAATAATAATAATATGATATGATGAGGGATAAGGAGGCCATTGGCCTATTAAACCCTTTAGTGTTCGTTTTTAAGCGCATTCATAGTTGTACTTCTCGTTGCCGCAAAAATTGTCATATAATTTCTCGAATTCGATAACTGACTTCGCATTGACTATGGTTGCTGGCAAATTGTTCCATTCGTTTATTACTCTGTTTGAGAAATAGTTCTTCCTCAGGCTCGACGATGAAGCAAACTTGAAAAGCTTCAGATTGTGTCCTCTCGTAACTGAAGTACTTCGTTCAAAAAATACTTTACTATCAGTATCGATCATGCCGTGTAACAGTTTGAAAGTTGTAATCATATCTCCACGTCTTCTTCTATAGCTTAGCGTTGGGAGATCGAGGAAAAGTAAGCGTTCCGTGTACGATTTGTTTTTGAGTTCCTTCACTAACTTTGTTGCTCGTCTTTGCACCGATTCTAATGTCTTAATTTGTTTTACTTTAAATGGATTCCAAACTGGCGCACAGTATTCAAGGATTGGCCTAACTAGGCTTTTGTAAAGGGCATTGAAGGTCTCTTTGTTGATGAATTTCATGGTTCTTTTAATAGACGCTAAAACACCGCTAGCTTTTTTTGCGATTTCTGCGATGTGTTTGTCAAATTTGAATTTGTTGTCAGCTATAGTTCCAAGGTCGCGAATTGATTCTACTGATTTAATCATCGTATCTGTTTGTGTTAAGTCATCTAGCACGTAATATTCATTTCTTTGATTGGAGCTACCCAAGTGAAGTACACTGCACTTATCGCTGTTAAATGGAAGCTGCCATGTTTTTGACCAATTTTTGAGTGATTCAATATCATTTTGAACGTTCGAACTTCGTACCACAAATCAATTGTTTGAAATGCAGATTCCCTATTCTTTCTAGCAGGTCCTCCTGGAATGCAGATTCCTACTTCACTTCGTCCTCCAGTATCGGCTGCAGGCAATTTCCAAAGTAGAATGCCCTCTTATGGTGATCCACAACAGCATAGAGATTTCAGTGGCAATTCAGGTATTCCAGTTAGTGGTCATGGCTTCGTTACAGAGAACTCTTATATAGATTCAGAAAATGTTTTAAAGCGATCAAGTACACAGAACTCTGATGCTTCACCGGAAAGTGAAGCAGCTAAAAGAGTTAAGCTTGAAAACGAACAGAAACACGAATCATAGCAGTGTATTTATTGCGTCATTTTGGTTTCACATGGAACAAATACTATATCTTGTATTTGCACCCCACGAGTTGGCTTTTCAGCAACGGATTAAGGACTTTAGAGGCCTTTACAGCCTTTTAAAGACCTCGTTACAGATTGGGCGCCCGCTGAAAGCGTCAGTTAATGCGTCGCTCCAGTAACACATCTGAAGACAACTCGTTAGTTGGTTTTGAAGAATAGTCCGTATAAAGACAGTAGGATTTGAAATGTAGTTCGTTGAAAGTTTAGAGCTACTGCAGCGAGTAAAGTAAGTGTATTGCTGCCTATCGTCAAACCTTGAGCCCCAAAATCGTCATAAATTTGTATTTTTCTTCGTTGTCTCATAAAAAGATAGTGTACTAGGGTACCGATATATAATGATGTCTTTTCCAAATTCTTGGTTTTAATGGGTTTTTGGTCAAATTTCTTATGTTAGGTTTTATAAGAGTTGTTCCAATTCAATTCATTGGTTTTGGGAGACGTTGAAGATCTTATTAGATAAATTACCGTTGTAAAGAATAAGCACTGTCTGGCCTACCTTGGTGTCTTCTTTGCTTTTCCATCCTCTCCGTTGTCCTGTCGATTTAGCATTTTCGATTGGCCTCATTTCGGTCTGTGAGCTCCTTCAATGGGGAGAGTGCTCGCTCTTCTGTGGCTCCACAGTCTCCCCATTGAAGGAGCTCCCACAGACCGAAATGAGGCTGTTGAAAACATTGAAAACAACATGGCGTGCGAGTGCGATGATGAGGCAAGAGAGCAAATTGAAAATGCTAAATCGACAGGACAACGGAGAGGATGGAAAAACAAAAAACACTTAAAGTTAGGCCTGATAGTTCTGATTCTTTACAACGATAGCTAATCTAATAAGAACTTTCGTATTTCCCAAAACCCATGGTCAATTTTGGGAGGAAAACAACTTGTTGATAAATTTTGGTTGGCTAAAAGCCCGCGCAAAATCAATCAAAGTTGTTAGTCTTACTTGTCGATTTGCAGCATTGGTCATCTTAGGCATAATCTCCAATAGTGCCAGTCAAATTAGAACGACTCAATTTCAGTTTCTCATTTGTTGGGACGATGTAAATACTCATCAGCAAAATCAAAACTGGCGCACGATAATGTAATTGGTTGATAGCAAAACTTGTTGAAACCTTTTCACTTGGTTTAGGAAATCCATACGTGTTTTGCTTCGTTATATTTAAGTCCCGCCTTTAAGAAACTGCATTATAAAAACTCAGGCCTGATTTTGCTGAATAGAATACCTCTCTACAAGAAACTATCCAGGCTCATTCATGTTCAGGTTCTTTTAAAATGGTACATCGTAGTATTTTATGGCATATATTTCAATATGTCTCCAATAGGCCTCAGTTCTCTAGAAACAAGAATGAAAACTTTAAGCCCAGATTGTTACAGTTTCAAGAAACTATCTGTACTGGCTCAAACTATTGGATCCTTGTGCAACAGTGTCTATTTTGGCAACACCTTCTTAACAATTTTGATAGCTGTTTGGAATGTAAAAGTGTTTCTTATACCATGGTATACACACCCTGTTTTGAGGAAGTGTAGGAACATCAGAAACCAACCAGGCTGTTTTTGCGAAACGAGTTTCTTAAAGGCAGGACTTTACTGTATAGCACTGCATTACTCGGTACTACCCATGCAGTGCTTAAAGAACCATTGTTATCCACGGTCCTTTGCAGGCATGCTGAAATTTAAGAGTGTCCGAAAATGAAACTTGGCCATTTTTATGTTGCAATGAAAATTTGCGATGACATGTTCCCAAGTACCTACTTAAAAAAATTTCTCTACAAATTGCTCTATTTACAGAATTACTCTATTATACCGGGTGAGTCATTAAAAACGCCCGGCGTTTGAAAAGATCCCGCTCTCCGAATATCAAAGCAATGATATTGAAAATTGTCTTATTTCATCCCCAATATATTGAATTAGGTTCTGTAATTTACCCGGCTTTAATTGGCCATTCCTTCCCGTCGAAGTAGGAGATTTTCTGTAGAAAGCCCCTTTCGAAAACCTGCAAAAACGAGCGAAAACAGCAAGCAAGATTTCCCTTTGTTCTCCTTCCTAGCAATAGTGAGTCTTGGATGTGTTCATGTATTTTGTCCTTATGGGAGAATTGAATCCCTCTGAATAAGTTATTCACACTAGGGGGAAGACTTTTCAACCGCCAAAAGGAAGGCACGTGCTAAAGCGTACTGAAAGAAAGTCATCACAGCGTTTTTTAAAGTTTGTAAAAGGGATTCATTTTAGAAACTCGCTTTCAGAATCTGGATAGAGTGACCGATTTTAGCTAAGAAAATTTTGAAAAATTTTTGAACCTGTTAGCTATTCAATCAGATATTGCAAAATATCATTGCTTGTATATTATGGGAGCAATAGCCTTTCAGAGGCCGGGCGTTTTTTTTTTACTCACCAGGTATTCTGGCATGGTTGTGTGAGCCACGTCTATAAGATCCGTATTCTGCATAGATTTATCGAACGCTTTTTGTGACGATTTAATTTGGTAAAACGGTAACGGTGTCTTAGCGGATTATTTATTAGTGTAAAAGTGATTTCGATGTGTAATCTTATGCGTTCGAAAGCAAATTGATTCTTAGAATTTTTCTTAAACCTAAAATTGTTAGTCTTTATGCCTCGAAGTTGCACTATCTGATTATTGTGTAGTGAGCATTGTAACTTTCTTTGGGCTGATGCTGTGTCGTAATGGTTTAAATGCCTACCAGTTAACGAGGCAATGAAAAGTTGAACTCCGGGAAATTTGAATATGTTACCAATATTTACGTCTCAAACAGTCGTACACTTGCATTGGCGAAGGTCTAGTTGCGTTGTTTAGCGCCAATTACTGGTATGTGTTGCAGAAGTAGAGAAAAACTACTCGAGTCTGAAATCCAATGTCACGATGCTGAGGTGATGGGGCTCTAGAGCTCTACCTGGGAACCAGTTCTGTCCGCCTTATTGTCCTGGCTCCAAAGTGAGAGGATTGCACTACCTTGCTACAACGCCTGCAACTGCTACGAAAATGCGGTAGGGATACCACTAAGAGCCGTTTTCCCCAAAGCATGTTTATTCGAAATACTCGAAGGATTGGTTGCCCTAAAGGGCGATGGAGGTAATGAACTGTTTAAAACGTTTTTGTATAAGGGATTGACTTGAAAATTTTTGTTTGTCAACTTATTTTTATTCGATTCTTGCCTAGCTATGCATATTTACAAATATACAACTAATCTAAATCGAATATGCAAATGAATAAATAAAGGAATGAAATTAATTGATAAGTAAATGTTCAAGGCATATATGGGCAAGACTTACATGGTATAACTGACGTGACAGGCATTACATTTACAGGTCGGGCCATCCCATTGTTTGATCATATTCTTGAAGCTGTTTAAATTCTCGGCTGATTTTATATCATTTGGCAAGCAATTCCATATCTTAGGTCCCATGGCTCTAAGGCTATTGGAACCAAAGGTTACTTGATTTGGCCGAAAGTGATTCAAATTGTTCGGATTTCGCGACGAATAATTTGAAGTCCTAACACAAAAGATGTCATTCATGAATGCTGGATTAAGTTTTTTTTAATGTTTTCAAAGTCTCAATACAAAGTATTCTATGACAAGAAACCAGCATTGTGGGTCTATTTGATTTTAGAAGTAAGTCTTCATAGGAGCTTACATGATCATTATGCAGAAATCTTAGCGCGCGTTCTTGTATCTTTTCGATTTTCTGTAACGATTTAGTTGACGAAAAATACCAAACCAAAGGACAGTAGTTGATGATGATGTTGATTCATGAAAAACATATGCACTAATGCTAATATACATACGCAATACATACGCCCCAGAAGAAGCAAAGCTTATCGAGTCTGGGGCGCTTACAATAACTAGAACAGTAACCAACTAGAACAGTAACCAACAGTGAATATAGCTACAATAAATTCTAAAAATTATCATAAAATACAATAGAAACAAAAGATTATGGACGAAACTACAAGTAGCAAAGATAAAAATTAACGATGGTAGGAAGCAGTAGACACTAAGATCTCGTAAGGTTAATTACAATCTACTAACATTTGTTATAGGTAAGAATGTGATTTATTTTCTTTAACAGTGGTAAGAAATCGTTCCAAGGAGGTTATCTTGTTTACTTCTGGAGGCTGAGAGTTCCAAAGTCTGGGACCTTTAACGCAAATTGCCCGGTCTCCATGTCGATTCTTTGTTTTAGGTATGTCATAGTTATCATTGCGGCGTGTTGGATAGTTATGAAGACTTGATCTAGTTTGAAATAAATCTTGAAAAACGTCCGGAAGTTTTGCTTTGCTGTACGTGTACAAATGCATCGGTTTCGAGGTTTTAAGTTTATACTGATCCGAAATTTTTAGCATACCAAAGTCTCTGTGAGCAGCATTTGTTGAAGCATGTGGGTTCTTGTACTGTAGGATTTTTAGTATTCTATTTTGATGTGCCTGAGTTCGTTGAATTAGTTTTTTCGAAGCATCGCCATAAATTTCAATTGCATAATCTATTCTAGATTGAATGAAAGCATTGTATAGGGATTGCAAACAGTTCTTTGGAAGTAGATGTCGAACTTTTCGAAAAATTGAAGCATAACGAGCTATCTTGATGCCCAATTCTTCTATGTGTTTTTCCCATGTAAGATTTTCGTCGATGGTTAAACCTAAGTATTTTACATGGCTAGATCGCTTAATGTTTTCGCCAATTTTGACATTAATTGTGCATGGGAGTGGTTTCTTTTTAGGAGAGTAAATACAGTAGGATGTTTTTTCTGTGCTTAATTTTAGTCGATTAGCTTTAAAGCAGATAAACAGCTTTTGTAATTCAGTATTTGTGTCCTCGACGAGGTTATCAATATCTTTTCCTGATGCGAAGATATTGGTGTCATCTGCAAAAAAATCGTGGTAGCAGTTCTGTAGCATTGGGCATGTCGTTTACATACATAGTGAAGAGTGTAGGTCCCAAGAAATTCGAGTGTACAAATTAAAATTCGAGTATACAAAACTTTGGACTAAGATTTCCTTCTCGGCAAAACCAATGAAAAACGTTAGTCGTTTCAGGACATTTAGTTGCGATGCAGATTTCTTGCAAATATTTGATATATGTGGATCAAAATTCAGTTTGTAATCAAGTGTTACACCTAGAAGCTTTATGGACTCTTCGGACTGGAAATTGCCCCAGAAAATCAAGATTTATTCCAGAAGTATCTCTCTGATCTTTTTGACGAAGAGTGCATGAAATTTGTTAGGATTAGCAATCATTTCATTTTGATCGAGCCAAGAAAGGGCGTTGTCTGCTTCCTCTTCCAAAACCTTGACAATTTCTGGTAATGACCTGGAAAAGCAAGCTAGCGTATTATCATCAACATAATTGTATAAAGTCGCTTGCTTTATAAAAAAGAATAGATCATTTATGTAGAAATTAAAGATTATAGGCCCTAGCACTGATCCGTGTGGTACCGCTGAAACAATATGTTAAAAGGAGCTTCTTTGAAGTCCTAACACTAAAGACATCATTCATGAATGCTGGATTAAGTTTTTTAATCTTTTGAAAATCTCAATACAAAGTATTCTTTGACGAGAAACCAGCATTGTGGGTCTATTTGATTTTAGAAGTAAGTCTTCTTAGGAGCTTATGTAGTTATGAAGTAAATCTTCATAGGAGCTTATGTATAAAGTGTATCATAGGAGCTCATAGGAGCTTGAGAGGAAAATGGATCTTCTCTGCGGAGGAGAATTGTTGTGCTAACATATAAGACAAATAGTAGACTCGCCCCAACTCTGTTCCTTCCACCCGTCAGACCATTCCATTTACGGTAGTTCCGCACTCCGCCACTCCAATATTTGACTGAATGTTGGGATTATTGATCATTTCATTTTGTTTAGAGAGGGTTGCCTTTCAACGGAGGTTGATTTTCAAGGGACCATCCAATCAAAAATATTTTTGTACACCAATTTAGTTTGTTTTTTAACTATATCTACTGCAGTGGCGTGGTGGCCCAACATTGGCTTGGGGGAGGACACAACCACTTTTAGCGTCCCCTAGAATACTATGACTGTTGTTTGTTGTACAATGTGCCAAGGCTATTCAAAGGCGGTCCATTCTAGATTATGCTTTGAAATGGAATGACTATGCTTCTTTTATGATCTCGTTGGAATAGAAATCAAACAGTTCGGGATATGGGCCTAAATCTTTCGCGAGCGGAGCAAGCGAAAATTTTTGAGACCATGGTCTTCATATCGTTGGAATGGCTCCTGCCGCGAAGAATTCACCATGTTACGTTTGGAGGGCCCCTTGAAAATCAACTTGTTGAAGGGCAACCCTCCTTAAAAGAATCAAAATGAAATGAAATGAAAGTTACTGTGAAAAAGGAATATGAAATTATGAGGCTTCTCGGGGAAAATTTTGATAATGGAATATCAAAATTTCGAAGACTTTGAAGTAAACTAATAAAACTTTAATGATTCCTTAATCCTTTCCGTTGGCTTTTGCATAGTGACAACAATATCCACCTTTATGCCCAAACTCTTGATGTTTATCCTATGCACCTGCACGTAAAGTTATCTGGATCCCCTTGTCCGTATAGAAGATACAGCGATTCTAAATTCCGCCAAGAAAATGGGGCTCTCAAGTAAATTTTCTGGATGAATAACGTGATATACTTATACACGCTGACCTTCAAATGAAAAAAAGGGCATCCAAGTCGGCGTGGATGGAGTGTTCTGGTTTTAGAGTGAGTTTGCTGGTTATCCTTGCTGACATCTCTCCCATCTTCACATTTTGTAGTGGCCAATTTATAGCTTCCTTTATTTATTTGAGCTAAATGCTTCATGCGATGCTCGGTATTGGCGTTAAAGTGACCTACAAAACTTAATGAAGCTCATGACGTCATAGAGCACAGGGAAACAAATAACTCAGATAAGCACTACATTTGGCCCGAAATTTTGCAGCCTTTCGCGCGAAAACTGATATCAGTAACGGCAGTTGTCACAATGATATCGAGCACCCATTTTCCCTTTCCATCGTTGAGTCGTTAGAGCACATAAGCGTACGAGGTGTGGGGCAAGGGGACGGTACCCCCCAACTTTCGAAAAATTAATTGAAAATGAACCCCACTAGGGTAAAATTTTGCCCTTAGTCGGGCAAAATCGTTAGTAAACAATAGGTTTTGTTTCGAGCAGCCCCCCTAGATTTTTCTTCCCGTTCGTTGATGTTAGAGCAGCATGCCATTTTAGATCTTTGGGAATCCGCCCTTCTGTTCTGACTCCCCAAGGACGAAAACAATAATACTGTGTGTGATCACCACCAGGACGCAAAAAGTAATATGCAAAAGCATAGTGGAAAGAAAAACTATAACAAAACAAAATGAATTTTATACAAAAGTTAACCGCATGTTGTTATCTGGTGTTTGTTCCGTGAGCCTAATGTTGTCAGGTGTAGACACAATCAGCTTGTTTCTCTTTGTTTCGTCATAAAAGTCGTCAACAGGTAAAAGGCAACGCCGTTTGTGAGCACATCAAGGAGTGTGGAGTGTTTACATGGTTTACTTCTGAGTTGAAAATGGCGGAATACAGCTCAAAATCTGCTAAAAGGACGATTGGAGGTGATGAACAAGATGCCGAGGGAGAGTTCCTTATCACTCAGTCACATCACATGGCCTACAACCAGGGCAAGGTTTATGTGTCTGAAATGCTCAGCCATAATGTGAAGATCTTCCAAGCACAAGATGGGAAGCTGGTGAAAACCTTTGGGGGAATGGGCTTCTTCGATGGCGAGTTTGATGTGCCAGCTGGAATTGCTTTCCTCGATGGCAACGCAATCGTCTGCGACTTAAACAACGGTCGTTTGCAGACATTCAACGCAGACGGGGATTTCCTTCGTGAGTACGGAAGCAAAGGAGATGGGCCTGGCTGCTTTGGAAACCCCAATTCAATCGTTGTTGACAGCCAAAAGAACATGTATGTCGCAGAGGCAGAGAATAAACGCGTGCAAGTCCTAGACAAAGACTTCACCCACAAGGCTTTCATCACTGGCAAAGGAGATGAACCGTTCCAAAGTTGTAATTCAGTCGGCTACGACCATGTAAACAATCGGGTAATCATTACTGATTCAGAAGCAGACGACATCTCCCTGTTCGACCCGACATCTGGGAAAGTCGTGTGCAGCCTGAAGGGGGAATCCGGAGAGTTTGGGTCAGCAACAGAAGTAACGGTAGAACAAGCAGGAAACATAATCGTTTGCGAAATGGGTGAAAACAAAGTTATTGTATTTGACAAAAATGGAGCCAAAGTTGGGTCCTTTGCAGCAAATCATGAATTCAGCTATCCAGAAGATATTTGCTTGGGTGATGGCGAAATATTCGTTCTCGAAGGAAATCTCTTCAGTGGTTGGAGCAAAGTAACTGTATTTTAGCAGATTTAAGAGGAAACTATTCTGTAAACTGTTCGTCTGGAGATATGGCAATAAAACAATAAGGATTTAGTGAAGTTTTTAGATTTATCAGATATTGAGAATTTCTTAGCAGTTTCCTAGAAGATCGGTTTAGCGTGTTCTCTGTTTTCTTCAATATTTCGAAGCTTGTTCTAAGAAACCACATATATGCTTGTACATTACTCAAGGAGTACCAAGTAAGAAACGCTGGTCATAAAATGTTATGAAATAAGCTTTCGTGAATTTTAAGAAACTCTAGTCTGGAGAAGTACTAAGAAACTTGTCGAAGTTGGTTAAAAGCATGGATATTGTAGCTAATAGATCGTCTAACCTTTATCCTTGAGCAATATTAACTAACCATTTGTGTTTTCAACATGACAGAGCACTGTTCATTCCTATTCATGATGTTTCAAATGTCAGGAAACATACATATCTCCCGTGTAGCCTGTGTTCCAGACCTCTTTCTTTTCATGTGGTCTGGAAGGCCTGGAACACAGGCAAATCTCCCGTAGTTAGCGGTCGCATTGATAATTCTGAATTCAGAAAATAAGAAACCAATTAAGAAACTTTAAGTACTATGTTCGGATCCTTATTTCTTAAGAAAATGTTGGTGGGACGGGGACATTTTTTCATTCAAAATTTCATTCAAAACCTCACGCAAAATGCAAATTGCAAAAATGCAAAGCCTCCAGTAATGTGAAGAGGAGGCTGGCACCTCCACATGGTGTTGCTGCGCAGGAACAATTTCTCTTTCTCGCTGTAAATTTCGGCCTAAACGTAAATTGGTAAGTTGAAAGAAATTCGTCAAAATCTTTCCCATCATTGCTCCTTTGATTCATCAAAATTGCTGTTGAGTCACTATGCACTATTGATTTACGTTGATAGTATCCTTTCTGACATGTTCTTGTTTTAAGTGAGGGATCGTGGAGTTTTTTAACCGGCCTCTGCAATGGCGTCAGACCGCTGCAAATAAATTCGACGAGGATGCATTTACAGTTTACTTTCGGTGAAGGCACTGTTACAGCTCACGGCGTATGCTAAGGAGTAAGCAGTGAAACAGTCTTTTCGTAAATTTCTCTTCACTAAAATGCATGTCAAGAAATGTTGTGCCTTTCTAGACCCACTGCAGCCATAAAAACATTGAATGGGTCGCGCCGCCAGCCTGCGGACTGTAGAGCACTGTCGCCCTGAATGGGTCTAATCACAAATAGAATTGATATTTTTATTAAGTACTATGACGCTCAGAAATTTTTTCTTTGTGGATGTAGACTTCATTTCCTTGCCAATCGTTATCTCTAAGCCAAAAATATTTTTACTCGGATTTGCTGCTTCCAAAACTGTGGCTAACATCAGAAGGAAAATGGTATGTTTTCTGGTGACCAATCTGGTTTTTTGCGCCTATTTTCCACAGTAACTTGTTTGCTGAAAAATACTGATGACTGGTACAATGGCTTGGATCTTGGAAGGTTTGTGGGGTTGGTTTTCATTGATCTAAAAAAGGCCTTTGACACTGTAGACCACAAAATTCTCTGCCAAAAACTTGCCCATTATGGTATTCACCACAGGGAACTTTCCTGGTTTAAATCCTACCTTTCTGGTCGTAAACAGTTCTGCAGAATCAATGGCGTTGATTCGGAAATTGGGGACCTAGAAACTGGCGTGCCACAGGGCTCGTGTCTTGGACCCCTACTTTTCCTGATCTATATCAATGATCTCCCACAGGCCATCCAAGATTCTGTTGTGTCTATGTATGCTGATGATACCAGTCTGTGTTACCAATCCTCTGATATGACTCAGCTGAGTGAAGCTATCAATAATGATCTTAAAATATTAGACACTTGGCTACAAGGCAACAAACTTACCTTAAATGTTGCAAAAACGCATTCCATGCTTCTTTGTACTAAACAGAAACGCAAAATTCTTAAGAGTCAAAATGAAAGTATGGTTTTGAAAATTCGCGATAATGAACTTGAAGAAGTCCAAAATACCAAGTACCTTGGTGTACAGATTGACAGCTCTCTTGACTGGAAAGAGCAAATCAAAGCAGTTTCCACTAAAGTCTCCAGAGCTGTTGGCTTTTTGAAACATGCCAAGTCCTTTCTTCCAAAGGAAACCTTGAAGACTCTATACACAGGTATTGTGGAGCCCCACTTTCGATACTGTTGCTCTGTTTGGGGTTGTTGTGGTTCAATGGAACTTGACCAGTTGCAAAAACTTCAAAATCGTGCTGCAAGGGTCATAACCAATAGCAGTTTTGATGCCCCAAGCAGGCCACTTATCCAGGAGCTTGGATGGAAGACCATTGAGGAGCTTATAAATGGTGAAACTAAAACAATGGTTTTCAAATCCTTGCATGACTTGGCTCCGGAATACCTGCGTAGCCTCTTCACCCGTAATTCGCAATGCTCTGTCCATGCCCTCCGTAATACAGTGACGGACCTGAAGCTGCCTAGGAAAAACTCAGCAAATGGGCAAAAATGTTTTTCCTACAGAGGAGCAAAGCTATGGAACAGCCTCTCAGCTGAGTCAAAGCAGGCATCATCTCTAAATAGTTTTAAACTTTCTATTTAGAGCTGCTGTAAATCATTTTCTTTTATTGTAAATATTTTATTGTAATTAAGTTTTTAACATTATGGTTTTTTATAGTTGTAATTAGTTTCTTTTAGATTTAAGTGTATATTGTAATTAATGTTTTTATAGAGGGCCCCTTGTAAATCAACTCAGTTGAAGGGCAACCCTCAAATGAAATGAAATGAAATGAAATGAAATGAAAGCACTCAAAACAATAGCGCAGGCTATCAAAACAACAGCTTGCCTCAATTTTCGCCCTGAATGGGTCTAAATATTGTCATGGCCTCAGCAAGGAAACTTTACTAGCAGAGAAGCCAGGAATCTCGCTATATTTACTATATATACTGAGTAGACTTTAAGAAAATGTGTATGGCATCCAGTTTTTACATTATTGACAACACAAGACTTTGACAAACAGATCGTGCCTTGCCTGCGCCGATGAAGCTCAAATTTAAGTAAAACTCAACCGATGCAGTATACCTCGAAGTTTGCAAAGCACCAAAGTTGATGAAACGCTAAGAATATATCAAAATAAGTAAAGTAGCACCCTTCCTTTCTAAACTGACACAAAACCGGCACATATAAACTTGACTGGCTACGTGGAGTCGTTTGAAAAGAATAGACCCATTCAGGGCAAATTTTCCCAATCTATCTGCCTCTTGAAAAATACCCATATATCGGCAATGAAAATTTGCGGAATGTTGCAATAAATGTTAGAATTTAATCTTAAAAGGTTGGGATGAACTGTGAAACAGTTTAACAGGATATCAAATGTGCAAAAGTGGAAAAAAGTACAAGCTGACCCGTTAAACCCAATATCAACGCGAACAGAAGATTTGACGAATCTTACAAGTCCATGGAAAATAGCCTGCCCGAAAAGCTTCATATTATTTAGAAATATCCTCTTTAACAAAACACAGGCAAAGAATATCACGAAGAAGGGAGTCAGTGAACCATTTTCATTGGATTTTTGAAAAAAAATATCAGATCCAGGAGCCTTGTATTTCATGTCGAAAGAGGAGCGTGTGATTCTGACAAATAACAAGATTAGACCCATTCAGGGCGAAAGTGCTCTGTTATTCAACTCGCAATCATCATCACTTAGAAACTTGATGGAAATCTTTGAATCGCAACAAAAGTAGTTTGAAATATGTATGCTGTCAGAATATCCAGATGAAATTTATTATTGTCTCCAAATCGGATTTCGTAGCTCTTATGATGTTGTCTCTTTCCAGTTCATTCCAGTTTGTGGCCAAGACGTCTAGTCTGCGGACAAGTAATACATTGGCCACCAATTTGCCTTGGAGTGCATTATTTCAGAATGTTTCCTATAATTTAATCATTGATATCACACCACCATACTTTGCAAATCGCATTGATTCAAAAAAGATCTGTATTCAAGCCAAAATTAACGACAGAAATCAATCATAACATCCCATAAAATTTGGGCCTAAATTGCCTCATTTCCGCAGGGTGTCAAAATGCAGAAGAATCAAATGGAAAACCGTGTCCGCAGACTGGAGACGGGGCGTATCAGTACTGGGTTGAACTTAACCCCATGAGGCCTGAATAGGAGGTGAATTCATCAGCGCTCCAATCGGACAAATAATCCAAGCACGAAGAAAGTCTCGACGGAGTATGTTACAACGATTTACAACAAACAGTTGAAATTTACAAATTACAGGTTTGTTGTCGGATGCTGGCAGTAGATGGGATTCTTGGCTGTCAAGTTTTGATTTACCCTGGAGATGGTCAGCTTTGCCTGATGAAATTCTTGGCGGAAATTTCCAAATGAGAATAAAACAAAGTTTAAATGGCCAGAAAGGTGCAAGGATTTACAGCCTTTGTTGTTGAAAACCAGAGTTTTAGTTTTTGCTTGCTGTCCGCAGACTGGAGCTGTCAGCAAACTAGAGGTATGACCCTATGTTACGCCAAAGATCTCCAGCATGGAGAAACGTCAAAAACAATGATAGAATGATAGATCTATTGTTTAGAAACAACTGGCGTGGCGTAAGCCTCTGATGTGGCAAAAACAAACTTTCCACCAAGGTGCTGCAACATGTAGTCACCCTATCCCAATTGACCAAGAAGTGCTTTCAGATTGAAAATCAAGAGTTCTTGCTTACGATGAAAGGTTTGCTTGTGCATTAATGGACCTGGGTGGAAAGAGTAGTAGGTTTTTTTGCATGGGGATCTCTCCTAGGTCCAAATTGCTTGAACAGCTCTTATCTGCTTTGCCATTAAACATTAGACCTTTTAACTATTTAGCAAAAGACCCTAGATTGAGCATTATATTTAAACATTTTTAAACACAAGATTTGATCGAGTGGCGTTATTACTATTGTGCGCATCCAAAAATTCTACACAATGTAGCAAAGTATCCTTCATTTGAGATTCTTTTTTCAGAATAGCTATAAGGTCTATTGTGTGTGTGTATATATATATATATATATATATATATATATACTCATAAGCTCAATCTCAATGCGTAATAGAAATAGATATATGAACTCAGAAAAAACACATTCTTGTAAACGTTTCGGCCGAAGCCTTCATCAGTATGACTTTTCAAAATTAGCAGGAGCATACATATAGATTACGAATTCCAAAAACAATACAAGACAAACAATAGCCTAAGCGGGATCCTACTCATTACAAAGCGTATAAAAGATGTGTTAAATAGATTTAACAAATATCTTTATAACACAAAGATGTGTTATAAAAGATTTAACACATCTTTTATACGCTTTGTAATGAGTAGGATCCCGCTTAGGCTATTGTTTGTCTTGTATTGTTTTTGGAATTCGTAATCTATATGTATGCTCCTGCTAATTTTGAAAAGTCATACTGATGAAGGCTTCGGCCGAAACGTTTACAAGAATGTGTTTTTTCTGAGTTCATATATATATATATATATATACATACATATATATACACACATATATATATATCTATATATAAATTTTCAGCAGCTAGCGAGCAACCAGGATTTCTCCTTTTTCGGTGCAAACGGAAACATTTTTTAAAATTCTCAGGAAAAATCGAGAAAATTAAAATGCGCCACAGCCGGGACTCAAACCATGGATCTCCTGCTTTCCGGGCAAGCGTCTTGACCGTTAGACTACCCGTGGCACACCTTAATTCTCTTGATTTTTAGCACCTTATAGGTTGCTTTCGGCTTTCGCCTTTTTCAAGCAGCGCATTTGATAAATTTTCAGCAGCTAGCTTTTGCAGATATATATATATATATATATATATATATATATATATATATATATATATATATATATATATATATATGTTATACATTTTTTGAGCATATCCAGCTTGCAGTGCATACACTGTTCACCACATGCTATGCTGCAAATTATCTTAGAAAGTTCTTTCCACTTGTCCCTGTCTTCAGCTGGTTTTTGTAACATGATCAAATCTTCAGTAGTTTTAAACTATTTGTGATATTATTAGTATTACTTCATTAGTAGAGACAACATTTATAAACATTATTAAACCATTTGAGTGACATATAACTTTAAGGCATTTCTTGAGGGTCAGTCCATTATGGGCAATGTTTTGACCACCACAAATGAATAGCATCAAGTTCCAAGAGGCTGCCCAGGGGAGTGATATTCAGGTATTCTTTTTGACTAATGCTCCATTCACACTGGCAAGCTAAACCAGCTTAAACTAAACCAGGCTATGGAGTGGAGCTTTTGGTCAGTCCAGCAAATCAAATGCATTTGATTGTTTGAAGTTTAACCCCACTTTGATAAAGCTGGTGGACATCAAAGGTTGTGTCATATGTTACAATGGTTTGTAATTCAATGTTCTCTTTGCTCATTTACAGGTAGGCAAAGATACAGTGACGGCAAACAAAATGGTGAGCATAGGTCTTAGTATATATATGCCATCTACATATAAATTGAAATCAGGGGTGGATCGAGGCAGAAGGGTAAAGGGGGCAACCAACAAAGATGGTGCCAAAGATATAATAGAAAGTAAGCCTGCCAGAGGTGCACATAAAGTTTTGACACTTTTTAAAGGAAATTCTTTGGTATTCCTACTAAATGATCCCTTGATATATATTTTTCCCTCACATTTAACATTTAAGAAAGATTGTGGTAGAGTCAAGATGCGGGGTACTCTTCTTGCCAAAAGAGCAAGAAGATTACAGTTAATCGCCCCCAAATCTTCCACTGACTGAAATAATTAGAATGTAAAATTTACACTGGGCCTTTCAAAAATAGATAAACAGATCTAATGTCTCAAATTTTAATCAAGTGAATAGAAGCATCTGAAAATTGGAAATCTAATATTTAATCTTGACATCTCATTTTTATCAAATATATAAATATATAACTGATTATGTTTTAGCCAGTTAATGCCAATGTGTGGTATTAAAGGGGAGTATACATTTGAGATCCAATTTTTAACAAAGGAAACATCAATTCCTGCATCTTTCTACACCTAACTATGTAAAACTCTGACAGTCATCAAAATTGAGCCATGTCAGGATTTTTAAACATGTGTTTCTTGTTCTTTATAGCCTAAACAAATTGAGGAAATAAAGCAATTCCTGCTTACTGCAAGAAGAAAAGATGCAAAGTGTGAGTAACCGACCATTTTCTTACCTTTTGACTCACCTATAAATGTCACCCATAAATGTTGATTGTTTTTCATTCAATTTGAAACAAGATCTTCATGGTGGATGGGTTTTTATGTTGATCATTTGATTAACTAATTAGCTTTGATTACTGTACCAGGTGAGTCAAAGAGGGAACAGTCTTTTTGAAAGGCCACTACTCCTTGAATATCAAACAACAACAATAAAACTGTCTTATTTGCAATATATATGTTCATTTAGATTCAGTAATTTATGTGGCTTCAATACACCACTTCAATTAACTCATTCACCCCCATAAGCGACATTTGTCGCCTTTGTTGTCCAGTTCTATATCCCCATAAGGGACAATTGTGGTCAAGGGCACAAGGTCTGCTATCCCCATAGACCACATTTGTTGTTGCCCAGAGATGATGTAATTCCCCCCTCCCATTGACATTTGAAAGGAACAATTATGATGTATGAATAGCTCAAAGAATGTGCTTTCGAATGGTGTGAAATGTCAATAGGGTGTTAGTACTTAAATCTGAAGTTATTGGGGTTTAAGCATCAACAGGTCATCTTTGTTGATTGTTATGATTTTGTTTACTGTTAGGCTTAGATTGTCTAGGACATTCTTTTGAAGGCTTTTTAGGGAGACTTCCCAAGGAGAAAAATGTTGGAAATTACCAATAAAGATTTTAATAGAAATAACAATTTGTACATCGAGTGCAGTGATGTCTTATCATCTGAAGAAAGGGTTTTTAGGAGGGGGAAGTGGAGAGTTGTGATGCAGAAGCGGAAAACCCATGCTGTTTCGTGAAGCATAGATTTAGGCCCGTGAAGCATAGATTTAGGCCTGTTCTTGGAGGCCCCTGGTAAATCCTATTTGTTGACTGGAAACATTTCACTTTCCCTGTAAACTGAGGTAAGAATGCTTTTGTTAAGATAAGTTATGAGTGTCTTAATTCTTTGTGGTGCTTTTGAAACAATGCTTCACCAACAACTGAGAATCAGAACCTAATGTAAGGGGGACCCAAGCTAACTTTCACAGATGATGGCCCAACTTCCGACTTCTTTCCTGTTTTCGGAATGAGTACTTGCCAAACAGAAATAGTATATTTTGATGTCGTAACTGTTTTTGTCTTCAATTTCTCAGATGTTTTGAATATTTTAAAAGAATAATTTCAAATTTGCTTTGATTATCTTCTAAGCCCAGCAACCAAGGACAAAATCTAATCTCGTTGTCTTTCAAGCATCCCTCAAAACAGGATTCTCTTTGTAATCCACTGTATTTGGTCTAATTTTAATGCCTGTTCTTTTTACAACAGGAGCTTTGTAGAACATTTTGTCATATCTTTTACTGATATTTTATAATATGCGATGAAAATTGGGTCGATCTATCAAAAGGTTCCCGTGAAAATCGCTTGGGGAGAAGGTGATGATCCATCATGAAATTCCAGGGATAAAGAGCTCTCTTTCAAAATATCTCCTGGGGGTGAATGAGTTAAGTAGCCTCGTTTTGGAACTTTGTCAAAATATCTTCCTATTGTTGATATGAAATTTCCAGCCCAGATCCGGCTTTGGCACCCAAACTTTAGTCTGGTTACATGTTTTTAAACTGCTGGCAATTGTGATGTTGATTTTATGACAATGTAAAGTTCAAAGATTTATAAGGGATTTGACCGTGAAAAGTTGTTTGGGGTGAAGCTTTACACCTCAAGTCATTGTAATGTTTTAAATGCTTTAAATCCGAATTTGGCATCTAAAATTTCATATGAAAGAACTTAGAATAATTTCCAAAATGGGGCCGTTCATTAAAGTGGTGTATTGGTCATTCCTTCTCATGGAAAAGGGGGCTTTTCTACCAAAAGCCCCTTCTAATGACCAGCAAGTGAACATGAAGAGCAAGAGGCTCATCATCCTTCTAAGAGGATAGCAGGTGTTGAGCCATACAGAAGTCATTGCTGTAATGCCTTTGTAAGGCAAAAATGTTACAAACATTTGTTTGTGATTTAGGCAAGTTTTGAAGGTTCCTTGGAGAGGTTTTCTTGAGAAAATGTTTTGATTGGAGTGGGCAGTTTCAGTCAGGTAAATTTCAAAGAGAATTTAAACGTCACCAATAAGTTGTATACATTCAGTTACTTATTTGCCAAAATCATATTTCCAGGGAGCGTGGTGCTTCCAATGGAGATTCTCTTTGTTGGCTGACCTAGCACTTATATGTATATTGTACACTTAGGGTACAAAAGTATGGAAACGATGATCTAAAACATGGCGGCAAAGATGTCCTATGGCCTATGAGCCTTGTAACAAAAGGAAGATTTTCTCTCCAACCCAGACCTCAATTCAAACTCTTGTGGCCGGAAAATATTTGTCATTTCATCCTCTGTTTATCAAACTAACAAGAACAAGTTTCTGAAAAACGTTTTATGAATTTCGAGACGAAAACGTCACACTAGTGTTGTTGTTTTGAGCTGCAAGAAATGGAGGAGATATGAAATTGAAAATTTGTCAAAACATCAATTTGCTTCAATGAAGAGTTGATTGAATGGCTTCATTTTATGCTGGTTATACCGGACATTTTGATCTTGAATAAAACTTTTGGGAAAAATTGAGAGAGTAGCAGGATTTCTGCTTTTAACTCAAAGCATGCTGGTAACAGGTAAATTTGTAACGTCGATTTCTCTTGCGACCGTTGCAATTATTGCCTTGTAATGGCTTCACATCAAACCTCCGATGGCTCAGTCAACACAAATAAACCAGAATAAAACAATATAACATTTTGTTTTCAAATTTCAGCTTTTTGAGGTACTTTCATAAAGATTATCTTGCTCAAAAATAAAAGCATCGCCTGAAAGAAAATAATGCCACTTACCTGCTCACAGCTTTGCGTAAGTTCACAGCCAAAATTCTGAAAATTTCTCGATTATTCACAAATGTTTTATTCAAAATCGAAATGTGCAATAGAACCAGCATAAAATGAAACCATCCAATCAACTCTTCATCAAAGCAAACTTATGCTTTGCCAACTTTTCATTTTCATATCTCCTCTATTTCTTGCAGCTCAAAACAACGACACTACTTTGAAGTTTTTGTCTCAAAATTCAAAATGGACTCTTGAATTTTTTAGAGAAACAAATGAAACACCTATGTTGTAAAGTTGCAGAGTTGGTAAAGTTTTAGAAGTAACTTTATGGTGGATTTACCCCATCCACCAAGGTCTGTGCAGAACACAATGGGCATGTGTGGGCAACAATATAGATTATGGAGATAATGTTTACTTGACCCAGGCCCTTTGAGATATACATAAGAATCCAAAAGTTTCAGACAGCAAAATTTTCAGAAGAAAATGTTCCAAAATTATCCTGTTCCAAAATTATGACTAAATTGATAGCTCAACATACATTTGACTGTTGCTGTCAGTGCTGATCTTTGGTAAAATCAGCTTTATGCAAGGATAAACCATTGAAAGTGAAGCATTGGACCTAAATTGTAAGAAAGAGTGTCTGCAACTTTCATGTCTGAAAATTTTGTTCAAAATGTCCAAAGCATTTTAATGTTGGATGTGTGGTATATGATAAATATTTTCAGCCATTCTTCCTTTGTTTACCTTGATCGATGTATGTAGAAATCTCTTCAATCAACAATGTTTTTTCGTTTTTAGCTGTAAAAATAATGAAAAGCAAAAAGAAGGACTCTGTCAAATTCAAAGTACGATGCAGTAAATATCTATACACACTTGTTGTACAAGATAAGGAAAAGGCAGAGAAGCTCAAGCAATCACTCCCACCAGGTCAGTTTGTTATCTTTCTAAGCGTGGCCATCAAATCCTTAATTTTTGAATAATTAGCAGGGTTTGATTCTGTTTATGAATCATTTTCAATGTTTCAGTGTGTCTAGTAATGGGGGTATATTGAATGAAGTGTCCTGTTACACACCAGTTTTTTTGGAAATATGCTTCAAAATTTCCAAGATTGGAGATTTGATTTGAGGTTTTTGAAAAATTGGCATGTATTTTGTACATTTGAAAATACATTGAATTTATGCAAAATTGAGAAAATTCATTCTCTTTTAGAACATAACTGATGTATCTATCAGACTTTCATCCTGCAGTGCCACATAATGTTATTTCTAAGGTCCTAACCTTATTGGTGCTAGGAAACTTGAAGTTTTATTCTAAATCTCATGGGCTTTTGGCAATAGTAAAGTTCTTCAGTTGATAGCTTTTGACTTGTGCCCTGTTATTGCAGACACGTCCCAATTTCGATCTAATTCTTGTTTTCCTTCATCATTTCATAGGAATTTCTTTTGAAATATGACCACTTCTATCAAACACTGGTGTCTTGAACAATTCAACAGAATTTTATCCTTGTTTGAATAAAAGCTCTAATTTTCTTTCCAATTAAGGCTTTTGATAAAGTGCTTTGATATGATCTAGAACAGAAACTTTTGAAAAACTTACCATATTTTTGAGATATTGTATGGGGTGGCCCAAAAAATGTACCCTGTTTGTGTGGCTGCTGTGGAGGAGCTGAAGATTCAATCATCTTGATTTTCAAACAATTGCGTAGGTTTAGGCTTCAACTTAGAGTTTGAGACTTTGTGTTGAGTTAGTCTGACAAGTCGTTGCTGATTTATGGCAGGGAAAAGGCAAAATAAGTGGTCGCTTCGAAAACAGCGCTTCCATTGTTCTCCGGCAATGTTAGACTAAAGTAAGTTTTCAAAGAAAGTGTTCTAGCATTGTGTCAAAATTTTTGCTAAATCTCTTAAAGGGTTTGCAGTGTTTTCAGTTTATAAGAGAGCACGTTTTAGTTTTGAGAAATGTCATGAAAATTTTTATGATTCCAAACCCCTTTCTTTGAAACATACTTTGTTTCGACATTGCTGGAGAACAATAGAGGTGCTGTTTTTGAAGCAACCATTAATTTGCCTTTTCTTTGCCATAGATCAACAACCACGTGTCAGATTGACTCAAAAAGGTCTCAAATTCTAACCTGAAGCTTGACCTATGTAACTGTGCTAAAACTGAGATAATTGAATTTACAGTTTCTCCACAGTAGCCACACAAACGGGGGACAATTTTTTGGGACACCTGGTAGACAAAGCAATGGAAAGGAACTTGTGATTTGTGTGCCGTTTTCAATGAATATAGTTAGGGACAGATTTGGAAATGGTCATCATTCTTTAAACGGGTAGAATTCAAAATTTCCAAACCAAAATTGTTTTCGATTTTCCGGTTTTCTCTTCGTCTAACACAAAAATACACCTACAGGAGAAGACTTTGTGGCTATTTTTTATGCAAATGTGCTTTTTATTTAATGTTATATTTGCTGTCTTCTTTATTTGATTATTTCATTCGATCTTTCCTAGGCCTCCAAGTAAAAGAAATCAAGTCATAAAATCTTATTTCTTTATAATTGTATTTCCCACATACTTGTGTGTTTTACAACCATATCTCTTGCTCTTCAAATTACGTATGCACTGGTACATCTAGGTCAGAAATTTGTGTCCTTGCTTGGCTGCATATAGAGGCTGATTTCCATTCAGTTGAATTTTCCGAGCGGACTAGAAATCTATTGTTGGCGAGGGTAAAAATGTCGCTCTGAATTTGAATAGAAAGTTATGGCTGAGTGATCTTTTATTGTGCAACGTACCGTCCGCTCGGAAAATTTAACCCAGTTGAAATCAGCCTCAAGGTGACTCTGCTTCCGTTCTGATGAGAACGGAAAGCCAGTTTTCAGAAATCCTCTCCTCGAGAAACTTATTAATTGCATATTAATTACACATTCTGTGTAAAGTATGGCATTTCTCATATCCCTAGCAGTCAAAAGACATATTACACAAAACTAGTTGTTTTCACGGCCTTGGAGAAGGACCGAACGGTTCCATAGCAATTGATAAGTTTCTTGCGGGGAAGATTTCAGAAAACTGGTTTTCCGTGCTGGTCAGAGCGGAAAGTAGAGACACCCTAACAAATAAGTCGGATGCAAATACGAAAGAGCAAGTAAAAAGAAAATGCAAAATTCCACCATACCATTGTTTTGCAACGAAAATTTGAAACGTTTGGCTTGGCCAGGGACTCAATGTCTTGAAATGAATAATCGCGGAAAGTTCCAAGTCAGGCATAAAGACCAATGCATCCTCAGTCTCGATTCGATGAACCAAAACAAAGCTAAGACCCCTTACCCAGGGTCTGATTACAAGGATGAGTTGACCCACTTGCTACTCGGATCTGGCTCGGCTGTGGCTCACCAGTAATTTCGATTACATGGAAAAGTTGACCTTCCTGCAGTTCGGCGCTCGCCCAGAGCCAACCCGGCTAAAACTAAGACGAGGCTTTGTTTGATTAGCGAGGCGCACAGCGAGTCAACCCGATTTTGACTCGGTTGCTGCGATTACAAGGGAAAGCCAACTCGGTGTTGACTCGGGTGCTGCGACCACGTGTGAAAGGCCAGCTCGCCTGGCCGGATTGACCCATTTTTTAAAAAAGCGATAGCTCGCTTCGTGTAATTGCAGAATACTTTTACGAACGATTTGACTGAACCATCGGCCGTAAACGAGCTAGTCTGGTCAACTCATCCATGTAACAGACAAAAATTGGCTAAGATTTGTTTACACCCACTTCATGTCATGTGATCAACCTCCTGATAAAATGTGTTTTGATTTCTCTATCATATCTCGTGCTATGCAAAGTTGTGCAATGAGTGCAAAAAGTAGCGTAATACTGAAACTTCCCAAGAGTATGGTCACATGACTTGAAATGGGTAACACGAACCTTCAGCATCGGCGATGCTATAAGACAATAGTTGGCGATGAATTACGATTTAATGAAAACCAGGCTTTAGCAGCCGATTATTAGGTCTATCAGACCCCCAGTTTCTTCACATCTTGGAAATAAACAATTCATCTTCAACTATTTGAAAACGAAATGGACATTCTTTTCAGCTTCACGCGTTGGGATTTATCAGTCTTGGTCTCATTTTTTTTTACAAAAAGACTCCGAAAAAATCTATTCCTTTGTGGGTTAAATACTATCCATTTCTAGGAAAAGTTGATCCTTTGGAGATTAGAAACTTCCCAAACTTGCATCTCAAAGGTATTGTGGCAATCATGCGACTAAGCCATTGGTATACAAACCATTCAAACGAGCTTTTTCAATTGTAAAAGAATACCACTGCAGCGGTGCGCAAATTTTTGTCCGAAGAGTAGATACCAGTGGACAAGTGAAACCGTCTTGTCAACGTGGGGATGTAGAGCCTACGGTAAAGAATCTTTTCGCACCGGTTATTAGGTGTTTTCAGAGCTTTGCATCCCTCTGCATGCTTGTTCATGAAAAAGAGCAAACCTTAGAATAGCACTTGAGGAAACCACAGACTTTATTAGACTTATAACTGGAAGAGACCTTCACCAAGACAAGTTAGAGCTTGGAGAGGATACCTTGGAAACTCGAAGAATCAACAGACATTTTTCAACATAAACCCGCAGAAGCAGCCAAGTTCCAACTGTACCTAGAAATCAAAGGTTGGTTGCCACAATGGTTTCTACTAAATGGTTGTTACTTTCTTTTTCTACCGATAGTAGGCTAGGCTAAAAAGCGCAAACTTGCAGCTCAAGGTAGTGCTTTGCAAGCAACTCTGTAACGAAACAGGGCTTACGACTAGGTAACGTAAGACAGTCGTAAAATGCACGAGGATTATTAATTCAACGATGCGACAGCAAGTTTCGAGTTTGCGGGGGCATTTGGGTGTCACGGCTTGCGGATCCAGCTGAAGTCTTTTTGATACAAAATGTGCTGGTTCACTGGTTTTGGAATCTTTCACGGGTTGCAGGTTTGGTCTTATTTCATGCAAGGGTTTCGGAAATTTTGTTCAAACCCGTTGTTCATCAAGAATTTGGAAGTCATGTGATCTGTGTAGTTGATCAAGATGACTTTTGATGATTTGACGAAGATTAATCCGCAAGAGATGTCCTGAAAGCAGTATGTGAAAGGCCATGATGGCCTTTCTATCGAAACATCATTCTTGCGGACTTTATTTATTGCTTCATAAGGTGAGCTTTAGACTTATAACGACGAGTCTCTTGTTTCCCCGTGAGTTGATGATGGCGCTTCAGTCAACAGAGACTCATAATATTACTCTGAAAAACCTGACTCTATTTAGTCCCAAACTTCGCGATTCATACAGTACCAATCAGATTGCGAGATTTGTGAATTACTATTGTTATAGTGTAAATGTGGGAGAATTTTCGATTCGATTGAAGAAATGAAAACACTCCCACGGGATTGAGAGTCGAAGCCGTGATTCTATCACAATTCCGTTGATGATTGAAGAAAGTAGGGCCAAGTTTTTCACTGTTTCATTATGAGTCCCTCTTGAGCAAGGTTTGCCACAAGGATACAAGGGACTCATCGTCATTAGTTAAGCTGAACTTTACGTGCTCTATTTACACCCAAAATTTACAGGCGTTGTAATGCTTTTTGCTCAGCTTCTGACTAAAAATTAGTTTCTGCATAAAAGAAATCAAAAATGTAATCTGTTGTATCCGACAACTTAGACATCTGCGGCTTTATAAGAACATGGGTCACAGGAAACGAAGCCCTCGGGGGTCTACTTTGGAGAATAACAACGGGGATGTACCTGCCAGAACAAAATTTTATGAATGAAATGCTGAAAATATAGTACCTGTCCCGGAATAGCTTCCGGGAACTGATGGCTATTGTGAAAATGATTTTACTAATAATGTGTTTTCCCAATTGCTTTATGTAAAGTACCTCTTCTTCAAATTATTTGGTTATATTCACATCTTTATAATTTTGCAAAACATTAACATAACATCTCTATCAAATGGACAAGATTGTTGACTTGTAACTTGTAAGGTGTGATAGGGGTGTATCCCATATCCAAACAGGTGGGGGTATAAAATCCACGCTGCTAAAATTGTATTGAATCAACTTGTAGATCGTAACTTTTGACGCTGCAAGAGCTCTTTTGTAAGATGTTTGAATTTTTCACAAAAATCTGACCTGTCCCGGAATAAAGACCAGAAAGTATGACCCTGTCCTGGAATAAAGACGAAAAAGGTATAACCCCGTCCCGGAATTTTCAGGTGAAAATGATACCCTATTGGCAGGCACATCCCCGGGCGGTCATTGTATTAAGTAGACCCCCCGGGAAACGAAGTAATAGTTAAAAATTTAAACGAAAACATACCTTTGTCTTTATCGTGGCTTCTTTTGCCTATCTTGGCCTTACTTTGCTTCGCTGCCACAGCTCAATTCATTGATTTAAGTTTGTACTGGCCTAATTCAGTTTCTCTGCAAAAGCAAAGCTGCCCTCGTTTGCGCAAACTGCGATATTTACTGGCCGTAAACAGCGATATTTTCAAATTGCTTATGCGGAGTATTTTTTGATGCAGTCTATCATAATTCTGACGTTTGGAAGAAAATTGTGCTCCAAATGATAGTCTTTCCTGATTCTGGCCGATTTTAAGGCCCCGTCTACACGTATACGTTTACGTTTTGTAAACGCATAGAGTGTTTTCCGTCCACACTGATCCACTAATGGTTTATGGAGCGTTTCAGCCTGTCCACACGTAAACGCCAAAACAATCGAAAATGAATGATGAGCATGAAATCTATGACGTCATCGTTTACAAAAGTATGCGTTTATGACCGTCCACACGAAAACGAAGTAACAGTGTTTTCAAAAAAAACTGCAAATGACTGGTGAATATGAAGTCTGTGACGTCACCGTTTACGAAAGTATGCGTTTACGACCGTCCACACGGAGACGTGAAAACAGCGTTTTCAAAAGTATCCACTTTGGAAAGCGTTTTCGAATGTATGCGTTTAGGATAACTTAAAACGCCGTTTACGTGTGGACGCAAGGTGTAAACGAATAAGAATGTATGCGTTTACAGACGTAAACGTATACGTGTGGACGGGGCCTAAGACGTATGAAATAATGATGGTTACTTTTATTCTTCTATTTCTAAAAAGTGCACGCCTGGAGCCAGCAGCACACCATAACTGGTTGCTTCATGCTTAACGAAATACTAGTCAAGAGCTAGGTAGGGTTTTTTAGCTCCCCCCAAAAAAAACCAAGATAAGATGTGTAGGACAATCCAACCATCATAGTCTTACATGTTTACAAATATGGCAAAAAACGAGTTTACAAATCTGCCATCCCTATTTAACATATTCGTTCCTGCGGAGTAAACCAAGCGGTATGTGACCATGGCCCCACAGACACGCAATAGAAACTCAACAGTATTAAGTATAGCTGCATAAATAACTTTACATCGGGCATACATCCTATTTCTTGTATCGTTCTGATAAACTTCAGGCTTTTGTTGTTCCCAATGCTTGCACACTGCGATTGAGCTAGAATAGAAAATATAGTTTAAGGATGAATGTAAGGAAGTCAACAATAGGTATTATCATATAAATAATATGATAATGTCTCCTTCAATTCCTTCCCTGATCACCCCCGGGCGGCCCAGGGGTCCAAAAAAATTTCATACAGAAATGCCTAGGGGCCGGTGAAATTTTCTGGAGAATGCGAGGGGGCCGAGCACTGAGCAATGGAAAATTCCCAATAACTTTATAAGCAACTTCCTCGCACTTAGTATTGTCAAATGACAGTCTCGGGGGTGGAAAAAAATTTTTTATGTGCAAATGCTCTTGGGTGTCCCGGGAGGAGGGATGGTCAAGGCAGGAATTGAACGGGACATGAGATCTGAGTAAATGTAATGTATACTTTCAGAAAATACAACCTTTCGTCTTCCTAATGACACGCAGTTTGGAAACATGAACAGAATGATTCATTATTTTACTGATACACTAGTATGTATGGCCAATTTCAAATGCAGCATGTAGTCGGAGCAATATCACTTCCTATGTTATTGCAAAAAACAGAAAATAGAGCTTTTCAAAGCATTTCAGGCCTAAAAGAAGTTAATGTGATGCCCAAAGGTAGGAACACTGCACATTTATTCACATGAGATGCATTTATGAAAATGACAAAATAAGCTCTTACAAAGATGGCTTTCGTCTTTGTAAATGTCCTATCCCTTCCTTCTCCTATGACAAGCAATACTTAGGAAAGCTTCAATTAAGCGATGAAAATTTCAATTAATGCACCCTACCCAGCCTGCGCGCAGGGTCTGAAAGAGGCTGAAAATAAATCAGTAAAGTTTACGCAGGCCAGCCCAACTTAGACTTATGACCTGGAGTATCTTGTCTCCATGTGCCCCTTTGCCTTGATGATGGCCCTTCGTTCAACGTAAATGTGCTACAATTTTCGATTCGATTGAACAGATTACATTCCCACGGGATTTCAGATTCGAAGCCACGATTCCATCGTAATTCTACTGATGATTGCAGAAAACTGGGTCAGTTTTTCACTGTTTCATTATGAGTGCCTGTTAAGCAAGGTTTACCGCAGGGATACAAAGGACTCATCGTCACAAGTCTAAGTCCAGCTTGGATATCACTGGAAAGAATATAGATTGTGCTTCCAGACGTTATGCATCAAATTGACTCAAATATCATTTTCTGTTGAATTTCGAATAAAATTGTGTTGAATTTTTCTGAAATATCCTGTCCATTGTGTACTACAAACGATTATGAAAAAAAGAAGCTTACGTCTTCGATTTTTCCTATATGTCTGATGAAAAAATCGCCATATCGTCGTGCAACTTTCGTGTCGGCTATGTGAATCATATCCTAAGGATGAAACAGTGATCTCATAGTTATATATAAAAGCAGAGAAATATCAGTAGGCAAGCCTAACAATATAATGAACTGTCGAAAGTGTATCGGTTTCCGAACTGTGAAACATTAAAAAGCAAACTGAGGAAGGCAACTATAGTGACCATTCCCACCCTGGTGCACTTCGATCAAATCTGCCCAGGCAATGAGCGGATTAGCAGCCATCATGGATTTGCACTTTGCTTGGCAACACTAATTGTGCGACCTCGATTCCAAATATCAAAGCAATAACGCAATTTTTATTGCTAAGTGACAAGATTACATTGTTGATATTCGAATGATTAAGAAGTTGTCGCAAAAAATTAAGTTTGCAATCCACCTTTTCAAGATAAGAGGTGCGAAAACGGAAGTCTTTTATTGTTTGAGATGTTGCATTTATGAGGCAAAAATCTTTTTCTACGTACAAAGTTTAGTAAGGAAGCGAATCTTTACTTTCATATCTATTTTCGTTTGGAAATTACGGCGATTTTAGGAATTCAAAGTTATAAGGGCTTTGACCGTGAAATTAGATATTTGGACAACTTTTGTCCAAACATCTGATTTCACGGTCAAAGCCCTTATGAGTTTTAATTCTTTATATCACTGTAATTCCCAAATGAAGACTGACATGAATGTGAAAATTGGTTCATATACTAACCTTTGCTTGCAGAACAAGATTTTAGCCTCAAAATTGCAACATCTCAAACAACAAAAGACTTCCGTTTTCGCACCTCTTATCTTGAAAAGGTGGATTGTTTTCAGACAGCGAAATCAAACTAAAGAACGGCCTCCTGTATTCCAGAGTAGAGGTAGAGCAACAAACTCACTCTGGGGTCGAGATTGCTTTTATTCTATCACGTGTTTTCAACATTGATTCTCAAACTTACCAGAATAATTAGGCTTGAATTAGACTTGGGCAGAACTTTAGGACTTAACTCCGGTTTCCAAGATTATCATTCTCTTTAGATGTCTATCTTGGCACACCCAACACAGCTATTTACTTAATTAAACGATTAAGCTTTCTCTTTTAGTTGGAATGCTAATAAAATATAGCGAAAGTTATTTTAAGCATTAACAAACTCTAGTACGGCATGATGCTCTCCATGAAAGCTAGGCATCGAAAAAGAAGGCAATGTAAAGTGCACGTTGCTGACCTTTCATCCACAATTGCATAGGTCAGGCTAGAATCATTACTGAGCCCTTGTTTTCGCTCCATTTACCCCAACCATACCCCCCACAATACTCATTCCGCTTCAACGAAGTTTTACCGGAATGACAATAACAGTTAGTAACAATTCAATTCAATGGAGCAAAACTTAGGCGAAAATCATCAGTCTAAGGTCAGGCTTCCATTTAGAATTTGACACTTTTACCCTATTCACACTTGCAACTTAAAGCAACTTAAAGCAACTTAAATTAACCTAGGTTACCGAATGCTGCAATCTAATTGGTCAGTTCAACAAGCAGAACGTATTCGATTGGTCAAAGTTTAACCTGGTTTAGATAAAGCTGGTTTAACTGTGCCAATGTGAATAGCATTTCTATTGTTCTCCAGCAGTGCCAAAATCAAGAGATGTGTGGATGAGAGAGTTCTATCTTCGCCAAATCTAAACTGAGATCTCATCTCTACAAGAAACTGAAAATTACTAATCTTCATTCCAAGGCTCCTTCGCAGCAACTGCTCAAACGCCTATACTTTTTTGGAACACCGGTACGTGATAGGAAACTAAGGCTGCATTCACATTGCACAATCTCTTAAAAGCGTGTAAACGCTCGTGCAGAAATCCTCCATATTTATCCCTTACAGTGTTCAGATTGCAAAATATTTTTGTAATCTGAACACTGTAAGGGATTAGTATGGAGGATTTCTGCACGAGCGTTTACGCGCTTACAAAAGATTGTGCAATGTGACTGCAGCCTAAGGCCTATTTCATTATAAGAGATGCAACTACAATATTGATAATTATTCATACGATATGACCGATTTTCAAACAAGTTTTACAATTGAACCCAATCTTCCCTACTGTACTGCAAAATACAAGTGCTGTACAAGAAGAATATCTAAATAATACAATATCTAAATAATACCTGATTTAAGTAGAAGTCAACTTCCGACGAAGATTGAAATTCACCCTCGAGAGCGTCTGTGCCTTTTGTCCAAACCATGTTCCTCTGCTTGTGCTAAGGTAATGTGCAAGATAGAAAAATAAGTAGAGATACAGTTCCAAAATCAACCATGCAACAAAGGATTTTGCAACACCAACATAACGAAACCTCTTTTTAAACAGGCTGGTTTACATGGTCGTAAACAATTTTTAAATCTCGATACTGTGTATCGTTTCATTGTTTTGCACGTAATTTGATGGATGGGGTGAAAGCTCTTAATCAACTGAAATCTCTGTAATCTTACAATGTGTGGATTTTTGTTTGTTTCTTTACGAAGTTCATGAATCTGCGCTCAAAATGACCTTTTCACTTTGGAAATAATAGTGGAATATCTGTGTAATATTATCTTCTTAAAGCTGCAAAATCACTTTTTACAGCTACGCGACCCAAGCCAAGTCCTTTTACAATTAGATGAAGGTTTTTGGGTAGAATCTTTGTGAGACCCATCTCCAAAGAACTTTAGGGTTAATAATGACGTCATGGCTAAAGATTTTCAAAGAAACATCCAAGTTCTAAAGGAGACGACCATTGCTATCTGTACAGTCGTGGCCAAAAGTTTAAGACCACGTTTTTGTCAACAACTTTTCTTGGAGTAACGAAATGGAACCCTAGTGCTGTGCCTTTGTTACTCTCTTGGAGTTAGTCTAAAACAACTTTGTACGTAGATTCCGAATTCTGATGTTGTTTTTTTAATTTCTGCGCCATTTTGCTATGACGTCATGATGAAATCCATAGAAATTCTCCTAAATTCCAATGGTTCTGCCGGAAAAGGGTGTGACCCGAAAATTGTGTTACTCAGCTGGATTTTACATCAATCTATGCACAATTCATTTCTATGATTAGTTTTCAAAATATCGAAACCTTGTGAAAAATATTGCTTCAGGGAAAATGGTAGCAGAGAGCCATCAGTCCAAAGCTTTGGCCAAAAGTTTAAGACCAGCATTTTATTTCTATTGATTTTCAATATTTCCTTTACTTTTGGAATTATCGAATATCAAAGAATCTTACATCACAATCATAAAAGTTTTTTCACCCGTTGCCAACCATGGTCTTAAAATTTTGGTCAAAGCTTTAGGCTGAAGGCTATCTACTACCATTTTCTCTGAAGCAATATTTTTCACAAGGTTTCGATATTTTGAAAACTAATCATAGAAATGAATTGTGCATAGATTGATGTAAAATCCAGGTGAGTTACACAATTTTCGGGTCACACCCCTTTCCGGCAGAGCCACTGGAATTTACGAGAATTTCTATGGATTTCATTGTGACGTCATAGCAAAATGGTGCAGAAATTTAAAAAACAGCATCGAAATTTGGAATCTACAAATAAAGTTGTCCTAAACTAACTCCAAGAGATTAAATCATGCAAAGCGCTAGGGTTCCATTTCGTTACCCCAAGAACAGTTGTTGACAAAAATGTGGTCTTAAACTTTTGGCCACGACTGTACTATAAAATACGACAAAGAATGTTATAATACCTTGTAACATAGTAGCTTTGTACGGAGAGTCTCTTCATCCTAGAAAGGGGAGATACGATGATTATATGAGGTGTCTCAAAGACGTTATCGAAATCAAACATTTTGATTAAACCAATTCCATTACATTACAAATATTTTACTCATTTCTACACATAAAGAAATAAATCTGCAATCAATACAATAAATGACTGCACTAAAGACAAAGCAACAGGAAACTTTTACCATGCGCCCTAAAATTTTCCTAGCCTTATCTCTGGTGCAGTCGACAGTTGCAATCTAAAAAAACTTCCTTCTAAGTTAAGGCGAAGGCACTTTTCGCCTCTTAGACCAAGGAACATAATCTAGAATTTTTCAGGATTTGCTATCATTCCATTTTTTGAGAACCAGTCTAATAGAAGACTGGTCATTTTCTAATTTGATCACAATGTCTTGTATAGTATTACCACATGCAAATATGGTATTATCATCAGCAAAATTGCATATCTCAGATTCTAGGCGCATGAGAAATGAATCATTTATAAAGATGTTGAAAAATAATGGACTTAGAACAGAACCTTGTGGGACACCAATCTTAATTTTTTGTCGTGAACTTTTACATAAACCAATCGTTACCATCTGGTATCGGCTTTTTAGGTAACTACATACGAGCTGAAGGCTGCCTTTGGTAAATCTAAATGCCTCTAATTTCGCTATTAGAAGGTAATGGGGCAGACAATCATAGGTTTTTCTAAGCATCTTCTCCATAATTCCAATACCCTAATCAGTGTATTTTGTGTACTATAACACTCCATACTATACATTAACACTCCTAACACTCTCGGAAACCAAATTCGCTGAGAGTTTGTCTTGGAAGAACGGTGTTATTTGGTGCTTGAGGACTCTTTCGTAGATTTTCGAGACAGATGGTGGTATACTGATTGGCCTAAGATTTGGTTTCGCAGTAGCATCTTTGCTTTTAAATTTAGGGGCAACCTGCAGTTCTACATTGCTGAGTTAATGCAATCAGTGGCAAACAGCGTCTCTTGTTGCCTGTAATACACTTGTTGGAATTTTCCCACTGTTCGATTTATTCTCATCTAATGCTTCGATCTGTCGCATGACCTCGTTTGGGTTTAAAAGAGAGAATCTAAATTTTTCAGTACCTTGATTTATAGCCTTGATTTGTTTGATACTTGGGTGGTGTTCGTATTTTTTTACTGCTCTCACTACCATTTCATCTGCGGTCATATTTTTATATACTTCTTTACGAGATGGATCAATACCCATCCTATCTGTTATGTTGATGGAATTCTCGCTAAAACATTCTGCAACTTCCTCGTCATTTGATAGGATCTTACCATTTTCAATCAGTGTTGTTCTTTCACTCATTGGGTTCGTCTTTGAAAAAAGTGGTTTCACCGTTTTCCAAAACTGTCTATCATTTTCTATCGATTTTGCTTGGATGGACTTCAAAACATGCACGTTCTGCATTGCTTTTTACTTACACAGCAAGGTTCCTCTGTTCTCGGTATCTTGTTATATCCTCTGCTCGATTAGTTTCGTTGGCAATATCTTTTAGCCTAGTTTTTTTCATCATAGCTTTTCGTAGCTCTTTGTTTACATGCAGCTTATGATTGGCCCTGAAAATCTTTAATCTTTCGTGGGCATTTGCCTCAAGAGTTTTCATAAGTACATTTTGAAATTGTGCGTACAATGACAATTAAAATTAATCAAATCTCTCAACGTATAGAGACTGAAGGTCAATGGAACGAAGATAGATTCTGATTTCAGGTGATTTGTATTGAATTAATTCGAATACAGTAGTCTCCTCATATAAGAAACCCCCTTGTATAAGAAACAGGTCTCATTTTCTTCACAAGAGGCTCCTTTTATAAGAAAGAATCCTAGGTCTAAAATTAAGATGTTTCTTATTTTTAGGTTTGTCATAATAATTCCTAAATGCTAAAAAATATTCCCATTAATGACTGTAATTGGAGGTAGTGATCTCAAAACAGGATGAGCATTGACAAAATTAAAGATCTCCACAACAAAAAGTAAGCAGGCTAATTGCAGAACAAATATTCCGTTTTCAAGAAGTCAACCTGTACTGTACCGAAAGAATGATAAAATATTTCTCTATTCTATATTCTATAATAGGATTTCTTTGAAGAGAAATTTAAAAAACAACGTACAAGCACTGACAATGTTGAATTGGTTAGCATGAATATAATTACTCAGGAATTTGTTTGATACTTTAAACTTCTGCTTGTTTGTATTGGAATAACTTCACAAACATTTTAACATATCCAGAGCATATCTCTTTAGTTGAATCTCATTACAATAAGTTTAGCATTTTATAACCCCTAAGTTATTTCCTTTGCTTTGCAATGGAGTATTAATCTTAAATGCATAAAGCAGTTTATTGATATTAGAACATTGTACTGTACAGTATGTATTGTACAATACTACCGGTAGTGTTCAATATACATGCATGCACGGTGCTGTCCAGGGAGCGCGCCGTCACATACCTTGATTTGGTTTGATTTGATGGTACCTATGTATGAGAAACTTGGACCCTGATTATGCAAATGTCTCTTTTAATAAGAAACTTTCTGGGGCCTCAAGTTAAAAAGTGGTTTCTTATATGCGGGAACCTACTGCATCAGACAGAGTAGAAATTGCGAACGCATGCGCAAAATACGTAACTTTGAGACGCCTTAGCTCCCTGCAACAGATGCCAACATTAGGCAACACTTGATACTGTCTTCCTAGAACCTTAAACTGTTGATTTATCATTTCAAAAAGCTCATCTGTCCAAACACTTCCTAATCTTAGATTGCTCGATGACGTCATTTTACGCAGTTTCTCCTCTGTCACTGTATCATTATTTTCTAAAGACTTGCATTTGAAGTTGTATTGTTGTGAAATTGGGTTGTATTTTTCTGCTACGCAGTAAAACTGACATTTACGCATTATTTTCTAAAGACTTGCATTTGAAGTTGTATTGTTGTGAAATTGGGTTGTATATTTCTGCTACGCAGTAAAACTGACATTTACGCATTATCTTCTAAAGACTTGCATTTGAAGTTGTATTGTTGTGAAATTGGGTTGTATTTTTCTGCTACGCAGTAAAACTGACATTTACGCATTATCTTCTAAAGACTTGCATTTGAAGTTGTATTGTTGTGAAATTGGGTTGTATTTTTCTTCTACGCAGTAAAACTGACATTTACGCATTATTTTCTAAAGACTTGCATTTGAAGTTCTATTGTTATGAAATTGGGTTGTATTTTTCTTCTACGCAGTAAAACTGACATTTACGCATTATCTTCTGAAGACTTGCATTTGAAGTTGTATTGTTGTGAAATTGGGTTGTATTTTTCTGCTACGCAGTAAAACTGACATTTACGCATTATCTTCTAAAGATTTGCATTTGAAGTTGTATTGTTGTGAAATTGGGTTGTATTTTTCTTCTACGCAGTAAGACTGACATTTACGCATTATCTTCTAAAGACTTGCATTTGAAGTTGTATTGTTGTGAAATTGGGTTGTATTTTTCTGCTACGCAGTAAAACTGACATTTACGCATTATTTTCTAAAGACTTGCATTTGAAGTTGTCTTGTTGTGAAATTGGGTTGTATTTTTCTGCTACGCAGTAAAACTGACATTTACGCATTATTTTCTAAAGACTTGCATTTGAAGTTGTATTGTTGTGAAATTGGGTTGTATCTTTCTGCTACGCAGTAAAACTGACATTTACGCATTATCTTCTAAAGACTTGCATTTGAAGTTGTATTGTTGTGAAATTGGGTTGTATTTTTCTTCTACGCAGTAAAACTGACATTTACGCATTATCTTCTAAAGACTTGCATTTGAAGTTGTATTGTTGTGAAATTGGGTTGTATTTTTCTTCTACGCAGTAAGACTGACATTTACGCATTATCTTCTAAAGACTTGCATTTGAAGTTGTATTGTTGTGAAATTGGGTTGTATTTTTCTGCTACGCAGTAAAACTGACATTTACGCATTATTTTCTAAGGCTTGCATTTGAAGTTGTCTTGTTGTGAAATTGGGTTGTATTTTTCTGCTACGCAGTAAAACTGACATTTACGCATTATTTTCTAAAGACTTGCATTTGAAGTTGTATTGTTGTGAAATTGGGTTGTATCTTTCTGCTACGCAGTAAAACTGACATTTACGCATTATCTTCTAAAGACTTGCATTTGAAGTTGTATTGTTGTGAAATTGGGTTGTATTTTTCTTCTACGCAGTAAAACTGACATTTACGCATTATCTTCTAAAGACTTGCATTTGAAGTTGTATTGTTGTGAAATTGGGTTGTATTTTTCTGCTACGCAGTAAAACTGACATTTACGCATTATCTTCTAAAGATTTGCATTTGAAGTTGTATTGTTGTGAAATTGGGTTGTATTTTTCTTCTACGCAGTAAGACTGACATTAACGCATTATCTTCTAAAGACTTGCATTTGAAGTTGTATTGTTGTGAAATTGGGTTGTATTTTTCTGCTACGCAGTAAAACTGACATTTACGCATTATTTTCTAAAGACTTGCATTTGAAGTTGTATTGTTGTGAAATTGGGTTGTATTTTTCTGCTACGCAGTAAAACTGACATTTACGCATTATCTTCTAAAGACTTGCATTTGAAGTTGTATTGTTGTGAAATTGGGTTGTATCTTTCTGCTACGCAGTAAAACTGACATTTACGCATTATTTTCTAAAGACTTGCATTTGAAGTTGTATTGTTGTGAAATTGGGTTGTATTTTTCTTCTACGCAGTAAAACTGACATTTACGCATTATTTTCTAAAGACTTGCATTTGAAGTTGTATTGTTGTGAAATTGGGTTGTATTTTTCTTCTACGCAGTAAAACTGACATTTACGCATTATTTTCTAAAGACTTGCATTTGAAGTTGTCTTGTTGTGAAATTGGGTTGTATTTTTCTGCTACGCAGTAAAACTGACATTTACGCATTATTTTCTAAAGACTTGCATTTGAAGTTGTATTGTTGTGAAATTGGGTTGTATCTTTCTGCTACGCAGTAAAACTGACATTTACGCATTATTTTCTAAAGACTTGCATTTGAAGTTTTATTGTTGTGAAATTGGGTTGTATTTTTCTGCTACGCAGTAAAACTAACATTTACGCATTATTTTCTAAAGACTTGCATTTGAAGTTGTCTTGTTGTGAAATTGGGTTGTATTTTTCTGCTACGCAGTAAAACTGACATTTACGCATTATTTTCTAAAGACTTGCATTTGAAGTTGTCTTGTTGTGAAATTGGGTTGTATTTTTCTGCTACGCAGTAAAACTGACATTTACGCATTATTTTCTAAAGACTTGCATTTGAAGTTTTATTGTTGTGAAATTGGGTTGTATTTTTCTGCTACGCAGTAAAACTGACATTTACGCATTATCTTCGAAAGACTTGCATTTGAAGTTGTCTTGTTGTGAAATTGGGTTGTATTTTTCTGCTACGCAGTAAAACTGACATTTACGCATTATTTTCTAAAGACTTGCATTTAAAGTTGTCTTGTTGTGAAATTGGGTTGTATTTTTCTGCTACGCAGTAAAACTGACATTTACGCATTATTTTCTAAAGACTTGCATTTGAAGTTTTATTGTTGTGAAATTGGGTTGTATTTTTCTTCTACGCAGTAAAACTGACATTTACGCATTATCTTCTAAAGACTTGCATTTGAAGTTGTATTGTTGCGAAATTGGGTTGTATTTTTCTGCTACGCAGTAAAACTGACATTTACGCATTATTTTCTAAAGACTTGCATTTGAAGTTGTCTTGTTGTGAAATTGGGTTGTATTTTTCTGCTACGCAGTAAAACTGACATTTACGCATTATTTTCTAAAGACTTGCATTTGAAGTTTTATTGTTGTGAAATTGGGTTGTATTTTTCTTCTACGCAGTAAAACTGACATTTACGCATTATCTTCTAAAGACTTGCATTTGAAGTTGTATTGTTGCGAAATTGGGTTGTATTTTTCTGCTACGCAGTAAAACTGACATTTACGCATTATTTTCTAAAGACTTGCATTTGAAGTTTTATTGTTGTGAAATTGGGTTGTATTTTTCTGCTACGCAGTAAAACTGACATTTACGCATTATCTTCTAAAGACTTGCATTTGAAGTTGTATTGTTGTGAAATTGGGTTGTATTTTTCTGCTGACACTATGTAATACTGACATTTACGCAGTAAGCCCATCCTTGCCATGAACTGGCATTGCATTGCAAAGTACTTCAAACTACGTATCATTTAACGGAAATTTGAAAGCATGGTTTGACTTTGGCAAGAACTACGATATTTTGGTCACTTAAGCGGGGCTCAGTCCTTCGAGAAGTTTAAGAGTTCTGTTTGGTAAGATGAATGGGCTTTGCTGAAGACTTTCCTTGGGATGGGTAACATTATAACATTTAGTATCGGTCTATCAAAAGTGCTGGATTTGAGAAACTTGGATGGCCATAAAAATCATTCTTCCAAAGATAGCGATTAAAGGAATGGGGTTTGACAAATAAAGGTAACGTAGGGATTAATTTTGGGATGAAAATTCCACACGTGGATGCGGTCACTCTTTCACATATTTGGCACGAGAGAAATGACCTTGAAAAACTTCGTCGGGAGTAATCTAGCACAGTTTTGTGCAAAAATCTGACAATGTTTCTTGATATACAAAAATAACAAATCTTCAATATTAGGTACTCACAACTTCCAGGAAGGCAGCTAATTTTGAAATTGGCATTGTCGTGTAAAGTTTCAGGAAACTAAAGGAATATGAACAAATATTTAAATATATTTCAAAAATCCATATAAAATTTTGAGTGCAATTTTAACATACTGGCGGTCATAACCCAAACGTCTGACAATTACTGGCGTGACTATAAAGGCGAATCTCCACTTTACTGTAAATGTGGGAAAGGATCATATTTCAATTTAGAAGAAAAAATTTTGAGCGTGCGAAAATGTTTCAGAAACATGACAGGCTTGCCAAAAAGTAAAAAGTGATGTCACTTGTGGCACAAACGTGACAAGCGGGAAACTTTTTCTTGCAAAGAATAATTGCAAAAATAATCGTGCTTTAGAGTTGAATGGGTTCGTATGGAATAACAAAATGACTTTTAACGCAACATCACTCAGCACAAGCCAATTGCACTCACAAACATGAGAAATGTTTTTAAGAGGAATTTTCCACTTTGTAAAAATTTTGCAAAGTGCCGGATGCCTTGAACAGTTGCGTTCGACGGAGAATCGCCGTCAAGCACTTATGCAAGCAGGGGTGGAAAAAATAGCGGACCATGGCACCATTGGTCCCAGAAATTTTTTCAGGTCTCCAGAAAGAATGAAAAGGAGAAAGGAAAGGAAACAAATTTAGAGAAATGAAAAAATGGAAAGTCAATGTTATTTTGTCAAGATCGTAAAGGCTGTTTTAATTGATAGCTGTTATTGAACAGATTTAGATCGTTACCAGGCCTAGGAATTTCATAAAAAAGATGTTGCTCACAAGTCTTGAAGTGGTCAGTTGAAAATTAACAAAATTTGCCCAACAAGTATCATTTACGATTGTGATAAGACTGCTAATCAGTCCTCAGTTCTGTCGTATTTCTTACATATTGTTAACTATCAAGAGTGGGCACTTTTTGAGGTGATTCTCAAAGAAATTTTTTCAATACTTGTTTGGTCCCAGAAATTAAAATATTTTTTTCCATCCCTGTATGCAAGAATAAGTTACGAGAAAAGCATGCAGAAAGTCATCCTTTTGCTCTCTCTGCACTATGTTACTTGGCTAAGGTTACTTGCAGGAAACATTCCACAAAGAATGTAGATCAGGGAGATTGGGGGTTTGACTAAACAGGTGAAGGAAGCGCTCTCGACGACTCAAACATGCTTTCAAGTGAAATGATAATGACTTACCTCCTTATGACTGGAATATCAATTTGCTGCTCAACCTCAGTTTTGAACATCTTCAATTGCAGATTGAAAGGAACCTGAAAAATGAGATATGAAAGAGTGATTTAATGGCCACTCAAAGAGACAGGAACTATCGTGTAGCATACATTCACAAGGTACCGGGTGTCCCATAAAAATCATAAAGTTGGGTCTAATGATATGAATTTAACAATCAATGGCGAATCAATTTCAAAGTGTTCCTCGATTCGATAGTTAACCTGAAAATTAATGGCTCGTTTGTTAGTAGTGGCGCTTTGAGAAGAGAAATTTCAATCTTTGGAAGTTCAAATTTGCATTCACCTCCAAAACCAGAGCTTTAGTCTTTCGCCCTGATAAATTCTTGAAGCAGATCACAATTAAAAACTTCTAGCAGACAGAATAAAATGTGATCTAATATTCTTCAAATTTCATCAAGGATATTGTTGATTTATTTGATATCTTTAAAGGACAAGTCTGGAGTTGATAAAATTATTGTTAAAAAGAAACCTTAACACTGCTGAACACCAGTTGTGAGTTATTTCCAAGTTTTCCAGGCTCGAAATTTCATAACTTGGACGATTAATATTCGTAAAATAGGCTTAATATCGTCACCATTTTGTATTTCGTACGAGTGTGCGAAGGCACGATAAAGAGGCTAGCACTGCTGAACACCAGTCGTGAGTTCTTTCAATGTTTTGATGCCTCCAACTTTCATAAATTAGTTGATGAATCTTCGAAAGTTAGGCCAAATATCGTGGTCATTCTGTATTTTGTAAAGATCTCAGGGCTCTAATTTTTCAAATCTTTAAAAGAGATAGGCGTAAGACTGTGCGGAATTTTTCTATGAATTGAATGACTTGAAAGCAACTTTGGGTAACTTTCTGTAAATCTGTCGTGGCAACTTTTTGATATCTTGATTATTTTCAAAATGGCAGCATTTTTGATGATTTTGTAAAAATTTCGAAAATTTTGAAAAAATCAAAATTATCGTCAATCTTAAATTACTTGCGGAAAATTGATACAATCTTCAAGAGAACCATGGTTTATGAAGGTCTACAATATGGCGGCAAGCAGAAATCTTTAGCTCGTCTGGTTAAGGCTTAAGAAACTTGATGGCGTAATAGCCTCCAAATCAATAAATGCCATCATTTTGAAACTAACTAAGATATCAGAAAAATTGCCACGACAGATACCCAAATACAGATACAGCAAATTACCCAAAGCTCTTTTCAAGCACTTTAATTCAAAGAAAAATAATTTCACACGCATCCTTTTAAATTTTGAGCCCTGTGCTCTTTAGGGTTGATTCTGTTTGGAAAGAAAAAGCATGTGCCATAAGACAAAGCAATGGTAAAAATGTTCATACCAGGTTGGTATTGGCAGGTGGTGCGTCATAATTCGGTGGTACCGGTGAAACAAATTTGGGACAACTGAATGCAAAACAGTCCTCGAAGCATTGTTTATCTCTGTAAAAGAAAAAACGAACACAGTAAAATCAAAGTATTGATTAAATAAACCAAATTATTGCATTCTATTTTTTCAAATGAATTTTCCTAATTGATTTATCATTTAATAACTTCAATTAACAAGAAAATTACGCAATGAAACCAAAATGAGCGTGGTAATACATGGCTACACTGTGACCAAACTTCCATTAACTTTTAACCACAACACTATCTAGCAGTTTGTACACAACAACTGATGGACAAAATGTATTCGAAACATGTCTTGCAAACTTGAATACGTTTTCGCTCTTATTAGATGTCGAACTAGTAAAGAAAAGGCTTCAAATCTTTTGAACAAGGGGCTATTGATGGCTACTATATCCATGGGTGGTTAGACACTACAGTTACATTCCTCCGCAGCAGCATATACACCGTAACATAACTAAGGTGTCTAACTACCCATGCTATATCTTACTCTTGATCAAATAGCACTCGTAAGTACTTTGTTACGAGGAATAACATTAGTTATTGCCCCCCCCCCGACCGCTCATTCTTGCAGTCAGATCAGTTCCGTTGGCATTTCATCACATAATGAATGTCGTCTCCCCAGCTCAGTCTCAAGACAATAACGAAATCAGACCAACGTCTTTTGAAAGACAAATGCGTATTCAATTGTATTCCAGAGAAAAGATACAGATTAAGAAGGCTTTTTTGACACAGGATCTGACGTGTTCATAATTGTGTGACCACATTGCTATATTTCCACTGATCGAGATATATCACAACGTTTCGTTTCTTTGAGAATAGTTTGCGGCAGGCCGCAATAATGCTCGCGTATCTTATTTGATATCTTTTCAAATGTATAGCTTTTTACATATTTCATCTAGTTTGAGGTTGTGAGCTCACAATATTCTGCATTGCAAACAAAAAGAGCGAAAGACTCGTGCTTGCAACCAACTACGAGGCTTTTTATTCTTTCAAAATTTTGTTTTAATCATTTTCAAAGAAAGGAAAATACTTTGATTCGAAACTTAACTAAAATCACGGTGGAATGCACCTTTTCAATTAACGGCCTCGTTCTAGAAAGTTTTGAAAATTCCTTCATGCGAAATTCCTGCCGACGGAATGGTATTCAGTACCCCAATTTTAGTCAGGTTGCAAATTTTGATATTCCTAGAGTTTGTGATATCGATTTTATGGCAATAATAGATTTGAGAATTTATAAGGGATTTGACCGCGAAAATCGCTCAAGGTGTAACTTTAGACCCTCAGTCATTAATGACGGCCAAAGCCCTTATAAATATTCAAATTTGTTTTCCCCATAAAATTGAAATCGCTACCACCAAGACCATGAAAATTTGTAGGTAGACTAAAATTTGGGTGCTAAATGTGAATCTGGGGTGAGAAATTTTATAAGACGCAAGCAATAGAAATTTTGAAAATTCCAAAACGCGGCCAGCCTTATCCTCAGGGCCTTTTATCATATTGACAAAGACAAAAGGCCCAGGACAAAAGTTGAAACGAAGCCGCTTAGTTAGAAAGGTGTATTACAGCAAAGAACCCAACAACGCTCCTTTCAATTCAATCAATCAGCAATTATGATTGAAACAATTATGAAACAGCAATGTACACTTTGACATTTCAAATCTCTTTTTCAGACTTGGTAACCGTGCTGACTGGTATACTCTTGATGAAAAGTTAGACCGAGGTATAAAAATTGCTTTAAAATGAATTCAGCAGTGATTATTAGTTATCAGCAATGCAATGGCCTTCAAAATCATAACATGCTAAGTAAAATCTTACGAGTTGTCTGTGTTCTATGGCAGTAAAATGCGATTAAAATCAATACCGTGTGTCGGATTGTTTTCCGGTAGGACCTTTTCAAAAGGTCTTCTAAACAGGGTCAAGGAACGTTCTTAACCTTCTTCCAGACAAAAGAAATATTTGATTTAACCTTCGTCATTCTTCAACAAAAGGATGGGTGTTCTGCAGGGAAAGGCAGAATCTATTCCTTTGCTTTCGGAAACCTTCCTCGAAGTCAGTGAACGTGTTGGCTAAAATATTTTTTTGAATCAGCTCTGAAGCAAAATTCTATTTTGTGATTGTGTGTTTGGATCCCAGTTTGAGGTGAATAACTGGGCAAACTTGAAAACTAAACATCAGATACTAAACAACGAATAACATTTTGCACAGCAAAGCTTTCAAATAGATACGAGTTGAAAATGATAAGGCAAATGGCATTGACTTTTATCCTCTATTGACTGAAGGGAGACATTGGAAACAAGTCCCGGGGAAGGGTATAACTTCCATTCTTGCCGTACGAGATGTGCCTTTATGGGTTCCTTTTTCAGGCATGAAATAAATTCTAGAGAATCATTTTTGGTAAGAGCAGAAATAGACATTAATTTTGGGGTGTAATCTTAAAGAATGATTCATTAGGGTATTAATTTTGATCTAATTCACATACTCGGTTAAAATTTTGGATTTTTTTTTGCAATTTAAGGGTATACCGGGTGTCCTTAAAATTGTTTCACGATGTAAGCTTTTATTCTATTAAAAGTGCTTGTTATCTGATGAAAATTATAAAAGAAATCTACCCAACTTAGATCTGAGAACTTGTTTCGTTTCTGCATCTGCGCGCACTGATTTTCTATAATTATTTTCCTCACAAAAGGAATACCTGAAATGCTCAAGAAAAAAGTACGAACTGTTTATCGATAAAATCGTTAAATTTGCACCACAAATTTAGTTCCTTAATGTTCTAGCTTATTGACTCATCCCCCTTCTCGCTTATCAACTTATCCTATCAAATAATTGATTTATCATCCCATAATCGCCGTCATATCGATAATTTGCAGACGAATGCTTGCGTGACAAGCCCATATGCACAAATACAAAGTTCATCTATTAGTTGACACATGAAAAGTATCTTGCAATGGCATGAAAAAATCCGTGAGCCTTTAAGAGCTTGTAATCACTTCTTATCCCGTGTAACATCCGTGCAGCGCGGTGGCGGCTTGTAAGAGAAAGGCAGTCTTCGGGCATTTTTAGGCTTTAGGTGTTTAGGTTAAGTTACAGAATCTAGATATCAAGGTCACAATACTCAATTGAAAATGACAAAGATTCTCCTGAGTCATAACTTCAACTCGACAAAGCAGTGAAGAAGCCCTTCATCTGCAGCGTGTTTAGAAAAATTCACCCCAGTTATAATGAAAAGCCTTTCAAAAATCGTAAGACTTGAATAGATGTAACGTAAACCATCTGAAAGCATAATCCATTCCTACTACTCGCAGCCCGACATTTTTTCACGGGGACAAGTCGATCAGCCAACTTAGATTGGCGGAAATTTTTTAGCTTCGACATTTTTCCGCCTAGTGGAAGTCCGGCTTAAGTCAGATTCAGGTTGACGAATCCAAAAAAGAGACAAATTCACGTTGATGACATTTTAATGAAGATTTTGAAATTCCAGTAGACCAATCCAGTCTTATTACATTATTCACAATAATGTTTTATCAGGTTTCTTAAAATGAAGTACAGTCTTGTTTCGAAACATTAAACTTGACAAAAAACATGGCCTGGTCTAGACTGATTATGTAGCCGTAGTTATCGCTATTGAAAGACTGCCGGATATCTCGGTTTGGTGTAGTAGTATCGTTTTGGATAGCGATTCTTGGGACTCATCGTAATCAGTCTAGGCCTACAGGGTGTCCCAGAAAAATTGTGCCCCGTTTGCCTGAAGATTATGAGAAAACAGCAAAAGATTATCACTAACCTGTTCCATGACGTTGCTTTTCAGATGTTTAATTAAAGTCTGCCACCGTTCCCGTGAAAATCTGTCGAAAAATGATGCAGCTATGACTTTCAGAAGACCAAATCTGCCTGTTGACTGAAACCAGTGGTCGGCCATTTTATCTTACTATTTTGCAAAGATAAACAGCTTCATGGATGAACTGAAATAGCAGCCTTTAATGTCATAGCTCTCAACAAAGTTCCAATAATCATCAGAGAGTTAGACTATTTTTCACCCCACGATCTTTGATAGAATGCAAAAGTGAAGATCAGAATTCCCAAAGTAATAAAAAATCAAAAGCTTCGACAAAATATATTTCACATTTAATTTGTCGCCATCCCTAGCGTATCCCTACTCAGATTTCTCCCTTCATTTGTTACAAGCAATTGTTGATTTACTACCGAAGACAATGAACTAAAAGAAACGAGAAGGGTGAAGGGTAAAAGATTTTTGGAGCTGTATTGTCTCATTTTGAACTGATAGATAAACTAAATAATTGCTACACTCATCACACCTACAAAAAAAATGTGACTATATTTTTGTCATTGCCTTTCGATTGTTTATTTTATCATGGGATCCTCGTCTTCGTTTTGACATTCAATAAAGGATCGTGGGGTAAGAAATAGCTGAATATTGAAACTTTCGCGAGAGCTATGAGATTGGAGGCCACTGTTTCAGCTCATCCATGAAGCTGCTTATCGTTGCAAAAATAGTGATACAAAATGGCCGACCGCTGGTTTTAGTCATCAGAGAAATTTGGTCTTCTGAACGTCATAGCTCCATCATTTCTAAACGGATTTTTACGGGGATGGAAGCAAACTTTAATTTGACATCTTGTGAGCAACATCATGCCAAAATATGGTGACGACCTTTTGCTGCTTGGTCGTGGTCTTCAGGCAAACGGGGCACAAATTTTCTGGGACACCCTGTAGACTTATGACGATGAGTCCCTTGTATCCCTGCGGTAAACCTAGCTCAAGAGGGACTCATCATGAAACAGTGAAAAACCCGGCCCTATCTCATGCATTCGATCATGATTCGATCGATCGAATCAGGATCGAACGACTGCCGTAGCTCTGTTCAAAGGTCATTCCTCGGAAAGAAAATGCGATAAAGCTACACGTTAAGCAGGCGTTTCATCAAAGAAACTTGGTATAAATCTGAAGAAGGAAGTTCACTTTACCTGGTAAGACCAAAATGAGTCTTTAAACGCAACATTTTCCATGTTTTCAAGACCAAAACAAACCAGAGAAAACTTCAGCCACCTGCCGTAGCAACTTTGTTCAAAATCTAGTCAACTGCATCATTCGAATCGAGAATTCGACATCATTGTTCTCTGCCAAATCTCGCAATCTGATTGGTACGTTAGGAATTGCGAAGTTTGGGCCTAAATAGGGCCAAGTTTTTCATAGTAATACTATGAGTCTCTATTGACTGAAGCGACATCATCAAGTCAAAGAGCACAGGGCAACAAGAGACTCATCGTCATCAGTCTATGATGATAATAATAATAATAATAATAATAATCACTTTCTTTAAGGTTGGCGTGGTAGATAGCACTAGGCTAATTAATGCCAACCATTATTGAATACAAAAATTAGATATAATCAATAAACCTAAATGTAACCTAAATTTGCAATAAAATTCTTACACAATCTACAGTTGCATGAAAAATTCCAAAACTTAATTTCTTTTTTAAAATACTGTACAGATCGGGACTCTTTTATATGCAATGGTAAATCTCGCCAGAGATTTTGCCCCAGGAAACTCACAGTTTCTAACCCATATGCTGTGGTCCTAGGTCTTCGTGCATAGATGTTGCTCGTAACTCTTAAGTTGTAAAGTATTTCTCTCTCCGCAAAAATTTCTTTCATAATGCAAGGATTCAAATTCATCCTTGTTCGGTAAATTTCAGTGACCAGCAACTGCAGATTTCGTTGATGAATAGAGACTGAATGGTCTGTAATTAACAGTTCTTCAAAACTTGAGGTCCGATCATGGTACGCTATTCGTAATGCTCTTTCGTGAATGTGGTTAATTTTTGCGTTAACGCGTCTATCATGAAACATCCATATCAATGGACAGTAACTAAACTGTGACATTACAAAAGCCCTCATGACTGTCCTAGTTTTTTCCTTAGGCATATACGTTGAGGCTCTAGCAAGAGCATGTAGCTTTTGGCTTGCCTTCGTACACACCATGTCCACGTGTTGTTTAAAATTTAGCTTTTGGTCGATTACAACGCCCAACAATTTTTCTTCTTTACTCTCTTTAATGACAGAGGAACCATCAGTCTAGTCTAGGCCTAGTCTTCAATAATGTAATAAAACTAGATTGGCCTTCTGGTATGTCACAATTTTTTGGGAAATGTTGTCAACTTGCATTTGTCTTTTTTTGGATTTGTTAATCTGAATAAGACTTACAAGGACTGAAAAAAATTCTTTTTGATTATAATCCTTTCCGTCGCAATTCTTTTTTTCGATTTTTTGATGAAACTATGGTTGTTGCCAACACTTCGATGTCTACCCTGAGTATCACTTACCCCTTCTGCATTCTATTCATCTTGTCAGCAAATTTTTCTCTAAGTTGCTGATGGACACTTTCGTCAATTCGCTGTGAGAAAATATAGGATCTATTATCAAATCGAACCAATGGACCGGGTGCGTCAAAAACTAGTTAACTCATATGGTGGGCTGTGAAATAGGAGATATGCGGTCGATTTTCAAAACTGAAATGTTTATCTGTCAGTCAGAGGCTAACTTAGATGGGAAAATTTGTATGGTAAGATAATTCCTCATTTGTGACAAAGAAATTAGGAAATGCTGGTATCGGATTTGAATGGGAACCAGAATTCCACATTCCATTTTGATCCATGATTTATTTGGGATTGCAATTTAAATTCAATGAAACTGTTAGTTCCAGAAATAGAATTTTTATTTCAACAGCAAGTAAATCATGGACCAGAATGGAACGTGGACTTCTGGCTCCCATGAAAACAATTTAGCAGCATTTTCCTAATCTCTCAACCTGAAGAAAAGTGATTTTACTACATAAAGTTCTCACATCTAAGTTAACTCTTGACTGATAGATTAAAATTTCAGTTTTGAATATCGGTCACGTAGCTGCTATGTTATTCCTTGGCCTGCAAACTTCTTGATTATATTTATTTACACAGTTCCGTTCTAGAGCCAACAGATCACCTACAGCAGTGAGCAACATAACAAGCTTTTTGTTTACAGTGACTAAAAAAACTCTAACTAAGGATACAGTTTTTTATTCAAAGAAAAGGATTCCTTCTTCATGAAATGTAGGATTCTTTACATAGGAGAGACATGCCGTCAACTGAATAATCGTTTTGGGGAACATTTGCGTAATGTTGGACATAAGAGCACGAAAAAGAACATAAGATCGAACATTCAGACACGAATGTATCGAAACATTTCAATTCAGATGGACATTCCACAGATGATATGGCAGTTTTGGGACTATTGTTTGCCAACAAAGATTCAACAAAGAGAAAGACTTTAGAAAAAAGAATAATCTTCAAATTGGGGACTCTTTTGCCACACGGACTTAACAAAAGATTTTCGTTTATATCCTAATATCTCGGTGTAGTTACATCTCTTTTCGAATCCTTCTCTTGCGTCGCATACTTGCGTCGCATTCTTTGCTGCATTCTTCTTACATTCTACTTATTACCTGTTCTATCTATCGTTCTTTTTCTATTCTAACGACCTGATCGTTCTCTACTTCGTTATTACTGATGAAGGGTCATGTCCGAAACGTCTTATCGTAACATTCAAGGCTATTTGCATTGTTTACATTTAAATTTTCGTGTTATCGTGTTATCATAGCTACACGTACCAACCATTGATATATTCATGAAAAAAGGCCTGAAATTTTAAGTATGCTCCAAAGACTTTCAAAAATTTGTGACCTTCCTTTAACTAGCTTGCTATAAAACAGTCTCAAGTTCTAGGTCTAAAAATACAAGGGAAAATCTTGATACCAAATGTGTGTGATTACTAATAACAAGATAAAGTAAAAAATTATATGCTATAAATCAATCAATCAATCAATCAATCAATCAATAGATCAAACTCTTGATTGATTTGTCAAAGTATTTAGCTTACAAGTAAAAAGGAAAGTAACGGAGACAGAAACAGATTACTGGGGCACATCGAGGCATTTTGAATCTATGTTCTCGGCATATTATTCACGAACAATTTCTACTCTTGAGCAGCGAAACATTTTACGATAAATTTCACGCCTTTGGTGAGGCACACTGCACTTCTTTTGATAAATGCCAAAAGGAAACAACGCTTTCAAGCAATATGGATATAATCTAGAATATGATACAGAAGGCTACTGACTGGAATGAGGCATAAGTTGCACAGTGCAGTGCATTGAACAACGATTTAAACGTCTTGACATTTGGAAACAATTTTCACGAAAAACAGACCAACTTAAAGCTGGTATACACATCTACTCAGCAGCAAAATCTTTCCTAACAGCTTTTACTTCTCAAATTTAAGTTCTTTTCAAATGAATAGAATGAAGCCATTCTTTGTTACACAGTTATCGAGAACTTAAGTGCCCAGAGAGTTGAAACAGACTTCAGAAGGTCTTCCTGATTTGAGGAAAGTCCGCAAAAGATTGATGTTTCTGTAATGACAGTACTTGATACCTTTTGACACCTTGTTTACATACAAACACTCCATACATCACTCAAAATTAGGTGCATTGATAATTCATTGGTAATAATCTTGATGATAATAATGCTGATAATGATTGGATAATGATACATTTGATAGCAACCAATCAACGACCAGTAATTGAAATGTCAACCAATCAATGACCGTTAACTAATCATTAATGGCTGTATTTACCTGTGGACATAATACTAAACAGATAAGCAGAAGATTATACATCTTGTCATTCTTTTTCATCATCTAAAAAGAAATAATGATATCAGTTTAGGCCTTACAGTAATAAACAGAAACCCATGAGCTGAATATAAGGAGCTACTTTATACGCAACTCAGACCCTGAGTACGATAGGCTAAAGTAAAAAAATGTCGTTTCTTGCAGGAGGGACTTTAGTGTTACCTGGACACTAAAAATAGGCATGGACACTAACACTAAAAATGGACACTAAAAATAGATCTGGACAATGGGCTGGACACTAAAAATAGATCTTTATTTGTAAGTTTTCCCCATAAAATCCCCTAGACATGGCAAAACATTTTTCTATTAAAAGCAATCTGTCTCACTCATCTATCATCACTCATCACTCATCTTTGAATCCTTCGTTTATGATGGAAATTTTTGAGGAAAAGGCAATGCCGTATCAACTAAGAAGTTCGAGCAATTTAAACCTACCAAAAGTGAGAACCACATGCTATGGTACAGATACCGTAAGGTTCATGGGTCAAAGAACATGGGCAAAATTACCCATAGAAGTGAAAACTTCAGTCTCTTTGACTGTTTTTAAAAAACATCTTAAAACAACAAAATGCAAACATTGCAACTGTAGGATTTGCAAAACTTTTATATATGGTTTAGGTTTTTTGTAATTATTAAGTATTTCTTTTGTATACACCTTTTGTAAATAGTTGGCCTTAATTAGCTTTTATCTTTAGCTATTTCGAACAGCCAACTTTAAATCAAAGAAGTAATAATAATAATAATAATAATGATAATAATAATAATAATAATAATAATAATAATAATAATAATAATAATAATAATAATAATCATAATTGGCTGAGATTGTATTCGTATGGCAGGATTATCAGAAAAGGAATTGGAATGGGATCGTTTTGCAAATTGAACTGATTTTTATCATGTGATAAATTCAAGGAGTCTGGGCTCCAGCTCCTTCCCTTTGTCTAAGCTTTGTTCTCTAAACCAATCACCTGTGTGACAGAGCTCCTTTAAACTGCGACAAAAAATAACTTTTTGGCTGCAAGAAATAGGCGTTTTTCAAAAGGTCCAACAACTAGTGTAGGGATTATACCACCGGCTGTAGGAAACACTTAATCTGGAACAAAGATTTACATTTCATAAATCAAGTTATTCCTATCCTAATTTATCATTTCATGCCCAATATATCGATTTGTTTTCCTTCTGTTAGTAACTCTCTTGTGAAAGCGCAACTTTAATCCCCGCGCGTGGCGGCAGATTGACATGATCGCAAGTGCCCTTGAGAAATAATCCCACTCAGCTGTGAATTTCTCCCGGACCCTCGAGGTCATGTCAATGTGCCACTATGCGCGGGGGCTCGAGCACGAAATGACAAATTAGGAAAGGAATAACTCGATTTATAAAAAGTAAATCTTTTTCTGAATTCAGCGTTTCCTACAGCCCGTGATAAAACACTGGGAAATGAATGAGAGGAATTCTGAGGTAGCATATAACTGGCGAGAAAAAGATTTGTAGCCATCTCGCATCAGCGAAATTCCCCTTTACCGCGCAGACAACGTTGAGCTACAACTTTGTGGCCAAATTGCTTATAACGGCTAACGGCAAGAACTTTGTATCGTTTAAAAATCAATATAACAATGACTATAAGCACGAAATGTTACTGCAGCTAGACTATATTTTTGAGTGCTGAACCCAAATCTGGAGTGGAAAATTTCCTTCGATGGACTTTGCAAAATCTCCACAATGGCAGCTATTCGTGAAAGAAGTGTCTTCAGTCCCCTTTGCAGTCAAATAGGCTTCAATCTTACTTCGTTTTAAGAGGAATTGAGTAGTTTAGGCCAGGAAACGTTGACGCATTTACCTGGTCACATTGATACGATTTTGACTGAGAGAGCATTTGCTTCGCTCTTTGAATGTACAATAAAACATTGGTGAAGCTACGAATTGCATCCTGGTACCGTCGCATCATCATATAAGCAAATCCAACATAGTAGTAAGTCGTCACTTGGCATGCTGGCACACGAGAATAGAGAGTCTGCGAAAAATGAAAGATTTACATTGAATAATCTGGGTAACTAATAGATGGTGTAGACTTACAACAAAAGCCTAGTACTTCGCTGTATAACTGCAACAATAGCCATCCAATACCACTCAAAAGAGACTCATGCATTTTTTAAATTGAATTGCTTAAACTAAACTAGGTCATTGAATGGAACCTGTTCATCGGTCACTCTAACAAATCAAGTGCATTTGATTGGTTGAACCTTAATGGTTTGATAAAGCTGGTCTAACAGTGCCACTGTGAATGCGGTAAAAGACAGCAATTCGTGCCTCTCGAAAGTAGTGCTAAGAAAATGCGAAGTAAACTTGTTCCAGGCAATAGTTGCGGCACAGACAATAACGTCTTGAGATTTTGAGAGAAACACCCATTGAAATCTTTCAGCCTGAAATGAGATTTTTCTTTGATAGCGTATTAGTGACACCCCTGTCCTCCTAATCATAGCTTCAAAAAGAGAACATGAAAATTGTTATGGAACTAAATGTATTTTCCTTACACGAAACTCACAATTTGGGCCAGTACTGAAAGTCTCTTACAATTATCAGATTTCGAGCATTCAGAGTTTCTTACGAGTTTCTTAAAGGTTCCACAACAATCTTCATGCTCTCTACTTATGCTCTCGTGAAAATTTTCAACAATATTTTTTCGAATCTTTCAAATGTTTAAACATTTTTGTCAAGCACCTATCCGATAATATGATACAGAAAACAAGCAAAATAACGCAAAGATATGTCACGGCTTTCTTTATTGAAATAGATAGCTTCATAAGTTATCTTTTCCCAGTACTGGAGCTTCTTACTCTTCGGCAGTCTGGGAGTTGAGCTTCTAACAAGCAGTTTCGTATCAATAAAGCGTGTGTAGAAGGAAACTCAGACTACTGAAAATCTGATATCTTTAAGAACATTTAATTTTTGGATCAAAATTTTTTATTCTTCTTAAAAAAATACGTATATTCAGTTTTTTGTTATTCATCAGATCAAATATTGATACATTGTTACTGCAGTAAAGATGAATTTAATTTATAGAATAATTCTCGATCTCGATCACAGTTTAATTTATAGAATAATTCGTAAAACATCTGCTCGTAGCAATATCTATTAAAATCCAAAAGTTCAATTTGTAATATTGTCATTTGATCTTATTTTTGGAATCACATTTGTCACGTTATGTGTTGAATTACATTATATTTTGGCTTCAACATACAGTGATCTGTATAATTTCAAATTACAGGATTGAAATTAATCATATTTCAGCTGTTTTCATTTAGGTGATCTTGTATCTGTTACAGTGCAAAAGGCACTGCAAAAGGCAAATAAAACTTGTCAGTCTTTAATCTGAATCATTCTGACTCGCTTTGAGAAAAGTCATCTTTTATTTACTTTGTGAAAAGTGTTTGCAATTTCCTGCCGCAGCGAGCATCATTACAGCAATGTGATTTGCATCGAATAAATTTGCTTTGCGAGAGTGTAAAATTACAAGAAAATGGTCATGAGTTACATTTTGACATTATCATAACTCAGACGATCATCAACTTAACTACAAGATTTTACGATCAAAGTTTTTATACTATTTACACAAAAGGAAATGATTAGCACACATTAAACTACAAATAAAGGAATAGGTGCACATGTGCTAAACGAACGGAAAAAGTTAATTCATTAGATTAAACGCGATTACGAGGCTAAGGGATATGATGTAAGAATAAAAGCGATCCTGCAACAGCAAGAACGGGGGTCGTGCTTTGTTTTTCTTCATGAACTCAACAGATTTGGACGCTCAATCCAAACTTCTTTTTCAAAAAGTAAAAAAGGTCTTAAAGCATGCTTTCTATTGTTTTCAAATAGCCAATCAAATCGCAGAATGACCTCTTGTACCCCCTGAGTATAGGTAGAGCAATGCACTCACTCTGGGGACTAGACTGAAGGGTACCTAGTTAGTACGAATTGTGCTTATTACATAGAAATGGTTTATTCGCAGTCGTACCCTGACATAATACAAAATCTATGCAAGGAAGGCATCCCCTTGATATTCAGCGAGTCCACTCCTTCGCATAAGCCCCTATCCTGAAATTCATTTCTATAATATTCGAGGTTTACGGTATGTCCGTTTCTTACATACGGGGACTTACAGTAGGCTAGCTATGCTATAAAACATCTTACCTTTTTGTTCAAATCAACATTTCCAAGAACTTTGATTGCTTGATAATAATCACCAAGAAGTGAGTGCAGTCTCAAGAGACCAATCAAACTGAAGTAGCCGAACATTTTGTACAGTGGCAGTTTACCATATTCCCCTGCAACCGTATCTGGATCGCCATCAGCTGCATACACTTCTAGTTGTTCATTAATCCTCGACATTTCAACCAATGAGTATAACACATTCAAGACGCTATGGACATTCCATATCTAGAAAGAAGAGAACTGCTGATGCAGTAGTCTGTATAGTCCTGTTTTGAAACAAAGACCAATGCCTGGATACCGTATCAGTAAATCTTGCAACGGAATCTTACATGTAAAGAAAGCGAATTTTCACTGAAGGTTTCCTGCCAGAATGAAACACTTCGCATGACTGGATACCAGAGCATGCTGACATCAAGCAAAGGAATTCTCTAGTGAGCTAAATCCGTCATGTGAAAGTCTTTTCAACTTTCATTCTTATTTCTCACATACATCATTTCACTGAATTGAAAATGGTTCTGAAGCAACAACAATACAAAAAAATTGCAACAGCTAAATTTGCTTGAATAGCTCTTTATTTAGACTTTCTTAACGGCACACAATCATGTCTGTGATTCGCTAGTTGTAATGTTGAAATCTCTAAAAAAGAGCTCACCTCTGCATAATAAGGTATCACCTCTGACCTCTGATCTCTCACCTCTGACCTCTCACCAAAAAGAGCTCACCTCTGTATAATAAGCCTTTACGCTTGGATGCATAGTGAAAAGAGTTTTCACGATGCATCTTTGAAAGTCTGGAATGATACACCTTCCATGATTCGTGAGCTACCGAATTTAAATTGTTTAAACAACGACTAAAACGCATTTGAAGCGATAGACTCCTTTTAAAAAACGACCCCCTGGAACAACGGCAGATTAGGAATTTAGGATTTTAGGCTTTTTGGGAATATGATTTGTAGATTTAAAATCATAAGTAAGTTTTCGATATCAATTGGAGAAGGGCTTTTTTCATATTAGAAAATAATGTTGAATGAAAAAAGAATGAACTGAAAAATGCTCTTGGATCATACTTTGTTTCGGGAACAAAGGGAGTCGGATCGCTGTCACTTTCATGAATTTCAGTGTGCAGTGAAATTAATGAAGCATGCCTCATCTTATTCTTTTATGTTGTCTTATTCATTCAATGGGTGCTTCGAAGGGGTGCCCTTAAACTATTCTTGGCTTATTTTCTTGCAAATAAATATCGGTCAAACAGGTTATTTACAACGCCATAATTGTTCACTTGTATCATGGCTGATATTGCCATTAAAGGGGCAGGGTCACGCAATGTAAACAAACTTCTTTCGAAACGAAGATTTGCAACATTTTGAATAGTCCGAATCACAGAGAATTTTTCCACAACTTTTCTCAAAATATAGGTGTTGTTTTGCTGATGAACTCTTGAATTTCTGTAGAGAAACAAGCAAAACACTCATATGCTGTAGGATTGCACAGATACTGGTGGATTTTTAGAAGTAACTTTGTGAAGGATTCACCCCATCCACCAAAATCTGAACGGAACACAATGGCCACGTGTGGGCAACAATATAGATCTTAGAGATAAAAGGTTTGTTCACAGGTATGTGACCCTGCCCCTTCAAGCGTTTTCTTGAATTTCCAATTGCTAGGAACATATTGACAATATTTTTTTGGGTGATATTTTTCATTCCGGGGTTTCGATTGGGAATTGGACTTTCGATACAGATTTTCTTACCAATCGAATGAATGCCTACCTTATTCTGACTCTCCTTCAAGACTTTGATATCTTCCTCAGGCATCTTCGCCAATTTACATTTGTAATAACTGAAGGACTGGAACTAAAGTGAAAGAAAATGGCAAAAGTTACAAACAACCTCGTTTCTAAAGCATCTCTAGTTGTCAACGTGAGGCTAACCAGGTGAGATGTTTCTTTTGTTCCGTAAAGAGCAAATAAAACTCCATAGTAAATGCACAAACAATCTTCTTGCACATACTGCAAGTTTCTGATTCTCAAATGAGATAAAAACTAGTTTTGAGAACAAATTTTGTTGAAAAAATCACTTTCAGTTCTGGAAGACGTTGGTTCAAATACGCAAATAAGGAAACGATTACTTACCACGTAAAAATATTCGAATTAAGAACTCTTAGCAAGAAGTTTTGTTTCCCACACGGACAACGGTAAGAATGTGCTTATTTCAAAAAAGCTTTGCTCTTGAAATCAATTTTTTCCTCATTGCGAGAATTAGAAATTTGCTGTGCAATGTTTCATCAAAACAAAAAAATTAAAGTATATATAAAAGTGTGCTTCAAACAGAGCTTTAGACTGCGTTCAAACGATGCCGGCACATTTTGAAAACGGTGAAAAATGTGACGGTAGCAAAATTTGAGCTAGCGTTCACATGATACCGGCACAATTCTAAAACGGTAGGAAATTTGATGGTAAAAAGTCGTCGCGGGACTGTGATGCCAAAGTAAAGTACCTGCACCCTAAGAATGGACCAGTCTCGATCCAAAAGCGTCGAAAAGTGTTCTCTGTACATCATTGTCGAGTGTTCACATGATGCTGTTTCAAATTTATGCTGGTTAGGGTTCCGTTTTCAAAATCTACTGTTTCGAAATCTGCCGGCGAAAATGGCACATTTTTTACCGTTTTCAAAATGTGCCGGCATCGTGTGAGCGCAGTATTAGTGTGCGACGTTTCAGGCTTAAACGCTACACTGATTACGATGTGTTCCTTGTATCCCTGTGGTAAACCTTGCTTAATAGGTGATAACACTGCGCAAGGGAACCGTCGTCCCGAAGCAATGTTGAGCTGCAGTTGAATAGGAAGAGTTGTACACAACATCTTCTCCGTAACTCCAGCTAGCTAACACATAGAAGAACAGAAAGGCTTGCAGCATGAAAAGAACAAGCTGTTTGCCAAATGAGAGTGCTACTTAACACAGTTTAAAAGGACCAAAGCGCTATTATCAAGTCAAACAGCAAAGGGAAACAAGGGACTCCAGGTCATATGCCAACAGACTCACCTGATAAATGAATTCGTCGATGATATCCCAAAGCCATTGGTTAGGAAGAGCAAGAGGTACAGGTTCTGATTCATCTGTAGTGAAAAACAATTAGACGTTATGGCACTGATTGAGTTAATAAGACAATAACAAGGATACAATAAGGCAAGCTTCATTAACTTTGCTGTACACTGAAACAGACCTCAACAAATTTTTTTGCGCTTGCAAGCGCAAAATTTCCACGAAAATGTGGCAGCGATTTTGTTCAACGCTGCTCACCTACAATTTAAATTCTTTCTGTGCATGAAGCAAACTTTGATAAAGTTATGGACATTTTGGTCTTCAAAAAAGTTAGGAACAAATATGTCTTGAGACGTCCTAACAACTCGTGGAATCATAAACACTGTCCATTGTCTATTACATTCACCATGTTCAAGTTCAAAACAAACTTCTTAAAATTTTCAATGAATGAATGTTCTTCAAGAGCTGCGATATGAGAAAACTTTTCCCCATTTGAAATGTTGAAAGATTAGATTGATGTCCAAATAACTTTTGCTTTCATTATTCTTGACCTTTCAAATCATTTTATTGTAATAAGCAAACTATACTACATAAAACTAACATCATGATAGTTGTTTTCCAAGTTTCTACCAATCAGTCGTTGAATTAATCGAACGTTCTGACTCCTTTTGCGCTCGACACAGAACATGATCCAAGAGCATACAGGCTTCGTGATTATTCTAATTTCAGGTTCCTTGTTAGTGATTTCAACATTACGAGGAAAGGAAAGTGTGTTCTCAGTGTCGAAAAGGCTTTCTCTGTCTAAGGGGCTGCTTATATGAGGTGGACCTGGCTAGCTCGCCTAGGCGGGATGATCTTGATTCGTGTTCATATGTGTGAAAACTATCCCGGCCATGCAGGCTGGCCTCGTAACAATGCATGACAGGATGAATTATGGGATTTTGAATGAAAATCTCTTGACATTGTCTTTGACATGTAGACAATGAACACAAGCCTACGCAAATAATCATAATCATAATCTTATTTACAGTTGGTTTATTGGTAGCTAACAGCTAATTTACACCAACTATCTACAATATAACAAAATATGTAAAAGCCCTAACTTAAGTGCAAATGTAGCACGTACAGTTGTTGCCATCCCAGCAACGTATTTCTTTTTTGAATTTCACGAGAGAAGTTGTTAATTCAATTGTTAAATTAAGTTGTTAAATTAATTATCTTCACCTCGGTCAGCCGAGCCACTCCGCTTAATGCAGTTTACATGATCTCGCCTCACCAGGATCCCGCCTACCCGATTCACAGATTTCGGCTGACTGGGCTGGCCCGCTGCTCATATAATTGCAATTTGATTCAAGAAAGGATTTCTTTGTTCCCTAAGATCTCGCCTCGGCGAGCCAGCCCGGTCAGGCGGGTCACCCCACCTCATATAAACAGGCCCTTAATCTACTTACTCACAAATGGGCACGTGGTATTTTGCACCAGTCCAATATACCAGGAACAATTTTTGCCAGAAAATCTAACTTACTACTGCCCTATCTGAACTTTACCGACCTCTGCATGGCGTAGCTTTCGTTATAAAAGCCAAGTTCATCTAAACTTAACAGCTTGTAATTATGGAGTTTTAATTAGCTGCCAACTCTATCAGATTGAAATTTCCTATTCCCTGAAACTATGCCTCATAACGTCACCGTTCCAAAGCAGGACAACAGTCCCTACCATTTGGGGATGACAATAACCCTCGATTACATATTTGGACAGAAACTGCAAATAATTTGCAGTAAATCTCCAGCATTATGACAGACAGCCATGCTGAAGAAAAATATTTGTTTCCGCGTACATTTCTGCTCTTATTTTGATACAAAACTGGCAAAAGGGGCTTCATCTATGCCATCAAAGATAAAGCTAACATAAGTTGAAGTTTCTGGTGCTGCAACATCTTATAACGACTCTCGCATCGTTGTAAAATCATATGTCCTGGTATAAAACGCCAGTACTGTTCATTGTCAAATACCACTAAATACTCACTCAAAATGTAATTGAAGAGTCGGCAGTAATTGTAATATGAATCGATGCGATGCTCAAACGTTGGCTGCAATAGAGATAATTCCTAGTGAATGTGGATTCTTTTGGGGTGTGTTTGATTGGTGCTAATTCTGAAAATGGTAGACTTGGAAGACTCGGAATTTGTGTTTGATTGACTACCAAATTCCGAAAACGGCAGGTTTGGCAGGTTTGGAAGGCCTGACGAACCTTCTGCTCGAACAGGCGGAAGGTTTGGCAGACTTTGGAGAGATTCTCGTTTTCATTTGCGAAACTCTCAAAACGAGGCGAATTTGCTCGTGCTGCTATGGTGATTGAGTCGATTCAGTCTTTGTTGCCAAGCAGCGGACTCGTCTTCGTGTTTCTCAACTGGAAATCTCGTTTTCGCCAGGATGAATCTGAAACCTGCTGTTTTGAAGAATTTGGTGTTTGATTGGGCACTATGTTTCCGTCTTTGCGAAGCCTACCGTTTTCAGAATTTGGTAGGTTTGAAATCACCAATCAAACACGCCCTTGGAATATTCATGCAAACAAACGAGAAAATTTAGCACATTGAGACCCTCCTGACTTATGTCGTCATCAGAGTGTGACTTAACTAAAAGCCACAAACTGGTGACGACATAAGTCAGAATGGCCTGAAAATGTGCTAAATCTTCTCGTCTTTTTGGTATCTTTTCGAATCTCTTTACCATTTCTCGTGAAGTACCTTATTTACCAAAGTGTTCTTTTCGACATTCATGCACAATTCCATTGATTATTGTATGTTTCTGACCACATATCTTCACTCGCATCATTCTGATATCATGCGAATGTATTTTCTTCAATTCAAGGTTAAAGATTTACATGTTTCCAGATTCATGTGCTTGAGAAAAGTTTGCATCATTTGTTGTTTAGGCTAAAAAAGGTGACCGTTGTAGTTGGAGAGATAAATCAGAAACTTCCTAAAGCTTTTTTATCGGATCAAGTACCGTCTTCTTATGAGCTTCTATCTCCTGCCTAACCCTCTTCTCACCTCCTGTATTTGTTGACTTTACCAATACCGAGGACAGCCCCTTTTGTCTAAGCTTTCATTAACTGTTGTCCCTGTGAAGTTCAAAGCAAGTCAACGGCCAGGGAACCTATCGCCATGCGCAAGAATCCATTGGTTTCTTTGCTAATCCGTATTTGGATTGTCATTGTTTTCTTTGTTGATATTCTTTACACAAAACAATGTTTGTGTGAATGATCACAGATTTACGGGGTGAGTGGCCGAGTGGCTTAAGCAGTTTTCGTCAAGTAACCGAAGTTAAGCTCGGTCGAGTGAGGTCAAACTCTGGATGGTTGACCTAGGAGGCCTGACCTCATAACTCAGCTTGCCGTCCTTCGGAAGGGACGTTAAACTAGGGGTCCCATGCCTGGATGCAGCATGCACGGTGGGCCTAAATTAGCATTCAGTTTGTTTTGTTTTCTATTTGTTTTGAGTGGGCTTGTCAGGATTTCTAGCTACTCAAAGCTAATTTAGTCCAACTGTGCATGCAGCATCCAGGCATGGGACCCCTAGTTTAACGTCCCTTCCGAAGGACGACGAGGTGAGTTGCGAGGTCAGGCCTCAGAGGTCACCCATCCGAAATCTGACCTCACTCGACCAAGGTTAACTTCAGTCACCTGACGAAGACTGTATAAGCCACTCGGCCACTCACCCCGCCACTCGGCCACTCACCAACTCACCCCACTCACCCAGTGGCTAGAAATCCTGACAAGCCCAATCAAAACATTTTGACAAAAACAGATGGCCTTTCAGGGGATATCCCACTGCTCTTGAACTTCGATGGCTTGCATCCCCAAAAGGTCTAAATAACAAACTCTATTGCATAGTGGCATAGTGGGCAATTTCCATTACCAGGCAAGAAGACAAGTTCAAAACAGGTACGAAGAGAAACACTGGGATGCACTTTGTGGTCCCCAGCAAAGTTCAATAATATAATCCCCATCGTTGTGAAAGGAGCGTAAGACAGTATAAATTATGGGCGGATTCTTTTGGGCATCTGAAGTCTGCAAAGTCTTCTGAAAACGGTAGAGTTGACAGACTTCGCAGAAAAAATGCCAAAAGAATACGCATTCTGAAGACGGTAGAGTTGGCAGACTTCGCAGAGAAAAATGCCAAAAGAATACGAATTCTGAAAACGGTAGAGTTGGCAGACTTCGCAGAGAAAAATGCCAAAAGAATACGAATTCTGAAAACGGTAGAGTTGGCAGACTTCGCAGAGAAAAATGCCAAAAGAATACGAATTCTGAAAACGGTAGAGTTGGCAGACTTCGCAGAGAAAAATGCCAAAAGAATACGCATTCTGAAAACGGTAGAGTTGGCAGACTTCGCAGAGAAAAATGCTAAAAGAATACGCATTCTGAAAACGGTAGAGTTGGCACTCTTCGCAGAGAAAAATGCCAAAAGAATACGAATTCTGAAAACGGTAGAGTTGGCAGACTTCGAAGAGAAAAATGCCAAAAGAATACACATTCTGAAAACGGTAGGGTTGGCAGACTTCGCAGAGAAAAATGCCAAAAGAATGGGAATCCTGAAAAAATGAGAACTCGAATGTTGTTGTTCGACCGAGCAAATTCAAGCCATTGCAATACAATGTACTTTTGTTATGCCAATCCCAAGAGAAAAGAATATGCACAGTGTGATTGTTTTTTCGAATGTTTTTGAAAACTTTTTCATTCACGAAACAACGTTCTCTGCGATCTTTCAAAAGTTTGCCAGCTTCAGGAGCAGAAGGTTTCCGAAGCCTTGGATCTCTACCGTTTTCAGAGGAGCCCAAAAGAATACGTCAAAAATCTCTCGGAAGTCTACCGAAAACAGAATGACCAAAAGAATGGGCTTTTATAAAAAGCAATCTGAAGTCTGCAAAGTCTACCGTTTTCGGTAGCAGGGTACCAAAAGAATACGATTTTATCTTCTATCAACTCTACTGTTTTCAGAAGATGCCCAAAAGAATATGCCCTATACATTGAAGAAAAGAAGTCATAAGATTTCTAGGATAAACACAGAATATCATCAAGAACATGTTGTTGTACCTGTAATTTTGCATATATGTGCCTGAAGTACAATTCTTTGTACAATATGATGAAGACAGGATCTAAAAATTAATGAAATAGGATTAATAACAGGAAATACATTCTCTGACGCCGACAGCACACACATGATCCACGACAGGATCTTTAACTCCACTAAAAGTGTGGATACCAATTGGTTTGCTAGATTCGTATCGATATTACAAAACATCTTCACTTGATCTTATCCACGAACAAAAATAATTTGGCTTTTCTACTTTGGAAAGCTTGGTTCGTACTAGGTGTTAATTTGCATGTTAGCTCTCACTACAGTAAACCAAATGTGATAAATCACGTTTATTTTCCACCCTATGAGCCAAGACATATTATTAATGACGAACTGTCGTGGAAGTGAGCCCGAGTGCAAGGGGATCCCAAGAGGCTTGGTCTCCTCACCTTAACATCTAGTGGGAACCAGCTCATCATCTATATGATGCCTGATGTCATCTATCTAGCATAATGCTAGACGAATTTTGGCCTAACTAAATAAAACTTGTACAGGGTGAGTCAAAAAAGTCCAATGTTTGAAACAATTGTGCTCTTTTAATATCATAGTAATGATTTTGAAAACTGTCTTGTTTTATTCCCGGTACGTCCAATTAGGTTCAGTAATTTACCCGGCTTTAATCGGCCATTCCTTCCCGTCGAAATAGGAGATTTTCCGCAGAAAGCCCCTTTAGAGAACCTACAAACGAATGAAAACACGAAGCAAGATCTCCCTTTGTTCTCCTTCCAATTTGGATGATGACACTTGGATGCTTTCATGTATTTTGTCCTCTTGGGAGAATGGAATCCCCCTGAATATGTTATTTATACTAGCGAGAAGACTTTTCAACTCGACAAGAGGGAAGCTCGTGCTAAAACTTACTGAAGTCATCGCAGTGAGGTAAACACGTTATGAAAACTTGTTTGTAATTTTAGCACGTTTTCTGAGGTTTTTCGAACGGAACGTTTTTAGAAAATACCACCAAATCTGAAGTGACCGATTTCTAGCCTGAAAAAATTCTAAAAATAATAGAAAATTGTAGCTATTCAATCAGATATTGTAAAATATCATTGCTTATATACTTAAGGAGCAGAACACTTTCAAACGCCGGACGTTTTATTTGATTCACCCGGAAAAGAACTACAAATGAACGATGATAATTCCTCCGATAAATCTTTGTTAATTTAGCTGTTTTTGACTTTGCAATTATCATGTGAATTCTTATTCAGTTCAAGGGAAGAAACTTTTACGGAAAGAAACTTTCGCGAATTGGCAAAACTCGACACTAACTTTCATGAATCGGCTAAAACTTCAGTGAACTGGGTTTATCATCAAATTTTATCATGTTTCAAATGCTCTAAGCTCTTTACTGATTCTTCTGAATCTTCCATCTCCTAAACGAGAACAGATTTTGTAAGACAATAGCATGAGCTACTTTTGATTGACACTTCAATTCAAAGCGATTAGCGATCGTTGAAGGAAATTCTCTCAACCAGTGATTCAAAATAAATCGAGCTGAAAAAATTTCACAGCCTTGCGCATGCAAAGGTGGTTTTAAAGAGGAATTGTATGCTTATAACGAGAGAAGAAGGATATGTTTAATCATCTGCCTCAGGTACTTTACTCTTTGGGTGTAATTAAAACACTTACCGCTCAGCTTCTAATTCTGACAAATAAAGTACCTGTGGCAGATGTTTAGATACATCCTTCTTCTTTGATATTTGCTTATGTTGCTCTTAAAAACCATTTCCGAAATGCACAACAAGCGAGATGGCTACCTGGGTTTCAAAGAAGCTTTTGCGGCTTTCTTCATTTTGAATTACTGGTTGACAGAATTTCCTTTGTCAGCAATCGCAAATTGCTTTGTTGAAATTACGTGTCAACGAAAGCACAAGATGCTGTTGTTTTACAAAATCTGTTCTTGTTCCATACCTATGCTTAAATCGAAAGGGTAGTTCTTAAAAAGGTCATATTTAATTTCCTTGCATTTTGAAGACAACAACAAAAGAATAGGGAAAGAAATATTTGATTACGGTAATATTTGATGCTATATTTTAGGAAATTTCCCGGGAATAAACTATCGCGAATTTCACATCTTAGGAAATTTTGGGAAATAAACATTGGCGGATTTCAGGCAAAAACGCGGAAAACGGGAAACACTTGTTGAAACTTGTTGAAAGCGGAAGCATACCATCTCCACAGAGTGGGGCAATATATTCTGGCTCTGGCCATGGTGTTTTCTGAAAATACATCTCGGTAAGGCCATTGAACCTATGGGAAAATGTGGTCATGGTTACTGGTGCACGCAAAGATGACGAAAAACTTTTGCGATACAGGAAAGATCTTCTGTACATAATTTTTTCAGTAATGAAATATGGCATCCAATTCCTTGAAGGCTCCTCTCTACTTCCAAATATTTTCCTGCTAACATCCATGAGGGTTTCTGCATGAGAGGTTTCTGTACTATAAAACTATGAAAAAATGAAGCACATCAGGAAAAAAAGAAGAAGAGACAGCAATCTGTCCATTCATTTAAACTTGTACGACATCCCCTTTACGGCTTCATCCTTCAATTTTAGTTTAAATTTTCCACACATCAGACTACCGATACATTTCTTATGACAAAACACATTGATAGTAAACTCTCCTTTGACCATCAAGTCTCTAAGCTTTGTCAAAAAGCCAGCAATAAACTTTATGCACTAGCCCGCATATCCCCGTATATGGATCAGAAAAAACTAAGAAATTTGATGAGGGCATTTATTAACAGTCAGTTTCAATACTGTCCTTTAATCTGGATGTTTCACAGTAGGCAACTTAACCAGAAAATCAACAAAATACAGGAAAGGGCTCTGAGAATTACTTATAAGGACACCGAATCTACTTTTAGTGAGTTATGACAGAGGGACTGTGCAGTTACTATTCATACAAAAAACTTGCAAATACTTATGACTGAGATGTACAAAGCTAAAAATGAGCTAAACCCTTCATTCATGCAGGAAATCTTCCGTAAAAATACAACTCATTACAATTTGCGAAATAATGACGAATTTCCTCAATCCAGAGTGAGATCCGTCAGCAACGGGACAGAAAGCGTCCAATTTAAAGGTCCGCAACTGTGGCAAACATTGCCACCAACCATACGGAATTCAGAAAGCCTTTGTCAATTTAAAAAAGAGATTAAAAATTGGTGCGGAGAAAATTGTCCTTGCAAATCATGAAGCATTTTCATTCCAAACTTGGGCTATTCAAGATAATTGCTTTTAGATATCCGTTTTAATTGTATATTTTGATGACTTGTAAATACTTTCATCTATTACTTTCTTGTCTAATATTGCATATACATCTCTTTAACATTGGAATTAATTAACTGCTTTTATTTTAGCTATAGTATTTTACTATCCAACGATAAACAAATTGATAATAATAATAACTGAACTTCCCTTGCCAGTTAGGCCAGGTAGATCGTTTTGTACGTTGGCCTACTGGCAGGATGACCTTGTAGTTGTGGCTTTTGCTCTGTGAGGAAGGTTGCGAGTTTGAGCTAGGCCTGACCACCTTGAGTGGTACCCTGCTCATCCAAAAGAGTTCTTTGCTTCTCTCGTCAGAGAAAAACCTAAAGTCCTGTATGCTTGCCAGTCGGGGTATGGTAGTTATGGAAAGTATTCCTTGTGAATTCTTCGATCTGATGGTTTAATACGAATTACCAAAAGGTTTTTCAACTTTTTAGTGACTTGATGTTTCGTTTCCTATAAAGCAAGAAGTTGCTTGGGAAATATGTTTAGTTCTCAGAATGAAGCTGGAGCTTTCCTTGATCCCGATTAACAATTCTGGAAGTCAGTTCTAAAAACACAACTCTTAGAAGCATGAAAACTCACCCTGCATCATAAGCTGATTGAATTTCATAAACATTCTACAAAAAGATGATAATATTTTCAGCTTTTGCTTGAAGAAAAAAAGTCATCTGATGCTTAACAGATTTGGCGCAGGTGAAAAATAGTTTCCTGAAAGTAAATTTTATGAGTGTTAGCACATCAGCATCTAGTGGAACAGTGCAGCTATCTTTTGAGATGTTACTTGATCAGTTTAAGTTATGCCAACTGTCCGAGAAAACAGTTTCAAAAATATGGTAATTCGTTCATATCTCGCATTATTCCCTCCTTTTCCAGTCCATGATTTGGAAGATGCAAAATAAACCAAATTTGAAATTTCCTTTGTTTTTGTTTGTTTGTTTGTTTTCAATTTATTTTGAGTGGGCTTGTCAGGATTTCTAGCTACTGAAAGCTAATTTAGGTCCACTGTGCACGCCGCATCCAGGCATGGGACCCCTAGTTTAACGTCCCTTCCGAAGGACGACGAAGTGAGTTGTGAAGTCAAGCCTCCGAGGTCACCCATCCGGAGTTTGACCTCACTCGACCAAGCTTGACTTCAGTCATCTGACGAAGACTGTATAAGCCACTTGGCCACTCACCCTAAGTTTCGTGCTTGAATGAGAAGCTGAGGTCAATAATTTTGCAAACAACAAATTTCCTTTAGACTATTTGCTTGAAATTCATCTCTAAAATAAGTTTCCGGAAACTGTTGACTGGAGAAGGATGGCATATCTTCTCTCTAAATGAGAAACAGAGGATCAAACTTTTCTTTTGATCTAGTTTTTCGCATGGTGATCACAGCTTAAAATGACCCTGCAGCATCTCAGAAGACGTCTAGGCCTCTCAATCTAACAGTGATACAAAGCACTTGTCAATAACTCATAACTTCAGAGAGCTGGTAATGATCCAGCTAGTGGGGTTTTTAGGACCATTCGGTATATATGATTAGTCCTTCTGCCAATGTAAAATAAACAGCTGAATAAATTTTCAAGCTTATAGCAGGTACCCTTAAAATAGTTCTGACAGGCCATAACAGATTGTATTCAAGACTGACTTAATCTACGGCTGAGATCTAGAATGGTTCTCAGCAACATTTTGTTGGCTTGTTGGCAGTCTGTTTCCCGAGTAATGCAAATTTTTGAAATTTATTGGTTTGGACATGGCCTAAATTGATTACAAACCAGCAATAGAATTCCTACAGACTGAAAAAAGGACACTGAAAAAAGAAAATAATAACCATTGTAATTATATAAAGACTCAAATGGAATATGTTAAGATTTTCGAACTGGCAAAGGTTACACAAAGATCAATTGTGCAATGATCAAGCGACCTCTCGTGTTATTTTAAAAACTATCCACTGCTTAATTTCCAAGGACTTTCTTGTTATCTTGTCTGCCTGAGTCTTTAAAAAATTTGATCATTGATATTTCAATCAATTTATATGGTTTTCAGGACTGGACCAGGAATTCTCAAGAAATTGCTTTGAAAGGAGTCGGGAACCAAAAATTAAGAAAAAAAAACCTGCTCAGTGTCATGTTTATTTGGAATGTTGACTATAGATAGCATCGCTATTCTTTGAAATTGGCCTTGTGTACAATTTATTGTGGCCTGTCAGAAGTGGGAGCTTATTGGCACTCAGTGGCGGAGCCACGGGGGGGGGGGGTATGGGGCGTAAATACCCCCCCCACTTTTTTGAAAATATGGTAATTTAGATTCGTCCAAAAACCTCATAAAAATCATAGGGTAGGGGTAGGTATACCTTCAGCTTTTAACCTCGCTTTCTCAATCAACTATTGCCACAGTGCAACTTGATCGAAAAGATATGAACTCATTGTTCTGAAATCTTTTTCTGTCTTTGTCATTTTACCTGCTCCAGTCATGTCTTTTCCGATTTATTATTATTGATGCAGCTTTCACCCACCGCATTGCTACTCGAAATCAAGAAGAAAACACCGCAAAAATTGATGTTTTTAGGCTAGAATTCTATTTGCCATTCTTGGATCTCCTGTTAAGCGAGTTGCAGTAACGATTTTCAGAAGAAGCATGTGAGGATATGGAGTCCATTTGTGTTCAAGATCGAATACATATTTACCAATTAACATTATTACATGACCCATTTAAAGTTTTACAAGCTGTGATACTCGTTTTAATACAATTCAAAACCCTGTATTAAGGTCTGTCCTATACTAACATGATTTCATCTGTCATTTTTCATCCTAATTGGGCGTATCCCTGTAATCAAAAGGGAGCATTTCTATATTTAAAATGGGCGTTTCCCAAAGTTCTTAAGGGCGTGGTCCCAAAAATCTTTCCGAGGGCTTTGCCCCCGGACCCCCACCATTCCTTACACCCCCCACTTTGTGGCGGCTGGCTCCGCCGCTGTTGGCACTACCGTCTAATAGGCAAGTAGAATCAAAGATAATGCTCAGATTCAAATCCACGAGCCTACAGACAAATTTTCAACTTTCATAGTTCAAACAACAGTTTTTCAGTCAAGGGTGATCTGTTAAGGAGCATATGATGTTTTCATCCTGACTGACAAATCTCAATCTAAATTTGCCCTGTAAGGCAAAGAAATCTCATTAAAAGTGATTACAGTCAGCTTGTTGTGCAGCTATCTGCCGTAGAATAAATAGATAGTAAGCACCCATGCATAAATTGTTTAAGTTTGTTGCATTAGTACCCTAGACTGATTACAGTAGGATGAGTGCCTTTAATCCCTCATCAATATGAGACTTGCACCAAACAAATACTGCTCAGACTGGGACTCACAATACAATACAATTTTTTATGCAGACTTTTCTATTTTTTCAACACTCTTTGAAATGAGGCTACAACACCAATAAAATTTGTGCAAATTCAATTGATTGATGTTTAAAAATGGTAACTAAGAGCTCAAAGCAAGACTTGACCTGTGAGCAAGAATACCATGAAAGCAGTGGGGACAAAGTCAAACTTTGTACATAGGTAATATTTTCTCCTTTCGTCTAGCAATAACTGATTCACTGTTCAGTTTTCAATTCAATGTGTTTCATTTAACAAATGAAAGTGGGCCAGGTCGAAAACGCGGAGACCACGGAAATCGTGGAAATCGCAGAAAATATAATCTTCACTCAAAATGAGATAAAAGGGGATTAATAGGTAATACGTCTTCTATTCTTCTGAATAATGGATGAACCAGGCAAACGGCTTTCAGACAATGAATTTCCGCGTTTTCTTTCCTGCGATTTCGAGTAGAGACAAATGAAAACTCAAAAAAGCAGAAAGAAAAACTTGGAAATCAAAGTGGCATTTCTCTTAACAGTCTTAAACTTTTGGACAAAAGGAATTTAGGCCCTAATTGCATTCATTTAGAGAAGAATCAGGAAGAGCCACAGAGCCTCCTCGCTTTACCTGGGAACATTCTGCAAACAAAGGCAAAATTCATTTCCACGTATTTCTTTCCGCATTTTTGAGTTTTCATTGGTTTCTACTCGAAAGCGTGGAAAAGAAAATGTGGAAATTCCATGCTCCAAAACGTTTTTGATTTCCTAATAACATGCTGCCGCATATGGTAGCATATGGTAGCATCTGGTTCTATGAACTCAACTTAACTTGGAAAGTGGTGTTTCACGTAACTGTGTTAAAGTTTTGGACAAAGGGAATTTAGGCCCTAATTACATTCAATTAGAGACGAATCGGGAAGAGTCCCGGAGCCTTACCGCTATATTTGAGAGCATTCTGCAAACAAATGAAAATGTTGATTTCCGCCTTTTTCTACTGCGTTTTCGAGTTTTTAATGGTCTCTACTCGAAAGTGCGGAAAAAAAACGTGGAAATTCTTTGTTTAAAGGTCATTTGCCTGGTTCATTGTTATTCAGAAAAATAGAATACGTCTTTGCCTCTTAATCCAATTCTATCTCGTTTTGAGTGAAGAATATATTTTCCGCGATTTCCGCATTTTTGACCTGGCCACTACACGTGTGTGTCTTTTTCTGCCTAGGCCTTCATCAGAACATAGCAGGAACAATCTTATAAAAATAACAGTGTTTGATTATGATTTGTACAGTAAAGTCCCACCTTTAACAAACTGCATTATAAGAAACTCAGGCCTGATGTCACTGAAACTCAGGGGTGAGTGGCCGAGTGGCTTATACAGTCTTCGTCAGGTGACTGAAGTTAAGCTTGGTTGAGTGAGGTCAGATTTCGGATGGGTGACCACTGAGGCCTGACCTCGCAACTCACCTCGCCGTCCTTCGGAAGGGACGTTAAACTAGGGGTCCCGTGCCTGGATGCGGCATGCACAGTAGGCCTAAATTAGCTTTCAGTAGCTAGAAATCCTGACAAGCCCACTCAAAATAAATTGAAAACAAACTGAGTAGAATATCTCTCTACAAGTAACCATCCCGGCTCATATTCAGTTTCTTTTACAATGGTACAATGTAATATTTTTTGGCATATATTTTAATGTCCCCAGTACGTCTCTCTTCCCTATGAACAAGAATGAAAATTTTAAGCCCAGATTGTTGCAATTTCAAGAAACTTTCAGTACTGGCTCACCCAGATCCTTGTGAAACAGTGCACATTTCAAAAATGCTTTCTTAACAATTTTGATAGCTGTTTGGAATGTAAAGTGTTTCTTATACCATGATATACACACCCTGTTCTGAGGAAGTATGTCTCAACATAAGAAACCAATCAGGCTCTTTCTGTGAAATGAGTTTCTTAAAGGTGGGACCTTACTGCATTTAGAGCATCCAGAAGCCTATCAAAAGTCATGACTATGGCCATGTAAGCAGTCTAAACATACCTGGTCAACAACTTGCTTATGGAAGTACATTATGAAGCTCTTGACCTCTGGTGGAACTAAGTATGCTGGCACATCACCTGCAATGGGAAATAAGAACAATTGTAATGAAAATAATAGCAACATGAATGTAAAAACATTTCAAGTGTTCAGAACTTCATTTTTTGCAGTGCAAGTTTAAAGTTTGCGGGGTGAGTGGCCGAGTGGCTTATACAGTCTTCGTCAGGTGACTGAAGTTAAGCTTGGTCGAGTGAGGTCAGATTTCAGATGGGTGACCACTGAGGCCTGACCTCGCAACTCACCTTGCTGTCCTTCGGAAGGGACGTTAAACTAGGGGTCCCGTGTCTGGATGTGGCATGCACAGTGGGCCTAAATTAGCTTTCAGTAGCTAGAAATCCTGACAAGTCCACTCAAAATAAATTGAAAACAAACATCACACTTATTTAATTTGTCCATTTGTCAAAAATTACCAAAACTGATGTATGTTAAGAATTTCACCAAATAGACCACCATAAGACAATAGAGGGGAGAAGTGTGATGTGTCCATATATGAAATAGTTGCATGCACAAACCATGAAACTGCTGACACGCTGCTGACATGCATGTAACTGTTTGATGATTTAATTGGTTAAGAGTCAGCTGCTTTAAACTTGTCACATAGAAATAGGAGCTTCAGTTTCAGTTTCATTGATTTATCAATTAATCTTAAATATAATTTAAAGCAAAATACAATTTTACACCATTTACTAATAATTACAATGCAAACATTAAATTACAATTCAAACACTTAACAATCATAAATCAAAATAAATAGAACTATGCAAGATTACAATTAAGATTAATTGACTAAGCGGAGCCTTATTGTCAAGACCATATGAGCAATGGTGGAATGGTGGCAAAGCAAGTTTCAACCAAGCGAATGTCTTTGATGTTTGGCATTGATAGTGATGATACACATTTACTCTTAAAAACGTCTCATCGCAGGATGGATGAACAGAGATTAGAGAGCAATTTGGAGGTAATGAAACTGTTCCTAATGATAATGCAGGTGGACAGAAATGGTGGACTTAGAGTGTGTGGCGATTTGAAAACAAAGTCAGGGCCTAAGCCTAAACAACTGGTCACATGAAAACACGACAAAAGACGACATGTTTCCAAGATACCCCCCCCCCATCAAAGCCTTCTACTTACATAGAAACATTGCCTTTAAGGTGATGTAACTCTGTCTGGGTTGTGTTGATAGCATTGAGCCAGTCTTCCTTTGTGAACTGAGTTATGTGGGCCACACATTATGCTGGTTACTCACTACACTGATCTGAATATCAGTGAACCAGGCTTAAAGGTATATCTAGATGGCTCAGTTAGTAAAACCTCTGCTTAGATTGTAGATGGCTGCAAGTTCACAACATGCTCTCATCACACTTTTCCATTTCTCCATTTGCCATAAATCATCAAAATTGAGTATAGACATATTACCTGATGTAGGGGCAGCATAGTCCATGTTTGGAGGAAATCCTTGATTGAAACCCATTTGTTCATGCTCCTGTAAAAAGGAAATAGATCCAGTAGTAGCACTTGTCTTTTCTTGGCCAAAATGAAAGTTTGTCATCTAAATTGTTGTTGCTTACTTCTTTGAAATGCAGTGCTCAAAAAGAATTTGAGTGATTTACCATAATTCCAAGAAAAATCTTAAAAACAAGGCAAATCAGCAATACAAATTATAACAGACAGTTGTGCTAATGATGGTGGCGAAGAAATTTTTTTAATCTTTCACAATTCTGTAGGAATTTCCTTGGATGAAGCAAATTAGTGGAAAGACAGACTGCTTGTAAGTAGCTACTGTAGATCTTTGTGATACCATATCCTTTATACAGGGTGAGCCAGAAAAAGTTCCCACTTTCAAAAATTGATAGCACCAAGAGTACTTTACAGATTTGAATGATTCAAATTGTAGTTAAAAGCCAAAAGATCAAACTATTTTTGTGATTTTTCTCACTGACTTACCAACGATATCAGTAAATTCAACTTAAAAATTTTGTGGCTGCAAAATGACTGAAAAATGACCTAAAGCATTGATCAAGTGGCAGTTTCTCTCCTCACACAGAATACGCAATGGGTGTTTCACCTCTCTCAAGACTTATACTGTAAGACAGATTTTCAAACAAGTGCTAAACATTTTCAATACCATGGCAATAAATGTGCAGAGGATATTGTTGCATTTTCTTTGTTGTTCAGTGCAAGGAGTTCTTTATGATTTTATCAATATTTTAGGCTCTTCTTCAGTTATTTTGCAACCATGGTATATCAGCAATGTTGAATTTTCCCAATATATCTCTAGTGCTTATGAGACGGAGACTAAAATCACAAAAATACTGTAATCTTTTAATTTTTGATTAAGATTTGAATCATTCAAATCTGTCCAAAGTACTCTTGATGCCAAATATTTTCAAATGTGGGAACCATTTTGTCGCTCACCCTGTACATTATACAGTAAATAATGTGTCCTGAGATGACGAAGACAAAACTCAACACTAAGGGCTTGCCCAAAAGGCTTCGGGTGGGAAAACGTGTGATTTGGCCAACACGTAGGAGTAAGTGAAAAATAATTTGAAGGTGTCAGCTGCAAGAAGACTCTGAAAAAGCTGCAAGAGATGCAAAATTTAGCAATAGATGCTTTATTATCTTGTGGGAGAACATTTTATTTTAGCTGTGAGTAGTGAGCTTGACACACTTTTATAGTTTTGAGTGAATGCAAGTTTTCCAACCTGGAAAAGGCTGAAGCCAGGGTGCATTCCAGGTAAAGCCTATGTCAATGGTACGCAAAGCACTAAGCATTCATACGCCAGGTATGTTCAAGGAGAGAGAGCTGCTAAAAATCTCTGAGAACCCAGTATGGAAAGTATGGCAGATGCAAACCCAAGATTTTTGATTGAGTCGTTGGTTGCACACCTGAGTGATTTACAAAGAAAACAACAGAGCAGGATCTGTGTATGAATACTGATATGGAACAGAAAATACTTGAGAAATTTGGCAATCGCCTGAAAGAATATTCTTTTGCAGGCCATTGGACCAAAATTCATATTGGGGGGCGGTAATGAGGTGCGAGCAAAGTGACCAAAAACGTGGGAGCTTGCCCTTGGGAAAATTGTTCCATGACCATGCCCTTTAGGTCACTGGAAAACACCCCATTTTTGGAAACTGTGCAATTGACGGAAGCAAAGGATCATGACTAATGGGAGTCTTTTCAAATTTTAAAAGTTTAGAATTCTATGACATCAAAAGCTATTACATTTTTTATAGATACTGGTAGCTTTCTCTAATGTATACGAGTTTGAATCTTCATTCTTACGACCTTAGCTATTACAGCCTCTTTCACTTACAAAATCAACAAACTTCAGCAAATTATACTATTATAGGCGGGCTGAAGCCCCCCCAGCCCCTGCTTCCGACGGACCTGATTTGAAAAATTTCAAGATGTACACACTTGAAGTGCCCACTTGCTACCTGTTGCACACTGCACACTTCAAATTTTCTTCGTGCACACCTGAGATCTCGTCGAAAAGTGCAGTACTTTCCATACTGGCTGAGAACTGATGATTTTAAGAAACTTACAGTACTGGCCCAAATTCTTAGTTTATTATAAAAAGAAATGCATGTATTATCAAAAGACACTGCTAAAAGATTGAAGATAATTTCACATTCACATCAAGGGAAGTAGATTTTGAAATGCCGTCACGCCAAGAACCAACCTTCAGGAAAAAATGATGCCGCTACACCAAAAAAGTCAGATCTTCACCCCAGACTGATAACTTTGCACAGTGTGTGCGGAAGATGCACGCCGCTTGGCCATTGTTTTTAAATAATAAGCTATTTTTCTGGAACTGCGCGTGGAAGATGATCTTCCAAAGTCAGAGGATTACATCACTGCGCCACCCAGTATGGAATCGGGCCCCTTTCCGCCAAAGATCTTTGGCGGACAGAGTCACTCTATCTAAACAATAGAAATGATAATGGCGTAAGTCTTTGCTTTGGCGGATGGAGTACACCGATTCCACCCAGGGTGCGCCACAACACCTTCACTCCTAAACTGATAAATATTTCCCATATCTAATTTTCCTCGCATTCAGAAATTTTTTCCCTTTAAAAGAGGTCTCCCTCAGTTGGGAGACTGAGAGGGGACACTCATCAGTGTGCGTTGTTGTTGGTGGTTGATTGTCCTGTTCTAGGAAGAACAGATCAAGCTCGAGGAAATAAATCAATCAATCATACTTTACCTCACTTCTAAGATCATCAGCTTCGCTATACATTTTGTTTAGTTAAATACTTTAACACTTCCTTTCTTGGCCAGACTCACTCACACTGACACGCATATGGGGAGAGAATCAAAAAGAATGAAGTGCATCAATCATTTTACTTTTGCCTCGTTTAGGGAAATGCCTGAAAGAGGCAGGTGATTAGCCTGCGCAGAGGGACTTTTTCATTCAATACCATGAAATTAGTCCACAGGGCGGCTATATGTGAATCAGTTGAAATGAATTTTCTGCAAATGATGAGCAAAAAATCAAAGAAGAGAATATAAATTAGACGATGATTATTATTTACGCATTGGTTGAGTCTTTGCTTGAATTTTTTATGAAATATTGAATATTCACGAAATGAGATTGACTTTCCACACTTTCAATTCTAGATTGCCTGTGGTTTAGTCTATTTGGAAAGGGACAGGTGGTGCTGGTGCTTTTTGTCGCCGTCCGTCGTCCGTACAGTATTTTGTGACCTTTATTCAACAATCCAAGATCATATTTCTCCGGATTTTCGAGCTTGAACCAACCGAATGCAAAAAGGCTTTTCTTCTTTGAATAAGAATGGCAGAAGCTCAGGAAGAAGGCAGCAACCGAATTGTGGCCCTGAGAAGGTACTTAACTTGTAAATTATTTGAGAAAAGACCGTGTCGTAAATTAATCCAAAGAGATAGAAAGCAAGAAAAATTACTGTATTATCATCAATACTTTGATATAGATACAAGTAACATGATGATGTTGACCGAAAGGCATAAAGAGTATGATAAGTATGAAGCCTGGAAATTGAAGACTAACTGCTTTACAAAATTTTAAAAAACATGTTGACATCGAATCGAGCTACCACGAGCCCCCCCCCCCCCCCATAATCGTACGTGAAGCGTTATTTGGCTAATCTGGGCGCGTGATTTCGTGATTTTGATATTTTCAACGCGTGAATTCGAGATCGAGGACTCCGTCGTGCAGCGTGATTTGCCAAAAATTTGGTCGTTATTTCGTGAAATGGATATTTAAAGTACGTGATTGCGCCTTGAAATCTGACAAAAAATAGAGAGTTTACGAAATCACGACGGCAACGGCAACCGCAACGCTATGTTGCTTTTGTTTCAGAACCTTAGATTCAAAAGATTCCTTGTTGTTCGTTCGAATTTGCTTCCCTTGAGACCCTCTGAAGTTCTCCTTTTCAATTTCACAACTTGGAAACTCTATTTCTGGCGTTCTGTACTGCTGATCTAGGCCTGCGTAGTAAAGTCGGTCATTTTGAATCCTTGTCGTCAAAGAAAAATATAGTTTTCAGTCATCTACGAGTTATAGGGGACCTTATTCAGGCCTTTTGGATGATATATCAAAGGTAGCTTACGGAAACAATGCTTGCTTAGCGGAATTTCAGATGACGTTCTGGCTGGCGTTGCCGTCTTGGTTTCGTAAACTCTCTAATGTCGTTTTCCGACGTTGTGGAGGGGAAGTCTCAAAAATTTTCCGGGGACAAGCCCCCGGACCCCCATTTTCCGTCGCTTCCCTCCCAATCTAGTCCTTCTGGAGGAATTTTGTCTGCTGGAGAGTCTTACATGTGAAGTCTGTAAAACTGACATAGAGCATATTGATCTAACATGAAGAATTTCTAGGTTACCTGAAAATAGTACATGGTGTTACTCAAGTTACCACTAGCCAAGCATAAAATGCAGTCAATTGCAATTTGAACGAAAGTCAACTTTTTCTCAGAAGCAAATGGTAGGTTACCAGCCTTTTGTTCCTACCATACGTCGTTTTTGTTCTAAACTGAGAGTACTCAAAAAATTTTCTGAGACTAGCCTCCTGACTCCCATCTATCTCATTTGACTTGCAGCCTTGGTTGCAAAACTTTAAAATCCATGATAAAACCGATAAAACCAGTCTGCGCGTCCTGTTGTGTTAGAGATATCTTTCTGGAACATTCTTAAATTTCTGCAACGTGATCTTGAAAATGCTGTTTTATAGTACGTGATGGCGTGAAAAATGAAAAATCAGTGTGTGAATCCGTTATCCAGGGGTACTATGGGGGCCTCTACCACGTTATTACAAGTCATCCCACAAACCGCACTGCGGTTATACCATTGCGGGGTGACAAGGTTCTGATATAAACACTCCAAAATTTGTTCAGATTTCAATACCATTTCAATAGCGAGGGACATTTACAAGTATTCATTTATCCAAGGACAATCTAAAATGGAACTCAATTTCACCTGAAATTAGAATATCGAAAAATGTAAACAGTTTAAGGATAAATGAGCAAAGGTTGTTAATAGTGTTTGAATGTATCTTAGTAATTGCTTTATGTGTGTAGCGGCCTGCCATTCAGTTTGCTCATATAATTTCCTTACGCTGGTAAATATATTATTTCTGTTACTTATTAATTAACTTATTGATTGCTTCATTTATTTAGTTTTCTTTTTCTTTTTTGTGCAACTTGTTTCCCACTTGAGATCCTCTCACTCCTCATGCATAGCCATCTTTAGCAAAACCTCCACAAACTTATCCTATAAAGCCAATTCCCATAGAGTTCCGATCTTTTTCACTTCTCTGTGACATATGATGGGAGTGCATGGGTGATGGGCTTACTTATTAAGATGTAGATGTTGATGTAGACGTAGAAAGGATGAAGATGGGGCTAAAATATCAGATCCCGTGAAACTAGCTAACAAATTTGATAATTTTTTCTTTAATGTTGCTAAATATAAGTTGGCTTCCAAGAACACCAAAATCTCCTGTTGACAAACCCCAATGTGGCCCAGGTGGAAAGTTGGTTTTGTTGTGCCAAAGGCCATGCTAATTATCTAAAGACAAAAGTCCTATTGTTTTTCCATTGTTCTTGATGTTGCTTCACTTCCACTAAAGATATTTGGCGTAACATACAAGTTTTCCAGCATGGAATCTGGATTCATTCTCTTCCTCTTGCCAGCAGCAGAAGTATCCTCCCTGTTTCAGTCATTAAAAAACAATAAATCCGGGGCCAAATAGTATTCTAGTCAAGCTTCTACAAATTCTTGATTTGCCCCATACGGGAGGGGATACTCCCATTGTAGCCTGACAGGGGGGTCCAGTCAGGGTTCAAAAGGCTCAAAACAAAATTTTTGAAAATTACCTTCAAATGGTAGAATATCTTTTTACAAAACCCTGAAATGGGAGTTCATGGACTTGAAATCCTGGTCATTTGGTAGCATTTAGTCCTGGGGAGGTACATGACTTGTGGATGGACAGGGGTCTGCAGCCTGGTTTTTAGAAAGGTAGCCTCTTCTAATAACCAAAGCTTGCTGTCATACATAGCCACCTTTATGATGAATTTGGGTGGGAAACGGCCCAGAAACAGCCACTTATTTGGCAATTTTTCTCCAATTTCTGGACAACCCACCTATGGAAAATCTGCCAAAAATATTTAGAGAATTTTGGCCCAAAAACCCACCTATATGAGTAACACATACCCATACCCTCAACACATTAGGTACCCCCTGGGAATTTAGTATTGAATATTTTCTATGGTTTTTCACAATTTTTTATTTCAAAACTGTTGGAACATACTGAAAACTTCAAAATTCATTTTTAACTATTGCTGTAATGAGTAAATTGGCATGCAGAGAAGTGTACTGAGTTGAAACCTTTATAAATGGCCGGGAATCTTAGAATACCCCCAACTGTGTGGTTGACAAAAAGGGCCATGCCATTTGGTAACCATAATGGTAAATCCTTAAACCAACTAGATCCCCCTGTTAGGCCATAAGAGTAGTACCCTACCCCAGGATTTGCCCATTGCAAAAAATCTCTCTGTGCTGGTAGGAGTTTTTAGTGATGGATCTTTCCTGAAAAGTTTAAAAACTGCTAAGGTGGACACTGCTAACAAAAATCTTTAAGAAAGGACTTGCCAGAAGTAAATCCAATCACAGAACAATTTTAGTTCTTTCCATCTCTAGCCAATAGACCTTTTAGCTATTCTACAAAAGTGCCTGGATCGAGCGTTATTTTTCTACAATTTTATACGCGAGGTTCGATCGAGTGGCATTAGAGGTTCTATCACTATCATTCAAATTCGAAAATTCTTCAAAGTGCATCATAACATGGTTCGATTCGGATTCTTTTTCAGAATAGCTAAAAGGTCTATTACTTGAAATATTAATGCACCAAATGTCTGTCCAGATTTCTTGAAGTCTGTGAGGTATGTACTAGACTGTATGCAATTTTTTTCACAACCATGCACATATTGGTTTAACTAAATCTATAAAGTCTTCATTAGACACCACACGATTTGGTTATGGAATTTTTTTGATTTACAAAAGGCCGTTGATACAGTCAATCATGACATACTTTGAGAAATGTTTGAACACTATGCAATCAGAGGTCTTGCATCATGTTGGTACCGCTCCTACCTTAACCACTGCAAACAATTGTTTCAATTGATTACCATTCCTCCTCTCTTTTCAGCATATCATATGGTGCTCCTCAAGGATCTGTTCTTGCTCTTCTGTTTTCTCTAATTTACATAATGACCTGCGAAATTCTTCAAAAGTTTGATCTTTTTCTTTCTACTGATGATACGAGCATTTACTGTGAATCTGATGACCTTCAACTACTTACCAAAAATGTTCACATAGAATCAAGAAAGTTAAGCTTTCGCTTGACTCTAACAAACTTTCACTTAATGCTGAAAACCAAATTTTGTACGATTTCATGGTCCCAGGATGAGCGTCCACCATCGTCATAGTTCAATGGTATCAGTATATCCAAAGGACTAATCATTGAGATTTTTAGGGGTTCTATGGATGAGCATCTGTCTTGGAAGTTTCACATAACTGAACTCTACAACTTTGCAAACTTCCTAGAACTGCTCGTAGGCCTCGTAGTTTCTTCAAAGTAGGACACTGTGTCCCTTGCTGATTCTTATCTCTCTCTTTAACACATTATTTTAATCTTTCTTCAACTATGGGATCTTTGCTTGGGGGCTGACTTAAAATTCCTACTGGGAACAAATCTTCAGACTCTAAGAAGTAATGTGTTCATTGTCGTAGTTGTTTTATCTATCTTTGATTGATTACTGACGTCACTGCTATTGTCTATGAAATTAGCATAAAATTCTACTGGCATCGTGTAAACGGGAGGCCAAAACGACACTTTTTCATGCCATTTTTAAATTCTACTGGCACTATGTAAACGAGGTCTGACTTCTCAAAGCCCATTCTTAGATTATGAGTACAAAAGTGGACATTGTAGCCAAAAATAAGACACCAAAGGAAACTTGTTTGTTTCTGTGGCTTGTTTCTGTTGTTTCTGTTGCTTGTTTCTGTTGCTTTTTTCTGTTACTTGTTTCTGTTGCTTGTTTCTCTTCAACAGAATCTGTTGCAGTTTATCTCCACCTCGTTATCCCTCTAGCATCACTGACTCAACCACTATTCCTTTTCAGACATGTAAGTAAAGAGACTGTCAAGAAAACAGAGGAGTGGATTAGCTTCATTAGAGATGTAGAGTGCGATAGAAAGTGGATCACATTTGATTGCAGGTATTGATTTCTAAATCGATGTTTCTATGAGCAGGACCGTCGAGAAAGGGGGTAGATGGGGTAAAAGGTCCAGGGCCCGGGCCCCGAAGGGGCCCGTAAATATTTTGTGCCCAAAGTTTTGTTATTGCTATACATCTCTGCAATGCATTTTTATGGCAATTCATCTGCTTTAAAAGGGTATCTGCAAGAGCTGTCTACTTTGATCTTTGATGACAGTTTTAATGTCAGAAACCAACCGTCATATTGATATTTCTAACTTATCGAAACTGGTTCTATCCCAGTGAGTCAGTCGTTGGTGTCGTAGGGTCGTTGAGTTTCCTTTCACATTCAATCTTTTCGGCATTTGAGTCGCTCGTTCCCTCTGGCACGAACAACGCACCACTAGCATAAAACGATATCCTTGATTCATAAATATAATTTTTGTATTGCCTTTACACGGAATGTTTAAGCAATTTTTTAGAATTGTTTGTCATAAAAGGGGTGTTTCCCTCATGTTCCGGGAGACTTAAGGGCGTTGCCGCAGAAGAATTTCTTGGGGGCTACGCCCCCGAAACCCCCAGGGCCCCTCCTCATAGATCACTCCAGGACCCGAGCAGGCTCTCGACGGCCCTGACTATGAGGCTGCAAAATTAGATCTATTCTTATCTTACCCAGTGGTGGATGACCAGTTCAGTCTTCACATTATAAATCCCACTACATGCATTTTATGCAAATAGCTTTACAGGCAAATAGATCAAAATACAATCAATATATTTTGACTGAGCCTAGGCTTGCCCCGTCTATTTTGTCATCGGTAATAATTCTATCTGAAAGTTAAAGACGAAACTTTTCCCTTTCACAATATTTGTCATGAAATAGACTTGGGGCAAGTCTAGGATGAGTCAGGAAAACACAGGGCCATTGGAATGTCTACTTTTCCCCTGGACTCATTACCTGTAATCTTACAATATCTGACTGAATATCAGACATGCTCAATTATCCTAAGTTTTTCTGTTAAGCTACATGTCCCTTCGAGAAACCTCAAAAATACATGCTAGAATCACTAGAGAATTTCCACGATATTTCTAACTTACAGGCACGTGCTATCCCCTTGATTCAAACAAAATTTGAACCAAGGCTTAGACCTGAATATGCGTTTACTCATTCGCTCACATCGAAAATTACCATTTACATACTGGATGTCCCAGAAAATAATGTGCCGATTTGGTGGAGTGCCGATTTCGATGTGATGAAAAAGTAGCTTCAATCAATGACTATGCCCCCCCCCCGGGGAGGGGAGGGTACTTGACCAGATTCTGGATTGGGAGGTGCCATCGAAGCTTCAGAAACGAATCCGTTCCATATACCAAGTTTACGAAATGTATACCCAACGCTATACCAATTTTCTGAAAATATATGCCCGGCTTGATACCAAATCTTCAAAAATATGTACCCGACGCTATACCAATTTTATGACAATATATATCCGGCCTTATACCAAATCTTAAAAAAATATATACCCGACCTTTTTACCAATTTTCCGAAAATGCATCGATACCGTTACCGTTCCCCATACGAAAATTGCGAATATCGATACGGCTCCTTCCCCCAAAATTACGAAAATTGATACCGCTCCTTACAGGACCGCCGAGAGGGGGGTAGCCGGGGCAACTGCCCCGGGGCCTGGGCCCCACCAGGGGCCCGTAGAAAGAGGAGCTTTGCTTTTGCATTGTATGTTGAAATGATATCATCAAATTTTGCAAATCGTGGCCCAAGGTAGATAAGCAATGCTTTACTTGGGTCACGCAGAATACCACTAAATTTTTATAGATTTAATCTACATTGCAACAACTTGTATTTTGCGAATAAAATTGAGTTGAAAATTGAATTAGCGTGTGTCACTGTCAGGCAAGGAGCCCGCATCCACTAGTTGCCCCGGGGCATGGCCTTGCTCTCGGCGGCCCTGGCTCCTTATACCAAAATCGTTGAGATCGAGCCCCTTCCCGATGGCACGTTCCGGTACCCAAAATATGTATATTACCCCCCCCCGGGATATGGGAAATGAATTTTAAAACGTTCTTCCATAATTAACTTGAATATAGTTAATACCTATCAAAACAGGAAATTCTACCTTTTCAGCAAAAAATATCTTCCCTCGTGAGGACCAAGAAATATATAAATATATATATGTGTGTGTGTGTGTGTACATATATATGTATATATATATATGTATATATATATATATATATATATATATATATATATATATATATATATATATATATATATATATATATATATATATATATATATATATATATATATATATATATATATATATATATATATATATATATATATATATATATATATATATATATATATATATATATGTATATATATAGCGAAACACGAAGAGATCCAGGTACCGTAAGATATAGGTCGAAACACAGAAATGACAACGAACTCGTTGAGATGTAACGCTAATATCTATTTATTCACGCAACTAGTTTCGTCTGTTCATGCAGACTCTTCAGGCTCCTTTCCTCACTCATTGAATATATATATATGTAATTCCCTACAATGATATCCCTTCAGTACAAGAGTTGAAAATCTTACATAAAAATTAATATAGCGATTGAATAAACTGATCCTCCAGGGAGTCGTTCTTGAGGGGGCTTGAAGTAATTATCAAGGCTCATCAGATGCCTTTTTAGATGTGCTGTAAACAGGCACAGTGATGGCAGTTTTCTGATGTTAACTGGAATATCATTCCAAGCCTTAATGCCCGAGTAATGAAATCCTTTTTTGGTTAATTCAAGGTTTAGCTTGGGAATATGGAGATCGCTATAATTCCTCATATTATAATTTGATATGAAACATCTCTGTTGGAACATACTCCATAAGCTTTCCCGGGAAGCTTTCAGGGCATTATTTGTTTACAATCTTATATACCATAACACAGCGATCAAAACAAACAAGATTCGCAACGCTTAGCCATTTTTTAGGCCATGGGTCCTTAAATCTTGCACGCTCTATAATTGACAGGGCTCTGTTTTGGAGACGTTGAAGTGCTTGTAGTTCAGATAAAGAGATGCTACCCCAAACTACGTTTCCGTAGCGCAGACAACTCCAATCTCGTGGTTCCCCGCTGTTAATCAACTCCAACGTCGGGAATACAGGTGAATGTTGCATCCCTGGGAGGCCCGGAGGGTAACTTAACTTGTCTATGGTACGGGTTGTGCCATTTTTTAGGGTACCTTTTTCATGATAGTTTCCGGGTTTATGGATATGGTTTTCAACAATTTTTTGCGCGTTCCGGATTTATGGGTATAGTTTTCTATCAGAATTCATTTATTGGTGAGCTGCTTTGGCATTCCCGGATTTAGGGGTATGATTTTCAGAAATTCTCCAGATTTATGGGTATACTTTTCAGAAATTTCTCCGGATTTATGGGTGTTACTTTCACGATTTGAATGGCACAACCCCTTATCTTGGAAACTCAAGTTACCCCCCCCCTGGGCCAGGAGGGCACATTCATTCCTTGGGAAAAAACATGCAGGATATTTCGTGAGCTGTGCAGTGAGTTTCTTTCCGTGGAATGAATATGCCCTCCCGTGGGATGAATATTCTCCCTTTATTTCCTGGCAGCAAAGTTGATATTCTGTTCCTATCTCGTTTGTTGGTATCGATGTTTTGAGTGTTGAAATATTAACATTGAAAATTCAAATTTGCTGACATCTCAAAATCAGAGCTGTTGCGTTTTGGTCTGCGGTCCGTGGTAGAATCTTAAACAATTTTCGATTGTTATATTCTGTTTGCCAGATGTCACCTACTTTGCTGCTTTCATTTTTCTTTAATTTTAGTTTAAATTTCGATGTTCTTCGGGACTTTGCTAAGGCCAAAAGTCCACGGCTCTAGTTTGGATAGACTCACAAATAGTCTTATTCATCGCAACAATAACAACAGAACAGCAACAACAATAATGACAGCAACAACATCATTTTCATTTTTGAAGCTGGGACTGGGACCTAATATGAACTTTCTAATCTATGGAAATATAAACTTTCTAGATGGAAAGGAATACGTTCAGGGTTTAGGCGTGCCCTCAGAAACGAAGCTTAGGTGCAGTCTCAGAAGCCAACCAATCTACCTTCGACGGCTAGAAATTCTCATTGCTGCAGTGAAGTTCGTGGAAGCTGATTGGCCTCAGAAGTGAGGAACTCCTGGTTCAGAGTGAAATGTCTGTTGATTCTTGGGTTAAGAATTAAGTAATTATCTGGATGCCTGCGGCTTTCGTTCTCACGCCCTCTACCTTGGGTATAGATGCGACCAACGCCCTTTTCATTGACTGAAATAAAGATTAAATGAGTCAGTTAAACAATACGAGTAGGGTACCATACTGTCCACAATTATGAAATGACGTCCAACCGGCGACCGAGCGTCCAACCTTTGGAATCCCAATATTTCAGCGACCAATTTACCACACGCCACTCTGTCATGAAATTTGCCACACAGCTGCCGTGTACTCTCAGATTCAGAAATATGAAGTATACATGATTTGTGAAAAAGAGGGTATCGGGATAGGCAGAAACTTCAAAGCTCAGTAAATACTGAGGCCACTGAGGGGGTCTGGGGGCGAAGCCCCCTGGAAAATTTTTGTAGATATAAACTCTTTACTTTGGCCTGGAACACTTCTACCAATCATATTTCAGCCCGTGCTGCATTGGAGTAGCTGATCACTTCGCAACAGTTATTTGAATCAGCATCTCCAGTAAAATTTTTAAACATGATATTCTTTGGCTTATAATGCCTATCCTACATGCAATCTTTACGAAGACCAAATGGGAAACCTACACACTTTTGTGACCATTTTCAATGGATCACCTCTGCTGGAAAATTTTTGCGTACACACACTCTTCTTTCTCCTACAACGATCCCTAACGGTCCTCACAACCCAACTTCCAAGGCCTCAAAAAATGTAAGTCTTGGACAATGTTATGATAGCTTGTCTACAGAAGTTCTCTTGGAGTCAACTTATGCTATGGCTTAGAAGAAGTCTCCCGGTCACTTTCCAGAATTTCGGCGAAAGATTCTTACCATGCACCACCTACGCAACTACCATACTTCTTTCTCCTCTTCTTTCTCCTCGTTCGTGAAAAAGATCTAGACTTACGTCCTCCATAAGCTATGCTGATCTATGTACTGATGAGGTATGCACACTTGGAGCGTACGTAGAACGGGAGCCGGGGGGCTTCACCACGAGAAAAGATTCGAGTCAATGCCGTACAGATCGTGGAAAAATGCAATTGACGTAGCGAGATTGTAGAATCCTGTGCTCGTACACATCATAATTGCCAAGATCATCGGCCTTACCCCCCTCCCCGCAATTTTTACGCCGGAATTAGAAAAATTAGAAAAATAGTCCTGGAGAACATTGGAGGGGCTGCCGCCCTCCTTGCCCCCCCTTCCCGACGCTTCTGCTTTCGTTCAAGAGGCTCGAGCCGGCAACTTTAGGCCCTTCCGCCATTGCCTGAGGTTCGTACAATGTTGCTATGGTTTCCTTGTCTGGTTATGAAAATTGATAGGGAAAGCTTCGCCCCAAATTTCAGTGTGAAAGTCCATGAGTCGCAGTTTGAGCTACCATCAGTCTTTCATTGGCGATAACTACAAATATGCAATCAGTCTATGGTGGGGATGCGGAGGCAAATTTGAATTTTCAAGACTAAAAATTTCAGCTCTCCAAGGATCTATACATTATGTTAATAAATGAGGTACCGTAGAAGCTCTATTAAGCCCCCGGGGGGCTTAGTTGATACCAGACCGTCCAGGGGGACTTATTAGAGAGGGGGCTTATTCACAACATTAAATGACAAGGATATATTTGGTAGCTTTCAGTCCTTTTATCCCATATTTTTGTGGAATTTTTCGCCTATCGTGGAGCCAAAGCTTGGAACGACCTTGATTCAGAAACAAAGTTGGCATCATCGAGACTAAAAAATTACATGGGCTCCTAATGCTGTATAATTCCGCTTTCTTTATCTTCTTTTATTTCGCTCTTTAGTATTGGTAGATTGTAATGGTTTAAAAAATAAGTTTTTATTTGCAGTTTTGAAAACTTTACTTTGTAGTGTTCTTTTTCACACGGCCAATTGTAAAGCAGGTTTCCATTAACTCTGAATTGTTACCCTGTATGAATAAGATTTAAATGAAATGAAAATGATAATGAAAATGAAAAAATCAAAGCAACATACAAGTTTACGGGTCAAATATATACTTCAAACTTTGACACAGTCTCTATCCCAAACCATACTAATATTAACATGCAAGGTTGTGTAGCTAGATGAATAGAAAATATTTTGTAAATTCTAGAATATTTTATACTTGGGGGGAGCTTGATAGAGAGGAGGACTTTTCCAAAATTTTGACTTAGAGGGGAGGGGCTTAAAAGAGAGGGGGCTTAATAAAGCTTTTACGCTATTTGCAGTTAAGCCCGAAATTATTCATACCTTTAAGATAGTTGGAAGCTTGTTCCGAAAAGTCGATTACTAGGTGGGTCACTCAAAGCATATGTATATGATCGAATATATCCGATTACCAACGCATGACTAATAATGTTTTACTTAGAGGGTCCTGGGCCCTAGTCTACACACTATAATACCCATACAAAATTCTGAGTTCTTTGCATCGCTCGATTTACCTTGGGTACCAGAGCCTTATAAATAAGGCTTATCTTTTAATAGGCTCTGGTACCCAGGGTACGCTCGATTTGAGGACCAATTTCACGGTGGCTGAAGTTTTGCAAGAAGCATATCAAAAGACATTTGAAGAAATAGAATATCTTATGAATTGATCTGCAAATATAGCAACCTAAAATACTACAAATGTGACATGGGTATGAATAATTTCGGGCTTAACAGTATGTTCTCGTTTGAAGGGTGTAGCACTCTTCCGGAAAGACATATTAGATTTTCGAATTTAGAGTTATTAATAGTATTTACAGGGAGTTTTCTTTAAAACGACAGGAATTTTGCCAAAGGTGTACGAGATTTTTACGGGTGCCAAGTTGAGGTTGAATTGATTAGCAATTGAGTGAGCTAAATTCTCATCGCTAAACCCAAAGAAATCTGTATACATTAGAATCGAAAACTTTCGGGCGCTCAAACACTGTGACAATTTTTATCCGAAAGTTTAAATTGTCCGATGGTTTTAATTTTTTTTAGTAGAAAGGCACACAAATTTCTGCAATGTCACTGTTAAAAAAGTGATATACGGGTGGCCCAAAAAAGTGACCCGGCAGAATCTTTCATAGAGAAATAAGTAAGAGACCGATAGAAATGCTTCAAATATTGTTTCTGTCGGTAAAGGACCAGCCTACGAGTATTTTTTGCTATTTTTTCGGCTCGGTAAATTTTGCAACTTAAGGACTTTGAGGAAAAGAGCATGTCTGAAGTCCTCAAAAAGTCGCCAAAAATTGCATCGATTTACTCGAGGGGCAAATCACTTCTCAAAATAGCGTACGTGATTTTTGTGATTTTGAAATCACATGATTTTTTTTGTGATTTTTTTGCGATTTTAGTGCATTTTAATGATTTTTGCGTGTCATTTTCAATAAGTTTCAGTGATTTGTGATTTTTGGTTCTTTCTGTGTGTGATTTTTTTGTGATTTTGTGATTTTTGTATGTGATTTTTTTGTGATTTCAAGGGAGGCGTACGAAAAAAAATCAGTGATTTGCCCCTCGGATTTACTGCTATTTGAGATCTTCAAAACAATGTGGAGCGTGTTTTAAGTTCAGGCTGGAAATAGGCAACTCAGTCAGAAATGTCCAGAGAAAGTTTATAGTCCCTAGGTACCTAAGAATTGGGAATAAATGTTCTTGACAAACTCATAGAATTTCACAGGAACTGAACCTTCCACGCAATTCGAAATTTTCAAGAATGCGTTACAGAAAAGCAGGATGAGTATCCTTGTCCCTCGAGTCAGGAAAACACGCTATTCGTTGTTTTGAAGATCTGACATGGCCGTAAATCGATCCCCTGTTTTTAACGACTTTTTTGAGGATGCCATTTGCCTCAAAATCCCTAATTTTGAAAATTTACTGTTCCGAAAAAAATAAGACAAAATAGTCATAATGTAGGACAGTCTTTTAGCGACAGAGCAACCTTCGAAGTGTTTCAATTTGCCTCTTACTCATTCTTTTTGGGTTAGCGGTACTGGTCATCGATGATCCTGCTTCCAAAATGAGTTTCCACATCTACTCCTGCGTCGACAAAGGTACTTCTTTATTTTGTCAGCAAACTTGAGAACTGCTTTCGACGCTGTGTCCTTCGCTGGAGACCATTTTTGAATACTTTTGATTCACCTACTTAGCTCAAGTTGTAAATGATTGATCAACTAAAAAATTAGAACTGAAGTGTAAGCAAAAGTATGTAGAGTCAAATGGTTTTTGGCCATAGAACTACCATTATTTCCAGAATAATGCAAGCTAGATATCATTTGAAAGTGTTTAGGGAGCGGAACTTAAAATTTTGCTTACTTAAGGGGGCTTAGCACCTTTGGAATTTTTGGAAATGTTTTGTTTATTTGTCTTGCAAAAACATTTTGGTTTCTAATGAAACTGTGATGCCTTCTGATTTGGAATCTGGAAGCAGAATGCGGCGAAATTTGATCAAGGTTATTTCTGCCAAATTCATTAAGAAAGTATAGGAGCAAATAACTGCCCACAGTGCGTTCTATGACAGGAGACCGTCCAAAGAATCCATTTAAGCAAAATCTAACTTCATATTACTGTTTACGAAGACCTGCGCTCTTGAATGATGCATAAGAGGTGCAATTTTTTCGAAACAAATTTGGTAAATTTGCGAAACAAAAAACTTCCTAAAATTCCCATGGGACTAAAGCCCCTTAAGTGAACAAAATTTTACAACTCTTGCGAGAATCAAGTTCTGCTCGCTAAACTTTTCTGAATGATATCTACTTTGCATTACTTTGAAAAGTAATGGTAGTTTTATGGCCGAAATCCATTAACTTTACATACTCTTTGGTTATACTTTGGTTTTAAGTTATATTTTTGTATAGAAACAAAACCACCATCAAAAATTGACAGAAAAGAAAGTGAAAAAGAAGCAAAAACTGTTAAAAACTCTGTACGTTTTGATTTAAAATCTTCGTCAGCACTCAATTGGATTGTGCAAAAAATTTTTGTCCGATATTTTTTGTACGAAGTTGTCGAAAAGGCGCCCGGAAGTTCTTGATTTTATTATTTTAATGTACTTTTTGGAAAACCCTGTCGAATCTCAATTCATTGACTTTGATTCAGGACTGATGATCCAAAGAAGAACCTTGAACGATGGTTGTTTCTAAGAAACCCAGAGCAAGCTGACGGGGAAAAAGAAGGCATCGCTTGGATATGTATTAGAGGAAAGAATCGTAAAATATTCGCCTATGATTATCGTGATCTTGAAGGATTGGAATCTGAGTGGGAAGAAATGAGTGAATCCAAGGACGAACTACTGCCAAAAATAAGCTATCAGCTGTTTGCAAATCTAGGGAAGAAATACAACGTTACATCTGGGAAGTGGCTCATTTTTCCACAACCTGGTGCAGTGGAGACCATCTGGAGCAAAATTTGTCGAGACATCGCTAATGAAGATGGAAACTTGCCTCAAGCAGGTTGTTTCACTGCAAAGATAAATCCCTTCGAAAAAGAGAAGAAAGGCCATGTTATCTGTGTCTATAATGATGATTTTAGCAACAAGGATGAGGTAATGGCAGTGGAAAGGGCTCTCCGCAAGATCATAAACCCTCCAATAAAGATGACGTATAAACCTGATTTATTCACACATGTTGGTATATATGGTGGAAACGAATTTGGTCTACCTCCTTTCATCTACAAGAGTGTATGGGATACGGCTGAACAGCGGTTTGTTGTAACGCCTGTATATCCATAGATAGCGCAGCAACTGTCACTGATACTGCTCCTGGGAGCGGAGGGGGAGGGGGCTTGACCAGATCCTAAAATGAATACCGAATCTTATGCCAATTTTCTGGAAATGTCTATGCCGGTTAGCACCAGGTGTACTTCACGTATTTGAATGATTGAATGATTCAAAATTTAATTAAATGCCGAAAAGTCTAAATATTTTGTAGTTCAGCTCTACACAAATTTCATGTTTGCTAAATGACTGAAGAAGACCTAGAGAATTTTTCATCAAATCATAAAGGACTCCTCCCCATAAGAGAACGAGATATGCTCTACAAATTTATAGCCGTAAGGTTGAGTTGAGAATCTTTAGTATTTGAACTCCCGTATGAATCTGTGCGAGGAGAGTCCTTCTTCAGTCATTTTGCAACCAAGAAATTTTCATCAAGTGGAATTTCCCTATTTTGTTTTGACTCCTGTTATTTCCGTTTTGCTTGGTTTACAGGGCTCGTAAGAAGGCGAGAGAAAATCTACCTATATTGCCAATAGTGGGAAAAATTGTTCAAATACCCCGTTCTTTCGACTTTTCACTAGAATTTGAAAAATTCAGATCCGCGAAGTACTCTTGTTGCTATGAATTTTGGAAAGTTGGAAATCTTTTCTGTCTCACTCGGTATAGCTTTTCTGCCTTTAATAAAAAACCTGTGACCTGATTCCCACTTATGTTTTGACTACAGTTATTTTCGCCTTGCTTGGTTTACAGGGCAAGCTGCTATGCACTTTTTTTATCGAGCGATCAAAGATGAACCAAGTAAATCTGTTGCACAAATAAAGTAATCCACCAAAGTTAGTGATTCGAATGCTGTTTGGTAGCTTGGCAGAACCCCCTCGCATCTCGTTGTGTTTCTAAGTGTTCTCATCCCGTCAACTAATTCTCACGTTTTTACAGCTACTCTGTTTTGTCTTTTTATCGAGATCGCTACTTGGCACGAATAAGGAGTTGGTGAATACAGCAATACAGCAGTTGCGTGTAATCTAATACTCATCAAAATTCATTAAAGAGCTGTTTGATATTGTCTGCCAAGCGTTTCCACGTGCTATGGCTCACCCTGTGGCGGGGCTGTTTGCTTGGATGTGAGGAGTCTGTCTCACTGTATGCGGTGGGGTGGGTCCTCGCATCTTGGTGGGCATTTTTGCTCGTTGGGCATCCCAACGAAGATATACTTGTAAAGTCAATCTGCATTGATGAACACAAATTGGAGTTGTTTTAAGCCAGTCGTCTAAGCCGGGCTTTAAGCTCCAACCTTTACGTGTATAAATAATTATATTATATCATTTCATAGTCTGAAGTCCCAAAATTTTCAAGGGGAGTAATCCGAGACCCCCTTCAAGGTTTTAGCTCGCTTCGCTCGTCACCCGGTTTGCCCATGGTCTCCACAAATCAAAAATTGTATCTCGGTCCTTGATCATTTGCGGAATTTTCTGACCAAGCACCCCTAAAGTGAAGAGCAGCGATGTATAAGTATGCCATAGTTATAGAATCAAATAAGCAAAAATGAACTGAAATGGTACTTGTGTAGTCGTCTGAAATTTCTAAAACAACTTTTTAATGTTCCACTAAAAGACCGAAAACGTTTTGTCTGAAATACATTCATCCGTAATTTTGGCTTGTAATTTAGGTCATTTTTTGAAACATTGTTCTCAGGCAATGTATGCATTTTCGAAAAATTCGTTGTATGCCCCAACCAAAATCTAATTAAGTGCCCCCATTTGCCTCCTTGTCCCACCGGGTAGCGTGGTTGGTTATTACTTGTTTGGTTGCTTAATTTTGTTTGTTGCTTTTTGACTTGTTGATTATCAGTCTAACTTTCTTGTTAATGTTTTATTGAATTTAATCATAATTGTGTTCAAGATTTGTTGACGCAAAGCGTCTCTCATATAGGTCCAGGACTGGTAGGTAGTCTCTTAAATTCTAGGGCACAGTAACAAGGGCAGAGTTTGTTAGACAATAGCATCAGTTGCTTTTGTTGACACCTGAATTCAAAGAGATTTGCGACCACAGACAAAGGAAATCCTCTCAACCAGGAATTGTAAACAAACAAAGCCGCAAAGTTTCTCTGAAACCCAGGTAGCTAGCGCGCTTTTTGTGCATATCAGAAATGGTTATTAAACACAAACACGAACGCATATCGAAAGAGGAAGGATATATCTAAACATCTACCACGGGCATTTCATTTTTGTTGTTCAGAAGCTGAGCAATAAGGGCTTTGATTGTACCAAAAAAGTACGAGAACCAAATTGCCTCCAAATCGGTTTCTATACCAAAGAAATCAAATGCCCGTGGTAGATGTTTAGAAATATCCTCCATCTTTCGACATATGCTCATGTTTGCTCTAAAGAACCATTTCTGGAATGCCCAACAAGCGAGATAGAGAGGCGTCGCCCTAAATGGTCACCCTACGTTTTCACCATGTTTTGACCGCGCTGCAAAAACTTCGTGTCAGAAGGAGTTTGGGTCTAGCTTTTTTTCGAAAGCGCGCGAAAATTATTTGCTGACTCCATCTAAGAAATTCTCTCTTGTTTTGTTTTGGTTTTAAACTGCATAACTTCGCTGCGAAGAATGTTTTGAAAATACATACTTGAAGTCGATGCAGGTGAGTGTATTTTGTTTCCTTTCTGTATTCCAAGCTCCAGATTTATTCTCTTCATGTTGCTTCGGGATTTGAAGTAAAGCACAACTACGGTTTATTTATGGGAAACTCCAACCCTCAAAATGTAACTTTCAAAGAAAAATAAAAAAAATTTGCAACTGGTAAAGGAGCCGGGGGTTTTGTTTCAGTAGTAGTCTGACCGGCCTACCTTCGCCCCTTTTGGTCAGCCTTGGGATCCTGAACTCTCTTATTGGCTGCACTGTCAACCAGACTTTTCAGAAGTCACGAGGTCAAAAGCACAGTTAGGGGGTTGACGAGTTAGGGGGTTCAATAAAGAAGCGTACAGACAAAGTGACTGTTTCTATTTTAAGTGAGCTACATGGATTTTTGGAACAATTTCCTAAATGATTGTGAGCAAAGCTTTTAGAGAAAACTAAAGTATCGGGCTGGTAGCAAGTTTCTTAGATCATAGGAAAATTTTGCCACCAAAAAAGTTTCTGATGAGATTCTTAACTGGGAAATGGTAATATTGTTGTTCAGTTCAAGGGTTAAGAAGGAAAGGTGAAAGATTTCGCTTTGGGTCGTCATAGGATAAATACTGATTTCCGTTTGAGTTTGCAAAAGCCCCTCGAATTCTTGCCTCCTTGTTATTCATATCCTGTCAGAAATTACAGCTCCCACACCCCCGGTAATGCGGCACTTAAGGGTATTTGGTAACGAATCATAATTTTCAGTCACTCAAATCTTGAATTCGTTGTCAATAACTCAATAACTGCGTTGTTGATATCATTTGTGATGGTATCCTTTTCCATCATTTCATATATCAATATTTATGAATATTTAACTGAAAATTGCTTTGTAATCACTGTAAAAATCCTCACCAACTTAAAGTATTTCAAAACATCTCTTAAGACCTTCTTATTGCTACCCCGGTACTCACAGATCAAAACTCTCACTCAGGATTCCTTGCGATGCGACAAGTTCGACGAGGTAACTGCGAAGGCGGTGTTATGAGTTTAGGGTACGTCCAAATTAGACGCCATGCCGAAGATTAGGCCGGTCAGACCGACTTGTGTTTGAGACGAAAATTTCCTTAGACGAAGAAGTGGACGGTCGTTGCATTCAAAGTCTGCTTTGAGAAAGAGTATGTGAACATTTTTATCGTTATTTGCTGTGTCCTAGTGCATCTCCTTCTTTTTAAATCAATTTTATCTCGCAACCCGACCATTTAGGGCGACGCTTCTCTAGCTACCTGGGTCTCAGAGAAACTTTGCGGATTCGTTTGTTTTGAATTACTGGTTGAGCGAATTTCCTTTGTCTGCAATCGAAAGTCGCTTTGAATCTAGGTATCAACAAAAGCAACTGATCCTATTGTCTTACAAAATCTATCTTTCTTTGGGCATTTCAGATGATTTTGTTATGGGAGTGTAGAGTCGATCTTGTCTAGAAGGCCCCCAAATTAGTTAGTGAGATCTCAAATTGGTAATAACATAATTCGCACTCCAAAACAATGTCAAAACAATAGCTGTTATTGCACATTGTCTAGATATTTTTGAGTGCAAGCATGGTGCAAGCAGCAAACATTTGTTAGCTTTTGCTTGATTCGTTGTTTCTAAAAGTTAAGGCAACTGTTTCTTAAACGGTTTCATATCAATAAACTGAAAACTGAAGAGAGATGTGATTGCATTCAAAATAGTTGAGGAAATAGTAGCTATGTAAGAAAGGAAGAGATATCGCACAAATTGACAATTGACCAAATAATTTACTTGCTCTCAACTTTGCAAAACAACACTCATATCCCAGCTAAATCAAATTAGGTATGTTTAGACAATGAATTTGGAGCAATTCGACTTTGTAACTTTCACATTTTCGTTGAAACCTTTGAGTTATGATCCTTGTATGTTTCAGTGTTCTTGATAATATCACCTGTTGTCAACATGGAATGAATTTTTGTGTTTTTGTTTCTTATCACTGGGTGTCTATTTTCAACAAATCAGTCTGCAACTTCTTAATTTTCTTGTTTGCGGAGTTTTCTTGTCGATGCCAAGTTCACTTTTTTCAGAATCGGCACCAATCAATCTTGCACTTGAAATGAATTAACGGACATATAGCGATATGTTCTAAATATATCACAAAGGAACGGCAGGTCCCAATAAGGCCCCATTTACACTATACCAGATAGCTACCGTCACGCCGCAACTTTCGTATCGGATAGGTGTGCTGTTTACATGACACCAGATCTACAAGAAGCTCCACAAATTGGAGCGCAAATCACTTCGCTTCGTAGGTGATATGAAAATCATTCCGGCATGGTTTTGGCGTGATATGTAAATGGTGCTATCCGAAACATTTCGCTCTGCAACCACATTTCTTTTCTTTGAGAACAATGATAAACAATAAAATTCAAGACTAAAGATTAAGAAACATTACTGGATTGCTTGCTTATGATGTAAACGGAAGGCCTAACTGGCATGAAAGTTAAGACACGACGATAGTCATCCGGTATAATGTAAACAGTTGCCTTATCCGATAACAGTCACTCGCAACGAGCTGCAACGATAGCTATCCGGTATAGTGTAAACGGGACCTAAAGCTCCTATTGTTCGTAGCCTCGTTCTGGAAATTTGTCAAAATCTCTTCCTATTGTTAACATGAAAATTTCGAGCCCAGTTTCGGATTTGGCACACAAACTTTAGTCTAGTTACATGTTTTTAAACTGCTGACAGTTGTGATGTTGATTTTATGACAATGTGAAGTTCAAAGATTCATAAGGGATTTGACAGTGAAAAGTCGTTCGGGGTGAAACTTTACACTCCGAGTCATTTTCACGGTCAAATCCCTTATAGATTTTCAAACTTTACATCGCCATAGATTTAATACTACAACCGCTAGCAACATGAAAACCTATGGTTAGACTAGGGTTTGAGTGCTAAATCCGAAATTGGCGTCTAAAATTTCATGTGAAAGAATTTTGAATAATTTCCAAAACGAGGCTGTTCATTAAAGTGGTGTATTAAGAAACTTGATGCCAAGGCCAATCCATGGTTTCGTCTGTTTCTTGTATAGAAAGCATGTTTTGATGCTGCAAATTACATGTTCTGTTGCGTTGAAAGGGTTAGATTGAAGCATTTTCCAGAATATTGCTGTAAGTTCGTTACGTTACTTTTTTCTATGAATCCTTTTCAAAACAGTGGTGATAATTTTATTTGCGGACTCTGTCTGCTGACGCCTAATTTGAGACAGACTTTTGCTCATAGAAAGTCTAGCCATACGAGCTAAGAGCTGGATTAGTTCCAATCGTGAAAGTATACTTTATTCGGTCCGGATTTTTTACATTTATTTCCTCCATGAGTTGATGAATCGATGCAAAAATCATACTCAGATTCTGTCCGCAGTGAAAATCTGTTGGTGAAGTAAGAATTTATCATTGTCAGAGAGAATCTGAAAGCATAGCCATTGATTTTCATGGGAACAAATGCGATATTGGATACTGGAATTACCCCGGGAAGCAAGAGTGACAGGAAATGATGAAGAAAGCGCAAAACAGGGAACGAAATAATTATTTTTCTCCTTACTGCAGGCATGACATTCTTCATTCAATCAAATTCTTCTTAGCGCTGTTTGATCTCACAATTGCACCCCATGTCATGTCTGTACAGTACGAGAGAGTCTGATGAGTACAGAGGAGACATTGAAGAACGAAGGTCACCACATACATTATGCCTTTCGTTTGTGCTCGTGTGTTGTTTCTGATTTTGTGTGTGATAAAATTGAAAATTTGTGTCCAAATGCTTTACAACCGGTGCCATGGTATTGGAGCTACAGGGAGCCAGAGACAGACCTCCCCTTTTCACCAGGCCTTCCTTGGAAAGGAATTTGTTGTACAAATTAACCTGCTGTCTGAAAAACTTTTGTTCCGTGAGAAAAATCTTCATCAGAAGAAATTATTCAATACTTGTATGTATACATATTTGTACAATTCATTCGTTGACACAATTGTTTGTTTGTTTGTTTGTTTGTATGCTTCTTCAATGTTGTCAGTTCGATCTTGTCAGTTCAATCTTGTCAGTTCGACCTTGTCAGTTCGATTTCACCTAGCTGTGCTTGCATATTCAGATACAGACTGACTACCAGCCATAGTTTAGCTCCTCCGCCCATCCAACTGATATACCCCGCTACAGTTTTCATTTTCACTGACTGACATTCAACGGAATGTCCAATCTAGTCCCCTGAGTGAGTTCGTTGCTCTACCTCTACTCTGGGATACAAGAGGCCATTCGGCGATTTGATTGTATATAACTCCGTTTTGCGCGGGGTAAACGGTCGCGGCATGTCAAAATTCGACGGAGAACTATATTCTTTACCCTTTTCAGTCATAATTTGCTACTCATCTCCGAAATTCGGAAAATAACGTGCTATTTTATTTTTAAAGCTGCGGTGAAAGTTTCTCGAATTTGCAACTTAGGCCCATTTTCGTTCCAAACAAACCGAGCTTATTTTCAAATTAAACACACTTGCCAACTTCAGATTATTGTTCAAATACCTTCAAAAAGGCTGAAATAAGATTCTCGAAGTGCTTTTATTAGTTTCTCGATTATCTTCTGCAGAATTAGCGCTAGAGCAACGGCCATTTTCCACCACTAAATCCATAATGGCTGCTAATGCACCCAGCAGATTCTGGGCGCATTTGATCGAAGTGTACCAGGGTGTTCATTCGGCTTCGTGATCAGCGTATAGTATAACGTAAGAACACCCTGGGAACGAGGTTGCGGGATAGCAGCCAATTGACGTTAAATTTACAGACTGGCCAGCATACAAGTCAAATCTTTCCACAGGGTAGCCCATAAATCATCCAATTTCACGCTTATCAGCCAATGGCGTCGCCGTATTTCCGTCCAGTACCCTTACGAAAATCAAAATGGACTTTCGAGCAATAGAGATACAGACCCGGTTTTTTCCACGAGTCGATTCTGCAGGCCCTACTCCATATTTTACATTTTGCATTTGGATCAAATCTCATCAGGGATCAGCACAACATCGAGTTTCATCCCTCCGAAAATAGGCCTATATTCAAATATCATTTGGGAAAGCAACAAATAAGATATAGCTTTCAAAATTTCACACGTTACGTAAATTATAGCAAGGAATAAGCATAAGATGTTCCTTTTCTTCAGTTTCCTAAATCTTTGACGAGTCTCAGGTATTTGCTACGAAGAAGGCTATTGGGCCTACCTTCATCCACTGCAGAATGCCATTATTCCGTTTTAAAGCGGCTTCTTTGCTATAGCAAGGTAGCACAGCTATACACCAACAACATAACACCAGTTTCAACCATTCTCCACCGAAAAATCGCCATCAACTTTGGTAAAACGCGACGAACCCCGGGGGGGGGGTACTCTCAATGTGGCCTTACAGGGGGGTCCAGTCGGTTTGAGGGTTTTACTGAATGGCTACCAAATGACGCTATTTGTCAACCAAATACTACCAATTGGAGATATTCTTAGATTCCTAGCCACTTATTATGTTTCAACCCGGTACGTTCCTCCGGACGCCAATTTAGTCATTACAGCATTAATCGTAAATGAATTTTGAAAGTTTTCTTGCTTTGTTCTATCGGTTTTGCAATAAAAAATCATGAAAAACCGTAGAAAATTTTCATTACTAAATGCTACTAAATGATCCAGTTTTCAAGTTCGTGAACTACCATTTGAGGGTTTTTGTAAAAAGATACTGCCATTTGAGGGTATTTTTCAAAATTTTTGCTTTGACCCTCTTTAGCACTGACTGGACCCCCCTGTCAGGCCATAATGGGAGTACCCCCCCCCCCCGGGGACGAACCTTCAACAGCTCTTAGTCACACTATCTATCCCATGTTTGGAAACTGTGTGCTCACGTGGATAACTTTCTGTTATTGTCAAGCGCTCTTGATGTCATGGTCAAGAGGTAAGTCTCGTTGGCCGGACTATCAAAATTATCTGTATTTGCGAGGATTATGGTGAATGCATTTTTCAAATGAATGTGAATGTATAAAAAGAGTTTTTCACAGAAGGGGAAGGGTATCATAACTGCTATCAGAGCTTGCATCTTTAGGGGAGCCTGCGAAGTTTCCCAGGCCTCCAACCATCCGAATAATTCGAATTCATTTGAAGTATGCATTCACCATTTGCCTTTCTTTAAGAAAATACAGATAATTTTGAAAGTGCGGTCCTAACCCCTTCAACTTTTTCATATTAAAACGAAGGCCAAGTCTGTGTAAAGGATGATACGAGACGTACCTCTTGACCATGACATCAAGAGCTCTTGACAGTAAAAGAAATTTCTCCACGTGAGCACACTGTTTCAAAACTTGAAAGAGATAGTGTGGCGAAGAGCTGTTGAAAGTTCATCGCGTTTTATCAAAGTTGATGGCCATTGTTCAGCGGAGAATAGTGGAAATTGGTGTTATATCGTTGGTGAATGGCTGTGCTACCTTGCTGCAGCAAAGAAGCCGATTTGAAACGTAATAATGGCGTTCTGCAGTCGATGAAGGTAGGCCTAATAGACTAATAGCTTTCTTCGTATCAATAGCTGAGACTCGTCAAGGATTTGATAAATTTAAGCAAAGAAACATCTTAAGCTTATTCTTTGCAATAATTTACGTAACGTGTGAAATTTTGGAAGCTATATCTTATTTGCTGCGTTCCCAAATGATATTTGAATATAGGCCTATTTTCGGAGGGATAAAACTCGCTGTTGTGCTGATCCCTGATGAGATTTGATCCAAATGCAAAATGTAAAATATGGAGTAGAGCCTGAAGAAGTGACTCGTGGCAAAACCAGGTCTGTATCTTTATTACTCGAATGTCCATTTTGATTTTCGTAAGGGTATTCGAAATTCGTCTCAAAGAGCTTATTTTTGGTCATGTGACGGAAATACGGCGACGCCATTGGCTGGTAAGCGTGAAATTGGAAGATTTATGGGTTTCCCTGTGCCCTAATGAAAGATTTGACTTGTATGCTTGATAAAGTAAATTTTTCGACCGAGAAAGTGGGTTTTTGTCAACGAGAAACTAGGTTTTTCGTTTAAAAAAAGTAGGTTTCTCGACGAAAATATGGGTTTCTCGACGAAAAAGTAGGTTTTTCGATCGATGCACGTATACAAGGTGTCCCAAAAAATTGTTCAACGTTACGTCAAATATTGAAAATAGCGATATAACGAACAGATTCCATGGTAAATGGGAATAGCATTTACACCTAAAATTGATTTTAGAACCAGAATTGAGCAAATCTGCCACGGAGTCGTTTCATTTTATGGTTATAGCGAGAGGCATTTCCTTCCCAAAATTTCGTCCATCTTTGGTAAAGATTTTTTTCAAGAAAAATCCGTTGAAAATCCGTAAAAATCCTATTCTTCTGAACAACTATCCCTCGCTTTTTCGAATGAGTGAAATGCCCCCTAGTTATTTGATATAATGAAATGCCACTTCCCCGTGCTCCCGTGCTGATTCGCTTTACAAAGAGTCTTGGCCCTGTTTGCACAAGCTTTACAAAGTAGGAAAGTTGTTGCTTCGTTACGTTTTGCATAAGTCATGCTTGTATGTAAATAACGAAGAAAAAGACAAACAAGATATTGATCTGAATTTTCAGGCAGTTTTAGTTCCCGAATCGACCTCTACACCAATGAAAGCAATGAAAGTATATAAAAGCGAAACTCTTTGGTTGGACCATAGTTTATATTTTTTCATATTTTATTTTTTTATTTTATATTTTCATATTTTTTCATATTTCATTTTATTAGGGAGGGAGACCCTTCAACCAACTGGTTGATTTACAAGGGGCCCTCCATATAAAAAACCTACAAAAAATTAAACAAGTTAAAAACCGCTAAAAACTACTTACAATGAATACATCTAATAAAAAAAAAAAAAATCCTATCTATAAAAAATGAAAGAAAAGTACCTAAAAAACAAAACCGCCAGTCCATCATAAGCTATCTTTAAAAATATATATAGAGGATGCCTGTTTGGTCTCAGCTGGGAGGCTATTCCAAAGTTTAGCTCCGCGAAAAGAAAAACACTTCTGCCCATTTGCAGATGTTTTCTTTGGCAGCCTCAAGTCCGTTGCCGTATTTCGAAGGCTACGAGAGTTACTAGTAGAGTTTCTAGTGAAAAGATTGTGCATGTACTGTGGAGCAAGCCCATTGAGAGACTTGTAGACCACTGATCTGGACTCTTCATTGACAAGCTCACGAATGGTCTTCCAACCAAGGCTCCTAATCAGTGGTCCACTCGGGGAATCAAAGCTGCTATTCGTTACAATTCTAGCAGCTCTATTTTGAAGCTTTTGGAGCTGATTGATATCAGTGGTGCCACAACAACCCCATACAGAACAGCAGTATCGAAAATGGGGCTCCACAATACCTGAGTACAAAGTTTTCAAAGAAGCCATTGGGAGAATATTCCTTGCGTGTTTTAGAAATCCAATGGCTCTGGATACTTTGCTAGATACAGCTTTAATATGCTCTTTCCAATCTAGACTGTTGTCAACTTGAATACCAAGGTATTTGGTCTTCTTGACAACGTCCAGTTCTCTGCCACGAATTTCTAGATTCAGTTTTTCTGCTGCATTGTTGAGCGTTCGGTGCTTTGGTTTGGTCGCGATTAACATAGATTGTGTTTTAGCAACATTTAGCGAAAGTTTGTTGCCCTTCAACCATGAGTCTAAGTGCTCAAGATCGACATTAATAGCCTCGTTCAGCTGAGAAATATCTTTTGACTTTAAGCAAAGGCTAGTGTCATCAGCATACATGGACACAGTTGAACTCTGGACAGCACTTGGGAGATCATTGATGTAGATCAAGAAGAGAAGTGGTCCAAGACATGACCCTTGGGGTACCCCTACCTCCACTTCCCCGGTTTCAGAATCGACTCCACCTACTCTGCAGTACTGTTTTCTGTGGGAAAGATAAGATTGAAACCAAGAAAGCTCCCTTTGTCGAACACCATAGTGCTCTAACTTTTTGCAGAGAAGGTCATGATCTATAGTGTCAAACGCTTTTTTAAGGTCAATGAATACTGTACCCACCATCTGTCCAGTGTCCAGCCCACTATACCAATCGTCAGTGTTTTTCAGTAAACAGGTCAGTGTAGAATGGAGTTTTAAGAATCCAGATTGACCAGGATGAATAAGGTTATACCTAACCAGATATTGGTGAAGTTGGTTAAACACTAGTTTTTCAAAGAGCCTTGAAATGACGGGAAGAACTGAAATTGGGCGGTAATTAGACTTTTCAGCCCTATCCCCATCCTTGAAAATTGGTGTAATCCGGGCATTTTTCCAAGAATCAGGAAACTGACTAGTTTCAAGAGAGGTGTTAAACATGAAAACTAAGGAGTTTTCAATGTAAGGAGTAGCTAACTTTAAGAAGTAACTAGATATGTTGTCACTTCCAAGGCTCTTAGATGTTTTTATCTTGCCCATTGCATCTCTAATGTCCTGAACTACGATTGGCCTGAAATTAAAGCGCCTATTATCAGGGTTAAGATTATATTCACCAGTGAGCATGGGGTTGGGGGCATCTTCAATCTTGCTTGCTAGATCCTTACCTACTGAGCAGAAATAAGAGTTCATGGTATTGGAAATTTCCTGCATATCTACAATTTCTCTTCCAGAGTCTTTCAAAAGATCTATGTTTGTTGACTTAGATCTTTTGTTTATTACCTGTTTTATTATTTTCCATGATTCCTTCATGTTGCCTTTAGCTTGAACAAGTCTTTCCGAAAAATACTGCCTCTTCAACTCAGAATTTTGTTTGTTAATTTTGTTTCTTATGTGCCTATAGGAGCTCATAAGAAGCTGAGATTTGCTTTTAAGAGCAGCTTTTTTCAGTTTATCCCTGCCTCGTATTAGCTTCTTTAGGTCGTCATTCACCCATGGGCAGTACCTCTCAGAAACACGCAAAGTCTTGGTGGGAGCATGCTTGTCAATGATCAAAGAGAAAAGGGTTGACCACTGGGTGACAAGTACATTGACATCATCTGTTTCGTTAAGTCCCTGCTCCCAGCAAATGTCAGCAACATCAGCAAGGAATGCATCTTTGTCAAAGTTTTTCATAGATCTTGTTGTGATCACCTTATGGTCCTTCTTTAATGCACCCTGAAACTTGCGGACACAAAAGATCATATAGTGATCACTCATAGAAACCTTATGCACTCCTGCTTCAATGATATTTCTGGCAGATGTTGTAGCAACATGATCTATCATGGAGGATGTAGTTAGTGTGACCCTAGTTGGCTCCTCAATAAGCTGTTTGAGACTAAAGAGCTCATAGAGACTGCTGATGTGTTTAGCATTATTATCAGCAGGTTGGTCTGGGGCTCTTTTTGTGAGATCACAGTTTGTGTCTCCAAGAAGGATAATTTCTTTGCCTTCCCTATCTAGATAGGAAAGAACTTTTTCCATCTTATTGAAAGAATCAACAGGGTCACTTGGTGGCCTATACCAGGAAACAACAAGATAGGACTTGCATTTGGGTGGCTGAATCTCCACACAAATTAGTTCAAGATTGTCGGTGGGGAGATCATCTCTAAGTTTGAACTTTACTGAGTCCCTGATGTAAAGAGAGACACCACCACCATTGCAAGTCCTATCAAGGCGCTCCTGCTGGTAACCCACTATGGCAGTGAGCTCCTTGGGGTATTGAGGATCAAGCTTAGTCTCATTCAGAGCAAGAATATGAATACCTGAGCTCTGCAAAAACAGTTGGAGCTCATCAAAATGTCCTCTAAGCCCATTAATGTTAAGAGATGCAATGGTTAGGCCCTTCTTAAAACTTAGTGGATGATGACAATAGCCTCTGCCATTTTCCAGTGAGGCATCCCCTCCATTTATGATACTGGAATCAAATATCATGTAATTTATCAAGAATGTTACCTGCAAATTTAGAGATGCCTCTATTGTTCAGGTGAAGTCCACGACGACCGAGATCTTTGGCTGTAATGTTATTGTTATCAATGATGTTTAGATCCAAGCTCTTCAACTTTCTGTTTAGTGACTCTACCATCTGACCTGCAGCTTCTTTGTCGGTTCTCATAATTGGTATGGATATCACAACTTCACATTCTGGCAGTTCTGACTCTATGTCTTTCTTTAAGTCCAGGAGAGCATCTAGGATCTTGTCAGCTGTGGTTTCTTTCTCGGTTACATCATTTGTTCCAATGTGCAGTATTATCTTTGTTGGTTTTTTACGAAGAAGGGGCTTCATGTAGTAATTTTGAAGATCAGAGATTGTTGATCCAGAAAAACTACGAACTTTCACCAAACCATTGTTACTCAGACTTCTTTCATCTACCCCATTTAGCATACTGTCACCCATGACAAGAATGGTGCCCTTTTTCCACGGATACACCCCAGGCACATCACCAGTAGTGCTTTTGTTGGGACTTTGCTTTGAAGTGCTCTTATCAGGAGTGGTGTCAATCTTTTCCTTTGGCAGAGTAGAAGAAACTTTCTTCTTTTTGTTTTTTGATACTGCTTTGTTTGCATTCTTTTCTCCAACTGACTTGTTGATGTCTTTACTACCATTATTCATATTGCTTTGTTTGTTCTTCTTGCCATCAGTGGCTTTAGATGTTATTGTCTCTTTGCTTTTGTTAAGGTTACATTCAATGTTGTATTGTTCATATTTTTTCCTTCTCTCATCTAAACAAATTTGCCACTGAGCATTTAGGTTTTGCTGTTTCTTTTCCTCTCTTTGGTCATTAAAGTTATGGTTGCTGGCAGAATTGCAGGTTTTAATTGATTTATGGCTGCTTTCCAGATACCTGAATATTCCAGATATCTGAAGATGAGATACCTGATCATTCAGACCTTCAATTAAATCACATACTCTATTCAAACTTTTGCATAGGTCATCACCAGGGGCAAGAAATGCTGTGGATTCTTCTTGAACAAAGGGTCCAGAATAACCTTCCTTCACATTTGATCCATCCAAATGGGCAAGTTGTTCAATCATGCTATTCTCAACAGTGTTGTAATGGGCGTTGCAATTAATCGCTGTGTTAGTTGCTATCTCATCTTCAGTATCGCTTATTTCAATTAAAATATCGAGAGCATCAGGGCTACCATCATCCGAGCTATCCTCATCACTTGCAGGGAGACTTCCGCCATTCTCCATTGTCGGGCCTAGTTGAACCAGGGAATGCTCCTCGACAAACATGGGCTGTTCACTGAGCTTTTCTTCAGTTTTAGCAAAAAGCTTTCGTTGCAGTTCTACATTGACAAAGAACGACTCTTTCCCTTTGTCCCTTTTGATGTACAGAACATTCGATTTGAGTAGACATTCCAAAGTATTCAAAACCACGTTTCTGCTTAGGCCATGTTTTGACTGCAATGCTTGTGGAATAGATTCTCTGTTTGGTCGTCTCCTGCGGACTGTTCTTATCTCTTTAATTGCGTTGCATATAAAACCAACAAGCTGAAGAAAATATTTATCATCATCATATGACACATTTGTCTGCCTTCTTTCCGTAAACTTTATGCGAGCCATCCCTTCAGTCAACCTAGATGGCATGAAGGAGAAACGGCTTGCATACCGTCCAAACAATAAACTAGAACAATAAACTATGGTTGGACAACAAATAATAGCAAATAGTACTCATTCACTTATAACTCTGGCTGCGCGGCGGGTGAGAATGTCCATACTGGTAAAAAGGTCTCCCTTGCCATTTTTCCCTGAAAGCTTTAATACCCCATCACCCCCATCTGAAACCCCCATCTTAAACCTTGGTGACACGACATTAGACTTGCTGCAAGTCTCTCTCGCGGCAGAAACGGTAGAATTCGCCTGTTTTTCTGCAAGAGAGACTTGTAGCAAGTCTAACATGACACTTGATGGTCACCTTTTTCCATAAGTTAAGGTGGCGTTTTCTAAAATAAAAAGGGGACATTTTTGTCTATTGCAAAATCTGGGATACGTGCCTCCAGAGCTTCCCGTGCGTACGGCGATACCCATCAGAAATTCAGAAAAACTTCATACCCCACCACTGCGCCACTGCCCATTTCATCAAACTATTTCATACGTCTTCTTGTTCTTGTGAATGAGATAAAAGAAAGGAGGGCAAAGCTATTTCAACCAAATGAAGTTACCACCCTGGAAGGCCAATTGGCAGAAATTTTCACAAATAGAAGGGAAGTTTTGAAGACATCATTCAGAAACTGGGTGTGGTGTGAGTAGCCTAGACTGATGACGATGAGTCTCTCGTTGCCCTGTGCTCTTTGACTTGATGATGGCGCTACAGGCAATAGAGACTCATAGCATTACTCTGAAAAACTTGGCCCTATTTAGGCCCAAACTTCGCAATTCCTAACGTACCAATCAGATTGCGAGATTTGTGAATTACAATTGTTAAGGTGTAAATGAGATAAAATTTTCGATTCGATTAAAGAATTGAAAACACTCCCACGGGATGGAGATTCGAAGCCGTGATTCTTTCACAATTCCATTGGTGATTGAAGAAAACAGGGCCAAGTTTTCACTGTTTCATTATGAGTCCCTCTTGAGCAAGGTTTACCGCAGGGATGCAAGGGACTCATCGTCGTAAGTCTATAAGTAGCCTTTGCAAGTGTGCGAAAATATGGTAGTCCATGGTCCTTTTAATCTTATTGAAATATTTTTATCAAGAATTTACCTTGAACAATTTCCAAACCCCTCGAAAATTTCTAAAAAAGTTTCATTTCCCCAAGCTCCTTCGAATAGGTTTCATACCTAACCAGTTCGGTACTCGGAATTATATATGACTGATGTCAGCCTGCGCCGAGACCCAGAGGCCCCGGCTAGACGGACCCCTAATGTTGTACAATGTCATTTCATCATGGAAAAGAAATTCTCGATTGTTTTCCATCATACAGCGGTGATAGAAATGGTTTTTATGAGTGACAGACGTCATACTCCTTTTGGTGCATTTCATTATTTCACATAGTACAGTGCATTTCAAGTTGATTCCATTATATCATGCCACCTAAGAGATAAATCCATCTCTCAAATAGAGCATTAGAAGAGGAAAAATTTCTTTGATAGCTAACGAGAGCTCGTCTGTCCCAACGGGAGACTTTTTGACTAAAAAATGTCCTAGGGGAGCGAAGCTTTGTTAGTTTCAGGTTAATTACGAGAAATATTCAGAATGAAATCAGTTGAAATGTTTTGAACTCGAAAGTAATGAAAGTGACCTCTGGTGATCTGCAGGGATTTTTGATCGAAAATCGTTGCCTGTTTTTTGGCTTGTACATCTTGGACATCTTCCTGAATAGAAGAAAACTGCATTGAGCTGAAGTTAAGGGCAGGTAAGAACTTTCATTTTAAACAATAATTATTTCCAAATTTCTTTCAAGAAGTGAAGCCGAATCTTAATTAGTAGTTTCTTGTTCAATTTTCATTTCTAATATATGGTCTACGCAAGACAAATCTGGCATTTCAAACCAGCAGAAATATTTTTAATTGATGTGTCAGTGTTGTGCTATTATGTAATCAATGATACAGCCAGTCACATTTCACATAATCCCAGGTTAGGCCACATAAAAGAAGGGGCATTGACTAGCTGACCAACAGGCCATTTTCCCTACTGACTAATGACTTGCTTTGTTCAAAGTCCAAGACTAACGACTAACTATATTCTATAGTTGACCAATGACTAAAGCCTATTTTTTACAGCAATAGGTGAAAAATAACATTGGCACAGAAGTCAAAAGTGACACAACCATACTTTTTCGCGCTTTTTCGGACTAACATAAAACTTTCAATCGTATATCAACAGGAATGGGAGAACACAAAGTTTTTATCACACGAAGCCTTACTCAATGGCTGAATTTTCCCATTTTTCTTCTTTTTTATCAATATTCTGAGAATGGAGCCAGAAAGTCTTTGTAATAGACAATCAATGTTTTTCCTCTTCTTCTATTCAGGAAATCTCTCCTAGCTGCGCGACGAGAGCCCTACTCTTACTCTTATTCTTTACTGGTTTTACTGTCATTAATGCTTTCGGCAAAGGAGAAAGATGTGATATATTACATGAAATTATTATCAGTGGCGTCTTGGCCGGAGGGGCAAGGGGGGCCATGGCCCCCTGCCCCTACGAAAATTTTGTCGAATATTTCGGAAATTTTCCACTCTTGTCGGAAAAACTGAAATTTGATTAATCGATTCTTACATCTTATATGGCTCATCCATGGCAAGTGAAATACAACTGACAGCGCCACCTTTTTGGTCAAGAACCAAAGCTTTTTACCGACTCAACTTCTCTGCTCGATCGAGCTGCGAGATCCGACGCCATTGCTTTTCCTTGAAAACCTCGGATCATGCATTGGCCTCACTTTGAATAGGAGGTTTTTGAGGAATTAAAAAGTAAATGGAGCTGAAAATAGAGCGCAAAAATTGATTGGCTACAAAGGAATTAGCTATTGTTTTCGGTAAAATGCTCCAATCAGGTTAGGAGCAGATTTTTCCGCTCCAAAATTCCGATTTGAGATACTCTTTGGCAACTAGTCCCTCATTGAGCTTGCCATCAGCAACAACAACAACAGCGAAATTGAGGGGCTAGTGGAGCTAGTCCAGCTCTGGCTGAGCCTTGGTTCTAAAAGTCTTTGAATTCCGGGGATGGGGCTACCTTTTTCTTTTCTTGGAATAAGCTTTTGTTAGCATGATACCTGTACTGGATAATAGGTTTTGGAATTTATTTCCGCCGAAATTGGTAGCCTTTGGGGAGGCACATCTTGGGATGCTCAGTTTATGAGTAGACCCTCCTTGGGATATCGTAGAGGACCCTCAAAGTTCCCTGTCGGCAAGAGAGAAAACCGGGGGTTAACTATGCACCTTCTTCAATAGAAAACAGGGAATCCCCACTTATTCACGCTGGTTGGAGTTCGACGCGCCCTCTGGTTGAGAGCACATGTTTGTTCGTTGCCAGCAGGACGTTAGAAGTCAGTCAATGGCATCGAAATGTCTATCAAAAATAATGGCGGGGTTAAGTGGCTGTCAGCCAGCTGAAATTAGAAATTATTTGGAACACATTGATGTTAAATTTCAGGTCCCCCCTGAATCCTCCCAAACGGGGAAAATTTCATTTTTACTTCAAAAGTCCATTGAACAACCAGCAGATTGGAGTTTGTACTCGTAAACAAACTCTATTTTGGGCTTTGTTTTTGTTTTTTTTTGTGAACAAATCAATATAGTTTATCCCAAGAACAATCAACGAAATCTAGCATTTGTTGATTTGCATTTGCAAGTAAGTCATCCCGAGTCAGCTGCTTGCGGAAAACATCAACGTCAAAGACAAGAGTTCTTCGTTTCTTCGAGAGTTGTCGTTTCAGCAGTTATTCAGTAAGGTTCACAGGACTGGTATTTTTAGCTCAGCTGCACAGGCAAACGGAGGCAAACGGAATAAAACCAACATGGCTGAAAGCAAACAAAAAGTCGTCCTAATTACAGGCTGCTCAAGTGGCATTGGCCTCGACACTGCGGTTTTCCTGGCAAAAGATGCAGAAAAGAGGTTTAAAGTTTATGCAACGATGAGAAATCTTGGCAAGAAAGGTGACCTTGAGAAAGATGGCAGCGAAGTGCTGGGAAAGACCCTTTTCATCGAGAAGCTTGATGTTACATCAGACGAAGCCATAAACAAAGTCGTTGATGAACTTTTGGCAAAGGAAGGACGCATCGATGTCTTACGTAAGTTCTGATTTTAGCTTTGCCTATTTTTATTTTCATGTTCTCGTTACAGTTTTACGCCCCCTGTTTCTGCTGCGATGTATCGAATTTTCTTAGGTTTGTTGGCATCATTGTCCAACTTTGATGAGAAGTGGGCGTTTCTTGTCAAAGGAATTGCTTGCTTTGAAACGTTGCCTGTAAGTGCAATACGTGCAATTCCTTAATGAAGTGCAATTTGCTGCAATCACGCCATCAGAAATCACGGAAGGCTTTCACAGAAAAAAGCGTCGGAATTAACTTCGCGCACTCCGCAATTCGCTATTTTTGCTCTTCGGGCAGGGTTGTTGTCTCGTCCTTCTTGCTGTGAGGAGATTTGGGGGATTCCACACGAAGACTTTTGTCACCGTGAATCAGCATTTTAAAGCTTTATGTCGCTGTCAATGCAGATGCAAATCCTAGCGTCCTAGCCTCCCTTTATCATTTGTCCTTCAACGCCATGAGCGACTGTTTGTTTGTTTGTTTTCAATTTGTTTTGAGTTGGCTTGTTAGGATTTCTAGCTACTGAAAGCTGATTTAGGCCCACCGTGCATGCCGCATCCAGGCATGGGACCCCTAGTTTAACGTCCCTTCCGAAGGACGACGAGGTGAGTTGCGAGGTCAGGCCTCAGAGGTCACCCATCCGAAATATGACCTCACTCGACCAAGCTCAACTTCAGTCACCTGAAGAAGACTGTATAAGCCACTCGGCTACTCACCCCGCATGTCATGAAGTCCCTTCAGGTGTTATGCAGAATTATAACCTGGTGAAAAATGGGCTCCTACTAAAACACGGAACGCGGAACGAAACGCGAAGCGAAATATAACGGCGGAACGGAACAGCGGAATACTAAAATACGGAACAAAATTACTAAAAGGCGAAACGGAATTACTAAAATGCGAAATGGACCTCTTGACAACGAAGAAATCAGTGAGCTATTAGATTACTAAAATGCGGAACAATTACTAAAAGGTGAAATAATGGCAGATCAAACCTCTTTCTCATTTCCTGCTCAGATAAAAACGCAGCATAAAATGTAGCAAGAGGACACTTCAAGCCTGTGGGTGTTGGTTTTCAGTGGGTTCAAGCAATAATTTCATTTCTTGGGTGTGTGTAGTTGATTTCCGATAGGGGTATGGGCCAGGAGAACATTTTTACAGTTACCAAATTGCCACAGCCACTACTGCAATATCAAAATCATGGGTGGGGAGGCAATAGACCTTTCCAAAGAGGTCTGGGATGGCGCGCTACTTTTCTGGAAGATGGCGGATAAGCTGCGAAGGGGAATCCCCTTCGCATTGCAAACGCTAGAATGCTGATGCAGTGGGCGGCGTAATGCAACTAAAACCGAAATTGAGTCCAGCTAATGTGCACTCAAAGGACCAGAAATGCCCACAAAATATTGCAACATCGAACTAAACAGTTAGTTATCAAATTAAAGTAATATTATACAAGGAAAAGTTTATTTCTTCGAGTTCGTTGAATTTGGATTGTATGATAATTGTTTGAAGGGCAGAAGATGAAATAATATTTATAAAAAGCTTCCACTTGCAAGTAATATGAAAAGAAACCATGTACCGATAAAAACAAGAGGGTAATACCAACCCAAGTGTAATATTTCTAGCTAATGTCTGAGTGCCATATATATCAAATGAGGTTTGTTTGAATTGGTTTTTAAGTTTTTCTATATGTTTTTTTAAAAAATTTTTTGGGGTTAATTCCAAGTTGTTAGTTGTTGATATATGTAAATAGAGCTTACTTGGATTATGATGCAAATCTTCAGCCAATATCCTGACACCAATTAGCCCCCCAGCGACTCCAAAGGCAGGATCCAGCCAAGCCGACCAAAATTTGGCTCAGCCCTGACCCCCCCCAGAGCCGCCAAAGGGCCATTTCACATTTCGGGGCAATTTAGTAATTATTGTTTCACTGACTGCTCCGTTGTCAATAAGTCCGTTTCGCATTTTAGTAATTCTGTTTTGCATTTTAGTAATTCCGTTTCGCCTTTTAGTAATTTTGTTCCGTATTTTAGTATTCCTCTGTTCCGTTCCGCCGTTATATTTCGTTTCGCGTTTCGTTTTGCGTTCCGTGTTTTAGTAGGAGCCGAAAAATGTGATTTTCTACCAGGGGAGGGGGCGTTTTTACAATCGCTATGAAAATAAAACTTGCATTGTGTCATTGATTCTAGTCACGTGAGTTGTTGCTAGGCAGCCAATAACAGTGGAAATGCGAAATCGAGCTATTTGCGAAAAGACACATTTTAATTGTATAGTTCGTTAAAGTTGGATAAGAACTATTCAGATACTTCCTTTGACTTGATAGCCTTACTTTGCCATTCCGTAAAGTTTCATAGGAATATTTGAGGTTTCTAATTAACCCTAATCCACATGGGTTTCTTCGAGCTACCATTTATGGAGGGGTGAGCGGTTCTTTCCACCCCCTTCTGAAAACTGCCAGTAGATTCACCAGACCCAACAATGTCTTTTGGACGTTTCTGTTGAGACGTCCCCTATCCCCCTACAAACCGTCTTAGACTTCAGTTCTGATATAAGCGACATTTTTGTGCATATGCTTTCCGTTTGGCTAAATTCGTTTTCCTTTTCTTTTGAGAACAAAAAATGTAGATACTGAATATTCCACAAATTTAGTGTGAATAACTTTGTTTTCCTTGGATAAAACACATTATCAAAGGGACAAGCTACCTTTGAAGTAACTGTTGCGAGTCACTGTGCTCCTTCGTGTTTGATGATAAAAGAAATAATATCATTAGACCTGGGAAGGATTTAGGATTGTTATACAACAGTAGTAACTGAAAAATATTACAGAAACAAATTTGAGGAGGATGCCAGCATATAGTTGACGCAAAGTCCCTTTTAAGTCAAAATTGTGGATCGTTGGGTACCCTTCGCCTGCGTGCAGACTGTACCCAAGAAAATGGTATATACGTTTTCCCTGAGCATTGTCTGCACGCAGGCTAGGGTACCCTCGACAAAGGAGAATCCGTCTATTTTCTAATCATTCATGCAATCTCATACTATCGTTGAGTTCAGGAACGCCGGAGAGGGGGGTGCGGGGGGGGGGGGTCAAACGCCACTCCTGCCTTTTCCCAAGAGGGGCAAGGGGGGCAAGGGTGCCCTTTTGATGTAATAAGAAATTTCTTTAACAACGTTTAATTTGATGTTTTGAAAGCCGTGAATTTAAACCATGTGCATAAGTTAGAATATTCTTGATAACATTTTAAGCCAATCAAAAGGGTGTGGTCGCAAAAACTTTGCGGGGGAACACCCCAGATCCACCCAATTTTAGGTTCGCTTCCCTTGTCATCGGTCTGGAGTGCCCTTGCATTCCCCTTTGACCCCCTTGCCCTACCATCGCTCCGGTATCCCTGGTTGAGTTCAATTAAAAATTGATTATATATTTTTGCTAAGTAGAAATAAATAAATCTTTCTGTGACGGTTTGAGTTTCTCTTTTTCAAAGCCAATTAAAAGTAAAGAGATGACAGTGAGAGACAGTCAACAAAGACTATGTTCAGATTTTACAGGTCGTGACTCATTTTAATGAGACCTTTTTGCGATGTAAAATTTCAATTTGAAAACGTCTTGGCCAAAACGCCGCCCCCCTCTCAGCCTAAGACGTCCAAACGACATTTTTCGGGAAAACACAGGGAAACCAGTATTTCCCGGATGGTGCACTAGACTTACTGTATACAGAGAATCGTAGTTTCGCTATTTGTCTGACTGTGACACTGCGGTGGTGGAACTGTATATCCCTCCTTTGCATTTCCCCTCCTTCATATCTTTCCTTTTTCGTGAAAGTAACATTTGTTGAATGCTATCAGCAATTTTACAGCCTTCCGTTTCGTGTCCCTGAGCATTCACAAAAATCAAGTTCTTAAAGAGTCCACAATGAACAGAGATCTGAAACGAAACTTTTTACAGAAAGGTTAAACTCTTTCTCATGTCCTAATCAGTTGACCAAGGTATTTGCCCTTCGCTTTCTAAAGGTAAACAGAAATATAAAATTCTATTGCGAGAAAGCTAGCCTAGCTTTTTCAATCAGACTTGGTAAAAATGTAGATCAACAATCTATCTAACGATATAGGGAACCAAAAACTTTTCGAGTAGTTATGGAGATAAATCCAATTTTCTGAAATCTACAAAAAGTTTTGAAAAATTATTTGCAAAGCCAGCCTTAACAGAAACATAGCGATTTGCTTGTCTTTAGATTGCCAAGACTATGTAGAACAACGTCCTTTTTACCGATTTTCGATCGACCGAATAGTATTCGAGTAAACACTGTTTTCTGAGGAAAGTAGTTTTGCAAAACGGCAACTAGCTGCTCACTGGAGCGGAAAGCAGGGGTGGGAAACACATCCTCCTAAGGGTTAGATAAGGACAATTCGCTTCAAAGCAAGGCTGTTTACTCAGAAATGGTGATAAAATATTATCAATTTCGCAGGTACTGTGGAATCAAGTATTTTCATCTACATTTCATGTCACTGCTTGATTTTCATGCAAAAATTTCTAATTAATTAGAGCTATGTCACCATAAGGACCTTTGACGTCCTAGAAATAATAAATTGCTGACGCAAATAAAGATAAATCATATATCAAATGACAGTACCCGGTGTCCAAAAAAGGGTAAAAGATTTGACCAAGGCTAGCACGAAGACTTGAGCTCAAATCAATCGAAAATAATCTTTAAACTATTCCATAGTTAACTTGAAGATAGATACCTTGTTTGTTGATATTGGAACATTGAGAGCAGGCATTTTTATCTTGAAAGTCCAGATTTGTCTCCTTATCGAAGCCAGAGCTTGTAGATTTTGGCCTAAGCAACGAACACGAACACTTTCTTTCTTATATGTCGACTTGGGAAAGTCCACAGCAGGCCTCTCACCATTGACAAGTAATTTCCTGAACTGGCTTCTTGAGTTGTTAATCGTCTTGCCTTACTGTTCTGTCATATAAAAGCAAGCATGAAGTCAAAAGTGTAAGTGCGATGGATGGTATCAAAGATTCGTAGTGAGGCTCGATAGTGGATTCTTGGACAACGAAAAGAAGCATCGTTAACACGGGGGGGGGGGTCATCCATAGTAAAGGTACCTGGGAATGTGCTGCCCGTAAGGGTATTCTTTTTCGGACTGCTGGTCTAGCCAAGGGTATCCTTTTTGGCAATTTTATTCGAGTTTAGTCCAGGCAAGGATATGCTTTTTTGGCAATTTTGGTCAAAGAACTGTCAAAATTCGGTAATTCCTGTAAAAATCAATTTTTTAATAACTTTGGTCCAGAGAACGTGTATAACTTTGGCAAGTTTTGTGTTGTAAAAAAATCCAACTCAGGGTATTTTTGATGGAGAAATTAGTCTAGCCAAGGGTATCATTGTCACAAAATTGGTCTAACCAGCGGTTACAGTTTGAAACTGTGGGCGGCACACTCCTACCCAAAATTTAACCGGGAACCCCTTGTGATCGTTGGATGATTTAACATGTTCTTTAGAGGTTGTATTTAGGTAGCGTCATGCCATGCCTATGCATAGTGGACTTTCCAAAACTATCATTTAGTACACTGTGATTCTCTCTAGAACATTCATTATTATTGGTTAAAAGAATCATTTGCTCAAAAAAATTATAATAGAGGAACCTATTGCTATACATTTTATCAATTTCCAAAATCTACAAATACAGTCAAGAAGTGCAAGTGCAGTGAATGAACTAGTTCTTCGGAGTAGCGAAGAAGGAGCAAGACTGCTCAGTTTATCAGTTTAGGTACTTCTTACTGAAATCTTCTCAGCGGCTGTAGTGCTCAATATTATTATTCATATTTGTTCTTTGCAGTGAATAATGCTGGATTTGGTTGGGTTGGTGCGGCAGAGAATCATGCCAGTGACAGCCTTGCAAACATGTTCGCTACCAATGTCTATGGCCCGATAAAGCTGACACAGAAACTGCTACCGCACTGGAAGAAGGCAAAGAGTGGCCACGTGATAACTGTGACTTCAATTGCAGGAATCATGGGATTTCCATTCAGTGCCTCGTATGTCGCCACGAAATTTGCAGTAGAGGGCTTCACGGAGACATTGGCCATGGAGCTGTGTGATTTTGAAAACATACAGTATGTAATTCTTTTTCTCATTTTTCATAATTCTTTTTCTCACTGCATTCACACTGATAAAGTTAAACCAGCGTTATCTAAACCAGTTTAAGTTTTAACCAATCAAATGACTGGATTTGTTGGATTGACCAATCACAAGGCCGTATTGGAAAACCTGGTTTAGTTTAAGCTGGTTTTTAACTTGCAGTGTGTGAATGGGGCATTGCTTCCTGAGCCTGCTGATATACCAAACGATTCAAGAAAATTCCCCTTGCTTGCAAAACACCAAGGTGAAGGTGAAGTTGCACCTTTCAGCCCAAGTGCTGGGATCGCAGAAATAGAGCAGACCTAATCGAGTCCACGACCCCTTGTCATACGCTTAAGTGGTGGGGCCCTACCGGGACTCGAGCCCACTCCGCCTGAATATTCTGGCTGCAATGTCAGTGGATTACACCACGGCGCCACAACACCAAAATCTGATTGGAAGAGAAATTTTCCATTTATCATTTCTAGCAAGTAGATCGAGAACCAAATGATCTTCGAGACACAGTTTCTTTTGGCTTTGATAAAGCTGTGAACGTAGCTTCTGTAAACGTAGCATAGTAAACGTAGCATTGATAGCCTTGCAGGGGTCGTTGCCTGACATCAAATGTGAGACAGACGTTAAAATTGTTTTTTTTTCTTCTTTGTTGGAAAAATGTAAATATTTGAATTGTGAGTGTCTGTCATGGTGGGAACTCCGATGACCTACTGTCTATTCCCGCCATGACAGGCACAGTAGCTGTAAATGTTTTGTGTTTATTTTAATGGATTATATAAAAAAAACGTAGCTTCTTAATGCACACAGTAAAAACAACTTCAAATGATTACCTTTACACAAAGTAAAGTTCAATGCGAGGTGAATGAAGCCTGCATTCCCAAAAGGAAGTAAATTTCTTTGCTGCTAACAAGGCACTCTGTTTCCAAATCTAAACATTGCTAACAAATCCCGTGGGTTACCGTTAGAGACGCACGCCGTTGGGTGGACTTGCTTCAAGTCTCGCTCGAGACTTGAAGCAAGTCCAGCCGTTGGGTGACTCCAAAGCAAGACGAAACCGGCAAGACAGTACTTCAATAGAATGTTGTGATTTGGTGTAAAGGTCTACAGACCCTTTAGTTATTCCACAAAGAGATCTCGATCAAACGACATTTTTGCATTATTTGCAAAAGTTCGAGGAATTTTTGCAATGTACACAATGATCCTCATCATCATCATCATCATCATCATCATCATCATCATCATCATCATCATCATCATCATCATCATCATCATCTTCATGTTCATCTTCATCATTATCTTCATCATCATCTTCATCATCATCTTCATCATCTATCTTCATCATCATCTTCATCATCTTCAATCTTCATCATCATCATCTATCTTCATCATCATCATCATCTTCATCTTCAATCTTCATCATCATCATCTATCTTCATCATCATCATCATCTTCATCTTCAATCTTCATCATCATCATCTATCTTCATCTTCATCTTCATTATCATCCTCATCTTCATCTTCATCTTCATCTTCATCTTCATCACCATCATCTATCTTCATCTTCATTATCATCCTCATCTTCATCATCATCTTCATTATCATCCTCATCTTCATCATCATCTTCATCTTCATCTTCATCATCATCATCTATCTTCATCTTCATCATCTATCTTCATCATCATCATCATCATCATCTATCTTTATCCTCATCTTCATCTTCATTATCATCTTCATCATCATCATCATCATCATCATCATCATCATCATCATCATCATCATCATCTTCATGTTCATCTTCATCATCATCTTCATCATCATCTTCATCATCATCTTCATCATCTATCTTCATCATCATCTTCATCATCTATCATCATCATCATATTCATCTTCAATCTTCATCATCATCATCTATCTTCATCTTCATCTTCATTATCATCCTCATCGTCATCTTCATCTTCATCTTCATCATCATCTTCATCTTCATCTTCATCATCTATCTTCATCATCATCATCATCATCATCTTCATCTTCAATCTTCATCATCATCATCATCTTCATCTTCAATCTTCATCATCATCATCTATCTTCATCTTCATCTTCATTATCATCCTCATCTTCATCTTCATCTTCATCTTCATCTTCATCACCATCATCTATCTTCATCTTCATTATCATCCTCATCTTCATCATCATCTTCATTATCATCCTCATCTTCATCATCATCTTCATCTTCATCTTCATCATCATCATCTATCTTCATCTTCATCATCTATCTTCATCATCATCATCATCATCATCTATCTTTATCCTCATCTTCATCTTCATTATCATCTTCATCATCATCATCATCATCATCATCATCATCATCATCATCATCATCATCATCATCTTCATGTTCATCTTCATCATCATCTTCATCATCATCTTCATCATCATCTTCATCATCTATCTTCATCATCATCTTCATCATCTATCATCATCATCATATTCATCTTCAATCTTCATCATCATCATCTATCTTCATCTTCATCTTCATTATCATCCTCATCGTCATCTTCATCTTCATCTTCATCATCATCTTCATCTTCATCTTCATCATCTATCTTCATCATCATCATCATCATCATCTTCATCTTCAATCTTCATCATCATCATCTATCTTCATCTTCATCATCATCTTCATCTTCATCATCTATCTTCATCACCATCATCTATCTTCATCTTCATTATCATCCTCATCTTCATCTTCATCTTCATCATCATCTTCATCATCATCTTCATCATCTATCTTCATCATCATCTTCATCATCTATCTTCATCATCATCATCATCATCTTCATCTTCATCTTCATCATCATCATCTATCTTCATCTTCATCTTCATTATCATCCTCATCTTCATCTTCATCTTCATCTTCATCTTCATCATCATCTTCATCATCATCATCTATCTTCATCTTCATCTTCATCATCATCATCATCTTCATCTTCAATCTTCATCATCATCATCTATCTTCATCACCATCATCTATCTTCATCTTCATTATCATCCTCATCTTCATCTTCATCCTCATCTTCATCATCATCTTCATCATCATCTTCATCATCATCTATCTATCTTCATCATCATCATCTATCTTCATCTTCATCTTCATCATCTATCTTCATCTTCTATCTTCATCGTCATCATCTATCTTTATCCTCATCTTCATCTTCATTTTCATCTTTGTCGTCATCTTCATCATATATCTTCATCATCATCATCTATCTTTATCTTCATCTTCATCATCATCTTCATCTTCATCACCATCTTCATCATCATCATCTATCTTCATCTTCATCTTCATTATCATCCTCATCTTCATCTTCATCATCATCTTCATCATCATCTTCATCATCTATCTTCATCATCATCTAAATCATCTATCTTCATCATCATCATCATCTTCAATCTTCATCATCATCATCTATCTTCATCATCATCATCATCTTCATCTTCAATCTTCATCATCATCATCTATCTTCATCTTCATCTTCATCTTCATCCTCATCTTCATCATCATCTTCATCATCATCTTCATCATCATCTATCTATCTTCATCATCATCATCTATCTTCATCTTCATCTTCATCATCTATCTTCATCTTCTATCTTCATCGTCATCATCTATCTTTATCCTCATCTTCATCTTCATTTTCATCTTTGTCGTCATCTTCATCATATATCTTCATCATCATCATCTATCTTTATCTTTATCTTCATCTTCATCATCATCTTCATCTTCATCACCATCTTCATCATCATCATCTATCTTCATCATCATCATCTATCTTTATCTTTATCTTTATCTTCATCTTCATCATCATCTTCATCTTCATCACCATCTTCATCATCATCTTCATCTTCATCTTCATCATCTATCTTCATCATCATCATCTATCTTCATCTTCATCTTCATCATCATCATCATCATCATCTTAATCATCATCATCTTAATCATCATCATCTATCTTCATCATCATCATCTATCTTCATCTTCATCATCTATCTTCATCAGCATCATCAGCATCATCAGCATCATCAGCATCAGCATCATCAGCGTCATCAACCTCGATGCGTTGCAACAGAATTCTCGAAGGGTAGATTTTCAAAAATACCGTAAAAGTTCTATTGAGCCCCCGGAGGGCTTATTTGATTTGGACACTCCAGATGGGGAGTGTCCAAATCATTAGAGAGGGAGGCTTATTCACATATTCAAATGGCGAGGATATATTTGATAGCTTTTCAGTTCTTTTTACCTGCGTTTTTGCGGATTCATCATACAAAGTAACGAGTCAAAACACTTAATTTCGGCGCATTTTCTTTCCCAAACACTATCAGAAGTAACATGCCAGCTTGTCTAGGGAAATCTATGGAAAATTGCAGGTAATTTCTGGAATTTGATACTAGTGGGGGAGCCTTAATAGACAGGGATGGTTATTTAATATTTTGCGCAGAGGGGAGGGACTTAACTGCGGTATACACATTTGCTTATTTTGTACAATTCGCTTTCACTTCATCAGGGATGTCGTAAGCTACTCGGTCGTACACACTCTAAAAGGATCAGCTTACTATTCTTTGCGCTGCTCTGGAGAGCTTACAAACAACGAAATCAGAACTTTTGCTATTTCATGTAGATGAAGCAGGAATCCTAAGGAAGTTTATGTGAATCTACTAATTTCGATTACCTTACTTTTACAGCCTGCGAAGCCTTGATAGAAAATGAAGTTTATGCAGTAAAAGCCATGCGCAATAAGAAACACATAATGTACACTCTCTGAATGTGTGTTGTTTTTCTGTCAAATCTTCTGTCAGGGCCATCTTGACTGACTGCGCATGGTGCTTCGCAATACTTTGCTTTGTCCTCTGTGATACAGCAAAATACTGAGAAACACCATGCGCAGTCTGTCAAGATGGCGCTGACAGAAGATTTGACACTAAACAACACACATTCGGTGAGTGTACATTATGTGTTTCTTATTGCGCATGTAACAGCAGCGTAAAAGGCAATGTCTCGGGACGGAACAAACCACCTACCGCCACAAAGTAAGCGAAAAACCGCCAGACCGTTCGTTTACTTTCCATTTTTCCGCAACCGCGTTGCGACAGAAAAACCGTATTCCGCGTCCAAAATATGGCTGAATCCTCCTAACCGCCGAACTATAATAGACCTCCTGAATGTGTCTGAAAGTTATATGGCCATGCAACTCATCTTTTCCTCTATAAGCCACGGTCGAGCTTTGCTACCATTTGAGACTTAAAATTTCACATGCAATTTTTCTTGCAGTGTATCAACCGTTGAGCCTGGACCAGTTAAGACAAAGTTTGGCGAAAACGCTGAATTTGATAAGTTCAAAACTGACAACCTGGATGAAGTTACCGTCGGCACTATTGGGAAATTCAACAAATACTTCGCAAAATCATTGGCAGGACTAATGCAAACAGGTGATGATGTTGCCAAGGTGATACTTGAGGCAATCACTGCCAACAAGCCACACCTTCGTTACCTAACCAATCACAATTACAATCACGTCATCAAGTCCAAGTATACAGATCTTACAGGCGATGAGCCATTGCGAAAAATGCTGGAAGCTTTTGAGTTTTAAACCCATTGAAGAGCAAATTTGAAAACTTTCTGAATCATTAACAGTTGCTGGTAGTTTGCAGTTTTATTATTCTTCTATGATATTTGTTCAATGAATTGTTTCAGTTGTGAGTTGTTTCTGTGAGTTATTTCCTTGAGTTTTGGCTAGCAGGATCACCAGTTTAAATTACAACCAATCAAATGACTGGATTTTTTAGATTGACCAATCAGAAGGCCTTATTCAAAACCTGGTTTAGTTTAAACTGGCTTAACTTGCAGAGTGAATTGGGCATATTATGTTGGAGCATGGGCAATAAAGCACCGTATTTGTAGCTAAGAAATTAAAGTTTACCTCGGTATTACTGTTTTACTTTGTTGTTCTCTCTTCGATTGAAGCCTAACTAGTGCTAGGAATCAAACTAAAGTGGCCCCTGCGCACCTGAACTGTTAGTTCCTACACAGCGTTCATCCTCGCTTCAAACTTCCTTTGCAATAAATATTAGAGGCAGTTTGAAATGAGGATGAACGCTGAGTAGGAACCAACGCTTCAGACGCGTAGCAGCCATTTGAATTTGATTTCTAGCATTGATTAGGCTTGGGCCAAAGGGAAAACAACTTTGATTTCCAAGCTACAGACATGGAGCATTACATTCCCATGGTTGAAGATGGCGGTGAGGAAGTTTTTACCAAGTTGCATTGCGTTAATCGAATTAATATACAACTGTTAATGATTCGTGATTGGAACTAACATGTCGTTAACTAGCTCCTAGGCCTCCTAGCGCACGAAGAAACGAAAAGACACGAGCATATTCTTACTTTTATTGAAACTCAAGAGAGACCAGCCTGCGCGGGCTAAAGAGAGACCTGGTTAGAATATGCATATTAACAGGGGCGGATCCAGGCCGGGTTGACAGGTTTGAATAAACCGGTCAGATTTCCAGAGAACACTTCCCCATCTTTTAAATGCTATTCCATTCATGAACATCTATCATGCGGAGGCGCAAACCGTGAATTCTGCTGTTGAAAAACTGATATCAGCTTTTGTTAACCGATGAAGTGAGGATTTCAATCACTCTTTTGTTGCGCTAAATTCAGAAGACAGAACATAATTATCTGTCGTCATACCGTATTTGTTTGATAGCATGACTCATGAATTGCGAAATATTTCAAAGGTGGAAGGAAAAACCAACCCGGTGGCACATTCATTTTGAGCTCTCAACCCGGTGCCAACCCGTTCCAACCCGAATCTGATTGCGCAAGCCAGAGACAACACTCCTCTACGCAGAGACTATTCTGTGTCATAAACTCAGTTTGCATTCAGTGCACATGGACTTCGTGCTTTCCTAGACTTGATGGAACTACGTATTATTGATCTTCATGGAACATAGAAGCCTGTGGAAATACAAACATGCTGCAATGATGAAGTTAGCAGATTTTCAAGATATGAAAGGAGTTCACTTCGCTGATGGTTAATTATGGAATTCTTCAATGAACAACAGACTTCCCTAAAAGAAAGTAAGGGCGTGGTCCAAAAACTGTACTGAAAAAGGGCGTTCCCTAATAAATGAATGGGCGTGGCCCTAAAAATTTTTCCGGGGGCTTAGCCCCCGGACCCCCACATTTTCATTGCGACTTCGCCGCAATTCAACCCTGTCACTAAATATCCTGGATCCGCCCCTGGTTAATGTCTGTACAATACCACATACCGTGCTGTTAAACCTCGATACTGCAATACCGCCAGTGTTCCCCTTCAATACCGTGATTCCGCATGAAATACCGCAATACCGTCAACCCCGAACTACCCATCAATTAGAACTAATTTTTCCAGGGTATGTTAGATGTGTCTTCAAACATGAAAATATCTTAGCAAGAGTAAATATTCTTCTATCGTGGACCCTGCCTAATACCCCGAACTGATTGGATGCCCCAGCTTTCACTTCTCTCTGGTATCTCCTTTTCCCTGGGGGGACTGCTATTGGTATGGGACACACGATATTTTTGAAAAACCCAAAAATATACTAAGTTTAGGACATTTTTAGCCCCCAAAATATACCCATAGCTTCATGGTACATGAAAACTAAAGGTTTTGTAGCATTTTCGGTAACTGACCTGCAACATCTTGGTGAAAAACTCAGCCTAGCACTCATCTTGTCAAATTTTCTCATTTTGGCAGTACCCTCTGTGCTCCTTTCCCTGCAACAGGAAACAACAACAGCAACTCGAATTCACTTCAATATTTTGAATTTTGATTTTGGCGCCAAAGTCAAATATGTTCCAAATCAAGGCAAGGGACACCTCAAAACAACAACACGAAAGAAAAGAGGACAACTTTTTATCAAATAGTGATTATGCTTTTATCAGCTGACATCTCACCTCGGCACATGACGCAGCCTCTTCAGAGCAAAGCTAAACTACACACAGAGAAAGTTGCATTTGCACGCAAAGAAAATAAAGGTACTGAAATTAAAAAGCACAGTAGAGTAGGCCAACACTTTCTTGAGATGTTGTCATTGTCAGCGAGGATAATTGCATGCACTGCAGGTGGTATGTATGTAATGTTTTATTTTGTGGCAAAGATGACTTGAATTGCACAAACAAAAGTTTTGACATGGTTTAGTTTCTATCTGGATCACGTAGGCAGGATCTGATTTAAGGCAATTTGAGGAATATGGCATTTAGATAGATAGGTCATGTGTGCTTGTTGTGTTGGTGTGTGTTTGTGTCTGTTGACAGTGTTGAAAGAGGTAGATACATTGAATTTTGTATTCTTCCTTCCCAAAGTCAGGGGCTGATCCAGCCTGAAGTTGAAAGGGGGCAATTTTTGGAGGGGGTGCCAATAATAATATAATGAAAGGTGAGCGTGCCCAAGGTGGGCCAAAAATTTTTTGGGCTTTATTCGAGAAAATTCTTGGGTTTTTCTTCTGAATAGCGACTTAGTTTATGTGTTTTCCCATATTTAGAACAAAACACTGAAGAAAAAGTGCATTTGGGTAAGGATAAGGGGGCTTTTCTTGCCAAAAAGGGAGTGCCAAAGCTGTGTTTTCATTGTGAAGGGGGACAGTTGCCCCCATTTGCCCCCTAAATCTGCCCAAACTATTTGATGATAATTTTATCAACTGCATTCTTACCAGTGGCTGGGTGGCCGAAGGCGCCCAACGTTTTGAGGGGGCGCCAAACGCCCGAAAGCTCGATTCATGCTAAATCTAAATCACGTTGTTATGTGCAAATGCGACAAAACAAAGTATGGGAGATTTTTTGCCTAAACTATAAACTTTAGGCCTTTGATGATGCTTTGAGGACATGGTAACACACTAAAAGCTTATCACAGACACATTCAGAATATATTTGGAGAACACACACATTCAAAAAGATCTTCTGCTATTGATTTCCTTGTAAAATCAACATAAGCAAGCCTGTTTGATGTTGGATCATAGAATGGAAGATGCAATGGGCTCCAGTATCTAGGATAGGGATGCAGGACTTTGATACCATGTTTACTCATTTGAACGTAAGCGTGGCTATCGCGTTATTCATCCTGAAAATTTACTTGAGTCCCATTTTCTTGGCGGGATTTAGAAATACTAGATAAGACAGAAAATTAGATCATCCAGATGACCTACGTACAGGTGCATAGGATGAATAGCAAGAGTTTGGGCATAGAGGTGAATGTCTGTTATCCCTAACTATCCAAAAGAGAATGAAAAAGGAATCAGTTAGATCTTTATTACTTTACTTCATAGTCTTCGAGATTTTGATACTCCATTTTCAAAATTTTCCCGAGAAGCCTCTCAATTTCATATTCCTTTGTCCTGGTAACATGGTAAATTCTTCGCAGCAGGAGCATTTTCCAACGATATGAAGAGCATAGTCTCAAAAATTTTTGCTCGCTCCGCTCGCGAAAAGATTTAGGCCCCTCCTAGCTGTTTGATTTCTATTTCAATGGGATTATAAAAGAAGTATAGTCATTCAATTTCAAAGCATAGTCTAGAATGAACTACCTTTTGATAGCCATGGCACATTGTACAACAAAGAACAGTCGCAGTTTCCTAGGGGGCGCCAAAACTGTTGGTGCCCCCCTAGCCAATGTTGAGCCACCACACCACTGATTCTTACTTTTGTTGTTTTTATCTAATCTAAGCACATGTTGCCGATGATGGATTCAAGTAATGTTTTCCACTCTATCATGCAAGGGGTGGACTGGACAGTCAGGCCCTTACCCCCATGGGCTCCTTCAGAAAAATACTTTGGACAGTTGATTTTCGACAAACCATACAGTCATCTGTAACCCCTTGTAAGGGTAGCTGTGATTGGTTATTTGAAAAATCTAATTTGCATGACAATAGAAAATCATTTCTAGTAAAATTTTTCTGATAACTAAGATTGTAGATGATGTAAGCCATTTTTCATAAGTGGAGCTTTATAGTGATCGACACAACTACAACACACATATATATATATATATAATGCAACCTAAGGATATCTATATATATATATACTGGGTGAGTAAAAGAAAGTGTAGGCATTTGAATGGCTGTGGAATAAAAAGTATTTGACAGATATTCAAAACTGAAATGTTCATCTATCAGTCAAAGGTCAACTTAGATGAGAAAATTATTTTTGGTAGTATCCCTCATCTTACAGACCCATAAATTAGGAAAATGCTGGTAAAGGGCACGTTTGGGAACTTCAATTCCTCATTCCATTCTGGTCCATGATTTACCTTCTATGTTCTATGTTCTTCGAATTCGGTATCTCAAACTGGCAATGTAAACTTCAATGCCACATAAATCATGGACCAGAATGGAATGTGGAATTCTCATACAAACTCCTACAAGCATTTTGATTATTATTGGGTCTTAAAATTGTTTGATTTTACCAAACAAAATTTTTTCATCTAAGTTAACCTTCGAGTGATAGATTATCATTTCAGTTTTGAATATCAGTCACATGCTTTTTATTCCACAGCCATCCAAACGCATAAACTTTTTTTGACTCACCTGGTATATATATTTTATAGATACTGTTAGCTGGTTAAAGATCTTGTGACTATGGTTAAAGTATACATGTGACATTTATTGCTCTTTTTAATTTCGGCTTCTAGACAAGCGGTATATGGGGTATCCCCCAGCATTGATAGACGAGAGTCACTTAGTGTGTATGCTAGATAACTAAAATGGGTTTTCTGGGTTGTGCGGGTATCCACTGTCTCCACTAACACTTACAGTTACAGATGAGAGCCACTTAGTGTGTGTATGCTAGGTAGCTGAAATGGGTACCACTAACCAATTATTTTAAAACTGTGAAGCAGAAAAAACAAAAAGAGCAATGAAGTAAAGACCCAGGGGTAGGGCACTATGCATATTTTCCTGATGGGATTTGCACTCCTTCCCAGGTCTTGTTTTGCCATCTTTTTAGCACCAGGCATAAAAAAAGACAATCTATTACAGCCAGTTGTCAAAGGAAGGATTAAATAAGATTGAGTTTTTGCTCCTCATTTTCCTGTACTTTTCGCTGATATTTTTTTAAGACAGCTGTCATTGGGAGGGAAAAATTCTGGAGTTAGAGCAGGCCTTACTGGGAATATTTTAGTAGGGGTGTGTCCAATCACACTCCTGGTGCATATCAGGCTTGCAATGGAGTGCAATAAGTTCATCAGAGCATGTCTATTGGAATTTTTATTGATTCAAGTAATAAACTGTAATCATGTCATAATGACAGTCTTGGAGCATAGAACACTTTCTTATCAGTTTTGAGGAATGAATGTTTTAATCTTTTTTTGAACTATCAAAGTTCCCAATAAAATGCTAAATAACGCAATTCTTTTATGCTCTTAAAACAGAGCATTCAGAAATGAGTTCAAGTAATGTTTTCCACTCTATCATGCAAGGGGTGGACTGGACAGTCAGGCCCTTACCCCCATGGGCTCCTTCAGAAAAATACTTTGGACAGTTGATTTTCGACAAACCATACAGTCATCTGTAACCCCTTGTAAGGGTAGCTGTGATTGGCTATTTGAAAAATCTAATTTGCATGACAATAGAAAATCATTTCTAGTAAAATTTTTCTGATAACTAAGATTGTAGATGATGTAAGCCATTTTTCATAAGTGGAGCTTTATAGTGATCGACACAACTACAACACACATATATATATATATATAATGCAACCTAAGGATATCTATATATATATATACTGGGTGAGTAAAAGAAAGTGTAGGCATTTGAATGGCTGTGGAATAAAAAGTATTTGACAGATATTCAAAACTGAAATGTTCATCTATCAGTCAAAGGTCAACTTAGATGAGAAAATTATTTTTGGTAGTATCCCTCATCTTACAGACCCATAAATTAGGAAAATGCTGGTAAAGGGCACGTTTGGGAACTTCAATTCCTCATTCCATTCTGGTCCATGATTTACCTTCTATGTTCTATGTTCTTCGAATTCGGTATCTCAAACTGGCAATGTAAACTTCAATGCCACATAAATCATGGACCAGAATGGAATGTGGAATTCTCATACAAACTCCTACAAGCATTTTGATTATTATTGGGTCTTAAAATTGTTTGATTTTACCAAACAAAATTTTTTCATCTAAGTTAACCTTCGAGTGATAGATTATCATTTCAGTTTTGAATATCAGTCACATGCTTTTTATTCCACAGCCATCCAAACGCATAAACTTTTTTTGACTCACCTGGTATATATATTTTATAGGTACTGTTAGCTGGTTAAAGATCTTGTGACTATGGTTAAAGTATACATGTGACATTTATTGCTCTTTTTAATTTCGGCTTCTAGACAAGCGGTATATGGGGTATCCCCCAGCATTGATAGACGAGAGTCACTTAGTGTGTATGCTAGATAACTAAAATGGGTTTTCTGGGTTGTGCGGGTATCCACTGTCTCCACTAACACTTACAGTTACAGATGAGAGCCACTTAGTGTGTGTATGCTAGGTAGCTGAAATGGGTACCACTAACCAATTATTTTAAAACTGTGAAGCAGAAAAAACAAAAAGAGCAATGAAGTAAAGACCCAGGGGTAGGGCACTATGCATATTTTCCTGATGGGATTTGCACTCCTTCCCAGGTCTTGTTTTGCCATCTTTTTAGCACCAGGCATAAAAAAAGACAATCTATTACAGCCAGTTGTCAAAGGAAGGATTAAATAAGATTGAGTTTTTGCTCCTCATTTTCCTGTACTTTTCGCTGATATTTTTTTAAGACAGCTGTCATTGGGAGGGAAAAATTCTGGAGTTAGAGCAGGCCTTACTGGGAATATTTTAGTAGGGGTGTGTCCAATCACACTCCTGGTGCATATCAGGCTTGCAATGGAGTGCAATAAGTTCATCAGAGCATGTCTATTGGAATTTTTATTGATTCAAGTAATAAACTGTAATCATGTCATAATGACAGTCTTGGAGCATAGAACACTTTCTTATCAGTTTTGAGGAATGAATGTTTTAATCTTTTTTTGAACTATCAAAGTTCCCAATAAAATGCTAAATAACGCAATTCTTTTATGCTCTTAAAACAGAGCATTCAGAAATGAGAGATTTGATACTGTAATGTTGATGAGGTAAAATACTCAAAGATTTCATGCTGTAACTTTGATACGAACAGTTAAAACAATCTCTCAAAATATCAGAATTTGTCAATCTTTGGAAATTTTTTTAAAGTGATACTATATCCTACAGGATTATCTTTTGTACCCAACTTAGAAATTATCATCAATCATTAGGGGCCTTTGTTTAAGTGCAAGATTTTAATTGCATTTGGAAGGGAGAGACGTGCAATCTATGCACTCCTTGGGAAGAGAATGCGTGTGCCAAGGTATGCAAGAGTGATCGCATGCCATTCCCAGTAAGGCCTGGGAATGTACATCCCCACTCCTGTTCCAATAAAAGTCAAGTGACCACGTCCCCCCTGGGTAAAGACTTACATTGGATTTCCACCAACTGCTATTTCATGGTATTTGCAGACATTTAGGAAGGTTTTACAAGAGAATGATGGAAGAATTTGAAAATATTTGACCTTTTCATATTTTAGAAAATATCTAAAACAGGGAATGGCTCCATAATCCTCTGAACTTTCGTAAAAAGTTCTAGTTTTGGTTGGAGCATATGCCAAACTAGTAATTACATGCATTTAGGAAGGTTTTACAAGAGAATGATCGAAGATTTTGAAAATATTTACCATTCCATAGTTTAGAGAGTTGCTAAAACATGGAATAGCCCCATAATTCTCTGAATTTTCATAAAAAGTTCTAGTTTTTAGTTGGACGATATGCTGAACTACTCCTTACATACATTTAACTCGGTTTTGGAAAAAAGTAAAAAGTTTTGCAGTGTTTCACCATTCCCTATTTGGTATTCCATTATTCCATATGAACTGTTACATTATTCCATCATTCCATTCTATAATTCCATATTCCATATTTTAGAGATAACCATTTGTCTCCTCTGTAATCAAGTTTTGGTATGGTAGTGTAAACACTGAACTCCTCGAAAACCACAAAATACCATGAATCCATAGGCTGCCGTTGATTCATGACAAATTCACCTACTGATCACACTCTTTTAGCCATAAAGTCAATAGTTTATCCCAGGATAAGCGAAAACTACGTTACTTCAACCGTTTCATTTGCAATTGTTAATTTCACATTTGCAAGCAATCCGCATTCAGCTTCAGCTGGTTGCTGAAAGACATCAAAATAAAGGGCAAGCAGGTATTTTAAGGTTCAGTAGCAAGGCTTGACAGATCAAAACCAACATGGCTGAAAGCAAACAAAAAGTCGTCCTAATAACAGGCTGTTCAAGTGGTATAGGCCTTGACACTGCAGTTTTCCTCGCAAAGGATGCAGAACAGAGGTTCAAAGTTTATGCAACGATGAGGAATCTCGGTAAGAAAGGTAACCTCGAGAAAGATGGCAGCGAAGTGCTGGGAAAGACCCTTTTCATCGAGAAGCTTGATGTTACATCAGACGAAGACATAAACAAAGTTGTTGACGAACTTTTGGCTAAGGAAGGACGCATCGATGTATTGCGTAAGTTTGGACCTCCTATTTTCACGTTTCTCGTCAATCTTAGACCGACAGTTTTGTCCTGATCTTACTGTAGCCCTTCAGGCAGCGATTTGGAAACTCTATTTGCCATAGCCGTTCGTCAAAACATATGAAGCAAACTTGTACATCATTCGACACAGAATTAAACGCAGAATATCATAAAAAGATATTCATTTGATGCAATAAAAGCTCAATTGACTTCTTCCAGGTTTAAGGTGAAATCGACTGCCTTTTCGGTAAAATCTTTGCTTACCATATCGATCACAAGTTGCTAAGTATATAAGAGATGCTTTTAAAACTACGCCCTGCAGGGCCCTGCTCTATAACTATAGGGCCCTGCTCTATAACTGCTTTTAAAACTACGCCCTGCTCTAAAACCATAGAAATACCCTGTAACTTAGTCATCATATATATAGCTTTAGCTTTCTCGTTAGATACTTGGTTTTTCATTAAAGTTCATGTTATATTCTATTCTATCTTCGTGCTTTTTTAATAGCTTAGGTTCGTTTTGTTTATCAGACGACGCTTCTTGTAGCAACTCTAGTGAAGTCGAAATTATTCACTGTTGAGCTACGACTATCTATTTGCCAAAGGCTTACGGTCCTGAACTGCAAGATCGTGTCTCAAATTGTAGATAAAACACACTGTATTAAAGTGAATAACCTGGGTTAAAAGATGAGATCGCATAGCTTTATCAATAGCCTACTGTATTTGGTAATCCAGCTTGTGGCGAAAGAAAGCAAGGCCAAAGAAAACAATGCTGGGATTAGGCGCGTCTTTATCCTATTTTTAGACAAAGACCAGCAGGCTTTGCCATCGTTTGTTTTAGTGAATTTCGTACAGTCAGTTATTCTGAAAGCTGTGGAGGGCAAGATGTTGACTTCACGCAAAGCATACCGGTCTTTGTACTCCCTTTAACCCAATCGTATCCGGACTCTTTGGGTTAGACCACTGTCTCCTGGAGGGGCTAAAGATGTCCCAAAATTATTTCCAAAACCATAATTAGTATGCCATCGTAACTTTGTGAAGTCTAATTATGGAATCTGGTACTAATTGGTTACATGGTCCGTTGCCTGGCAACCAGACAATAGTTCCATGTCGCTGTACATCTCTAGCAAGAATCAAGTTCCGCTAGCTAAACTCTGTTGAATGATATCTAGTTCGCATTATTTTGGAAAATGATGGTAGTTCATGGCGGAAATCCATTTAACTCTTCATAATGTTTGGTTGCACTCTAATATTTGTAATTTTTAAGTGTTATTTTGCAGTGAATAATGCTGGATTTGGTTGGTTTGGTGTGACAGAGGATCATCCAAGTCACAATATGGCAAACATGTTTGCTACCAATGTTCACGGCCCGGTAAAACTGACACAGAAACTTTTACCGCACTGGAAGAGGGCCAAAAGTGGACATGTTATTACTGTGACGTCAGTTGGAGGAATCTTTGGATTTCCATTTAGCACGTTTTACGTAGCCACAAAATTTGCAATGGAGGGCTTCACGGAGGCATTGGCAATTGAGTTATGTGATTTCGAAAACATTCAGTATGTAAATTCTTTTTCTCATTCTTCAATTTTGCCTAAGGAGGTACTTTAGAACCAAGGGGGGGGGGCTGGCTCCCAATATGGGGCATAGTATATGTGTGCCTGCCCGGTTATGGGTCAATTTGCGATATTTTGCCCGGGTTATGGGTCACCATGTTCTATGAATTTGGCCCTGTTTATGGGCTGCTTTGTAGAGAACTGCCTTTGTTCTGGGTAAATGTTAGCAGTGACAAAAACTTTTCGAAAATAGGAAGTTAGTTTTCGGAAGTTTTCGGAAGTTAGCTCCACAAATTATACTAAGCATAGTCTTTTCACGATACTTGTGGAAAATTTTTCCCTGTTTGTGAGGTCACATTTCAAAATTTTGCCCTGGTTATGGGACTTATTTTCAAAATGTTGCTCTGGTTATGGGTCCTAGCTCTGAATTCTCAAAGGCAAATATATACCTGAACCCCGATAGGAGGTACCTCTCCCTCGTTCAGACCCTGAAATTGGCTCACTTTGCTCGTAGTGGACTTAAGGCACCCTTCAATATGTTTCTGTTGCTAACGGGGGTTGATGCAAACCTTCATAAATGCTCGTTAACGAGATTTTGCTGACGGCCGGCCTGTTGCAAAACTCTTTAGTATTTGCAATAAAGTGCCGCGCTAAGCATTTTTGCAGATAGTTTATTTCTGCGCACTCGGTAGATACAATGGTGTCCCGCATGTAGGAAACAACGTTTTCAATTTGAGGTCTGGTGTTTTTCTTATAAAATGAGATATAAACTTCCAATGGGCTATTCCATTTTAAATCCATACAGGCATATGGAAGGCACTTTTTGCTGACGTTTTGCACCCCAGAAATCCAGGGGGGTTGCATGAGCTTTAGCCCTGGAAAATTAGGTGATGGCTATGAGCACTCTGGAATCCAGGGTATGGTTTTGGCAGAGTCCAGAAAAGTACGAAACCTTCCTCCGGTCAAAATTTTTTCGTAGCAAAACCTTCCTCCAATTTTTTACATACCAGGGCGTGGCTAAATCATAGGTAGGGTGTGTAAGTCTTTGTCTTTGGATTTAAAAGGTGAAATACCTTTAAAAACGATATAAAGTCATGACAATTTCTTGAATTATTGCTGCTACAGTAGACTTACTACCTAAGCTCTACATTGTCCTATCCAGCTTCTAGTAGCAATATATCAATTGTAGGACTCAGGTAGTAAGTACAAATGCATTTTGAAGAGCAACAACAACAACAGTGGATATCAATGGCCTAGGCAAATCGTTCAATGAATGTCAATTTGAATCAGATTCAAATGGAAGAAGTGAATTCCTACAAATTTCGTAAACATTTAGTGATTTGGTTGCTTGTTAGAGGAACCAGCTTTGGTGCAAAGACATTGTTGTTTCACATGACATGGTGTGGGAGTCAACAACTGGGAATGCTAGGTAGTGGACTCTCAGAAAGTGGTGACTGACACTGTACCTCTCTGCACTGATTTGTAATGTTAGGAATACAGCCAAGAAACAAAAAGATCTTTTGGAACACGTGAGAAGTGAATAGTGGTATAATTGCTGGATGCCCAGCATCTTTTTGTATCACAAGACTTATTGTGGGAAGTCTAACATTTGAAGATGAAAGACTTGGTTAATTAGGCCTATCTATACCATGAAAGCCATTGCCTGAAGTTTCGATTGAAGATTGACAGCAACAAATTTCAAAAACATTATGTAGACACCGACAAAGGATCAGGAAGGTAATAACTGAAACTAGGATTGAAAGATGCCTCAATTCTGATTGACCCTCAACCCAACTGGTACATTCGCGCTGTCTGTGCAGCAACTGTGTGGCACCATGTTTGTTGAAGTTGGTAGACATCACCCTGTTTCAATGAGTTTATGGTGAAGCTTTACTAAGCTTTGGAGGCTTTCCAGAATACATATTACCGAAAATAACCCTTTTGCTTTGGGAAATAAAACTGTGTTACACATGCAGCAAGTTGAAATGGAAAATAAATCAAGATTAGTGAAGTGCATATTGAAATTGAGAAGATATACCAGTTATCAATGCTAAAAGACTATTGTGAGACAAATCATCTGACATGTCATGCACTCTGACTTCATCACATTGACAGTTTCTTCCAATAATTTGTCTCAATTTTCATTGCCAAAGTATTTATCCAAACCTTCCTTCAAATCTCTATTTTGACAAACCTTCCTCCAAATTTCCATTGTTTTACCAACCTTCCTCCGGTCAATGACCGTGCGACCGTAATGTTTTCTGGACTCTGGGTTTTGGAGGTCCCTGGATTCCAGGGTGTTCTTTGCAATGACCCTGGATTTCCAGGGGTCTCTGTACAGCCTCCCTAGATTTCCAGGGTGGTTTGAGTCAAGATACCCTGGAATTTATGAGTGATCTTACCCCTGGAATTTGCCTTCCATGCCCCCTGTACGGATAAAAAATGGAATAGCCCAATCAGGGTAAAGTTTCTTAAATTTCTCATTAGCAAAATTATGTACCATCAATTTACTACACGGAAACAAGCTGTATGACTTTCATATAAAACGCACTATTTTGATTTGTATTTGTAAATTTTCACTACGAAGGAAAGCTACAATCATTCAAGGAAGGTGCTTTTTGCTTCATTTGCATGCAAAAGTTTCGTTTTCATTTAAATAGGTACAGGCTGATTTAACGGCAAAGCTGAATTTGTTATATTTTTCAACTTTCTAATGTATACATATTTTTTGAATAAGAAACAAGCCTTTCTCAGACCTGGACCAGTTTCTTATAAGAGGCGGTATTATTTCGAAAATTAGGGTCTGGTGTTTCTTAAATTCATGTTTCCTGTATGCGGGACACTATTGTAGTGTAAAACAGGGGGCACATAAAAGATTCAGTAGTTTATACAGGAAGGGGTAAACTTATGATTCTCTTTCCTTTGTGAACTTTGTTACCTTTATTCCTTGTAAATGATGAATGTCTTTCCCTTTCATTTGAAGTGTATCAACGATCGAACCTGGACCAGTTTTGACAAAGTTCGCCGACAGCGCTCAGGCTGATAACCTCAAAACTGACAATCTGGATGCAATTACAGCCGGTACGATCGAAAAATTCAACAAATATTTTGCAAATGCATTTGGAGAGCTTGTGCAAAAAGGTGACGATGTTGCCAAGGTGATACTTGATGCTATCACCGCCAGCAAGCCACAACTTCGTTACTCAACCAATCACAAATACGATGACATCATCAAGTGCAAGTACACGGATCCTACAGGCGATGAGCCATTGCGAAAAATGCTGGAAAATTTTGGGTTTTGAATCTTTTGAAGAACAAACGTGAAAACATGCATTGAAAGTAACTCGTAGCTTGTACTGTTCTCGTTCTTCTTTTATATTTTTCTGTGAGTTGTTTCAGTTTGTAATCCTTAGAAAAACTGTTTGTCAACTTCTAGAATGCCGAGTTTTGAACTTATTTTAGGACAAACATCAAAACTTGCGGCCAGCATTTATATTGGGTTTATATGTTTAAGTTTGTAGTAAGGATATATTTACCTTCAATCGTTGTTTGTAGTTTATTAGTGTGTGCCTCATCTATTATATTTCTGATTAAAACTGCACCGGCTGTACTTTTCCATCTACAGATCTAAATTGCTCTTAGCTTGTGAGTGGACAGGCAAGGACCAACATATAGCAATTGACTCGCATTCATAAGATTTCTAGAAAGATTTTTGATCTATGAATGATTAGACTTGTGTTCAGCACATTCACGGGTGCCTGATGCTTATGGCGACCTTATGAATTCAGATACTGGCCAATCCTAGGCCACTCTCTCTTAGCCATCTTACTTCACATTCTACTTATTATACACTCGTAAACAAAAATCTATATTTGGGCTTGCTTTTCAACGCTTTGTTGACAGCAAGTCAATTACACAAATCTATCGTAGGTATGCAGTTTCATTTGCATTTGTTGATTTCGTATTTGCAAGTCATCTAGTGTCAGCTACTTGCCGCCAAGCATCAGGCAGAGTTTTCCGTTTATTTCGAGCCAGTAGCAGTAGCAAAGAAAGCCAGACAGATCGACACCAAAATGGCAGAAAGCAAGCAAAAGGTCGTCCTAATAACAGGCTGTTCAAGTGGTATAGGCCTTGACACTGCAGTTTTCCTGGCAAAGGATGCAGAAAAGAGGTTTAAAGTTTATGCAACGATGAGAAATCTTGGCAAGAAAGGTGACCTTGAGAAAGACGGCAGCGAAGTGCTGGGAAAGACCCTTTTCATTGAGAAGCTTGATGTTACATCAGACGAAGACATAAACAAAGTCGTTGACGAACTTTTAGTTAAGGAAGGACGCATCGATGTCTTGCGTAAGTTACATCTTGATTTTCCTTATTAATATTTTCACGTATCTCTTAATTTTACGCCAACTGCCGCTGCAATCTGCCAGTTTTTCGTTAGCACTTTGCCACCATTCGACCCAATTTTTGAATTGCAAATCCGAAAAGTGGGCGTTTCTGAGGATTTGCTTGCCTAAGGGCTGGGTTTCAGAAAAGTTCAACCTGTGCAGTTCCGTATTAAGGAAGCTCGATTTTTTTGCAATGATGTTGGTCAGAAAACAGAAATCACGAGGGAAGATGAAGCGGCGTTTACACACAGGAAATACTCTTGCAATTCGAACTCTTGCAATTCGAGATTTTTTGATCTTCAGAGCCTTTTGTCTGGCCAAACTTGTGGTTAGGTTGGGGGATTCCACCTCCACAAGAAACAATTGCCACCATGAATCAGCAATTTTAAAGACTCCCCATAAGTACGTGACCGGGGGGAGGGGGGTCAGACACAGCATATTTTGAAAACCCAAAAAGCAATAGCGATAATTTGATGGCGATAAAGGGCTGCATAAAAGCATAAAACCATAGTATGGCTTTACAGTTTAAAACCGTTCTTGTGCGAAGGCGCACTAAGACACAGAAATACAAGGGAGAATAATATTCGAGCAAATTGAGACGAAACAGAGCAGAAAACAAGACATAAAAACAAGACACAAAGATCAAAACAAGGTAAATTGATAATCAATGCAAACGTCCGTGTCCCAACACCCTTGGCGGCACAAGAACATAAAAGTTGCTAGGAGAATTACCAAACCAGGCCAAGGATGCCTTATCACCCTAACCCTACTTTTGGATCGTGCTTAACTTGAAGGTGGATGGCTGCGCATGAATATTCGAAAATGTGCTCAAGCCCTTGAGACTAGAGGAACTTTAACTATGATTCTGTTTCTATTGCTCTTTTAGCCAACGTGCCCTAAGGATACACGCTTCACAGTACTACAAAATCTGTAATGGCTCACTCAATGTCTAAAAATTGAAACTTCCAAATCTTTATGAATGTAGCGGAATTTTTCAATACTTAAATTACTTACTGTTTCCTAAATAATTACTTGATACTCTTTTACCATAAGAGCAACAAAAAATATCCCAGTACCGATATGGTTCCCCTACCTCTGTCTCTCTCTCTCTGCTTCCGAAGGACCTGTTTTCAGAACTTCCGTTCGGTCAAGCAACCAGTAGTGGCGCCAGCTCTGAAACTCCGAGAGAAATTGGGGGGGGGATTTTGCCGTAATTGTTCAATCTAAAGGTATACCCAACTAATTTAATGCCATTTTTCTTTGACAATTTTTGCCTACTTTTGGGATTTGGGGGTCAAGTCCCCCCATTCCTCGCTGGCGCTGCCACTGCAAGCAGCATTTCTCTCTTGTTATCGCTAGGACCACTGACAAGTGACAGATGAGACTCATATGTCATGGCTTCAAGCACTTAGCAACCTCATAATGTGTCTTCAACGGTTGTTAATGATAGGCCTTTAGTTTAAATATCTTTGCAGAGAACTATTTTCCTCCTTTTCTGACTTAGAGGGGCATTGCTGGCACTAGCCCCTGATGGCTTGATTTGGTCCTAGGGCGCACCTTTGTGGCATGTCCTAGGGCCTCGCATTCCTTCCAATGGCGGCCATATTATTGAATTTTAGTAATATTTAATTGCTGTTTTTTGCAGTGAATAATGCTGGATTTGGTTGGGTTGGTGCGATAGAGAATCATTCCAGTGACAATATTGCAAATATGTTCGCTACCAATGTCCATGGCCCGATAAAGCTGACACAGAAGCTGCTACCGCACTGGAAGAAGGCAAAGAGTGGCCACGGGATAACTGTGACCTCAATCGGAGGAATCATGGGATTTGCATTCAGTGCCTCTTATGTCGCCACGAAATTTGCAATGGAGGGCTTCACGGAGACATTGGCTATGGAGCTGTGTGATTTTGAAAACATACAGTATGTAATTCTTTTTCTCGTCTCATTTCCTTGCTGAGCCAGTTGAAATGCACGTACTTTTTTCAAAAGAAGCTAGGAATTTAGGCCTGTACTGAAAGTTTATTGAAATTATGAGATTTTCAGTCCACAGAGTTTCTAAAGAGTTTTCTCAGAGGCTCCATAACAATCCTCATGTTCACTGCCAGTTCCCTTGTGAACATTTCAAAACAATGCTTGTTTAGACATTACTTAAGTACCTTTCGAGTAATATTATACAGAAAACATGCGAAAACGAAGTAATAATATGTCAAGGTTTCCTGTATCAAAATAGAAAGTTTCTTATGTTATATTTTCCCAGTGGTTGAGTTTCTTAATTTTTTATTGATCTGAGAGTTGAATTTATAATGAGCAGTTTCTTTTAACGAAAAAAGTGCGTGTACTGGATGTTCCCGAAAACATCAAGTTTGGAAAAAAACGAAAGCTAATTACAACAGAACATAAGCTGTCAAATTAATTCAATTTTCCAATTATTCAAACCGAATTTTTATAGCAGCACAAGTACAAATTCTCACTCATTCACTATTCCAGACTTGACTTGTGCCAAGTCTTTTTCGTCAACCAAAAGTATTGGGAGAGGGAAAGTTAGGAAAGGGGTTCAGATAGACTTATTACATATAACGAAATAGACTTGGAGCAAGGCTTTGTAGTGTGGCTGAAAGTGATCTCTCCACACGAGGCGGCTTTCCGCTAATTTCCACGACAGAGCTGTGCTGCCATTTAAGACTCAAACTCCACACAAATTTTTATTAAAAATTTTGTCACAAGCATTCAATGTTTGGCAAAATGCCGTTGCCTAAAAATAAGTTTTCAAGCGATGACAGTTTTGTCTTCTCCTTCAATTCAATTTCATGAAGTTTAATTTCACTCCATACAATTTCATGATGCTCTGTTTACAAAAAAAAAACAACGAACTACAAGGGCGTAAGACAATATTACAGAAAATTAACGCGTTGATACTAAAACTTAATACTGCAAACAGGGTGCCCCAAATAATTGTGCCCCGTTTGTGAGGCTGCTGTGGAGGAGATTTCATTTCATTTCATTTTTATACATTTAAGGAGGGTTGTCCTTCAACAAGTTGATTTTCAAGGGACCCTCCGATAAAAACCTTTAATTACAATTTAGGAAAGAATGTAAAAAGCTATTAAATAAATTAAACTATAAAACGTTATTTACAATGAAGTGAAAAATTCAAACCTAAAATCAAAATGAATGATAGGGGACACTTTTTAAATAGTTTTCTTGAAACTCTTCAAGGAGGTTGCCTGCTTTGACTCGGCTGACAGGCCATTCCATAATTTTGCACCTCTATATGAGAAACATCTCTGGCCATTTGATCACCTTTTATTCGGTAACCTTAGGTCGGACCCGTATTACGAAGGCTATTACGAAGATTACGAAGATGTAGATTTAATTATCTCGGATTTTACAAATTTTCATAAGTCAAGCTTTCACTTTGAGTTGGAGACCTTGTTTGAGTCAATCTGACAGATAGTTGCTGATTTATGACGGAGAGATGTTACTTCAAAAACAGGACTTGTGTTGTTCTCAAGCTTCTCTTCTCTACTGTTGTTCAAGATAAAGTACGTTTTCAAAGAAACGGTTCTAGCATCGCGCTGAGGTTTTTTCTAAGAATGCTGTCTTTTTATAAGGGAGCATTCTCGAACCTTTAAAAAATGTAGTTAAAATTTAAAATGACGCTAGAACTCTTTCTTGAAAAACCTACTCTATTTGACATTGCTTGCCTGCGAGATGATTGGATAAACAGCTCCTTCACAGCATCCACACAAACGGAGAACAATTTTTAGGACAGTCTTTATACAAACACGTCTACCTTTAGAGATGAGATAATCCTCCCTTTGATTTATATGATCTTTTTTGATATAATGAATGACAAAACATCAAAAGTGATGCAGGGCCCATGGGGGAACTCCCTGTTGATATGTGATGGAGGATCAGACACAGCATGCTTTTGCAAAGCCCAAAAATATGCTAAACTTAAGATATTTTTAGGCCCCCAAACTATACTTCAGATTAAATAGAAATTGGAGGTTTATGGCTTTTGTCAATGCAACTGCACTGCAATATTTTTGTATTTTCACCTTAACACCCACCTCAAATTTTCTCATCAACAACCCTAACATATACCGATTAAGCATCGCATTGTGTACCCCACAGGTATACCAGAATACCAGAATACCAGACAACGTTTCGCAAACGTAAAAAGTACCTACTAGCAGGGAGCTCTCCTGCTGATATTCAGTAATGATTTTATCAATATTGAGCCACCTTATCGCTGATCAACGATAAATGAATTTGATTTTTAGGATGTTTAGTAGTGATCCACTGTAATAGACAGATAGAATCATGGAAATGACTAGGGCTCAGGACCCTGATAACGAGATATATAATCTTATGTAGCCAGATATTATTGATATTATTAGTAGAGTTGTGTTTGAGTTGTGGTTTCGTGAACATTTCAAAACAAAGTTGTGTTTGAGTTGTGGTTTCGTGAACATTTCAAAACAAAGTTTTTAGTAGCCGTTGCAACGTGTTCCTAAAAAATGTGATTCAGGCTTCCACTGCAGCGATGAAGCGTGGGCATTAGTTAGCGATAGCTATTTCTAGTATTAGTAGAGTTGTTTGAGTTGTGAAAGCAAGATGCGTTCTCTCTCTTCGTGTCATCCTCGTTATAAGGATGTTATATTCACCTCAAATGCAGATGGATTTTAAGTGGATCTGTAATCCATGTATGGAAGGGTTAACTCATGAATTGTATTCCTTTCTCAATGCTATTCCCTTTATTCGTAATAACATATGAATGACTTTCCCTTCTGTTTACAGTGTATCGACCATTGAGCCCGGACCAGTTTTGACAAAGTTTGCAGAAAACGCTCAATTTGATAAGCTCAAAACTGATAACCTGGATGCAGTTACAGCCGGTACGATTGAAAAATTCAACAAATACGCTGCAAAGTCATTTGGAAGATTTATGCAAAAGGGTGACGATGTTGCCAAGGTGATACTGGAGGCTATCACTGACAGTAAACCACACCTTCGCTACCTAACCAATCACAAATACGACGACATCATCAAGTGCAAGTATACAGATCTTACAGGCGATGAGCCATTGAGAAAAATGCTGGAAGCTTTTGAGTTTTGAACCCATTGAAGAGCAAATTTGAAAACTTGCTGAATCATTAACAGTTGCTGGTAGTTTGCTATTTTATCATTCTTCTATGAAATTCTATGATACTTTTCTGCAAATGGTTGTTTTTGATCGAAATCCTTGGGAAACAGGTTGTCAACTTCTTGAATGCTTTTAAGTTATAACCTGTTTAGGAGAAAGATCAAAATTTAGGGTGGTGAGTTTAAATCGGGTTTATGTGCCAAAGTTTGAACTGAGGAATTATTAACCTTTATTCTTGGCTTGCAGCTTTGTTATTCTCCTATGCTATGTTGCAGTGACGTGATGTTTTTTTGTTTGAAATCTTTGAGAAACGTATGTGTCAAAGGTCTGGAATCTTCTGAATCTATACCTAGTTGAAGGCCAATGTTAGAGACATGATGTCATTACTTTGTTTGTTAGAGTCTGAACTTTAACATTTAACATAAAATGGCACGTTAGGAAATGAGTTGTCAATTGTATAGTTTTAATGATATCTTATGATACTATTCAGTGAGTTTTTGCTTTTGTTCGAAATCTTCTGGAAAGTTGCAGTCAAAGACCAGGAGTCCCTTGAATTTTCATCAGGATAGTGTCAAAGCTGAACATATGATGTTGTGCTTTATAGATCAAAGTTTGAAGTCGAAGACACACGAGAATTCACTGAGCCGTTCGTTTTATTTCTTCGCAATCTAGGGAACCGTACGTAAAAATTCTGGAAAGTTTTGAATATTGACCCCGTTGAAGGTTTGAGGTGCAGACTTGACCTCACAAACCAACCACATGTTTTGTTTGTTTTTCTTTGTTTTTCAATCTGTTTTGCGTTGGGTTGTCAGGATTTCTAGCAACTGAAAGCTAACTTAGGCCCACTGTGCATGCCGCATCCAGGCATTGGACTCCTAGTTGAACGTTCCTTCCGAGGGACGACGAGATGATCTGTGAGGTCAGGCCTCTAAGGTTACCCATCCGTAGGAGTTTGACCTCACTCGACCAAGCTTGACTTCAGTTACCAGACGAAACTGTTTAAGCCACTTGGCCACTCATCCCGTGAGTTGAAACTCTGAGCTCGGGGTGGCTCATTAGAAATCACTTTAAAGTGTGGTTGTAATATCCTCGAAATCTTCAGAATGAATTATGCATGCAAAGTTTGTTTTCATGAATAAATTCTCAACTTGCGTCACATCTAGCACATACACTCGTTGACATGCCTCTTTTATGGCTTCTTACCACCAAAGAGTAACTTGTACCACAGGGTTTAATCGCTTTTGATATACCGAACCTTTACCCAAAATGTGCCGGGTGAGTCAAAACGAGTTTAGCGTTCTGGATAAGAGATTTTTACAAATCAAATTTGCTCATCTGATTAACCCTATCTGACCTATGAAACTGTAACAATTTTGTTGTCTATTTTTAGCCTTGTCTCCATGGTAACCAAGTTGTCGTGCCATACTCTGTGAAAAATATACGTTGTATCTTTCTTTGTCCTTTTTAATTGGTTCAATTAAGTCTAAACTATGAATTTACATCTATTTTGATCTCCATATTTCATTTCTTTACGAAAGTAAAGTTTTACGAACTTTCAACACACTTTCATTTTTAACAACAACGCTAATTAAACCATTGTTTCAAAAATTTATTGTTTACACAATGAACAACCTTTGTGCTAAATTTGGTTGCCAAATCTCAAGCAACAACAGAGATAAACGGGGGGGGGGGCGCCCCCAGGCATTGAATGTTTCAAATCACCCAGGTCATACAGGGTTAAGCCTTAATAAAAGATTAACATTTTGATATTGAATACTTTTATTTCACAGTCCTCCGAACGTAGAAACATATCTTTGACTCTACCGGTACGAAAAATAGTTTTCGAAGAAGTTCTCGTTGATATTGCAAACTTTTTTGCAGAAGATAACTTGCAAAGGTTTGTCTGCAAATGGAAGGTTGCATATCAGATTCAGCGACTAGTTTGTTTGGCAAAAGTTTAGCAATGTATGTATTTGAATTCAGCCAAGTTCTAGTTCCCAAAAGCTATTTATTTGGTGGAGTTTTGCTTCCGTGATGCACACTGATATTTGAGTTGGAAAGAGTTCGTAGATTCCTAAAATGAAGCACAAATTATCATTGACGACTTGAAAGAGAATGAAAAATCCTGAATAAAGATGTTGCTTATGGTTTCTGAACGCATTAGTTTATACACTTCAAAGGGAGTACAATGACCAGCATGCTTGACTTGCTTCCAGAATAAATGATTCACGGCTTCTAGAATAAATGACTGTACGAAATTCACAAAAACAAAAACAAATGATCGCAAAAGCTGCTGCTCTTTGTACTCCCTTAAAGTAACCACAGCCAACGTTTCATCATCTTCGATTTTATTTGAGTCATTGAAACATAGACCAAAAAGAAAATTTATGATAGTTTGGGTCGTACGGGACAATCGAAACTGTAAAGCCTCCAAAAATATTTCAGAAAAACCGAAAACAGTCTCTAGATTCAGCTAAAACAGTTGTGAAAAGTTTTTGTGCTTCGTGTATGTGCAACCTCTATACTTTGTCAAACATGCGAGATGCATATCACTCCATTCCGTAGACAGCGTATTAAATTTTTTCTTAACAAATGGATTTTTACGAATTTTTGAAAGGTGTACGAGATTTTTTGAGCGTGCAATGCTCCCCCAAACATGACTTTTTCCTTCATCATTTCTCGCCCCCTAAAAACTGCAAGTAACTGCCAATGCCCTAATTCGCCGGTTAAGTGGGAAATAGGAATCCCCCCCACCCCAATGTTGTATCGAAATGGACATTTCTCATTTCTGTGCCTCAGATTCTTTGACAATTTGCCTTCTCGATTCATAAGGGCCTGCTAACATGGGCGAGTTGACCCACTTGTACCTACATTTTGCGATTAGCTAATCATTTCTTTTTACCTTTCAGAGAAGAATCAAATCGTTGTAATCTGAAAATGTTTATGCCACGGGCCCCTGAAAAATAGTTCTCATGGACTGACGGGGCTACCGTGCCTAGATAGATGAAAATGAATGAATGAATGAATGAATGATTGCAGCGAATTCACCTGCCTTGCCGGATTGGTTCGTGTTTCGAAAGTGGGTGATCCTGGCTAGGCGAGCTGGCTTTTCCCATGTAGTCGCAGCAAACGAATCGACACCATGTTGACTTTCCCATGTGATCACAGTAACCCAGTCAATACTGGGTTGGTTCGCTGAACGCGCACGCCTTTTGACCGTCAGCCATCAAACAAATCCTCGTTTTTGGTTGTGGCAAGGTTAGTTTGGTTTTAGCATGGTCGAAGGAAATGAAATAATTGTTCAAAATGTAAACGCAAACATACCTGTGTCTTTATCGTGTCTTCTTCTGCCTTTCTTGGCTTTCCTTTGCTTCCCTGCCTCAGATCAACCCATTGCAATGGCCTAATTCAGTTTCTCTGCAAAAACGAGGCTGCCCTCGTTTACAGTTTTCTTAATCACAAACCGTAAACGAGGGCAGCCTCGTTTTTGCAGAGAAACTGAATTAGGCCATTGAGGCAGGGAAGCAAAGGAAAGCCAAGAAAAGGCAGAAGAAACCACGATAAAGACACAGGTATGTTTGCGTTGACATTTTTAACAATTTCTTCGTTTCCTGCGACCCATCGAAATCAAATAAGTTCACAAACAATCAAAGTTATTGCGATTACATGGGAAAGTTGACTCGCTTGCAGCTCGGCTAAAACCATGGGTCGCAGGAAACGAAGACCCATGGAGACCCAGAGCCGGGCCAGATCCGAGCTGCAAGCAGGTCTACTTGCCTATGTCATCAGACCCTTAGTGAAGTAATCTCAAAACGGTAGAGAGAGAAGAACAGAAAAACCGGTGGAAGGAAAGCTTCAAACCACAAACCGTCAGTGCAATTGACCCCCCTGATAGGTTTGGTAATTACATTGTGGAGACTTTCAACTGGCAGCCGAAAGGAGGCGATGGACTCTTCAGTATAATTTTGTGGAAGGAAATGTGAAGGAGAAAAATTGAAAACGAAGCGGGACGGGGGGGGGAAGGATAGAAAAGAAAGAGGTGAAAGCTACACTGCCTGATTTTAAAAAGCTAAGAAACTTTGTGAGTCTTCTAAGTTTCTCAGCGCACCGATGTGGGATGTCATTATAGCCCATTGTGTTCTAGGCTCTACCTGTTGGGGACATCTTTTCTACCTTGTTTCTTAGTAACAAAACGCCTATTTGAGGTATAAATAAAGGCAAGAAATATGAAACTACGCGTGCAAATGACAAAATCCAAACACTATAAAGATGTTGAAGTTTCTTTATTTTGACACAATTATACTTTAAACATTAATTGTTAAATGTCTTTCTAATTCTGCTTGTTGTTTTGCGTCAATATTAGATATGAACTCAAGCTTGTTTCAAATATTGTCTCTATGCACATTCCATTACTTAAATGCTCCTATGTTCATATTTATTCCATTTAATTCATTTTACAGTGCCCACTTAAGGTGTGCTCTGTCAAAGCGACAGAGTTCGGTGCTGGAACTGTTTCAACCGGAAGGCCTGGATCTCCTCGCTCCCGTCGATGTAAGTGTGTTATGTTTTCTCTTTGTGCCATTTTTAGAAGTGCAAAATATCTCACCGGATTGGCTAAGGCAAGATGATAACCATTTTGGTCCCACTTTGTTCTTTGGTTTGCTAGCAGTCGAACTATTCTTCATTTAAGATACAGCCCTTTTATCATATGTGAGCTGACTACGAGTCATAATGTTGTTTCACTCAACCCAAGGGCGGGCATGTCCCACTGAGGACGATGGTCCGACCTTTGTCCGAAAACCGGTAGTTCACGAAAACATTTTTCACCATCTTTGTCCCAAAAACTGGTCTTTTTTGAAGACACATTTACGTTGTTATTTTTCTTCGACTTGATGGACAATCTAATCACTGGCGATGTTTGTCCCAAAAACCGGTCGTTTCGGCCAAATACCTTTTCTCAAACGACAGTGGTACCCGTAGTCTTAAAGGCACAAGTGTCCGGAAACCGGTTTATCTTGCTCACCAAAATTCCATATCATTGGCAGCGAAATAAGTGTTTATCCTGCAGGCATCACTACCGCCGTAATTGTATCTATAGAGAAGCAGTGTCCCAAAACTGGTAGTTTTCAAGCGGCAATGCCGAGATGGTCCCTAGGTTCTAAAAAAGTTGTTGTTATTTCTCCTGGTCTGTCCCAAAACCGGTCTTTTTATCATCATTTGACGGAACAAGGTAGAACAACTTTAGTGCAAAGAATTGAATGCCTGGTCTTGTAAATTTTCGTGGACAAAGGTAGAACCGCTTATGTAGAAATTTGAAATACTGGTTTTCTCAGCTTAAATTAGGCGGACAAAGGTGGAACCAGCTTACATGTAAGCTTTAGGATTCTGACTAGACAGGAGGTGAGAAAACTTGATTTTTGTGAGAAATTAATGGACAAAGATGACTGATTTTGAAATTTGACGTTTGTCCCAAAAACCAGTTGTTTTGGGGAGGAAAGTCATACTGTGTCATAAAAGAGACTGTTATTTTTTCCAATTCCTTTGGACAAACATGGAGTCAAATATTTTACAGTACTTGCCCGCCCCTGCTCAACCGAAGTTCTCTGACAGCAGGAATGGAAAGTGACTTCGCTTCTAAGGCCCGTACAACATTATCAGTCAAAACGCCAGTCAATAATTACAAAAATCCTTTTGTTAAAAATGGCTCGAAAGTCATTTGCAGAAGGTCCATATGAAGAGTGGTCTGCATCGGGTACATATGTATATTGTAAAGAATTTTTCTGGGCCTTGGTCTAAATTGGAGACCAGTTAGGTCTCAAAAAATTTCTTGTACAATTTTATCACATATTTGAAGTTATAGTGAACTAAAGTTAAAAAATGGCATAAGTTTTGATTTTCGCTGTAAAATATTTGATAAATGAGATGCCCTTTCCTTGCATTCTTCTTTGTTCACTTTAAGAGCAACTGAAGTAAAGATATGCAAGGCGTAGAGTATGGACCATTCCTATTATGGCACCAAAGAATAACCAATTCTGTGTAGCATGTAAAGGCTGCTGGGTGAAGGGGGCGAACCCGGACCAAAATTATGTAAAACCGAAAAATCCATAAGCAAAAAAAAAGCCGTAACCTGAAACTGCACTTCTGAACAAAAATCTTTAGTTTTCGTCACTAAATTTCGATTATTTCCAGCTTTTGCGTTTTCAGCGACTCTGCACCTCATTTAAGCATTCTGAAGCTGGCTTTTCGATCTCAGCTAACTACATGGACTATAAGACTTCGAAAGCCCGAAAAATAGGAGTTTTGACTGAAATGCCCGAAAACTGAGCATAAAACATAGCTAAGCCCGCAACTTGTGACATGTATCAAAATCCGAAAACCTGTATGATTTGAACGTAAATCCCGAGATCCGAGGACTAAAATTGTGCAAGCCCGCAATGTTTGAAACCCCAAAGCCCCCTTCTAGGTTTTCACGATAGATGGTCTAACAGCTAAGAATGTATGCCAAGTTGGATCATTATCTGCAATTTATCATTTGCCTTGCTATGCGAGAATTACACAGGACACTACATTATTTTTATGAAAATTACAAAGCCTGCAAACTTTCGACGTTGAAGATGCTTTGGGAGGACGATTTGTAGTCAACATCTCGCAGCTCATAATGAAGGTAAGGCTTAGCAGCTCTCTATCAATGCTCGATAAACCGCAGAAACTTCGACTCTGCAGCCTAATTGCCGACAGAGAACTTTTGAACATAGTTTTAACTGTTTTATGCTGATCTTTCCGGCTCAGGTTTTCGTCTGTATCGTGATAGAGAAACTCTAGTTGGGTTACCTTATCTATTTTCTCATGAATGTCTTCAATTTCTCTCAGCTCATTCATGATATTTCGATGCCTACTGTTGCCTATCGTCTTAGCCTCACATTTTTGTGTGTTCAAGCTTAGTTTATTTCAGTGGCGCAGCAGAGATGCGTGGGGCCCTTAGTCAAGTAGGGGTTGGGGCCGTTGTGCCTATATCTAATTAAAGAGACTAGGAAACTGCAAATATATCTTAATCTACGTCTGTCAGATTCCTCGTTTTTCAGGAAACATAACAAAACACAATGAAACTCCATAACAAATAACTACATGACCAATTTAAACGGCGAAAATAAGGAGCAGTGCAAATTTTATCATATTACATGGCCGGTGGAGAAGAAAAATTGTAACAAAAACATCTGCTCGCCCCGTTTGAAATCTTTACACAAAATTCAACTGTCCAGTCACCTTCTTCCTTAAAAAATGCATCTGCCCCGCAATTCATGAACAACAGATGTGGTATAGTACAACATTACCACCCATGTACAAGCCCAAGACCATTGAAATGCACTTCTTCTCTGTATGAGTGAGCGTGTGGCCGAGTGGTTAAGGCGTCTGACTCGTAAACCAAAGGTCAGAACGGCCGTAGGTTCAAATCCCACGCTGGACAGTTTGGTCGCTGTCCGTAACACTAGCCCGGGTTGACCAGAGCCATGTGAGGGAAATCTGGTAGCTGTGGCGGGTAGCTGCGGCGGACTGATGGTAAAACATCCGTGGCCCCTGCTGGAAATAAGTCTCTCAGACTTTCGCGGGCTAGCCACGTTAAATATAAATACCTACCTACCTACCTACCTACCTACCCACCTACCTATGATTCTTTGTTAATGACTGATGAATCCTTCTTGCAAGAAACTAACAAGGAAAATATTGGCGTCATTTATACATATCTTTGCATGCATTTTTCAATTTGTTTTATTCACAATTTTGTCCTGAAGGTGAGACATTTTATAAAGTTCATCCTATCTTGAGCTCACTAAGAGTTACTGCCCCGTTCAAGCCCGTTCATATTTGCTTCATAAAAAGTTTTGAACCGGTTGTGTGCAAGCTCCAAAAAAGTGGTTACTCCGTTACGTTTTGTACAGGCCATGTTATAAGATAAACTTTGTACTGTCCCTAACGTGAAAATTTTGTTTGTTTTGTTTTTAATTTGTTTTGAGTGGGATTGTCAGGATTTCTAGCCACTGAAAGCTAATTTAGGCCCACTGTGCATGCCGCATCCAGGCACGGGACCCCTAGTTTAACGTCCCTTCCGAAGGACGGCGAGGTGAGTTGCGAGGTCAGGCCTCAGTGGTCACCCATCCGAAATCTGACCTCACTCGGCCAAGCTTAACTTCAGTCACCTGACGAAGACTGTATAAGCCACTCGGCCACTCACCCCAAAGTATGCTATGTATTTACTTCATTAATTTTCTGGCGATCTGAGACTTGATATTCGTTTAAAGGGGCATTACTCGGGAAAAAACTGGATATCGGCGAATCGCGTCGTTTGCATATAAAACGAACATTCATATCATTATCAACATTTCCCGATATTTCTCCACCTTAAAGAAAGCTCAAACCGGCCACAAACGACAGACCGAGAACTCAGCCATAACCTCGCATTTGAATCCGAGACAGATACCGAGAACTGTCGTTAAAGCCGATCATTTCTCTTGGTCGTAGTCGATCATGGACACATGAATGAACCAATACAATAGGATTTTCAAACTCAATTTTAAGAGCGACGCGCAACAAACCCATCAATGCTCGCCGATGACTAACCGGCGGACAAAAACGAAAATTTGCAACCTTTGTTCGCCAACAACGAAGCACAAAAATAGCAGGGTATTAAAATTGAAATCGGTCCAATTTTTCTCTCCATATCTTGCCTTTGAGAAGTGCGATCGAGGAAAGGAAAACGATTTCTGAGGGCTGATAAGATCTGCTTTTCCATCGGGATAACGATATAAACCTTTGCATGCATTTGATTTTCGCGGAATGCCCCTTTAAGCAGTTTGTTTTGACTACCTGTATTTCATCTTAAAACAGTGACTTCGTTATAACTTAATTTGACGGATGGGGGCCCTTTCGAGGCCCTTAGTGGGGGCCCTTAGTCAGTGGGGGCCCTTAGTGGTATGCCCAAAAAGTAACCACAGTCATCTACGCCACTGGTTTATTCATCCTCACCATTGCCGTGATAAGAGTCATCTTATTATTTATATTCCTAAGCAGATGATTACTATCAGTAGAAGAACAAGTAATACGTGTATCTGCAGCATAGATGTTGGGAATTGCCCCCTGTAAGGACGCTCAGATTGATTAACGTACGTGATGAATAGCAACGACCTTAAGCACAATCTCTGAGTTATGCCTCTGTATTGTTTTGTGGATGACTTTTGAACACCAACACAGTAGATTTATTCTCTATTTTAAGTTGTAATGTAGACCTGCATCGTGTTCCCCAAATGACTTAATGTGTCAGTAAGGTGGGGGATTATTTGATCAGTTAGTACCGGTACTCTCCTCCGCGAGGTTTCTTTAATGTTGTTTTTAATGTTGTTTCGTGGTCCGCGGCCTCGCGGAGGAAAGTATAGTGCCGGCCAGTCGTTATGAGAACTTTTTTGTGGAAGCTAGAAAAGTCGAAAGCCTTAATCTCTTTGTTAAGATGTAGGGCTTCTTTGTCGGGGTTATCAGACTGCAATGTCTCAATTTCATCCTAATCTGATTTAGTTTTGGCGTTTTATGTTAGCTGTAAGAGCAAAATAAGGGTTGCTCAGGTTGATTATTTGAAACAGGGGAATAATTGAGATCAGTAAGCCACAAAACCTTGTTTTCGACGGTGAAAACAGACCTGTCCAAAAGTCTTGAACAATCATTAATCGCTTTGAAGAGGTGTAGAGCTACAGTTGCTTAATTCAAATTAGGTTGTGTTACGTACTCAATCCGTATTAACTTCACTGAGCACAGCTAGCTATTGAAAATTCTATAATTTGTCATAGGATTAAAGGGACAGTACCGTTCTGTTAAGCTGTTTGATTTCTTTACTATACTCAGAATATATGTCATGCTTTTTATAGGCATTTAGGCCTTTGCTGAATTTGACAACAGGGCTCAATATGACGAAATATATTGCTTCTGACCCAGCGGAGAAATATTGAACAATCGGTGTGGGATCAACAGACAAAATCACATGTACAAATAGGTGGATAAACCACAGTAAACTGAAGAGTAGAATTGTGCCAAAGAGCTTGATAAAATTGTTCGAGATTAAATGTTAATTCAAACAAGCGATGATCTCGTTTACCTGTCTGAAGCGAGTTACAACTTTGTGTAAAGGCCAGAAAGGACGAATATATTCATGGTGACAGAGGTGACACACACCTCCAGATGAATCTAACTTCTTGAGTTCGTAAGTGATATCTAACTGAAGTGAATTTGACAACAGAACTCAACATGATTATCATCGCAGTTCTTGCTCATCGTTAACTGAAGTGAGTTGCAACTTGGAACCATGTTAGAAAGGCCGCAAATTGTTGTGGTGATAGAGATGATATACGGATGAAGGGTAGGTTGTAAAGATTTTACTGAATCTACCTTTTTTAAGTTCATGATTGATATTTAACTGAAGTCAGTCGCGACCTTATGCCATGTTAGAAAGGCCGCAAATTGTTGTGGTGATAGAGATGATATACGGATGAAGGGTAGGTTGTAAAGATTTTACTGAATCTACCTTTTTTAAGTTCATGATTGATATCTAACTGAAGTCAGTCGCGACCTTATGCCATGTTAGAATGGAAGAAAATTGTAGTGGTGATAGAGATGATATACGGATGAAGGGTAGGTTGTAAAGATTTTACTGAATCTACCTTTTTTAAGTTCATGATTGATATCTAACTGAAGTCAGTCGCGACCTTATGCCATGTTAGAATGGAAGAAAATTGTTGTGGTGATAGAGGTGATATACGGATGAAGAATAGGTTGTTAAGATTTTGCTGAATCTACCTCTTTAAGTTCATTTCATAACTGATCCGTCGTGGAAGCGAGTTACTTTTAGCTGATCATAAGTGTAGCTCATTAGACTCACTTGTACAATGTTGATGAACGTTGCTATTAATTGTGAAGGGTTCTGTCAGATATTGTTGGTCGTTTCCTTCCGAGCATTTGTTGGTCTGCCTGTGTACAAATTGTCTCTCTTATCAATAGTTAGCCAGCCCAGCTCACTGATTGTCGATGAAATACCATCATACTTTTGCTTCTTTGTGACATCGGTGGCACCAAGCTTCTGATATAGAGGTATGCCAAGTATGAGATAGAGGAATGCCAAACTTCTGAGATAGAGCTATACCAACTAAGGCAGGACGAAAAATGTTGACGCTGGTAGAAATGAGATACACGGATAGAGGCTAGGTTTGTAGATGTTGGCTGAATCTACTTTTTAACAACATAATTGAATGGGTTCTTGGAGAAGTTTCATCTCGTTTATTTAACTGATTCGAGTTAGTACTTTATGCCAAGCAAGGTATCCATACTGTCTGATTCAATAAAAAAATGAAGCTTTTCACAAAATCAACAAAAATTGATTATTTCATCTATCACATAAACAGCTGTTTGCAATTTTCTATGAAAGAGTAAATAAATTTCTGTAATCAACCCATTTTATCCCTGTGGAAGGGATCATGAGATCCCTGCTTGAGAAGCCTCCTTTTATGCTACATTATTGTACAAAGCTCGTAAATATTCACCAAAACGTATTTTTGCAATTTCATATTCATGTTTTGAGTCCTGGGTTATGAAGAGCTTAATCGCAGACATAGGCGAGCAAACTAAGTTGGTGGATGCACCATAAATGCAATTTTATGACCAACTGCTGTTTGAGGGTATGCATCAAAGCCAGGTTGCTCTCGAAAGCAAGAACTCCCACTGGCACTAAATTGAAGATAGACTTAACGACATCCAGTAAATCGGTTTGTGCCTTGAAATTAATGTACCAAAAGGAATTTTTGAAATCGACAACATATTCGAATTTCGGTAGCTTTTCAAAAAGTTTCCCATTTTGGATCACCTGGTCCATGGCCCAGGGGGGGGGGAATTCTTTTCACGGAAGTTTTTGCCATTACATCTAACGATAGACGTAAATTTCTGGAATTTGTCCTTGACTGTGGCAAATTTCCTCAAAGCAAATCCATAACCAGGCAAAATTCAATGAACATGCCGCATAACCCAGGCAAAATACCGCAAATTGATCCATAACCATGGGAGGCACATGTATACCAAACCCCGCATAGGAGTTAGCCCCCTCAGTCAACGGCATATATGACATACATTAGAACATTACATTCATGACAGACACGTGACCGGTAGCTTCTTAACGAATATACCTATTGAAGTTCGCAAATGTTGGGGGTCGGTTGTGGTCAGATTTCATTGAGGAGTTCAACAAGGACTGATCCCATTTCAAGCGAGTTATGGCTTCATCCCAGGATTAAAACGGACAAAAATCTCTCTGTTCTCCAAGGCCTGATTCTTTCATGAATAGCCTGATTAAACGCATCCTACCTTCCTCATCACTCACGTAATGTTATTTACTAGGAAGTTAAGCGCTCGCGCTGCAACACTCCTAGCTACCGCGCAGGGCTTTCAAAGACTATCAGATAATCCACCTTGAATGCACAAAAACAGTCTCTATAAGCACTGGCAGCGCCAGCTCTGAACAAATCCGAAAGACTTGGGGGGATTTTGACGTAATTTCTCCATTTAAAGGCTCTGTTTCATCTAGCATTCCTTGCACGTGTCGTCTTTTGGTTGGCCTTTGTTTGTCGCCATTTTCATGGCCCATGAAAATGGCGACACCAAAGGCAAACCAAAAGACGACACTTGCAAGGAATACTGGATGAAACAGACCCTTTAAAGGTATATCCAACAAATTTTATGGCATTTTTTGACAATTTTGGCGACTTTTGGAAGATGGCCCCCCCCGTGGCGCCGCTACTGTCTATAAGAAGAAGGACACCGCATGATTTAAGGGCAGTAGTTGTGGATAGAATGCTAAAACTTCTTGTCATGCACCCATCATAGTACTAAAGTGGAAAGTTTTTTGCACTCTGTTATTGAGCAGGTTGATTGTGATAGCCCCCTCTGCTTGTGAAATTAGTTTTATGTTCTTAAGATCTTTCACAAAGCAAGAATATTTTTTTGCCACATTGCACACCCAAAGATGGCTGTGGTTCACCTCAACTGCCTATCAGCATATGAACATCAGCAATGCAAGGCCTGCGCTAGCCTGCATGCAGTCTTTCTTTGGCCCATATTACAATGGATTACTGTATTTCATCTAATCAAAAAGCAAAAAATTGTTAACTTGGCAAAATGCAAAGTCTCTCTGTTTTACTGTTTTTTTCAATATGTCTTTTTTCTTTTTCTCACAAAGAGGTTTGTTTTATGGCTGATGCAGCAAAAATGAAATCAATGAAAGTAATCTGTTGTATCAAACTGTTTTCAATTCTAAACAAAAGAGAACAAAGATGCAATGTAGGCTGATTTTGTTGTGGTTGGAAAAGTTTCTAGCCAGGTTGTTATTGGCTGATATTACAATGGAACCGTTGTACAAACATTAGGTTGTTTTAGCAAGAAGACGCGAGTCAAGAAGGCGCCGGCATAATTCTTTTGTTCGAGGATATAAATTACAAAGTGAAATCAACTTCAAATCTTTTGCGAGTCTCGAGAGACTTAATGTACGTTCTATTCTGAAACTGACAACTTGAAAAGTATACTTTGCAAGGCCGCACTGCAAAAATAGGACGTCGAGAAGGGAAGCAAAATGGAATATGAGCACATTCACAAATGATGGAAATGCGAGAATGCAAACTGTTCTTAGGGAATTCGTCTGTCTGTAAGCAGCTTCCTAGGAAGGAAAAGGCTGGAAAATTAGAATGCTCTGAAAACATAAAAAAGTAGCTTCATTTTCAAAGACGTCCTCGTCGTGCTGCTAAAACAGCCTATTGTTGTATGGTGGTAAAAGTTTTACTATTGATCAAAAAAGACAAATTTTGGAATCAACGCTAAAATTCGTTCACTCATCAGAGCGATTTTTGTAGCACCACCAATGAAAACCTAGCTACATTAATCTTTTATCTCATCCTTTTCTACTATCTCATCCTATCTTGTTGTTATAACATTACAGATGTATTGTAAATATATCTATGTTACTAAAGACTATATCAAAACCTGTCAACTTTAAATTTCGATCCTGCAAAACTGTCACATAATCTCTGCGATCCGTTTCTTCCTTTGAAGGGACCAGAACTTTGGTATAGCCTTTAGTATCCGTATTTGTTTTTTTGTTAAAGATCATTTAGGGTAGCTATGCTTATCATGCTCCCGATGATATCGTTGATGTGAATATGTTTTGTTGAATTGTAAATTTTTAGATACCCAAGATTGTGTATATATATATGAAAAATGGATTACTGTATTTCAAAATGCAAAAAATTTTCACCAAGACCAAATGCACAGTCTTTCTATGTTCTTGTTCTATCAATTTGTTTTTTTCTTGTTGTCACAAGAGGTTTGTTTTACGGCTCATAATTAAATGTTTTGTTTTACGCCTCGTATTATGCACAGAGCTTTCCAGTTCTTTCAATTTTACAAAAAAAAGACTGCAGGCAGGTGCGCACAATCATGATTCTTTTGCCGTGAGAGAATTGTTATGAATATCCTTAATTTCTCGTGAATTCCTTTTAAAAAATCTGGCATGTCTTTTTCGCTTGGCTCAAGAATTCCTTCAGAGAGTGAAGGATTCTTGAAAAATGTCAAGAATGCTGTCAGTTTTTGTGAATCAATTTGATCAAGTGCCTGTGGCCGGTACTATGAGCTTACACGTCACATCATATTTGTTCATTCTTGACCTGAATATATTTGCTTCCTAACATTGTAGCAATGAAAGAACTGCAGTTAGCTTTGTGTACCATGTTTCAGTTTATCAGCAAAACTTCTTCACAGTATATTTTTGTCAGGTTAATCCTGAAAAAATTGTTATATAAATTTTAACAATGGATGAAAGGAAAATATAGTACATTGTTTTTGACTCATGACTGCAATCATTTTGCAGTGCACCTGTGCACTCCCATCAGATTGCCAAGATCACATACAATGGACATACATCCAAGTATGATCATGTGACCAAGAAACACCCCTTCTCAGTGACAATTGCTTACAGGACCGCCGAGAGGGGGGGGGTAGCCGGGGCAACTGCCCCGGGGCCCGGGCCCCGCCAGGGGCCCGTAAAAATTAAGCTTTGTTTTTCCATTATATGTTTTTGTGATATTATCGAACTGGGCCCCGCAAGGGGCCCGGAAGAATCAAACTTTCATCTTGTCCGTTCCACTCTGCATTGATATCACGGGCCTCAGTTCATTCCATTAGCAATAAACTTTGTGTCGTGACAACAAACCAAACCGTAGCGTTACATCATCCGTAATTCGATGCGTATTTTGACGTCATGCTTTTGGGCGGTAATTTGTTGTTACGTTGTAATGACCTATACTTTGGTTTCTTTCGTATTCAATAGTTGCTTTAATTGCTTTTGGAAAGAGATTGATCAACGATGACGAAATTGAATATTACAAATAGCTCCTTAAAAGGAATAACGTTTGGACAAAAATAGCCACTTTTTAACATAAAAGCTTGGCAGTCATCAATAGCTTCAGATTAGATTTGGAGACCTTCTTGAGAGAACAGCACAGCAGAAAATCGAAGCGGATATGTCCTTCTACCAACACAAGTCTGGTGCTCAGAAACGACGAGAAAAGGAGCAAAGGGATAAAGAAACAAGGAGAGGTGCACTGACGTTATTTGATGTTGGTGTTAAAAAGCAAGCTCAACCTGAAAAAGAAAGCCCCGGCCCTGGCCCCGCACATGAAGAACAAGCTGGTCCTCAACCGACAGCTTCAGCTTCGCCAGAACTCTCAGAACCCGAACCCGATGAATCAATGTCTGGAGCATCTTTAGAAGCAAGCATAAATCAAGAGGAATCTGCATTCGCTCGTGGTGAAACAACCAAGCCTAGTCATTTTGGTTTTGACATAGGAATGTCTCCAGCAGCTCCTACAACACTGGAAATCGAAGAAATGATACGGAAAGGCCATCTACCACATCCACAGCAGTTTCCTAATGATATTACTGGCAGGAAATTTCCAACGTCTGTGCTGAAATTCAAACAACAGAATGGTGAAGTGAGTTCCAGACGATGGCTCGTGTTCAGCCCTGCTAAGAGTGCTTTATTCTGCTTACCATGCAGACTTTTCCCAAGTGCAGTGGACCAAGGATCATCCCAGTCAATCTTGGCTTCAGCAAATGGATGGAGCACAGCACAAAAATGGCGAAAGCTTTTCGACAGGCTTCCCGAGCACGAACACAGTACGGCGCACAAAAAATGCTACCTTGCCTGGCGAGAAGTGGAGAGGCGTTTGGAAGAATCTTCTGGAGTTGACATGCTCACTGACGAAAGAATTCTCTCAGAGGCTCAGAAATGGAAGAAGATTCTCACAAGAATCATTGATGTTGTTGTCTTTCTTGGTGAAAGAGGACTGCCTTTTCGTGGATCTTCACAAAGAATTGGTGACATTCACAATGGAAATTTCTTGGGTCTCATTGAGCTCCTTTCCCACTATGATCCACTTCTACGAGAGCATGTAACAAAGATTCAAGTATCCCAGGAAAAAGGTGAAAGACTTCAAGCTCATTATCTTTCAGCTTCATCCCAGAACGAGTTCATTGGTCTTTGTGCAGAGTACGTTCGCAGTCATGTCTTGGATGAAATCGATGATGCAAAATATTATTCAATCATGGTTGATGCAACACCTGATTCAAGTCATGTTGAGCAAACTACCTTCATCATCCGGTATTTGACGAGAGAGCTTCAAGAATTTGCTGTCCAAGAACGATTCTTGACATTTGTTGATTGCTGCAAGAAGACTGGTGTTCAAATAGCCATGTTAATCTTGGAAACTTTGAAACAGTTTGGGATTCCAGTTGCAGACTGCCGTGGTCAAGGATATGACAACGCTGCAAACATGTCTGGCAAATACAATGGAGCCCAACAACACATCCTCACTGAAAATCCTTTGTGCCTGTATTCACCGTGCGCATGCCATTCACTGAATCTATGTGGAGCAGACTCTGCAGCTTGCTGTAAAGAAGCAGTGACGTTTTTTGGAATGGTACAAACTGTGTACAACCTATTTTCCAGCAGTCCGCAACGATGGTTAATACTTCCAGGAAGCATTGGATCCTCATTGCATGGCCTGTCAGGTACAAGATGGACGGATCGTGTGGCAAGTGTGCGACCATTTGCCGCTCATCTTCCAGGTATACGTTCAGCTCTGGAGCAACTTCATACCCTGAATCTTACTCCTAAGACTGCCACTGATGTTAACGCCGCCATAAGGTACATCTCTTCGTTTACTTGCATCCTAATGTCAGCAATATGGTTGAAGATTTTGGTAGCAATCGATCAAAGAAACCAGATCATACAAGCAAGGGAAGCAACCATTGATATAGAGGTCGCCAATCTTAAATCACTTGTCCACGACCTTAAAGATCTGCGCAGTAAATGGCCTCAAATTTTGAATGAGTCGAAGTTGGTTGCGGAAGGAATGCAAACTGATCCAAATCTTCCTGCCAAACGAAAGACGAAAAGGAGATCATTCTTTGACGAGACACAAGAAGAGGTCTCTCCAGAAGGCGGTGCAGTTGAATCTGTGGAAGAAGCAACATTTAAACGTGATGTTTTCTATGTCATCGTCGATGCAGTCATTGCTGGCCTTTCAACACGCTATGATGCTGCATACAAAATAGATGGCATGTTTGGTTTCCTTTGGAGATATCTTGCCTTAACGGAGCAGCAAATTTCGGCAGCCTGTGCTATCCTGGCAAAGAAATACGAAGGTGATATCTTGCAAGATGAATTGAGAGAAGAAATGATACACCTAAAAGCAATTCATGCCGCAAACTTTGGAGACGAATCACTAAGTCCATTCAGCCTCTTGAACAAAATCAGCAAATTCAAGCTTGGCGAGATATTCCCAAACGTATGCATTGCCTTGAGGATATTTTGTACATTGCCAGTTACAGTTGCTTCAGCAGAACGATCTTTCAGCAAGCTCAAGCTCATCAAAAACTTTTTGCGGAGTACAATGACACAAGAAAGATTGAACGACTTAGCTATTCTAAGCATCGAGAGCGAACTTACGCGAAAAATTGACTTCAGTAGCGTAATTAATACCTTTGCACTAAAAAAGGCTCGCAAAGTGAATCTATAGACATTTTAGGACTTCTTAGCGCTCAATAACGAACGTGCCGGCAAAATTCTTTGCCTATTTGACAATACACAGAAAATGACCTACAAATGTCTTGTTTAACATGATTTCATTTCTTGCAGTTAAACGGTTTACTTAGACGTAGACTATCCACAAAGACCTTTTAGCTACTCCAGAAAAGATATTTATACGACCTCGAGCCATATTTCACACATTTTTATGCAAAAGGCTCGGTTGAGTTGGAGCACCTGTGAAATGTATGAACAATCATATTGTTCATTATTTTATGATACATGTAGTTTTTGTTTTTTTGATGTTTACCCCCCAGAAGAGACACTTTTATGTCGATTACGTCATCGAGTAGCCTCGATTCAATTTCGTGGTTGTTGTTGCGCAATAGGCCTAAGTTTTTTTGACCGCCTGCTTTATAGAAATCGTGTATTTGTCAAGCTGAGTGTTTAATGAAGTATTGAGTGGAAAGACGTTGTTTATTGTCGAACCTACGACTATACCAAGTGTTTAACAAATTTGGCGCCCAACGTGGGGCCCTGCTTTTTGCAGGGGGGAAGTGGATGAAAAATGAAAGAAGACTTGTTTGTGATGCTGAGGTGAAACTGATTGGTTAAATGGCCTAAATTTGATCAGAAATTTTGGGAATACTTGTTGACAAAATGGCAGCAAGAGCTGAAGATTTATTACTGGAGGTGGAGGGAAAGATATTTTTATTGGAAATGGAGCAGCTCTTACAGATTGCTGGTGTACTGAAGGTGCCTCAGAAAGATATTAGTGGCAAGACCAAGTTTCAGGTAATAAAGTTGTTGTCTGGAGTTTTGGAGGGCCTTTATGATGAAGAGAGCTCTGAAGAATTTTCTGTTACAATAAAAAGCATCAAAGATGTGTATATACCTCCTCCATTAGAAGGTGATAAAAGTGAAAATGAGGGTACAGGTAGCCCTGAGAGTGATGGACAGGCTAATAATGGCCATGAAACAAGTGATACCCAAATTTCAACCACAGAATCTCAGAATGTTTTGCAGGCAGTTACCCAAAATTTTGCACATCAAAGTTTGTCACAGCCAGTTCCCCAGAATATTTCTCACCAAAATGTTTCTCAGCTACCTGACCAAAATGTTCTTCATAACAGTATGTTTAGAAGAGAGTTTAGAATAATTGGTCAAGTTGGTGAAGCAGGACAAAAAGATAAATTGTCTTATGTTTCTTTGATAAGACAAGTTGAGGCTGGTTTAGAGAGGGGGTATTCTGAGAAAGAAATTGTAAATGCAATTATAAATGCAATTTCACCAGGTTTACAAATTCGCAGCTATTTAGAGGGTTCTGGTAGTATCCCTTTGCCCAGATTAAGGAAAATACTCAGGTCACATTATAAGGAGGGAAGTGCCACTGATCTTTATCAACAGCTCCTTACAATGTCACAAAATCAAAATGAGGATCCTGTAAACTTCCTCATTCGTGCAATGGACTGCAGACAAAAGATCCTATTTGCCTGCAGAGAGGAAATAGAAACTGACCTTAAGTATAGTCCAAGTTTAGTGAATGGGTTATTTCGTCAATCAGTTGAAACCGGTTTAGCAGATGATACCATTCGCATGCGTCTGCGCTCATTTTTACAAGATCCTACAGTTGATGATGAGAGTTTGATCAATGAAATGCAATTGGCAGTTTTAGCTGAATCAGAGAGAAAGAAAAAGTTTACTTTGAGTACAAAAGTAAAGAAAGTCAATGAAATTTCGGTTTCAGAAAAATCCCCCTCACAAAACACACCAAAAACTGTTGATAATTGTGATAAAATTCTTGCAGCAGTTGAGCAAATGAGGTGTGAAGTTGCAGCCATCAAAACAGAGTTAAATGAAGTGAAAAATTCTCGGAAAGAGGGAGGAAAACCCAACAAAACCGTGCAAAGACCAATGTGTACTTCATGCAAAGAAGCTGAAAATTTAAATTGTGATCATTGTTCTTTTTGTGGAAGCTCAGATCATTTTTTCAGAGGTTGTAAAAAAAGGAAACAGGGAAACTACAGGGGGCTACCGAAGAGGGGCGGCCGTTAGCCTCTGAAGTTGAGACGTCCCACCATAAACAGTGCAATAATTGCCATTTGTCAGAACAAGGTAACAGTTTTATGCTGTGCAAAAACTGTAAAACAGTGAGATATTGCAGCAAAAAGTGTCAGAAGGCACAGTGGAATGAACACAAGATAATTTGCTCAGCCATTAGTGAATTGTCTAAAAGGTTATTCACAGAAGAAAAGGGTTTAGGAGACAGTAATGATGCAAATGTATTTGCAAGCCATGTTTCTCCAAAGAAGCATGCAAAAATCTCAAAGCTTGTTGGTAAGAAGTGTATTGTAAAATGTTGTCTGAATGAAACCAAGTTGGAAGCTTTATGGGATACAGGCTCACAAGTTTCTGTTATATCCTCAACGGTTGTGAATAAGTACTTTCCTGGTGTTCCTGTGAGAAGAATATCTGAAATTTTTGATGCTGCATATTCTAATCTGAATCTTGTTACAGCAAATGGTACAGAGCTACCTTACAACGGATGGATAGAACTCAACTTCAGTCTAGTTTTTCCTGAGAAACATGAAGTGAAAAATAGTATTCAAGTACCATTTTTAGTCACTCCAGAAAACATTGATACACCTATTGTTGGTTTTAATGTCATAGAAGAACTCTGCAGAAATGCGACTGTTGATTCAGAATGTAGTCCTGACTTTGTCAAAGCGATATGTAATAGTTTACAAAACATATCAGAGAACAAATCAGCAGCTTTGGTAGACCTTATCTATCAATGTACAATAGAGGAGAGTAAGTTTAGTGTAAAGTCATCTAAGCGTGCAACCATTATTCCAAAGAACAAAACAGTCAATGTTACATGTAGAGCAGATATAGGACACCGAGACCGTAACCTGCCAATGATGTTTGCGCCACACCCAGAATCTTTGGTACCATGTGGACTAGAAATTACTGAAACAATTTTAGTGGCCAAGAAAGGCAGCTCACCAGTGTTAAAGTTGCAAGTTGCAAACAAAACAGACCATAACATACTATTGCCAGCCAGAACAGCTCTTGGAAGCCTAGAGTTAGTGAGATCTATCACACCGATGAGCATGAATTTTGGTGATTCACAATCTACAAATCCAGGAAGTACTGCAACAAAATGTCACAATGAAAATGTAGCAGATGTCAAAACCTGTCAAGTAACTGAGAGAGTTCTACATAAGACGGATCTTAATCATTTAAGCCCAGATGAGAGAAAACTAGTAGAGGCTATGCTCAGGGATGAAATAACTTCATTCTCAAAAGATGATCAAGATATCGGTTGTGCAAAGGACTTACAGTTAGAAATCAAGTTGAAGGATGACCAGCCAGTTCAGAAGAACTATGCAGCAATTCCCAGACCTCTTTATGGTGAAGTCAAGCAGTATATCGAGGACTTACTCAATAGGAGATTCATAAGACCTTCAAAGTCTCCGTACTCGTCTCCATGTGTTTGTGTACGAAAGAGAGATGGATCATTACGATTGTGTATTGATTATCGATTGCTAAATAAGAAAACGATCCAAGACAAGCATCCGTTACCCAGAATACAAGAAACGTTGGACAGTTTAGGTGGAAGTCATTGGTTTACTACGCTCGACCAAGGAAAGGCGTATCACCAGGGGTTCGTAAGTGAACAGAGCCAACCATTGACTGCGTTCGTAACCCCCTGGGGCCTTTTCGAATGGGAACGCATTCCATTCGGCTTGACCAATGCTCCAGCGGCATTTCAAAGATACATGGAACAATGCCTGAGTGATCTTCGTGATGAAATTTGCCTGCCATATCTTGACGATGTAATCATATTCAGTAAATCATTTGAACAACATGTTGAAGATGTTAGGAAAGTGCTACAACGCCTTCGAGAGAATGGAATAAAGCTAAAGGCCAGCAAGTGCTCGCTCTTCAAGAAACAAGTCAAGTTCCTTGGATGGATCGTATCAGGTGATGGATATACTGTTGATCCCAATAATACCAAAGCAGTAACAAGTTTGAAGGATAAAACACCAACAACCGTCGGTGAAGTAAGACAGCTACTAGGACTTTTTAGTTACTATCGGCGATTTATCCCAAATTTCTCGTCAATTGCCAGTCCACTCTATGAGCTCCTCACAGGTCAAAATAGCAGTAGCAAGTCCAACAGGCATGTGAAAACGACAAAGAAATCAAATGGACAGTTACCATCAACTACAAAGATAGAATGGAGACCAGAACATCAAGCAGTGCTAGAAGAACTAATTGGACATATAACTAGTCCACCGATAATGGCGTATCCTGACTTCAACCTGCCATACATAGTCCATACAGATGCAAGTGAAAAGGGCCTCGGTGCAGTTCTCTACCAACAACAGGGTGACCAGATGAGAGTCATATCATACGCGTCTCGCACTCTAACTCAAAGTGAAAAGAATTATCATATGCACAGTGGAAAGTTGGAGTTTCTCGCTCTTAAATGGGCAATTACAGATCAGTTCAGAGATTATTTATATTATTCACCACCGTTTGATGTATTTACAGACAATAATCCGCTAACATATGTGTTGACCACAGCCCGTTTAAATGCAACAACACTTCGTTGGGTGGGAGAGTTAGCCGATTTTAAGTTTAGGATTCACTATCGTCCAGGAAAGTCAAACGGAGATGCAGATGCTCTTTCACGTGGCCCACTAGACATGACAAAATATATATCTTCATGTACAGAAAAGAGTTCTCCAGAAGAGATTGATGCAGTTGTAAACGCGGCTACTTTAGTCGCATCTGGTGATACAGCTTGGATCAACTCGATCTCTGATCCTGATACGATATTTTTTGCTAATAATCATATTCCCGACGAACAGACAACAAGATATGATCAAGAAAAGTTTGATGTAAAAGATGCCCAAACCAAAGACAAGAGTGTGAACACAGTCATTCAGTATTTGCAACAGAATCAACGACCAAGTCCTGCTGAAGTCAAGAATTTAGATCACAACACAAAGCAATTGTTATACGAATGGAAGAAACTTAAATTATCAGAGGATGGTATCTTGAGGCGTATTTCCGGACAGTATGATCAAGTTGTACTACCACTGAGTCTTCGGAATGTCGTTTACAGTGAATTACACACAAATATGGGACACTTAGGCCCAGAGAGAGTTGTTCAGCTTGCCCGTGAACGTTTCTTTTGGCCACACATGCAGAGAGATATCACACACTTTATTACGCGTATATGTCGCTGTGTCAAACAGAAGCCACCAGCATTCAAGCAGAGAGAGCCCTTGACACCAATTCACAGTAAAACTCCATTTGAAATCATTTCGATCGACTACATGCACCTCGAAAAGAGCAGCGGAGGATATGAATATGTGCTCGTTATTGTCGATCACTTTACGCGATATGCGCAAGCATATGCTACCAAAGACAAATCCGGAAAAACTGCCGCAAGACTACTGTTTAATGATTTTATCCTACGATATGGTTATCCCATAAAAATTCACCATGATCAAGGCGGTGAATTTGAGAGTCAGATGTTTCGTACACTTGAAGAGATTTCAAACATTGGACATTCGAGAACTACGCCCTATCATCCGGAATGTAATGGAAAGGCTGAGAGGTTCAATCGTACTTTGCTTTCAATGTTGCGAACATTGCCCGAAACATATAAATCACACTGGAGAGACCACTTACCAAAATTGGTTCATGCGTACAATTGTACGAGGCACGATGCTACAGGATTTTCACCATTCTTCCTTCTTTTCGGTCGATCACCACGATTGCCCATCGACCTCGTGTTTGGATTGAAAAAGGGAAATTCTGAATCAAGTTATTCTGCCTACGTGAAAAGCTGGAGAACAGCCATGCAACAAGCATACGGAATTGCAAATGCTAAGAGTCAAGCTACCGCAACACAAGGAAAAACGCAGTATGACAAGAAAGCAAAAAGCCGTATCCTCAATCAAGGTGACAGAGTCCTTGTTCGTAACTTTGAAAAAGGAGGACCGGGAAAAATCCGTGCTTTTTGGGAAGATCGTATCTACACCGTGCTGAAGCAAATGAATGAAGATAGTCCCGTATATGTCGTACAACCAGAGAATGGTCAAGGACGTCAACGTACTCTTCATCGAACACTGTTATATCCCTGTAATGATTTACCCATTGATGAATCAGTTGAATTTGAACGGCGTAAAAAGAATACGAAACAAAATCGAGCGAAAAATGTAACAAACAGGAGTAAACGATCAAATGAAACGAGAGAAGCTAATGATGATGAAGATGACATTAATGTCGGATTTTATCCAAATGAATTGCAGCCAAACGCGGCACACGACGATCCAGAAATGCGTGGCCCTTTGAACGAACAAGAGCCAGATCCAGAACAAGAACATGACTTAGCAGCAGATAATCTTCAAGAAGCAATTAGTGAGCCGGAAGCAGATCATGATCAAGGTGAGCAAGAACAAGGCATAGCAGTGGACAACGCTCAAGATCCAAACATCGTACCTCAATGTTACAACGCTCCTGAGACTGAACAGGTAGAAGGCATTCATGATGATATTGCATCAAGTCCCGATGTTGAGTCAGCTCCACGACCGCAGAGAACTCGGTTACCACCTACTCGATTAATGTATGCGACACCAGGACAACCTGCAAATTATCATGTCAATTATATTCAGCAGATTCCTCGATATGTTGAACCATTTCAAAGAACAGTCGGACCTCAAATGATTCCATTTATGCCAGGATATGTTCCTCCGTATCGTCAGTTGTTTATGACACCAAGAGTTCAGTTTTGCCATCCACAACCGTCGCATCCATTGCAATATTGGAACGCATATCCTTTAACTGTCTGAACTTATCAAGTTTTTGAACTATGCATTTGACCGTTCATGTTGAGAGAAAGACTCGATCCCTACCGTTATTTTGTTGAGAAAAGACTCGTTTATAACGCTTTATTCGACCAAGAGTTTCAAGATACACGTGTGATGAACATTTTCATCATTAACCGATGCACTTTGCTTCATATTTGACGAATGACTCGAGCAAATCATTATATTCAGAAATGCGTTATTGTTCTGAATAGTTTGTGATACTGTTGGCGCCAATCACAATCACAGTGAACTAGATATATTTGAACGTTGATTTCCAGAGTCCAATGATGTTTCGAAGACATCTACAATTCAATGTTGCGGACAACATTTTCTTTTGGAGGGGAGTATGTGAAATGTATGAACAATCATATTGTTCATTATTTTATGATACATGTAGTTTTTGTTTTTTTGATGTTTACCCCCCAGAAGAGACACTTTTATGTCGATTACGTCATCGAGTAGCCTCGATTCAATTTCGTGGTTGTTGTTGCGCAATAGGCCTAAGTTTTTTTGACCGCCTGCTTTATAGAAATCGTGTATTTGTCAAGCTGAGTGTTTAATGAAGTATTGAGTGGAAAGACGTTGTTTATTGTCGAGCCTACGACTATACCAAGTGTTTAACACACCTTTAACCATAGTGAACATTTGAAAATTCTCTCGTTCGATTCAGATTCTTGTTTAGAATAGCTAAAAAGGTCTGTTTGAGAAAATATGGAATAGGTTAGATCACCGATAATATATTTGTACTATAACTATTCTGAAGATGTCGATGCATTTTGATTAAAGTAGAACGTAAAAAAAGCAATGACTAACAAATAGCTTTGCCAAGGCATAGGGTTCTGGATTACTATAAAAATACGAGTGAGGGACTCCTACTAAGATAAGATACGCCGTGTTCTACCAAAGAAACGTTTAGGATTCCAACTTAGAATGCGCGGGAGTGCACCGTCTCGAATGCACTTTTTGTTGTCCTGCCCTCCTTTTGAAGTACCATGTAGAGATCTTCTCACAGGAGTTTCTGCGTTATTACAAACACTTCGACATCGCATCTTTCAAACAAGTTCCTAATTCAGATTTTAATGTATGGTATCGTAGAAAAGATTTCCCCGATTGTCCAAACAAACATATTTGCCTTTAACTTCGTGTTTGATCTAGAAAATTTTAAACTCGGTTTTAAATCACACAGCCACCACGGCCCCTTTATTAGGTGTGCTTCCTTTTGTAGCAGTTACGGGTAGCTTGATGTCCCTTTTCTATTTTCATGTGATAGGATAATAGTCATGAAATAGACAGTTTTTGCTCCCAGTGGCCTTGCCCTAGTTATTAAAAAGTACCCTACAAGGAGAGTAATTTAGCAATACGTACTGTAAGTTTTAGACGGAATGTAAGAAAATGCATGGGAGAATAATGCGTTAATTTATTGCAAAGTTGTTTCGTTAAATCATCTTGAGACTAAGCAAAAGGAACTATTGCTCATGCCATTGCTGATGTTTTCGAAAAAATACACTCTGTTAGAAAGTTAAAACTTTTTTATAAATGTTCTTAATATGCATTTGAACAAGAAATCTCAGGGAAACATTGTGTGGCACTTCAGTCTCAACATCCGACAAAAAGATCCACTACAATTTTTAAATTCTGGAAATTATGTTCAGTGCAAGTGTCAAGCAAGGGGCCCGTGTCCATAAGCTGCCCCGGGGCCCCGGCCTCGCTCTCGGCGGCCCTGATTGCTTATCATCTCCACCTTATCTGTAATATCAAAGTCTTGCTAATTCAATAGCGATAAGCCCCGCATAATGCTTTTGTCACCAAAATTCTTTATTTTGCATTAATCTCAAGTTAACCGTTACACCCCCATATGGCCCAACAGTATTCATAGAGAACTGCAAATTTTTCAGGGGGTAAAGCATTTGGAATTTTGATTGATTTGAAAGGTTATGCACATTGCATTTATCTCTTGCTTTCCTGAATCACTGATTATGATACCCCCTAGAAAACGAAAATCTACATTAAGTTTTCCCGTTAAGCTTAATTTTAGCCGGGCGTGAAAGGGTTAATATGACCCCAAGTTAATCTTTTGAAAATAAAACTCACAGTTCCTTAAAGATTCTTAATCAAAGAGTCTAGAAATTTGGGTTACTGAGACCTTGGCAAGTTGGTAGCAGTCTACTCTGCTTGTCAGCCTAGAAAACTTGCATTCATAAGTTGTACAACTTTTGCAGCTTGCAGCTACAAAAAAAGTTCTTTGCAACTGATAAGGATCGTTTTTACCCTCAGAGACTTTAAACTCTACATCCGCTTGCACCTTTCACTGTGTTTCACTCACCACTACGCACAGGCCTAGTCCTGCATGTATTCCAATCTGGTTGCTTGGCTGTAAACGTAAAAGAAATAAGTAAAATCCTAAATACACAGGGTATAAAGCATGTAAACCTTTGCAACTTTGTTCAACTGATCCTGGAATATTTGTTCTATAAATTGCAATCTTAATGAACGAAAGGAAGCACTGTATGGAACATTACTTTTGACTCATGAATGCAGAGAAATCTTTCAGTAATCAAAACACAATTGAACAATTTTCATTTTCATCATTTCATGAGAAGCACATAGCACAAACAATTTTACATTGCATATGGCTTAAACAGCAAATGGTGCTTTCATATTACACTGCCAAGATTGCATATACAAATTGAAAATGAAAGTGGACACATGATCTCCTGATGGCTGCCACACATCCCATCTCAATGATAACTGTTTGTTGATCATCTGTACCCTATTTGTAGAATCAAGATGATTGCAATCTAATTGCAATTTACCCACATAATTCTTTAGCCATCAAAATATTATTTTGCATTAAAAAATCTAATCTGAATCTTTAAAAAATGAAACCTACTGATTCTTATAAGTGGTCTTTATGCCAAACAGGGTAGAAATAAGATTCTCTTAAAATTTGGCAAGTTGTGAAACTACTTAGGCTACTCCAGGCCAGCTTGGAAAACTTTTAATGAGCTGGACAACTTTTTGCAGCTTGCTGCTTGCAGCTATTTGGTCTTGTGAATGAAACAAAATATCTTGGCATAATGATTGATGATAACTTAAAATGGGATATCCAAATCAAGAACATTCAGGGAAAAGTTTTGCGAGCTCTTGGTCTGTTGAAATACGCTAAAAGATATGTTCCCCTTGGAACGCTTAATAGCATGTATAAAGGTATAGTAGAGCCTCATTTCAACGATTGTTGCTCGGTCTGGGGCTCCTGTGGGACCACTAAGTTGAACAAATTACAAAAATTGCAAAACAGAGCAGCCAGAATAGTAACGGATAGTGATTTTGATACATCGGCTGCACCTTTGATTCAAGACTTAGGATGGCCGACAATCGGACAACTTATCCACAGAGAAACATCAACAATGACCTACAAATGTCTGAATCAGCTTGCCCCTGCTTACCTTAGTGATTGTTTTTCTAAACTGTCAGACTCTCATTCACAATTTATTCGGAACTCTGAGACTGACGTTCATATACCTCGAGTGAGAACTTCAAACGGACAGAAATCTTTCGCTTATTGTGGAGCCAAAGTTTGGAACGACCTTGATTAAGATACAAAGTTGGCATCCTCTATTCAGTGCTTCAAATCCAGGCTAAAAAATTACTTGGGCCTCTAATGCTGTATGATTCCGCATTCTTTTTCCCCCTTTTATTTCTTTCCATAGTTGGCATGGCATATGATCGATTGTAATAGGTTTAAAGTAAAAATAGGTTTTTAGTTGTAGGTTTGAATACTTTATTTTGTAGTGTTTTTTTCACAGGGCCAATTGTAAAGCAGGTTTCAACTCTGAATTGTTACCCTGTATAAATGAATTTAAAATGAAAATGAAAAATGAAGGCTATAACTTATAAAATGTGTTCTTGTACCTAGTAACAGCGGATCTATTTCTACTCTTACAGCCGTTAAAGGTCAAGTCCGGAGTTGACAAATTTATTGTTAAAGAGCAACCTTACCAACTGCTGAACACCAGCCGTGAGTTCTTTCCAAGTTTTCATGGCTCGAACTTTCAAAAATTCGACGATTCTTCTTCGTAAGTTAAGCCAAATATAGTCGCCATTTTGTATTTTGTACGAGTGTACGAAGGCGCGATAAGGAGACTAGCAATGTGGGTGGTATAATATCAACACAGTTGGCAGCCTCATTCAGGTAAACGTGAAGTGGCGTCATACAAAGTGACGTCATTTCGCACTTCTTAGCAGATTGAAATATGTAGTTTCGCAGATTAAGAGAAAAAAATTTAAGAAAGTGCCACACACCATTCACAACAGTGTAATCCCTTGAATAATCAACAATTATACCAACCCCGGACTTGTCCTTTAAAAGTTTACGTGCAGCTCACACCTTCAATTCATTTTACTCACCACTATGCATTTTAGGTAAAAAACTTTAGGAAAATTTTATGATACCATACCATCTCATCTACTGCTTTGTTTGAAATTTCCATACGGAAACCTGTCTTGTAAATACTTCCTGAAATTTTAGGGTTAGCTCTTCTTTGAGGCCCCAGCATGATAATATTGACAATCAAATGAGGCTCGAAGCGATAGGATAGCATGGGGCCTATTGGGAATGCAATCAATGGGATAGCTAAGCAAATGAGGAATAGATCATTCCACATCCTTCAGGATTGAGAAGCATCTAGCTATGAAAATGTTGGCTAACCTGCAATGTTTGCGAATTTCTTCTGATTTGATAATGCTCCATTCTGAGTAAGGCCTGCTAAAAGGCCGACGCATAGTTGGCAATAATTGGCAGCCATTTTCCCCATCATCAAGCTCTTCATTTGCCAGGGACACGACATTGACAGTTGTGAAAGTCAAGGAATCCCCAAAGGGCTCCATATCGCATGCGCATTTACAACTTACTTCAGTGACGTAATATGCAAATTATGAAGGCTATTGAGAACAAGTGCAGGAAACAATACCGCCGAAGCGCATGACATCGTGAGCCGTGGTGAGCCCCAAACCAAAAGATGAATAAACAAAGTCATGCATCGAATGGTACATCGAATGCTCCTTTTGTCTTCCCATTGTGTTAATTGTTAAATTCACAATGGAAAACAAAAGAACGAAGCTCATTAGATAATCGTTTACCTTCCCTATATCTATATAAGACCCTATATTCATATAACATTGTGTCTCTTCCATTTCCTTTTCATTTTCATTTTAAAATTCTTTACCCAGGGATACAATTCAGTTTGAATAACCTGTTTTACAATGTACTCTGCAATCTCTTTGCTCTTCATTGCCAGATGCTTCCATGAACGACCTGACAAAAGGCATTCTAATTCCTTCATCTCTCGTGTTATGGTATTTATTTCATACAAGATTGTGTCTCTCTGATCTCCAAGTCCTGATGCTTTCATGAATTACCTGATAAAAAGCATTCTACATTCCTCATCCCTCGTTGTATATTAGTCGTTTTATATACGATTGTGTCTCTTTGCCCTCGAAGGCCTGATGCTTTCTTGAATAGCCTCATAAATAGCATTCTACTTTCCTCATCTTGCTTATTTTGCTATTTATCTCATATAAGGTCGTGTCGCTCTGATCTCCAAGTCCTGATGCTTTCATGAATTACCTGATAAAAAGCATTCTACATTCCTCATCCCTCGTTGTATATTAGTCGTTTTATATACGATTGTGTCTCTTTGCCCTCGAAGGCCTGATGCTTTCTTGAATAGCCTCATAAATAGCATTCTACTTTCCTCATCTTGCTTATTTTGCTATTTATCTCATATAACGTCGTGTCGCTCTGATCTCCAAGTCCTGATGCTTTCATGAATTACCTGATAAAAAGCATTCTACATTCCTCATCCCTCGTTGTATATTAGTCGTTTTATATACGATTGTGTCTCTTTGCCCTCGAAGGCCTGATGCTTTCTTGAATAGCCTCATAAATAGCATTCTACTTTCCTCATCTTGCTTATTTTGCTATTTATCTCATATAAGGTCGTGTCGCTCTGATCTCCAAGTCCTGATGCTTTCATGAATTACCTGATAAAAAGCATTCTACATTCCTCATCCCTCGTTGTATATTAGTCGTTTTATATACGATTGTGTCTCTTTGCCCTCGAAGGCCTGATGCTTTCTTGAATAGCCTCATAAATAGCATTCTACTTTCCTCATCTTGCTTATTTTGCTATTTATCTCATATAAGGTCGTGTCGCTCTGATCTCCAAGTCCTGATGCTTTCATGAATTACCTGATAAAAAGCATTCTACATTCCTCATCCCTCGTGGTATATTAGTCGTTTCATATACGATTGTGTCTCTTTGCCCTCGAAGGCCTGATGCTTTCTTGAATAGCCTCATAAATAGCATTCTACTTTCCTCATCTTGCTTATTTTGCTATTTATTTCATATAAGGTCGTGTCGCTCTGCTCTTCAAGGCCTGATGCTTTCATGAATAACTTGATAAAAGTTTTCTACTTTCCTCGTCTCCAGTATTATGTCATTTATTTCATATTGGATAGTGTCTCTTTGCTCCAAGGTCTCATGCTTTCATGAATAACCTGATAAAAAGGATTCTACATTCCTCATCCCTCGTGCTATGTTATTCATTTAATATATATATATATATAAATATATATATATATATATATATATTTATATATATATATATACACACATATTTTTATTTATCAATTAAAACAGAAAACTACAATTACTACTAAAATACAACTACATTAACTGTGACATTCATGGCGAGGTCACCGGGTCCTCACCATGAATGCCACTTACAATTCAACTACAAATTTAATTCAATAAATCAAAAATTAAGTACAACGAAAAAGGGAGGGGGTGCTGCTGCTACATTTTGACATTAATTTAACTTTGCCGAGGCTTTGATGAAGGAGATGGTTGCTTCTAATTTGATTCTGTTTACAACTGTACCCAAATTTTGATCACCAAATAAGAGTAAAGGACAAAGTTCATTCGGATTTACATCGGCAACATTGAATCTATCGATATCTGAGAGCTGGTCAAAGAGATCTTGGCTTAATATGCTGTATAGAGTGCAGTGCAGGAGAAACTTTTTATTGTCCTCTGTACCAGTGCCGCAGACACACATTGAACTTGAGCAGGCGAAGTTATGTTTTAATCTATGCCCATTTAATGCACTAAATTCAACCCTAAGCTTGGTTAGAAGTCTGGTACTCAGGATGTCACGAATGCTGTAGGTAAGATTTTTACTTGGCCGTATGATAGCAAGCAGATTCTTTTTAAACTGGGAAATCGACGGAGAATTTCTTACCTTATAATCCAGTAAGTTCTATTCAGTTATTGTATTTTGGAAATACGAGTTCGAGTACCGAATTGTTCTTCCAGTAGGTTGCTCGTAACAGTGTGGGTTTCTTAGATTATAGACCAGATTTCGCTGCTGGGGTATCTCAGAATACAGGTAATCCGGTGCTTTGGATTTGCACAGAGTATAGAAATGGTATAATCTGCGATACCATCTACGATGGTGCAGGATTTCCCATCGTTGTGCCTACTTGTGCCTCTCCAAGCCCCCGTGACAACTAGTGCAGCAGAGTATTGGGTCTGTTCTAACTTTTGTGTGAAGTGAAGATGCATTTCAGGGTCATGTTTATGGTATATGATGTCCCCATAATCTAAATGCGGTCGAGCGTAAAGCTGATAGATTTGCTCAAGAACTTCTCTACAAATGTATTTTGAAAGGCATTTTATCATGCCAATCCTTCTGCGTGCTTTTAGGCTAGCCTCTCTTACATGACTTTGGAAATCAGGTTTTTGAGTCAAGAATCAATCCTAGGTGCTTATACTCATTCTTGGAAGCTATTGCATCATTTCCTAATCTGAGGTTGGGATGGTTCGGTTTTTGCCTTTTACAAGAAAGATAACTTCCTCCGTTGTATTAGCATTTAACTGCATTTTCCACTGCCGCGCCCACAAATTTTTTTTTCAAGATCGCGATTCAACGCTCGAGCGATAATATTTTCATCATCCACAACTGAAAATAGGGATGTGTCATCAGCATAAAGCTTAATTCCACAAGTAACGTTGCTGAGTATATCATTTATGTATATAAGAAAGAACAGCGGACCAAGAACTGATCCTTGAGGCACCCCTGCAGAAATCGATTCCCATTTTGAACTTTTCCCATTCAGAACTACGCGTTGTTTTCGGTCCGTTAAAAATTTTTTAATAAGCTGGAGGATATTGCCAGATATACCATTGTCTTCCAATTTATGGAGGAGACCATCGTGTCGAACCCTGTCAAAGGCCTTTCACAAATCCAGGAAGACAGCACGCATTTCATATATGACTGTGTCTCTTTGCTCTTCATTATCTGATGCTTGCATGAAAAGCCTCATAAATAGAATTGTTCATTCCTTATCTCGCCTGTTATGTTATTTATTTTATATTAGATTGTTTCTCTTTGCTCTGCGAGGGTGGATGCTTTCATGAATAACCTTATAAATAGCATTGTACTTTCCTCATCTGTACTTTCCTTATGTTATTTATTTCAGATAAGATCTGGTCTTTCTGCTCTCCAAGGCTTGATGCTTTCATGAATAACTTGATAAAAACTACTCTGCTTTCTTCATCTCTCTTGTTGTATTATTTATTTCATGTAAGATTTTGTCTCTCTTCTCTTCGTTGTCTTATGCTTACATGAATAGCCATAAAAATAGCATTCTACTTTCCTCATCTCGGGTGTTATGTTATTTATTTCATATAACATTGGATATCTCTGATCTGCAATGCCTGTTGCTTTTATGAATAACCTCATAGACAGCATTCTACTTTCCTCATCTCTCTTGTTATTTTACTTATTTCATATAAGGTCGTGTCTCTCTGCTCTCCAAGTCCTGATGCTTTCGTGAATAACTTAATAAAAAGAATTCTACTTTCCTCGTCTCCCATGTCATGTTATTTATGTCATATTGGATAGTGTCTCTTTGCTCTCCAAGGTCTGATGCTTTCAAGAATAACTTCATAATTAGCAATCTACTTTCCTCATTTCTCGTTTCATGTTATCTTTTTCCTGGTAATATTGTGCTCTTCGTTCTCGTAGTCCTAATGCTTTCATGAATATCCTAATTTCATCACGGTTAAATACCTCTCATCAGGTAGTCGCATACTTTGATCTCGGGTTATCTTTTCCACCGTTTCCTCGCTACTAACGGCGTTTAATGTGCTCAAATTATCTGGAGAGATTTCCGATTTGGAATGATTACAGCTGCCAACAGCAGGCTCATGTGAAATATTGGGATAAGAACGTCTGGCAAAAGCGCAGAATTGGTGTGTGAACTACATTATGCCATTGAAACTGAGTTTAGAGTGTAAATGAATCTCAGCAGCTGAAGTCAATATTAAGAAAACCTCATCAATTTCATGCTCTTAACCATTTAAGCTTTGGACTTTTCAAGGCAAATGTTGGAGATTTAAGATTACTTTAGTTAGGGGTCTCCACAAGCTATAATGCCTGTTAAAAGTCCTCGGAACACTTAGGCCATTCTTCATTATTCGCACTGCCTACCATAGAGATTAGGTTTGAATACCCCCTCACCACGGCAAAAATGTTGATTTTGAAGGCTATTTTCCCAGCATTCCAGCAGAGTCGCGGTTCTTCCTGTCATCCATATTTTTTTCACAAAACAACATTGTTCTGAGGGAGCGGGGGAAATCGTAAAACAAGGTAAAATCAGCAGAGGTGTTCCAAGAGTTTGGTGGGCATCGTCTGAAATTTATTTCGATAACGCCGTCGTAGGAATAAAAAATTCATACATTGATGGGTTTTCGATGGTCTTGATTTCATTTGTGACCACTGTAAAGCCGTATTTTTCATCGATGACGTCATGATTGGCAGCACTGCCGTAGAACGGACTTTGGAGTCACAGAAGCACAATGAAGAACGGCAGAAACTCGTCTCAGAGCTATCAGATAGATATTTTTCAGGCAACTTTTACAATATTACATGTTTGTGTTAAGGAAATCTAAAGCCCCGAAAGTATGGATATTTTTATTAGTCACAAACTTTCACATGCCATGCGTGGTGCCTGGCTAATTCTGTACTGACCGCTCCACAGAGGATAGAGCAGGGCTGCTTTTAAGTCTGTTGGGGCCCTGGGTCCAAAACTGATTGGGGCCTGTTAAAATCGTACCGACTGCCTTCACGCAGAACAATACGCGATTGGTGTTTCACCTCTCTCAGGACTTTTAAGGCATAGCTTTGCAACAAATACTAAAGATTTTCAATCCCATGGCAATAGATATGCAGAGGATATCTCTCATCCATGAGAAATTGCATTTTCTTTATTGTTCTGTGCGATGAGTCCTTTATGATTTGATCAATGCTTTAGGCCCTCTTTCAGCCATTTTGCAACCATGGAACTTTTGTAAAAGTTTGATTTTCCCCATATTTGTAACGCTGGCAAGACAGCAAGAAAAGTAAAAAAATGTCGATTTTCGGGCTTTTAACTGAAACTCGAATCATTCTGATCTGTGAAGTACTCTTAGTGCTATGAATTTTCAAAAGTAGGAACTTTTTCTGGCTCACCCGACATATGTATCTTTGATTTCTGAACTAGAATCAACGGACAACCTTTCATCACCATACAGTGTCATCAATTGGATTTGATTTAATCCATATTTAAAGTTGATATTTACAATAGTAATTATAGAAAAATACTAATTCAAACCAACCATTTACAGCAGAAAAAATGTACATTATACAAAAATTAGCGGCATATTTTACAGGTGCATTTATCACCAGCCTAGTCAATGATCCTCTTTTTGAAAGCCAAAAGTGTTGGCTCATTTGGCTCATTTTTGACGCTATCATCTAGAGTGTTCCAGAGTAGATTCCCTCTAAATAAAAGAGATTCTTGCCCATAGCCCTGTGTCTTTATTTGTAGCAGTTTGCACAGATAATTGATCGTTTCAAATTGACCTTAAGTAATTGCGCGTTTCAAAGATTTGCCAAACCAAACCGCGCAGTTGCAAAGTTGAATTTGCACTGTCGAGAAGATTTCTCCTGAATGCATCGTAAGAATGGCAGTGCAGCAAAAGGTGTTCCTTGTTCTCAACGATATCGTTTTGAGGAGTTCAGTGGATTCAATGTGTCTTTAAAATTGTGTCATATCCATACAGAGGGGCTAAGGGCTGGAGTGACCTAGATAGTGTTGTCAAAGCTGCCTCATCATTCTGCTCCTTTCGAAGAAATTATAAAGCCAAACTGTGACTTATCTCGTTTTCCTTTCCTTTTTTTCTTAGATTATTGTACATAAGGTTGAATATTTTAGTTATCATTAGGTTTTCTTTTAGCATGGCTCGCTGTAAAACAGTGTATTAACTGAGTGGATCACCACAGATAAAAAAGTTAAAATGAAAATCAAAAAATGAAAATCAAATCATAAAGGATCTCTACACACACAACAGTATGAAAGTGCATTTTATTCCCACCAAGCATTAAACAATAAAGTTGTAGGCAAGCTGCAAATGCTAGTAATCGCTTAAGAATGCATTTTCCACAACTTTTGAGAGAAGTTACATGCCCTTGCGTAGTTATCTGTATAATCATGTTCTCATGCTTTGATTGAATGTCTTAGGCCCTTTTATCCACTTCGTAGCCAATGAATTTTTAGCAAAGTTGAATTTACATATCTTTTTCTTGTTATCATGAGAATTTTAGTTCATTCAAATCCATCCACTGCTTTCGGTATGATAATTTTTCAAATGCCTTAACCTTATTTTGTCACGCCCACTGTACTCAGGGCTGTCGCTAGAGGTATCAAGCTTGGCGGAGGGGGGGGGGGTAGGGGGAGGGGTGCAACCTCTTAATTTGCTGGATCATAGGCGTGGCTCTTCAATGTATCCTTTTATTGTCTCGTAAACATACTCTTCGTTGGAGAGGCTCAATGACCCCTCCGTCAGTGGCGTTGCCATGTACCTGCTCTTGGGGGCAAAGTGCGAGCGAAGCGAACAAACATTGGGCTCGGAATCTTGCTCCAGGGAAAGTTTTTGGGGACACGCCCTTCAGGATGCTGTAGAAGCCATGTTTTAGCACAAGCCACCAAGAATCATGCCAGAATCTAAGAACAGAAGAGCCAAAGTCCATGAACTCACTCTGATTAAAAATCTAGAAAGAACAACGAATGCTTTTGCAAGTAAAATATGGAATTTACTGAATTTAAATAGAATTTGAAAAGAATGGACTGAAGTGAATTGAAAAATTTCGAGAAGTACACACGGAGTCTCACCATAGTCATTGGTTTCACATTGTTGAAATATCACATCATTGCAAAAGAACACTGTCGATGTAAGTTGAGGAAGGTTTAAGCAGGATAGCATAGGTTCCAAATCTTTATTATCTGCGAAAAAAGGCAGGTCTAAAATTCAATGACCTATTTCTTTAAAATGAATGACTTGAAAGAAACTTTAGCCATTTTTCTATGATTCTACCGTTGGACTTTTCAGAAATCTTGAATATTTGCCAAAATTACAGCCTATTCTATATTTCAGCTCATGTTATAATGTGACGTCATCAATTTCTAAATCACAAACCAGAAGAGTGAAATAGTTTTGTTTGATACCATATTGTGGGCATTCATAAACCAACATAAACTATGGTTTTCTTGGAAATTATTTTATCTTTCGTCAAGAGTTACGACAATTTTAATAAAGTTTTTTCGTAAATTTTCTTGAATTCTTAGAAAAGAAGAAAAATACAGTGATTCTGAAAATATTGAAGATTTAAGAAAATTCCAACGGCAGGTACTGTAAAGTAGTTCAGGTTTCCTTGAAGCCGTCCAGTTCAAAGAAATAGGTCATAGAACTTTACATCCAGCTTTTTAAAGATTTGAAACGTATGCTAAGTGGGATACCGGGTGAGTCAATAAAGATGCCCGACGTTTGAAAAAATCCTGCTAACTGAATATCAAAGCAATGATATTGAAAACTGTCTTGTCTAATTGCCAATATGTCAAATTAGGTTCAGTAATTTACCCGGCTTAAATCGGTCATTCCTTCCCATCGAAATAGGAGATTTTCTGTAGAAAGCCTCTTTCGAAAACCTGCAAAACGAGTGAAAACACCAAGCGAGATTTCCCTTTGTTCTCCTTCCTAGCAATAATGACTCTTGGATGTGTTCATGTATTTGGTCCTCATGGGAGAATGGAATCCCCCTGAATAGGTTATTCACACAAAGGGGAAGACTTTTCAACCTGGTCAAAAGGAAAGCGCGTGCTAAAGTCATCGCTGTGAGGCAAACTCATTAGGGATTCTTGCTTGTAACTTTAGCATGTTTTTTAAGGTTTTCAAATAGGCTCATTTTAGAACATCGCTTACAGAATCTGAATGGAGTGACCGATTTTAGTTAGGAAAATTTCTAAAAATAATTGAACATGTTAGCTATTCAGTCAGGTATTGCAAAGTATAATTGCGTATATACTGAGAGAGCAGAAGCCTTTTAAACGCTAGGCGTTTTTTTTACTCATCCGGTATATAAATTGTTGTAATGCTGTATATGTGTAAGAATGAAGAAATTGATGACGAATACACAAGAGTCCAGGTGGCACTAACAAGATAAACTGACGCATGTATGGATGGGAGTGCGAGGATGGGAGTGCGAGCGAAGCGAGCAGTAACTTTTGATACTTTTGTTGGCTTAGATTGTGCCAAGATGTATTTTGTTAGTGCAACAATTGAATTCCCGTTTTCTTTTAGAAATTCACAAACCACGAGACAAGTGGTTTTTGCTGGGCAAAAATTAATGCTAACGAACTTTGTATTGTGCATGATGTAGCTTAGCAAACTGCTCTTATGCCAATTTCAAGTTTTTTTTCAGTCTACCGAATGAGTGTAATGTTTACTTGATTTGCCGACTAAGATTTGGCTGGGGGGGGGGGTGTAATGCACCCTTACCACCCTCAATGCAGCTACGTTCTAGACAGTTTCTTTATCATTTTCAGAAGTACAGCACAGCGTTTTACGAGTTAGGAAAGGAATGATGAAAGGGGTACATCTGAAGCTTATGCATCTATAGAGAAATCGTAATGTTGAAATCAATGGAGAACAAATGGAACAATTTTCAAGGAAACCCTAGTTTTGAAGTTCTATGATATAATGGTGATCTTTCTATGTCACATGACGGCGCTTGATATATTTAAAAAAGGAAGTAACCGTCCGAATCGATTGGTTAACTTGCAGCACAGTGAAATATCTTAAGTAGCCCAGGGCCGAAGCCAGTGGGGCTGGGGGCTGGGGGTGGAGCGCTCCTCTAGGAGACCATTTGTAGGAAAATTTTGCTTTCTTGTCGGAATTTTTGTGATTTAAATGACTAGTTTTGGAGGATTTTGAGGAGAAATGATATATAAAAGCATGAATTGGTTAGCGTTAAAACACAAATTCCAACAGAAATCATTGAATTTACGGCGTATTTTTGATTGATATTTACTAATTGTGCTGATTTTAAGGCTGGAATGCGAAATATGGTCAAATTTTAGTTACTGATGAGTTAGATTGGTCAGATAATGCATAAATTTAACGCATGTTCCTACAGTTGTTGTTGTTGCTGTTGTTGTTGATGGCTTTATTGTCGGAAAATTTTGGTTCTTAGCCCCTCTAAGCAGTCATGTCTGGTTTCGGCCCTGAAATAGCCACATATTTAACCGGGCGAGTCAAAAAAAGTTAACGCGTTTGGTGCGCTGTGAAATAAAAAGGATGTGGCAGATATTCAAAGATGACATGTTAACCCTTTCACGCCCGGCTAAAATTAAGCTTAACAGGACAACCTAATGCAGATTGCTGTTTTCCAGGGGGTATCATAATCAGTGATTCAGTAAGCAATAGATAAATGCAATGTGCATAACCTTTCAAATCAATCAAAATTCCACATGCTTTACCCCCTGCAAAATTCACAGTTCCCAATGAATACTGTTGGGCCATATGGCCCTTCCGGGGGTGAAAGGGTTAATCTATCAGTCAAAGGCTAACTCAGATAAGAAAATTTTGTTTGGTTAGATCGCTCATCTTTATGACCCAAAATTAGAAAAATGTCTGGAAGAGATTTCTATTAGCCTGCGTGCAGACTCTACAGTAAGTGCGGAGGACCGAAAAGGAGAAGACAGCTCCCTGTAGAGTCTGCGCAACGGCGACCAATTCTGTGTTTTGAGTTCTCAGATTTTGTGGAACCGTCTGTGATTGAGGGGACGATTTAACTTTTGTTCTTACTGGTGTTCAGCGTGATCTACTTGTATCAAGCTTTAGACCAATGTTTGTTACATGCAATGTACGCTCTGAACACAAGTGAATACAACAGTCAAATCGTCCAGCCAATGCCAGACGGTTCCACAAAATCTGAGAACTCAAAACACAGAATTGGTCGCCGTTGCGCGGACTCTACAGGGAGCATTCTTCTCCTTTTCGCTCCTCCGCACTGACTGTAGAGTCTGCACGCAGGCTAGTTTCTATGGTAATCGAGAATTCCTCCTTCCGTTCTGATTCAATGCCATTGTCAGTTTCAGAAATGAATTTTTATTTCAATAGCAAGTAAATCATGGACCAGAATGGAATGTGAAACTTGGTTCCCAAACAAACTGCTTTCCAGCCTCCTGGCTAAGATGAATGATGTTATCAAACGAAATTTTCTCGTTTAAGTTAGCCTTTGACGGAAAGATTAACATCTTAGCTTTGAATACAGGTAAACCCCGCAAACAAGAACATACTTTTCTCAAGAACATACTGACTAGGTTCTTATAAATGAGGTACTTATGACATTTTCAAGGTGTGGTTCTTATCGCAAGGACCCTTGTTACTATGATGAATACATACAGCTATACAGTATGTGTTAAATAAACTTGATGGTAGAATGACTGCATTTAAATGTTAAGGATATATATGGTATGTTGTTGTTGACAAAGCAATTTACACCATACTGCTTGATAAAACAATTGGCTTGTCCCTAAAAACTGTTAGAGGTTCTCAGTTATCAATAATTGGGACTTTGTTTACACTGATTTGATGAAATTCCTTATTTAAGTGCACCATCTCATAAGAACATTTGAGTAAATCAGTCTGTTTTTGGTTCTTATCTTTGGGTGTCTTTTCCCACAAAATCAGTCTGCAGGTTCTTATTTTGCTATGTTCTTGTTTGCGGGGTTTTACTGTATCGGCCATATACTTTTTTATTCCATAGCCCGCCAAACGCGTAAACTTTTTTTTGACTCACTTGGTACAGAAACTCCCGATAAAACCGATAAAACTGCTATCGGTTCTTGGATGATGAAATGCTTTGACCACTTCATGGAAAATACCCGGTGAGCCAGAAAACAGCTCCCACTTTTGAAAACAGATAGCATCAAGAGTATTTCACAGATTTGAATGAGTCGAGAATACTTCAATCTTCCGGCCTTTAACAGGAACTTGAATCATTCAAATCTGTGATATACTCTTAGTGCTGTGAAGTCTTAAAAGTGGGAACTCTTTCTGGCTCCCCCGTTATGAAGTGCCGAACGAATGTTCTGATTAAATACCCAAAAAATCGAATCTTCATAAGCGATATTCGATCGTTTCCTTCTGAGCAGCTGGATGTCTATTCTAAATAACTAATTTCCAGAGTTTAATGTTCGAATACTTGAATTGCAGATGAAATTTACTTTCGGTAGAATTCAGCTGAAAAACAACGATTAATTCGAACGATCTCTAAGGTTCATCTGAAATTGTTTTTCACGTGGGATTTGCGAGAATAAATGATTATCATGCAAAAATATATTATTTTTGTCCATGTCCATTTTCATATGACTTCTAATTTGAGGGCGTATTCTTTTGGGCTTATGAAGTCTGCAAAGTCTTCTGCAAACGGTAGACTTCGCAGGGAAAAGTGTCAGCTACCAAAAGACTGGGAATTCTGAAAACGTTAGAGCTGGCAGACTTTGCAGAGTCTTGCAGAGAAAAATCCCAAAAGAATGCACCTTCTGAAAGAATGAGAGTTCGAATGGTGTTGCACAGCTGAGCGAATTAAAAGCCATTGCAATGCAATGAATTTTCGTTATGCGGATCCCAAGAGAAAAGAATCCACGAAGTGTCATTGTTTTTTCGAATGCTTTTGAAAATTTTTTCATTCACGAAACGGTGCTCTCTGCGATCTTTCAAATGTCTGTCATGCCAGCTTCAGTAGCAGATAGCAGAAGGTTTCCGAAACCTCTGATCTCTACCGTTTTCAGCAGAGCCCAAAAGAATACGTCAGTAATCTCTCGGAAATCAACCGATAACAGAATGACCAAAAGAATGGGCTTTTATAAAACAAGATCTGAAGTCTGCGGAGTCTACCGTTTATGGTGCCAAAACAGTGTGGGATTTTATCTTCTTCTAACTCTACCGCTTTCAGAAGATGCCCAAAAGAATATGCCTTGAGACATAGTTTGATAATTTCAGCTCACCACACCTGTCTAATGATACACAGATACACACCTATCCAATTAATTTTTCCTTTTGTGTTTTGCGTCTTTCACTCACAAATATGACTCATAAATAAAAAGGAATTTCATCAACGGTTTATGTCCGGTAGAAGCAGTCCAATGAGCACCTTGGTGATTAAATTTTAGACAGTTAAGAAATCACAGGCGTGTGCTGAAATCATATCACATCTTCATAAGATAGCCCAGAATGGTGATTTTGAGCCTATGACTGAAAATGCTTCATTTGTTAGTCCTTGAAAAAACTGCTTTTCAGAAACAAAAACCAACGCGGTGAGATTTTAGAATAAGTAACGAGAAGAAATTCGCTAAAGATTTCACCTGCTTGCCAGACAAAAGTAGTTATTTTCTCTGGCGACTTATGAATAGTGATTCAGCGAGGTGAAAAAGTAAGCGTTAAGAAATCTTAATATGTAAATTCAAGCTAGTGTTTACTAACCTACTTTTGTTGAACAGGATTTCAGACCTGTTATGAGGGATTTGACGTCAGGCATTTTAAAAATCGCTTTTGTTTTGAGACCGATAGAAACGATTTTGGCAAACTAAATTTTTTCATGTCAGCATGGGCAGTTCAGATACTTTAGTTATGAGCCCGAGCTGCCAAAGATATAACAATAGCAAAGTAATGAGATGATGTACTTACTAGTTACAGCATGGGTCGCAGGAAACGAAGTAATTATTAAAAATGTAAACGCAAACCAACCCGTTTATCGTGGCTTCTTCTGCCTTTCTTGTCTTTTCTTTGCTTCCCTGCTTCAGCTCAATCCATTGATTCAAGTCTGCAGTGGCCTAATTCAGTTTCTCTGCACAACGAGGCTGCCCGCAAAACGCGGACAGTCTCGCTTTTGCAGAAAATTGAATTAGGCCATTGCATACTTGAATCAATGGATTGAGCTGAGGCAGGGAAGTAATGGAAAGCCAAGAAAGGCAGAAGAAGCCACGATAAAGACACAGGTAGGTTTGCGTTTACATCTTTAACAACTACTTCGTTTCCTGCGACCCATGGTTACAGAACCAAATCAAGACAAACATTGTTTGTTTATTTGCGTCTTTGCCATATTATTGTAAAAACGTGGGCATATGCCCAATGGTCGGATTCTGGAAAGTAGAGCAGCAACAACACTTCGCCTTCCAAACTGATCCAACGAACTGATGGACTGGTTTGGAAGGCGAAATTTTGTTGCTACTCTGCCTTTCCGAATCCAATATTTGGGCCTAAGCGCACGTTTTTACAATGACATAGCAAAGACAAACAATATCTGCTTAATTTGGCATTTCAACTGGTAAGTAAATCATCTCATTACATTGTTATATCAAGGGAAGTTCGGGAGTCACAACAACAGTGTCCGAGCTATACACCGATATTTTCAGCTTATAGCAATTTGATAACTGATGTGAGAGGTACAGAATTTCCAAGGCCCAAATCTATTGCCAGTTCACCTGGTTGTCCACAAGAGCAGCATCAAGCTAAAATCTTTAAAAAGGCGAGTACGAAATTCTCTTTCATTTTTCTTTGAAGTAAGTGGCTTGAAAGGATCATATCGTATTTTGCTGTAAATCTGCCATGGAAGTTTTATGATATCTAAATTAGCTTCAAAATGGCGGCATATGTCATACTTTGAAGGTGTGAAGTCATCAGATTTCTAAATCCGAATCCTGAAGGGCTATTGATTGTTTTATTGTAGCCTAAAGTAGCGGACTCACCTAAATAAACCATGGAAGCACGATAAGTTTGTATCCTGTAAGAAAACACTATCAACTCCTGTAAAAGAATAACGATGATATGAGATGAACCTGTAACTGGAGGGAAAGCTGTTAAACCTGCATGAAAATCAAGTAATCAATTATCAACAACGTTATTACACCAAATACCCGTTTCGTCACAAGCTCTTTATGTTTGTTCCTGCGAAGAAGAAACAAATGACACGACCGGGCTGTTTTTATACCAAACAAAACAAAATAAATTCGAGAATCACGTGAAGGGCAGTGCCTGAGCCACTGATTGGCTTAATCTCAAACAAAAGCCATCCATTCAACAAGCGCCGAAACTTTTGGCGCCAACTTCAGCACAGTTGCAGAGCGAAAACAAACTCCTCCTGTCGGCAAAGCGAGGGATCCCGACGTTTGATAACCATATTGTGGATCTTCATAAACTATGGTTTTCTTGACGATTGTATCATGTTTCCTCAGTTCGTTTATGATTTATGATTATGTTAATTGTTCACATTTCTGCGTGAATTCTTTGAAGAAAACCTAAACACCGTCATTTTGAAAATAATCATGAGATAGAAAAATTTCTACCTCTTCTAATTCGCAGCAAAGTACCTTGAGTTCCTTTCCATCGATTCAATTCAAAGACAAATTTAACAGAATTTTACACTCACCTTTTTAAAAGTTTGAAGGATTTGAACCATATGCACACTCAATGTCATGACCTAACTAGTCATGACATTATTTTCCTTCGTCAAAGTCACGTGCTCATATGATATTCAACATAAGAGTATTTCACCCAATCCAACTGTCAAAATCTCTTATAGCTGAATATGATCTCATAATTTCATTACGATTCTTCGTTTTCAGCCTATTTTTTACTATTAAGTCCATAAGAAGTGCGACTTAGTAATTCTTCTCGCAAATTGCACCTGTATGTCATAACGAGATTTATTTATAGCGTGAAAAACAGTTTTCCCCATGCTAATGGCTTTGTATATCAACTAACCATCCCGCTATTACACCGACGAGCTTTGCTTGATTCAAAGTACGGCCAGGATCGAATCATGCGTCCGGGCTGAAAACCGACGGCTTTTGGAATTTCATTATGACTCAAATCTCGAAGACAATCTTCTCATTGCTAATAGCTGCAAAGATAAAAAACTTCCTTTATATTACACCAAGGAGCTTTGCTTGATTTAAAGGACAAGTCCGGGGTTGTTATAATTGTTTATTATTCAAGAAATTACACTGTTGTGAATGGTGTGTAGTACTTTTTTCAATTTTTTTTCTCTTTTAATCTGCGAAGCTACATATTTCAATCTGCAAAGAGGTGCGAAATGACGTCATTTTGTTTCACGTCACTTCATGTTGGCCTGAACGAGGATGCCAAATGAGTTGATATTATGCCACCCACATTGCTAGCCTCCTTATCGCGCCTTCGCACGCTCGTACAAAATACAAAATGACGACGATATTTGGCCTAACTTACGCAGATTAATCGTTGAATTTTATGAAAGCGCAAGCCTTGAAAACTTGGTAAGAACTCACGACTGGTGTTCGAAGTTGGTAAGTTTGCTTTTTTAACAATAATTTTATCAACCCCGGACTTGTATTTTCTGGATCGAATCATGCGTCCGGTATTTATTCAACCCGGCCATCAGACTGAGTGTTTTAGACTACAGGATCTCTTTGTTACATGAAAAATTTTCCAGTGCTAATGACTGTATGGATTGATGATAAATCGCCATTCTGTTACTACAACGAGTTTTGCGTAATGTAAGGTCCAACGTGGGTCTAATTTTGTGCCCGGACTTAGAAAATTAAAACCAGGCTGTCACAATGAGAGACTAGAGGCTGCTTGATTTTTGCACGAGAAAATTTTCCAAATGGCTTAATACAATTCCTAGTGGCTTGATGTAGATCAACTAACCACGAAATATACCAACCAACTTTTTTTAATCAGTTTACGCACAAGGGCCCCCGGAAGTTGTATAACCCCATCCCCCAATGATAAAGATGCCTTCCTCTGAGCCTCCTTTGCGATTGCGAAGCTATGACGTAATGCTGTTCGCACACCTCGCTTTCGATCTCTCTCTCAAAGCATTACGTCATAGCTTAGCAATCACAAAAGAGGGTCAGAGGTCAGAGGAAGGCCTCTTTATCATGGGGGGAGGTGGGGTGGGGTTATACAACTTCCTTGGGCCCCTGTGGTTTACGTACCAGGGACCATTTTGATTGTGCAGACTGAAAGTTAACGAATTTGAAACAGTATTTTTAATACTAATTACGCTAGATAAACAATCATCTTCCTCTTGCGCAAACAAACGTTGCTTCAGTGAAATTCTGGTCTGAATCACATTATGTGCATAGTAAAGAGCGTGAACAAGTCTTTCCGATGCACATGACCTCATTGACGAAGAGTCTCTTGTTTCCCAGTCCTCTTTGACTTGATGATGGCTCTTCAGTCAAGAGAAACTAATAATATTGCTCTTAAAAACTTGGTCCTATTTAGGCCCAAACTTTGCAATTCCTAAAGTACCAATCACATTGCGAGATTTGGCAAAGAACAATGATAACAAAGTGATTGAAAAGGGCCCAAACTACTGGGCCAAAAATGTGGATTTTCACTTCACTACTGGGTCAGATAGGGGGCCTACTGGGCCAATGGCCCACTGGTTACAATATTGAAAGATGCCCTGGTTACAATTCTTTTTCTTGTGAAAAAAAGACAACTTATTCAAAGAAGCAACTTTTGTGTAGTTATGTCATCACGCAGAAAGTTATGCAATAATATCGAGAAATGTCTTGTTTTATTGCCGGTATGTTAAGCTAGGTTCAATAATGTCCCCACCTTTTATTGACCGTTGCTTGAATTTTATCTAAAACCTGCAAAAATGAGTGAACGACGAGTTAATTTCCTTTGTTTTTCTCTCTAACAAGGATAGCACATTCATGTTTTTGTCCTCCAGCGAGAATAGAATCCCTAGTTGCCGCGCAGCAGCCTACTTCTCTCTGAATTTTTCTCGTGCGATGTTTATGTGTCAAGGTTAGATTAGACCAAGTTAACTCAGTCTCAGATTCCGTTTCGTTCATTGAACTGGATGATCATACTATTACATGACACTATGTTTCAAATCACAAAGGATCACAACTACGGCATGTAATCAGTCTAATGCTGATTTTAATTTGAAAGGAAAGTCTGCAGCTCATTAGAATGTGGAGGTACGTTTGGGTGCTGCCGGGGGTTTCACACAATCACAAAAACGCCAAAGCCTCTTGTAATGTGTATGCTTCTAACTTCAGTTATGATCACAAAACATCTTTTATGAGCAACGATTGTAATTTTCAATGCGAAATAAACAATAAAGCAGTAGCTGCCCAATTATTTGAAAGACAGGGGTGGTGAGACAGCAATGATCATGTCCACAGGACTGGAAAGGCCTGCCATACTCCGAAACGGGCCTTTCTCAAAACGAGTCTTTCTCCTGCGAAGATTCACAGCAGTTGCAGGACATTGATCCGTAGCGGGGAGTAATACATAACAGAGGCCACTACGAAAATGCAGTAAAGGAACAGTGCTTCCACTTGGAAGAAAATTTCCTTCTCTTTTAGGAAATTTCTGCAGTTGGAAGGAAACAAGATTTTAAGAGCATTGGAAGGAAATGGCTTAAACTTGAAAGAAAAATGTGGCTTCCTGCAGCCTGTTTGACTGATTGCTAATTGAAGTAAACAGTTGGGATGTGGAGAAGTTTGACAAAAGAGTCTTCCACTGGAAGGCTACGGCAGGGGCAATAGTTGAGCCTCAAAACGCTAATCGAATGCTTTTATCTGCCGTCAACAAAATGCTTTCTTGTGAAGTTGAATTTGCAGCTGAGAAAGGGGGGGGGGGCCAACTCATGCCCTTTGATTTAAGTAAATGCAACTGCAAGAATCAGTCGTTGCTCATCAAGCATCGATTTTTCGCATTTTGTAATACAGACATGTTGGCTCAGTTTGTTTTTAATGCGTAAAACACGGCACTCACTGACTAATCTTATTGCTAGTGATAGGTTATTCATACCAGGGAGAAATTTCATCTCTCCTACAGGATAGAAAATACTAAAGCGTGTGGAAGTCAAAGTATGGGATTGTGCAAGGTATAGGGTTGTGCCATCTTTTAGGGTACCTTTTTCATGATAGAGTCCGGATTTATGGGTATAGTTTTCTGTAAGAATTCATTTAATCATGAACTGTTTTGGCATTTCCGAATTTATGGGTATGATTTTCAGAAAATCCGCCAGATTTATGGGTATACTTTTGAGAAATTTCTCCGAATTTATGGGTGGTAGGTACTTTTACGATTTGAATGGCGCAGCCCCGTATCTTGGAAACTCAAGTTACCGCCCCCCCCGGGCGTTAGGCCTGGGGTAACTTAACTTGTCTGGTTGTGCCATTTTCTAGGGTACCTTTTTCATGATAGTTTCCCGATTTATGGGTATAGTTTTCAACAATTTGTTGCATCTTCCGGATTTATGAGTATTGTTTTCTGTCAGAATTCATTTACTGGTGAGCTGTTTTGGCATTCCCGGATTTATGGGTATGATTTTCAGAAATTCTCCAGATTTATGGGTATACTTTTGAGAAATTTCTCCGGATTTATGGGTATACTTTTGAGAAATTTCTCCGAATTTATGGTGGTAGGTACTTTTACGACTTGAATGGCGCAACCCCGTATCTTGGAAACTCAAGTTACTGCCCCTCCCCGGGAGTTAGGTAAAATATCAGGAAATTCGCTGTGGATTTACCACATCTCTGAAACCTTTTCGTGAGAACTTTCCCGAGAAAATCTCTTGTAAAATCTTAATGGACTGGATGACATCGGCCACCAAAAATTCTAAGAATAATTTAACTTGTTGCAAATTAGATGTGTTGCAAAACAGCTATCGCAAAATATCATCCGAAATTTATTTAGGGAGCAGTAGCCTTTCAAACGCCAGGAGTCTTTTTGACTCAACCTGTTGTAATTTTTGGTTGTAGTGTTTCTCCAAATAATTTCGTTCTTGGCAAAACTGCAAGATGAATTATTCAAAGATCATTAACGATACTAGTTTTGTGAGCTTTCAACAGTTTGCATTTTATTCGGGGCACCCCTTATTTTTTTCTGCTGGACTACCGGGTGAGCCAGAAAAAAGTTCCCACTTTTGAAAATTCATAACACCAAGGCTACTACACGGATTTGAATCATTCAAATTCTAGTTAAAAGTCGAACGATCAATGCATTTTTTGATTTTTCTCGTTGTCTTACCAGCACTAGAATTATTGGTAAATTGAATTTTATAAAAATTTCATGGTTGCAAAATGACGGAGAAAGGGCCTAAAACATTGATCAAATCTTAAGGACTCTATCCACACCGAAAAATATACCATGGGCGTTTCACCTTCCTCGAGAGTTATAAGACATCGATTTTCAAGCAAATACGAAAGATTTTTAATCCCATGGCAATTAATGTACAGAGGATATCTCTCACCCTTGAGAAGTTGCATTTCCTTCATTCTGTGCGAGAAGTCATTTATGAATTGATCGATGTTTTGGGCCATTTTTCAGTCATTTTGCAACCGTGAAGTTTTTGTAAAGTTGAATTAACCTATATTTGTAATGCTGGTAGGACAGCAATAAAAATTACGAAAGTACTTTGATGTTTCGGCTTTTAACTAGAATTTGAATGATTCAAATCCATGAAGTAGTCTTTATGTTATGAATTTTCAAAAATGCGAACTTTTTTCTGGCTCACCCTGGCTCACCCGGTATATTGCTTTTTATTCTGGAAGACCACTGACACAACCACACGTTAGCCGAGAATTAACAACCCCAGTCTATTTTTAAACTCACAGCACCTTTGTGAAAATCGTCAGATGTCTTTCCTCGTTTAGCCTTGAATTTTTGCAGTAAAAATGTTGGTGACCCGAGAAAACCTATTGGAAAGTTCACTTGCTTTCAAGCAACTTCCATCCAAATTTAAATCAACTTCTTTTAAAAGTAGTGTTTACAATGCAATGGTACCTGAGCTAGGAAACAGGATGCAGACGTTCATTATTAGCATATAAACATTCTTATTACAAAGCACTTGAACGATTTCCATCAACCAATGTGCAGAAGAAAGTCGTTGGATTGCAACCTGCCTGTTGTGTTGTATTCCTGATTTGAGATCAGGCCTATTGTTATGCAAAAAAGGCGCATACGGACACCTAGAACACCTGGTCCACGATCATTATCTTTAGTTAACATTATACAGCAGTAATCTCACACGTAAATGAAAGGCGATGAAAAATCACTGAAATTTTTACAAGATTTCTTAAAGATTCTAAATACTGAAATTTTTACCTTGTCAGATTACAATTGCGAGGCAAGCTGAAGACCTGTTGCAGGAGACGAAGCTTCAGACGACTTGCTTGTGGACTGGAGAACACACACAGAAGGCATCCTCAGTAAATTTGCTGTTAAGAAAGAGCAGGTAGGTGAAACAGAAGAATTATCTGCCTATTATCGATACAGCGTGAATCGTAAAGGATTTAGGAATGGCGTTCAACTTATTTCGCTTATATCGTTTAAGATATTTTGTCAATTTCTCAAAAACCTGAGTCTCTTTGACTTCCGATTTCTTGACTATACTGTGCTTTTATTCAAAATAAATTTGAGGTTAATGTCAGCAAATTTTTCACCGTTGTTTATCAAGTTCGTTGTGCAGATGGGACAGTTCTATTGTGAAACATTAGAAAATCATTTCATGTTAAATTTTATCCTTTGGATTATTTTTGAAACATTTCAAATTAAATTGAAAGTCAGTTTCTGTCGGAACTAGAATTTCGTGTGAAATGAAAAAGTTGATTGTCAAAGTTGCAATTCCGTAACAGATTGGATTTTGTTACCTCGAATCAAACTTCGAGTCGTGCTTATTTCATCTAAGTAAAGTATTAGTTTGATTTTTGCTGAAAATTTCAAAATAATGGTTTCTTTGACACTGAATGTCGGTTCCTTTAGAATTTGATTTTCTGGTCAGTTGTAGGCAATTACTGACAGAGGTACAATTTCGTAAGGCATCCGAATTTCGTTACATTCAGCGAAGCTTTTTGTGTAACATATTTCATATCAAGAAATTTTGTTACTGTCGATTTCTGTGTCACAGATAGGCCTCGAAGTTAAAATCTTTGAAAATATCGAGAATTTGAAAAGTCAAATCAAGGCTTTTTGTAATTCCATTTTATGGCGTATTGTATGTCTGCGAATAATTTGAACGCGTACAGAGATGCATTGATCGCCAGATCTTTGATTCGTTCGGGAATTGAAAATGTGAGAAAATTTAGGAATGGCTCGTACGAATGATCAAAATTCCATTTTTGCGTCGGAAATAGCAGCGTAATTCTATAAAACATTGGAAAAATATGACACTTTTAGCGAAGTGTTTAATAGAACGCATTATACCAGTGTGAGAGGCTTTGGACTACTGATTTTCGTGTTATAAAAATGCATCGTTCATCTGAATTGTGATATTGCAAGGCATTGGAAATGCGAAACATTTTATCGAGTATTAAGAAGAGCGCATTGTACCAATGTGAGCTTTGAGTGCTGATTTTCATAATATAGAGAGGCATCGTTCATCTGAATTGTAACATTGAACGGCATAGGAAAATGTGAAACATTTTATAGAGTGTTAGGTAGAGCGCATTGTACCATTGTGAGCTTTCATTGCTGATTTTCATAATATAGAGAGGCATCTTTCATCTGCATTGTAACATTGAACGGCATAGGAAAATGCGAAACATTTTATAGAGTGTTAGGTAGAGCGCATTGTACCATTGTGAGCTTTCATTGCTGATTTTCATAATATAGAGAGGCATCTTTCATCTGAATTGTAACATTGAACGGCATAGGAAAATGCGAAACATTTTATAGAGTGTTAGGTAGAGCGCATTGTACCAGTGTAGGCTTTCATTGCTGATTTGCATTCCATAAAAAGGCATCGTTCATCTGAATTGTAACATTGAACGGCATAGGAAAATGCGAAACATTTTATAGAGTCTTAGGTAGAGCGCATTGTACCATTGTGAGCTTTCATTGCTGATTTTCATAATATAGAGAGGCATCGTTCATCTGCATTGTAACATTGAACGGCATAGGAAAATGCGAAACATTTTATAGAGTGTTAGGAAGAGCGCATTGTACCATTGTGAGCTTTCATTGCTGATTTTCATAATATAGAGAGGCATCTTTCATCTGAATTGTAACATTGAACGGCATAGGAAAATGCGAAACATTTTATAGAGTGTTAGGTAGAGCGCATTGTACCAGTGTAGGCTTTCATTGCTGATTTTCATAATATAGAGAGGCATCGTTCATCTGAATTGTAACATTGAGCGGCATAGGAAAATGCGAAACATTTTATAGAGTGTTAGGTAGAGCGCATTGTATCATTGTGAGCTTTGAGTGCTGATTTTCATAATATAGAGAGGCATCTTTCATCTGAATTGTAACATTGAACGGCATAGGAAAATGCGAAACATTTTATAGAGTGTTAGGTAGAGCGCATTGTACCATTGTGAGCTTTGAGTGCTGATTTTCATAATATAGAGAGGCATCTTTCATCTGCATCGTAACATTGAACGGCATAGGAAAATGCGAAACATTTTATAGAGTGTTAGGTAGAGCGCATTGTACCAGTGTAGGCTTTCATTGCTGATTTGCATTCCATAAAAAGGCATCGTTCATCTGCATTGTAACATTGAACGGCATAGGAAAATGGGAAGCATTTTATAGAGTGTTAGGTAGAGCGCATTGTACCAGTGTAAGCTTTCATTGCTGATTTGCATTCCATAAAAAGGCATCGTTCATCTGCACTGTAACATTGAACGGCATAGGAAAATGCGAAACATTTTATAGAGTGTTAGATAGAGCGCATTGTACCAGTGTAGGCTTTCATTGCTGATTTTCATTCCATAAAAAAGGCATCGTTCATCTGCATTGTAACATTGCACGGCACAGGAAAATGGGAAGCATTTATCGAGTGATAATTAGAGCGCATTGTACCAATGTAAGGTTTTGATTACTGATTTTCATATCATAGAGAAGCATCGTTCATCTGAATCGTAACATTGCACGACACAGGAAATGGGAAGCATTTATCGAATGATGATTAGAGCCCATTGTACTGTACCAGTGGAAGATTTTGATCACTGATTTTCATATCATAGAGAAGCATCGTTCATTTAAATTGTAACATTGCAAGGCACCGAGGAATGCAATCATTAAACTGAGTCTTATAATACAATGCATTTTAACAATGTCAAGCAGTTGACTGCTGATCTTCATGTCTTAAAAAAGCACCATTTATCTACCTTGTAATATTGCAAGGCTACGGGAAATATGACACATTTAACTAAGTCTTCTAAGTAGAACACATTTCACCAATGTGAAGCTTTTGAGTACTGATGTTTTATGTTTTAAAAAAGCACCATTCATCTTAATTGCAACAAAGATACAATGCATTTAAACAAGTCTCATAATACAACACATTTTGTAATTATCAAGCATTTAGCTGATGATCTTTCTGTCATCAAAAAGACATTGTTCATCGTAATGGTAAGAATGCAAGGCAACCAAAATTAGGAACAATTTCATCGAGGCTTTTAATTGAACATTTCATCGAGGCCTTTTACGATAGTGAAGCACTGACTGCTAGAGGGGTGTCACCCTGATTGAGGGTATTTTACGTTGGTCAAATGTTCCTGCTGAACGAAGGGAGTTTTCAGAACGAGACTTGCCATGAATACCTTCGTAAACCCTTTTTTCTGTTGTTATTCGTCACTGGTGATATCGTCTTTGAAGCTAGCTCGTCTTTTGAATTCAAGACCATAGTGGTTGAGAAGACCTAGATTTCCGACGTCGCCCTGGTCGAGGGCACCCACAGTTGCACTTTGTTTCAGGCAAATTTTAAGATAATTTGATGCAAAAATTATCAGCATATCAACGATTAAAGAGTTTTGGCCTAAGGTCGTTGTTGTTATCAAATGTGTTCTGATTGAGTTTTCTGTGTTTCGCTATCCTGAACGCTGATCTTTGTTGCCGCTTTCTTTGGAAGACTTCAAGCAAACTGACATCAAGTTTTTCTTCTTCAGTGAACTGAGCGATGCAATTTATGATGGAAACAAATATTTCTACAGTCTAATGATACGACCAACCTGTTCTTGCACCGTAAAATGTCCTTTCACAGCAAATAGTATTCGTCTGCTATGCATTAGCACTTGGCAGCGGAGATTTCGTTCAAGGACCGGAAGATACCACAATACCTTCAACCAGGGCGGCCTTAGGCCAATCAGACGGCTATAAAAGAGAAACCCGCCGTGGCGGAAACGGATGTCTTATTTCAAGTATTAGGTGAAGTGCATTAAAATTTGAAATGAAGAGTGGCGGATGCTTACAGTTCTATCTCAGTTGAGCTTCTTTGAACACTTTCTTTCTTCTTGTGTATGGAATTTTATTCAACAAAAACCAGAAAAGAAATTGTAAATGTTGTCGGTAAGATATTGTCACGAACTTTATTGGTTCTAGCTCGGCAAAGTTCCCATTGTTCAGCAGGGTACGCAACGTAGTGAATACCCATCCTCAACCAGGGTAAGACCCCTCTAATTTTGGTGTCAGATAAAGGCATCATTAATCTTAGTCGTAATGTTGTCAGACATCGAAATATATGAAACACTGAAGAATCTCGCGAGGTTTATTTCAGTTTGGAGCCGCGCATCAATGAAACTGTTCGAAAATGCTTCAAACGATTGTAATTCAACGAGACATGAATCAATTTTCAAGAAAACCATGATTCATGGATTTTTACAACATAGTATCAAGCATAAGTCTGTCACTCTTCCGGCTCACGTTTCAGAAATTTGATGACGTCACATCGTCAGATTAGATGAAATCCGAAACAAGTTGTGAGAATCCACTGGTTGAATTTTACTCTATTAAGATGAAAAATAATACAACTAACTGCGCCTTTCAAAGAAGGAAAAGACAACCTCGTCGAGTTTCCACTACAAATTGTGCTAATAATTGTGCCAAATGCTACCTTCATAATCTAAACAAAATAAAGGAAAGAATAAAGCAACAATAAAGGAAAATTAAGGAAAATGTATCATCGCTGCAGTGCAAGCGCCTATGCAGCGAAAACAATAACTTCCACAGCCACCCACCTTGGGTACATTTCATTTGTTTGATTCCGAAGTAATTGGCAGGCGATTCAGTTCTTGCATTTTATCGGTGTGATCAAACCACTTACTTCTCAGCTTCTGAACCGAACAAATAAAATACGCGAGACAGATATTTAGAGTTATTCTTCTTCTTTTAAAATAAAGGACATGATGGCTTTGTGAACCATGGTATCAATCTTTCGTAACTCAGATAAAAAATGGTAAAGTGCCGTTCATAGGCCCTGCATTGCCAGAGCCAGATGGCATCATGTTTATTTCTGCCATGGGCAGCACAAAGCATTGCATTTTAATGCTTTTGCTTTCGTTGTAATACTGACAAAAAACGTTAGTACATTGCACAGTCGTGTGGAGGTGTGGAATCAGAGGCAAAAGCGACGAGAAAAGCAACGAACATTTGTGCAACGAAGTCTCATCTTCTTTGATATCGCACAGTCGGAACCAGGTTTTCGTGTCTTCAAAGCGCTAGCATTTCAGTATAACTTTTGCGTTCTTTTCTCCCTTGAACTGAAGAGAACACTATTGATAGATTTCATAATCTGTTAGGTTTTATAGTTTTCTTTTTGCACTAAGCTGCCATCGGTGGTTTGATTTTGAAAATTTCATGCTCTTCTCGCAATGATGAACTGCGATCTTGATAAAAACTACAGCTTGTTTTGATAATGCTTTTTCCGTGAAGTGTTTATTGCGCAACTATAAGCCGCAGCATTCACTCATCCAAAGTCAATAAAATTTCAATCACTATTTTTGATATTTTAATGAAATTTAAAGGTTTTTTGCGACTTCAGAAGGCAACAGACATTGAAATGGTATGTGATGTTGCATTCAGAAGTTTCTGCAGCTTCTTACTGTCAAAGTTTCTGTCACTTAATGAGTCTTTTGCTTTCTGTCCCATCAGTGTTTCTTGATCAATTGCAGAATCTTCAAAATTAGTTATACTGCAACGAATTATATTTCCTGTGTGCCTTTCATTTCATAAGAATTTCTAGTGAAAATGCTGCATTCAAGTTTCATGAATTCAATGTTTGTATCTAGAATAAAGCATGATTATTTGGTCAAGTAAACAATTCATTTGGAATATTTGAAGAAACAGTAAATAGACTTGTAGTTAGGAATTTTATGTATCAGCCATTCAGGAGAATAATATGAAAAACTAGAATTTCAAATGTAGATGGTTTAAACTAAATGTTAGCATTGTCAGTTTGTAGAAGTAGCAAATAGAGCATATGTTCCAAATCTTTAGACAAGTTTTGATGAAATATGAAGCCATCTTCAAATCATAGTTTATGGATATCTACAATATGATATCAACTGACCCAGTTATTGTGACAACAACAATTACAATAACAACAACAATGACAACAACAGAAACATGTATTACTTTTGCTCAAACTGGGACTTACGGACTAGCATATGGGAATTTGAGACGGAAATGAATAGATTTATGTCTGCCCTCTGGACCGAGGCTGCGAGGTAATCTCAGAAGCGAGGCAAGCAACCCTCGACCGTTGGAAATTCTCATCGTTGAGGTGAAGTGGTGAAGTTCATGGAAGCTAATTGGTCTCAAAACGTAGACGTAGGAACTGGGGGCACTGAGGGCACGTACCCCAAGATTTTACAATAAACAGAGAAGTGTCCTTTTTATTTTTAGAAAATGCCCCCTAAGTTTGAGGTGCTTCCTACGTCCCTGCCTCAAAAATAAGGAACTCCTTATTCACACTCAAGCGTTTTTTGATTCTTGGATAGAGCAAATATTCATCTGGATACCCTGGGGGTTTTGTTCGCGGCTAGTATCACTGAAAACTTGAATTTTAAGTGTTTTAGCGTCGGAGGCTCGAGGCAGCAACTTAGGCCCATCCGCCACTGCCTGAAGCACTGAATTGTTGCTATGGTTTCCATAATAGGAATGATTTGATGGGGGAAATCTTCGTCCCAGTAGACTCCATAGCTATTTTGCAAAGGAGCCTGGATCGAGCGTTACCTTTTTTAACTTTTGTACGTGAGGTTAGATCGAGTTGCTCTAGAACTTCTTTCACATTGTGCACATTCGAAAATTCTACAAAATCAAGCCAAATATCGTTGCATTCTGATTCTTTTCAGAATAACTAAAAGGTCTACTCAGTGTGAAAGTCCATGAGTCATAGTAGTTTGAGCGTCCATCAATCTATCAATAGCGATGAATATGAATATACAATAAGTCTAATAAGTTGCCGCGTTATTTCGAAAAATATCCAAAATTTTTTAGATTCCATTGGTAGAATCACAGCAAAGTAGCTAAGGTTTCTTTCAAGCCATTCGATTACATAAGGAGGTCATAGAATTTTACACTCTCCTTTTTACACCGATTTAACCTAGACTTATGCCTTGTCGTCCCTTGTTGAGCTGCATTCTTTGCTTTTTATCACTTGGTCAAAAGGCACTCATGATGTTACTGTGAAAATTGGACCCACTATTTTTAAGTGGCCTAGACAAGCTGGACTTCTCGCACACTCAACAAAATCGCTTCAAAATCTGGTCTAAGGAGCTTGAAGATTGATATTGTCGTGATCTAAATATCGCTAAGTGCATACCTTTTGGGCGATGATTTTACTCTGTCTGAATAGCCCCTCCTAATTGGTTTGAAAGCTAAATTATAACCATTTGATTGGTGAATACGAAATCACTCTACGCGGGCCTAAATTGGGTCCACTTTTTCACAGTACTATTATGAGTCTCTGTTGACCAAGTGATATCAGCAAATCAAAGAACGCAAGGAAACAAGGGACGAAAAGGCGTAAGTCTAGATTTAACCGCATCTGACCCTGGCGTTTTTGAAACACTCAATGCCTGGCGGGATTCCGCCCCCTGTTTATCTAAGTTGTTGTTTGAGATATGGCAACCTAATTTAGCACAAAGGTTGTTCATTATACAAACAATGAATTTTTGAAACAATGGTTTAATTAGCGTTGTTGTTGTTTTTGCTAGAGCATGACTATCATTTTGATATCGAATGGTGTCATATAAATGAAAGGATGTTAAAAGGTCGTGAAATTTTATTTCTTGTAAAGAAATGAAATTCATGAATCAATGATATTTACATATTTCGAGAAAGTTATTCAAGATATACGCAGCGTGCTCAAGTTGTTGCAGGAACAACAAGCATAATTATGCAATCAAGAAGCCGAGTGTGCCCTCCCGGTTATTACCATACTGGCTGCTTGGCAACTCGTGGGCACACGATGTAGGGGTAATACATAGAGTAAATCCTTGAATAAACCCCCCTCCCCCATAGACTGATGACTTTCGGCTAAGTTTTGCTCCATTGAATTGAATTGTTATTTATTGTTATAGTCATTCCGCTAAAACTTCGTTGAAGCGGAATGGGTATAGTGGGGGTATCGTTGGGGTAAATGGAGCGAAAAAAAGGACAAATGTAATAAGTCTACCCCCCGGAGGGCTTATTTGTAAGAATCGAAGTTTTGGATGAAGGCTCATTTGAGAGGGTTCACCGAGTCCAGATAAAGGTCAAACCTTCCTCTGGACGTAATTGTAGACCCAGCATCTGCATTTCTACGGCGTCTTCTGTTTCGTTGCTAAGACAGCCTGTTGTGTTTCGGGAGCAACGTCTAGGCCCGGTTTTGTCCTTGGTTTACACGGAAAAATCAAAGAAGGCAAATCGAACGAATATACAAAACAGTCTGAATATTTTGCTCTGCTGAAATCTTCGTTTCATTTACCATAATCGCAAAAGCCGCCTTTCCCTAAGCTGCATTCTTACCAGTAGACGACGGGGCGACAAAAACTCGTCGGCGATCGAAATTTTTGCCGTTTTTGCAGTTCTAGGGTGTCCATAATGTCCATAATGGCAATTGTCAAATTACATGAAAATCGAGAATCGTAGTTCATCGGAATCCTCCTATTTCGTCGCAGAAAACAAAATTTTTTTATTCGCTAGGATCAGTTGCGACGAATTGCGACGAATTGCGACGAATTGCGACGAATTGCGACGAATTAGGAGAATTAAGATACATTGTCTTGGTGGGTTTCATATATCGGAAATAATCCTAATTGATCGTAGACCCAGAATTCCGATGAAATGCAATGAATTACGATGAAATGCGATGAATTACGATGAAATGCGATGAATTACGATGAAATGCGACATATGAAAACCAGCCTTTAGATAGTATTTCAAAGACCAAAAATTATCAAAGGAATTTTGAGGAGTCCAAAATTGAAATTTTGAAAACTAAGGTATTTGGAATATAGAATCCAAATACGCTCCTCCCAATGACGTAATATTCTAAAGTGTCACTAATCCTGTCTTTATCCAGAGGTATAGTCCGTTAAGTCAAAATTGATCTTTTTAGGACAAAAAAACTGATTTTCAGATTTTTCGAATGGACACTTTTTGCCAAGTTGAAAAAAACACTGACATATACAATATTACGTAAGAAAGTGGTAGATAAAATATTTACAAGTCTTTAAAATGTATGATTTAAAACTGATATCTGAAAACAATCATTATAAGCAGCTCAATTTTGGAATGAAGATGCAGCATAACTTGAAAGGATAGTATTCTCCGTACCAATTTTTAATCTTTTTTTGAATAGACAAAGGCTTTCAGAAAGCCGTATTGTTGGTAAAAACATAAAGACTACCCGATGCTAGGTAGGAATTTAGAAAACAATCCTGATAATCCTAATCATGAACCTCGTTGCGTAATCTTATACATAACCTTACATAATATATAATCCTGATTAGGCATAATCAAGAGTATTCTTGCATACTCTTCTACATACATAGCTTTGTGATAATTCTCGCTCAAGTCCGGGGTTGTTTGTTGATCATTCAAGAAATTATACTGTTGTGAATAGTGTGTAGTACTTTTTTCAATTTTTTTCTTTTTATCTGTGAAACTACATATTTCAATCTGCTAAGAAGTGCGAAATGACGTCATTTTATTTGACGTCACTTCGTGTTGACCTGAGCGAGGCTGCCACATGTGTTAATATTATACCACTCGCTCCTTCGCACATTCGTACAAACTACAAAATACAATATGGCGAAGATATTTAGCCTAACTCACGAAGATTCATTAACCAATTTATGAAAGTTGGAGGCATCAAAACTTGGAAAGAACTCACGATTGGTGTTCAGCAGTTGGTAAGGTTTCTTTTCAACAATAATTTTATCAATTTTGGACTTGTCTTTTAACCTCACAAACAATCGTACATGATACTGCCATCCACATCATGCATAATCAGCAGCCTATTTGCGTATGCTTACGTAACCGCGTGATCATTGCGCAATCTTATATTTAATCTGACATAACACAAAATTCTGACAGCATTCGTTACATGCTCTTAAACATGCATCTCTTTGCAATAATCCTGATGAAACTGCATAAGTAATCTTACATAAGACATAATCCTGATTATACATAATGTTGATTCTCGCTGCGTACTCTTATACGTGCATAAATCTTGCTTAATCTCATATGCGATCGCACAGAAGACGTAATCCTGATCATACATGATCAGTTGCCTCGCTGCTCTTACACATGCATAACTTTGCGATAATCCTTGTGTAGTCTCATACGTAATCTCACGTAAAACATAATTCTGACTATACATAACAAGGAGCCTCGCTGCGTACTCTTGTACATATACAACCTCGGGCTGATTCTTGCGTAACCTCATACGTAGTCTTACATAAGCCATAAATAATCCTGATTATACATGGTCTTGAAGCCTCGTTGTATAATCTTATACATACCCATCTTCGTGATAGTCCTTGTGTAACCTTGTGCATAATCTTACATGACACATGATCTTGAGCTGAGCTTGGTGGTAATCCTTGCATAACCTTATCCATAATCTGACATGATGCATAATCAGGAGCCACGTTGCATAATCTTAGCGATACAGCTTCGTGATAATCCTTGCGTAATGTTACTCAACGCATAGCTGCATAACTGCATTGTTGCATGTTGCTCAATGTAAAAATGCCTCCCCAAAAGTGGCAAAACATCCAGATAGTACCTCCATTCCTATTAGGGTTGTGGAAGTGTTTGTGTGGCCAAGTTGTAATCCACTGACTTTGTAGTCAGGCGGACGGGGTTCAAATCCCAGCAGCACCTTTGAGCGTCATGACAAGGGTTCGCGGACTCCATTAGCGCTTAGCTATTTCTGCGATCCCAGCGCTTGGCGCTGAAAACCGCAACTTCACCTTTACCTTCACCAGGGTTAAGCCGATATTCAAAAAGCATTTGTCAGCATAGACGTAGGAACCGGGGGCACTGGGGGCACGTGCATGAAATACACTACGATTTAAGAACTAATGGATAGTGTACTAAATTCCGTCTGACATTACATGTCTGGTCAGGCTTTCAAAGAAATAAAACGTAGTCACGAGCTCAAGTCGTTCGTGAAGTTGAAAGATGGTAAGGTTGCCTGACATCTAATGTGAAACAGGATTACATAGAAAAGAATATTTACTTTATAGGACTTGGTGGCTGCTTGGTACGGACGTTGCAAATGATTTTAATCAAACCGACCAGTTTCGTGGATGAAGCGCAAAGTCAACTTGAGTATATCTGTATTCAATTCATTAGAAGGGTCTTGATCACCATATAATAAAAGCTGTGTCAAAGAATCATTTCAAAGATTGGTAATTTGCCTAAATGGTCGTATTAATTCAACAATTCCAGCAAAAAGATCTCGACGTTAAGCATCCAAAGAAGGGCAGAGCAACAGAAAATGCTCCGTATCCTCAATGCCATCGCTTGTTGGGCACATTGGGTTTATTGTATCCCTAAAATTATGCTTGAATTTGTGGAAATTCAATTTGCTGAGACCAACCCTGCTGATACCTTCTCTTCCAGGGTATTGCGTGAAAGCTTGGTAACGTTGCTTTTCCTTGGTTCTTCTCATCACACACGACCCGATTAAACGCTGCCATTGCTCAAAAGTTCAAACTTGATTTTGCACTTGAGTTCGTATACATTTATGTCTCTCATTTCAAACTTACGCTCAAGTAGCATCCCTGCGTAGTAGCTCAGGTGCGAAATACGTTTTGGCGCCTTTCCTGAAAACTTGCAAGGAACGACTACGAGGGCGGTGTAACTTTAATTTCTATTTCATTTTATTATATCCTATTGTAAATTAGGTATATATCTGAATTTCAAGTTTTCTTAGTTTAGTCTATTTTCCTTTATTTCATCTTATCTTTTAACAGGTCAGTTTGAAGAACATGTATATCTATATGAAAGTTATACCTGTATAAATATTTAAAAATGAATGAAAAATGAATGAAAAATGAATGAAAAATGAATGAAAAATGACTGAATGAATCGGCCTTTTTGAGTAATAGCAGCATTCAATCGAAGTTGTGTGTGACGAAAAGAATGAAGAAAGGCAACATTTTCCAGTTCTTCTCGCAATGCCACGGAAGAGAAACAACACCATGTGTAAGAATCACATGCAAATCTCATTAAATCATCGATACCAATGCGCTTGAAGATTCCATGTTACATGACTTGAACGAAGTTAGAAGAATGTTTATTTAACCCAAATAGATTAGAACTTGAACTCCTATGCAACAAGGGCAAAATTAAATCCGTCTATTCGAAATTAGAAAGTCTGTTCGAAGCTGTGAGAGTCTATTTTTCGGCATCGCTTCCCTGATTTAGTCTACTGATCAGTGTGTTAACTGGGTACTTTTCACCCATATTTTGTCCTCAACTTATGCTTAACTGCAAATGCTGCGCTCTGAATCTTAATTCACAAAGTTTTCTCGGCTGGCCGCCTTAGCGAACAGTTGAATTTCAAGAGAAGCGTGGAAGAGAAAATAGACTAGATATATCAAGAACGAAAAAATGAGTCAGAAAGACTCGATGTATCATTCGTTATCCACATTTTTACTTTGACTTTCCTGCAGCCCGTGCCAACGCATGGAATAATTTCAATTCTTAAAGAGGCCTTCAGACTTTCTGGCCCTCTTTCCTGTGTTGTGTGCTATTTTACATAACTATCAGCGCGTGGGACTTTCGTAAAGATGCACTACTGGAACTGAATGGGCTAAGTGAGAAGCTAACAGCACTTAACACGAATTATTTTTCTAGTAAATATTCATTATCTTGTTGGTGTACATTCAAACAGACCCTTAGTTGAGGAATTCAATAATCACATTTCTTGAAAACACATTACTAGTGTTGCATCGCACTGAACGGACAGCTTTGAAAGCAATAGCATGTGTTAGCGTCGCATTCAAATGTTTTCTACATTTTTCAAGTGAAACGTCAGGTGGAAATCGCAGTCTACAATAAAACGGAGGGCAAGCACGACGACAAAAAAAATCATATTTGTTGTATTCTCAGCATGTCAATTTTCTAATTCTTTATTTTCCCATTTTCAAAGATTTGACAATGAATAATGATATAATTTCAAAGACAATTCAAAGTGATCAAGAGTTGAACGACAATTCCATGTTATGTGTGAGTGGCTAAGCCATAATTAGTTAAAACGAACGTTTCGGACCAATTCCAAGGTCCATCCTCAGCGTGTGAAAGAGGGCGTATACCGCCATTAAATAGGGCAGTAACAAAGGGTACCAAAAAAGGCAAAAAACGTGCAAAAACTAAGGTTAGGAGAAAAACATGTCAAGTGGTTGATACAGTATAAACCCGCTTATAAGAACCTACCGGGTGAGTCAATAAAAACGCCCGGCGTTTGAAAAAGTCCTGCTCCCTGAATATCAAAGCAATGATATTGAAAACTGTCTTATTTTATCCCTGATATGTCATATTAGGTTCAGCAATTTACCCTGATTTAATCGGTTTTTTCCTTCCCGTGGAAATAGGAGATTATCTGCGGAAAGCCCCTTTCGAAAACCTGCAAAAATGAATGGAAAACACCAAGCAAAATTTCCCTTTGTTCTCCTTCCTAGCAATAATGACTCTTAGATGTGTTCATGTATTTTGTCCTCATGGGAGAATGGAATCCCTCTCTGAATAAGTTATTTACACTAGGGGGAAGACTTTTAAACCCGCGAAAATGAAAGCAAGTGCAAAAGAGTGCTGAAAGTCATCGCTTTGAGGTAAATACCTGGTGTCCCAGAAAAAAGGTAACAGATTTGATCACGGCTAGCGCTAAAGATTTAGCTTGGATCGATCGGAAATAATCTTTAAACTATTGCTCGATAGTCAGCTTGAAGATAGACACTTTGTTTGCTGATATTGGAACATTGAAAGAAGAAATTTTTATCATGAAGGTCAAGATTTGCCTCCATCCCTAAACCAGAGCTTTTTGGTTTTGGCCTAAGTTGTTGATGCACTTGTTGTGGAATCTCTTGAATCAGAGCGAAGTACAAGAAAACCTCATTCTTCGGAAAAATTCTTGATGGAAATCCAAATCGAACTTGAAATAAAATTCACGAATTTTTTTCCCAAAGAGACATCTCCTTTCATTCTACAAAACCTTTGATTTACACCTGCCGAATAAAAGTTATTTATCAGTGAAATAATTCCCTGAGGTGTGACAGAATCTTCCTTGTTTGAATAAACTGGATTTTTGTTATCATTGGAATTATTACGAAACAAGCAATCGCGTATACCCAAAGGATAAAAATTAACCAGGATAAGATCCTTGAAAGTACTCACTTGTGCTTAAATTGTTTCTATTCTGTAAGTTCATCTTGACTGAAGAAAGAAATTCCTTGGTGATTATATTCATTGATAAGTTTGTTAGTCTTTAGTTTTTACATTTCCATTCAAATTTGTACCTAAGCACACTGGTCCTTGTTTAGAATTTCTACGCTATGTCAGTCCTTGAGGAGATTCCCCAAACCAGCGCGTTTGTAGTTTAGGCCAAAACCTAAAAGCTCTGGTTTCGAGATGGACGCAAATCTGTGCTTTCAAGATAATAATATCTTCTCTCAATGTTCTAATATCAACAAACAAGGTATCTATCTTCAGGTTAACTATCAATGAATAGTTCAAAGATGATTTCCGATTGATTCGAGCTCAATTCCTTACACTAGCCTTGATCAAATCTGTTACCTTTGTTTTGGGACACCCGGTACTTTAGGGATTCTTGCTTTTGATTTTAGCGCGTTTTTTAAGGTTTCTCAGAGGGATTCATTTTAGAAAGTTGCTTACAGAATCTGAATGGAGTGACCTATTTTAGTCAGGAAAATTTCTAAAAATGATTGAACGTGTTAGCTATTCAATCAGGCATTGCAAAATATCATTGCTTATATACTCATATGATGGCATATACCTAGGAGGTCTCTGAGGTCTAATAGTGCATTGCTGCTAGAAGTTCATCGTTGCAAATGTAAGACTCTTGGTACTCGGTCTTTTGGATATGCTGGACCCACTTTATGAAATGACATACCGTTGGAAATAAGGAGTGCAAATCACATAAACTGTTTCAAATCATTGCTAAGATAAGAACACACTTAACGTGTGAACTTTCTTACTTTTGTACAGTCCCAGGATATTTTATATACTATAGTTGAGTTGAGGACTTAGATAAATAACTATAACTATAAATAACTATACTCAGGGAGCAGTGGCCTCTCAAGCGTCGGGCGTTTTTTTTTTACTCACCCGGTACAATTTTACAAGTCAACCAGATTGGGTTCTTATAGATGGAGTACTTATTGGGAAATCAGGCTGGTCATGTTCTTAAGTTGATTCTTATTTCATTCAGGGCTTGCAGGTACTTCTTTACTTCAGATTGGAACTTCAAGCCCATTATTTACTGTCAGTTCAGATGCACCTGAGTTCGTGAGGCCTTATTCACAACAGCAGTTCCTGGAAGAATCAGAAATTTTACAGAATACAATGAAAAGCTTCAAAGCATCTTTAGAGTTCTTTGCATTTTGCACATTGGGCAGTATCAGTCCGAAAAGACTCAATGACAAAGCAACTGGAGTTAATAATCCTTCAAGAACATTTTTAAGCCATTAAAAAAACGCGAAATTAATGTAATGCTAGAATCATTTCTGTCACAATCTACTTGATTTTGACATTTCGGGAGAACAAGAAAGTGCCATGCTTGAAGCAGCCATTTATTTTGCATTTCCTGTGCCAAAAAACTAGAAAGATCTTGTAAGAATGACCAAAGATCTCTCAAATTTTAAGTCGAAGCCTGTCTTATGCTGATGCGTAGAAAACTGGGCAATTGAAGTCACAAGTCACAGGTCCTTCAAAGCAGCTAATAGAATAGGTACAACTCTTTTGAGATTCCCTGTAGAATGAGAAGGATTCATTACAACGGTAATATGCTAGCTTCAAGTTGTCAATTTTGGGTTACCAATGAGATATGGAATCCTTTAGGCCACCTACAAGTGACCTTTTTAGACCTTTTAACCTTGTTTCCTGGGGGTGGGGGAGGGGGCTACTTGACTTTCAATATCACGGGCGTTACCCTGGGTACCAGAGCCTAAGGCTCTGGTACCCAGGGTATACGGGCGTGTACACTCCCAGAAATAATTTTTTCACCCAGCTTTACAAATTTTTCCCTGAAAATAATAGCCGGCTTTAGAAATAATCGGCGAGAAGTGTACTTTAAAGCGTATAGAATTCATAGGAAAAAAATGAAATAACCCCTTTCTCAGTGGGCGTTAAACACTGCATCCTCAAGACATGATATGATATGATGTATTATTATTTGTACTTGAAAACAAATCCCTTCAGCTTAAAGGTAATGTGTCCATGTAAGTACAGCTGCGTATACACATTGTCAAAATATGCTGACAAGACGCTGACGAAGAAAGCTCAAGCAGCAGACTATGATTGGTAGAATTTAACTGATCACATGCAAACTCAAAGTCTAATATCATAGCGAGGCTGCCTGCTGTGGTTCAGCTCTGGAAAAGCAACCGCAAGTAAGTCATCACTTTGCTTGAATAAGAACTGGTCATCGCTTGGTTTATACGTATCAGTGACCACATGAAATTTCAGGTGAAATCGCCATGCCCCCCGCAGAGCTGCTGTACTTACTTACATAAAAGAATCTGCACTAAAACTAGCCTAAGATGCTGTTCAAACAGACATCCTGTTTGCAACTTTAAGGACTTCAAATTACAACATACAGGGGTTATCTTCTTGATTCTGAAAGATCTTTAAACCAGTTGAACAAAGGTTTATCTCGCGGCATGTACGGTCAAAAAGTTTGCGCAGAACTTAATTTCATTGTGTAAACAAGAGAGCAGGTAAATTAGAGAAGACATGCCTTTGTGTGTCTTGTTTTAGCCATGTTAATTCAACAGTACATAAAACCATACGAAAGGGTATTGATGAAGTAAAAAATTCAATTATACATGGTGTGAGCTTAGTTGGGAGTTAAAAATTTTAACGGAAAGATTTGCAGCTGCCTCTAAGTAGAAATCTAGATATTGTTATACTAAAAACCGAAGAAATCTGTGTGCTGAAATTGAATAACTTTGCTGGTTTTAATTTTCGTTCATTTATGATCAAAAGCAAATTTTAAGTATAAGCTCTGGTATTATTTCATTCAAATCTTTTCTCAGTAGATTCCCGTCACAAAAAATTGACTTGTAGAGAAATTGCTGCCCGCTATTGGTAACTATTCTTAATTTGCAAGATGTAAGTTTTGTTCAGTCAAAACTAACAGTAAGTCCTAATTTTAACCACGGGGGGGGGGGGGGTTTCGGCTAAATTTTCGGTAGGGGTGTGCCGCCCACAGTTTCAAGATAGGACCGTTGGCTAGACCAATTTTTGTGAAAATGATGCCCTTGGCTAGACTAATTTTTTTTTTTTTTTTTTTTTTTACATGCCAATAAAAATTTACAATACGGATTTACTAGTTACACTACTTACAGAATACTTAACTACACTACAAGGACGATGCCACTGGGTGCAAAATGCTATGACTACTCCGTGGCATCACAAAAAACTAAGACGATTTACATATGAATTACAGAAAAAAAAAATTCAAGACATGAAAAAGAAGCAAAGAACACTACGCTCTGTCTCAAACTAGATATCAGGTGAAAAATGTCCGCGAAATAATAGCAGACAAGATGTTCGCTGCGTTATGGGTAATAGTATGAGTAATTTTGCATTCCCACAGATCTCACCTCATATATAATTTGAGACAGGCTCTACATATGATAATTAACTAAATTATTGTTGGCTTACTAAGGGGGATTGGGGCGACGTACTTTATTCAAATCGACCTGTACTATGTATAAAACGTATTGTTAACTCAAGGATGCTTCTATTGAGATTGTTTGGAAAATTCTTATCGCCGTACAATAAGATTTGCAACAGAATATCATTTGCAAGATTTACATATCCATATGGTCGTACAAGAGAGTATATTCCAGCGAGGAGATCAGTCCTTTGAACACCAAAAGAGGGGCAGAGCAACAAGAAGTGCTCCGTATCCTCGATTCCATCGTTACTTGGGCACATTGGGTTTATTGTGTCTCTAAAGTTGTGTTGAAATTTGTGAAAATTTAATTTGCTGAGACCAACCCTGAGTTGAGTAAGATGAGACAGGCCCTTCGGGTCATGAATGCCAAACACAGATTTTGTAGGGGGGCGGATTTTAGATAGTATCTTTGTCTTGAAAACAGCAACAGAAGATGACAATCTAATTTCAGGATCAAGTTTATTCCACTCGGACAAACAGTGAGGATAAAAACTAGATTTATATTTTTCTGTCCTTGCTCGTATTTGCCCGATCGTGTCACGTTCACGAAAAGAATATTGGACTTGGTGAAGTGGTGGCAATGGGTCCCTTGTGTAGTCAGGAGTTAAATTGTTTATGACTTTATAAAACAACGTAAGACGTCTACTCCATCTTCGGAGGCTTAGAGATTCCCACCCAAGGTCAAGGTAAAGCTTATCTCGAGACGTCCCCCTCCACGCTCCCGTTATAGCTAAGGCAGCGGAGTATTGAACAGATTCTAGCTTCTCCATTAAACTTGATAAGGTGGTACTGCCTGTGAAGTCACATACTTTTGGTGGATTGTGGTAAATAACATCTCCGTAATCTAAGTGGGGTCGAACATAGAGCTTGTATAATTCATTTAAGGTATGCCTAGGCAGATATCTGGAAAGGAATCTCAACATACCAATACCTTTCCTTGTTTTTGAGATAGCAGCCTTTATATGAGCGGAGAAAGATAAAGTCCTGTCCAAGGTGATTCCAAGATGTTTATGTTCATCAACTTTCATGACGGGCATATCATTAAATAGTATTACTGGATGATCAATCACCGATTTTTTCTTTGAAAACATTAATTCAACTGCTTGCTTCGTTGGGTCAGGATTGAAGGACATCCTCCAATCATTAGCCCACTTCCTCACCAACTCAAGATCGTGGTTCATGTCACTGGCAGCTGTGTTTGAGTCTTGAACTACAGTGAATAGGGACGTATCATCTGCAAAAAGCTTGACATTGCACTTTAAGTTCTCAGTCAAGTCATTTATGTATACCAGAAAGAATAGGGGTCCCAGTATAGATCCTTGGGGTACACCAGCTAAGATATCCCCCCAGTTAGAAGCCTGCCCGTTTAGAACTGTTCGCTGCTTTCGATTTTTGAGAAAATTCTGAATGAGAGATAGAAGTTGTCCAGAGACGCCACATCGTTTTAGTTTATAAATGAGGCCATCATGCCATACTCTATCAAATGCCTTTGAAATATCGAGATACACAGATCGAACATCTAGGGGTGGATTACAATCGAAGGCTGTAAATATTGTATGCGTTATAGAGATCAATTGGTTGATTGTTGAGTCACCTGGACGAAAACCAGATTGATTCGGGTTTAGCAGTTTCGAGGAGACAAGATGAGAGTACAGAGAGTCAAATATGAGTTTTTCCAGGATTTTCCCAAAGATTGGTAAAAGAGAAATAGGACGATAGTTCCCCTTGACATTTTTCTCATTCTTCTTATGGACAGGAACTACATTTGCATGTTTCCATATATCGGGAAATATGCCTCTTCTCAAGCAGTTTATGAATATTATCTTCAGTGGTATAACCAGGGCCATATCACAGAGTTTAATCATCCTCACAGAAATCTCATCCCAGCCATGCGCTTTATTAGGGTTGAGTGATCTGATAATTTTCAGTATCTTTTCCTCAGAAATGCAAAAATCATTCAGTAGGGTGACCGTTACTGGTTCATCCTGTGGGATTTCACTGCCTGTATCAATTGTCGTACATTGGAGCAAGAAATAGTCATTAAATATTTGCGCCTTTTCAGAGAAGTTTGTTACAAATATATCGTTATCTAGAAGTGGCGGTATTACAGGGATCTTAGCTTTGTTCAGTACAGCGTTAATTAGAGACCAATAAGTTTTGCTGCCTGTGCTAGGATCGGCCAATGACTTTCCGGCCTTTAGAAAAAAGTTTTTCTTAGCGTTCTCAATTAGTCTAGAACCTTCTGATATCATGTTCTTTATTCCTTCCAGTTTATTGTTTGGCTGGCCATTCTTGACGAAGTTTTTATACGCATGGTTTTTTTTCCTTAGAAAGTTCTTCACAGTTTGGGTTATCCAGGGTGCCTCGCGAGGCCTCATAGTTTTAAATTTGTTCGGTATAAAGTTAGAGAAAATGTTCATGAGGACTTCATTGAGCGATTTGACTTGTTCGTTAGGACATATAATATTTTCAAGATGCTCGTGCCAATCAAACAAGTTAATGCTGCTCTGAATCGCCTTGACATTGGCCTTATCATAGTACCAAACCCTACGCTTGTAGGGGGGCGGTGCCAGGTTAGAGACGGATAATTTTCCATATACTATTTGATGATGACATTGACAATGCAGAGAAGAATGAACACCGGATTCGATAAAGAGGTTAGGCTGATCGGTAAAGACCAAATCGATACAAGATTTTGAATCTCCAATGAAATGTGTTGGTTCTGAGATCAACTGATACAGACCCAGGTCTGACGTCAACGGCTCAAATAGCTTTCCCTCATTATTTTCTATTTCATTTTCCCACCATTGGAAAGAGCGGCAATTAAAATCACCAGTGATGACAACACAAAGGGGATTCTCGGCAGCCATTTTGGATAACATCGACTCAAAATTTAGGGTGAAATCATCGAATTCAAATCTAATTCTGACTAATTTCTCAATCAGAAGTGCCCTGAATTGGGGTTTTCTAGACAAAACTTGCCAAATTTTCTCATGCTACGGACGAAAATTTTTTAAAACTTAGATTTTTTGCAGAAATTACCAATTTTTTACAGTGCTTTGACCAAAATTGCCTCAAAGCATACCGTTGCCTAGACTAAACTCGACTAAAATTGCCAAAAAGTATACCCTTGGCTAGCCTAGTAGTCCGAAAAAGTATACCCTTGTGCGTGGCACATCCCCAGGTACCTTTTCTATGGAAGAACCCCCCTCCGTGATTTTAACTTTAGGAGCGTGTTCTTTTGGGTACTGAAGTCTCAGAAGTCTTCTGAAACAATAGACTTCGCGTGGAAAATTCTCAGTTGCCAAAAGAATGGGAATACTGAAAACGGTAGAGATCGCAGGAATCGCAGAACGAAATGCCAAGGAATTTTTATCATTACTATCTAGAAATTAGGAAATCGCAGCCAGAATATAAATTTTATTGCAAATGTCACGACGAACGGTTTCATTTTTTAACCCTCACGATGACATGACAGAAAAGACTGAGTCGAATTACAACTTGCTCAGTCTTTTCTATCATGTCATCCTGAGGGTTAACAAAATGAAGCTGTTCGTCGTGACACTTGCAATACTATTATCTATTTATTTATAGTTGGCGTATAAAAATAGCTACGAAATCAAATCTAATTCAAGACCACTACAAAGTAAAATTGCCTAAGATTAAAAAATACATATCGCTAACATAAGGAATAATTAAATGTAAGTACATATGTACAGATGTGACAATACTTTCAAAATGTCAAAATTTTCTTTCCAACCTCCTCGTTAAAAATTTTGTCATAAATGAACAACAGTAATTTCTATGTGTTAGCTTTTGGATTATTTCATTCAAAGCTTCTTCAGTAAATTCCCGCCAATAAGAACATCATATGAAGACAGACTGCTGCCTGCCAAATTTCTTTCCAACCTCCTCGTGCCTCCTCGTTGAAAATTTTGTCATAAATGAACAACAGTAATTTCTCTGTGTTAGCTTTTGGATTATTTGGTTCAATGCTTCTTCTGGTTTTGACATAATTCGGTATAAAGCAGGAACATTGTTCTGAAATACCTTTCCCACAGTCTTTATGCCGCAAACGTTCATTGTAATTTATTTTGGTTGTAGTTAGCTTATAGTGATTAGTTAACAAGTATTCTTAGTTTTCTTTTTGTGTATTATCCTAGTAGTGTTTCTTGCTTTTTGTTATATGTAAGAACATGGGGTAGCCATGCAATTTTGCTCCTCATGTTATTGTCCCTGTAGTGTTGTGCAGTAGGATAGTCTTAATATGTACCGGGTGAGTCAATAAAAACGCCCCGCGTTTGAAAAAAATCCTGGTCCCTGAATATCAAAGCAATGAAATTGAAAACTGTCTTATCTTATCCCTGATATGTCAAATTAGGTCCAGCAATCTACCCGGTTTTAATAGGCCATTCCTTCCCGTCAAAATAGGAGATTTTCTGTAGAAAGCCCCTTTCGAAAACCTGCAAAAACGAGCGAAAACAGCAAGCAAGATTTCCCTTTGTTCTTCTTCCTAGCAATAATGACTCTTGAATGTGTTCATGCATTTTGCCCTCACGATAGAATGGAATCCCCCTGAATGAGTTATTCACACTAGGGGGAAGACTTTTCAACTCGTCAGAAAGAAAGCACGTGCTAAAGCGTGCTGAAAGTCATGGCTGTGAGGTTAATACATTAGGGACTTTTGCTTGTAATTTTAGTATGTTTTTTTTAGGTTTCTCAAAGGGGCTCATTTTAGAAAATCGCTTACAGAATCTGAACGAAGTGACCGATTTTAATCAGAAAAATTTCTAAAAATGATTGAACATGTTAGCTATTCAATCAAGTATTGCAAAATATCACTGCTTATATGCTCAGGGAGCAGTAGCCACTCAAACGCCGGGCGTGTATTTTGACTCACCCGGTAGAGTAGGTAAACATGTCTTGCAAGAATTTTATGTGGATAAAAAAGCTTCTTCAGTAAATTCCCGCCAATAAGAACATCATAAAGCAGCTTCCCGCGATTCCCGCCAATAAGAATATCATATGAAGACAGACTGACGTCTGCCAATTTTCTCCCCAACCTCTTGATTGAAAATTTGTCCATAGATGAACAGCAGTAATTTCTAAGTGTTAACTTTTGGATTATTTCATTCAATGCTTCTTCAGTAAATTTCTGCCAATAAGAATATCATATGAAGACAGACTGCCGTCTGCCAATTTTCTCCCCAATCTCCTGGTTGAAAATTTGTCCATAAATGAACAACAGTAATTTCTAAGTGTTAACTTTTGGATTATTTCATTCAATGCTTCTTCAGTAAATTTCTGCCAATAAGAATATCATATGAAGACAGACTGCCGTCTGCCAATTTTCTCCCCAACCTCCTGGTTGAAAATTTGTCCACAGATGAACAGCAGTAATTTCTAAGTGTTAACTTTTGGATTATTTCATTCCAAGCTTAATTCTTGCCAATAAGAATATTACATAAAGACAGACTGCTGCTCGCCAAATTTTCATCATCTTATTGGTGCTCAAATCCAAGAGTAAATCCAATGTATTAGTTTAAGGATTCATAATCTCAGATTGTCATCGTGTGCATCGGATGGCACAATATGAAAGGAAAATTTTGATTGAGCTTGGTGTTTGATGAATTTTCTTTAAAGAATGGTTAAAGAGAAAGCGGCTAGTCACGGGAATATATTGAGAGTGTCTTTCTGGTAAAACCTTGCTACGGCTGCTGAGAGTTTAAGCAAGTAATTCACTTTAGTTAAAAAAATTTTTAACATATCACTGTTGTTGTTGTTGTGATCGTTGTGCTAATTGGGACTATGTACAGGCTGTCTCAAAAAATTGTTCATCGTTTGATTAAATACTGAAAAATAACGACACGCTGAATGTACGCTTGGTCAAGTAACCCTTTTCCTGAGATTTTGAATTAATTTTGACACAATAATATGGCAAATCAGCTAAATATTCATCGTGTTACAAGCCCTTGAAGTTCAAGTTTGTGCCAAAGCTGGAACCAGAGGCCTCGAAATAACATTTTTGATAAAAATCCAATAGGCTATCGTTTCTGCTATTTCTCATTCGTTTCAGTGCGAACCAAATGGGATTTGAACAGGTTTTTGATAAAATAACTTTCAATCATATGGCTGCTTTGAGCAAACAGATTCAGTCTCTCGTTGATTATGTTTTGAACCACTGTTTTTGGAAATATGCAATGTTAAGCAAATTTTGACAATGATCGCAAGGATTGAATGACTTTAGAATCCTCTTTGGTTTGCTCTGATGTCAACGAGAGGTATGACATTGGATAACCTTCTTTTACCTTGGTCCTTGAGCCTTTTGCATTAAGTAATCTGGGGGTCTCTGGTTTCAGCTATCGCATATTTTTTATTTTTGAAAGCTCGCAACGCAGTGAATTTTCAACCAATTTGCAAGATTCTGGCCCCTAAATTATTTCATAATCTTAGGAACAGGTCTATCTTCCCCCTAGGCCTATTAATGTTGTCGGTATTTTTTGATATTTAATCAAGCGTCGCAAAAAATTTTTAGACACCCGGTAGTGAGTATACACCACTGCCTTTTTCTACAGCCAAATGAAAGTCTTTAAATCGACGTTGTTTCCAATCAAATTCAGATAACAGCTGTATGCTGACATGATTGAAAAATCAATACTTTTCCATGTTTAGGTGAAAAAATCTACGATAAATTTTATATGCAACTATCACTTTGTACACAATAATACGACAGTACAGAGATGATGACAAGGGGCATCATTCAACATATCATATTCCTGACCTGACATCTAGTGTGGAACAGAATCTGGTACATTGTCCATTAATCTGTATTCGTTTGTAGTGTAGTCGTAGTTAAATGAACATTGCGTGCCTTCTTATATTGGCTATGGGATGGTCATTGTCTTTCGCTCCCCATCGTATCGTACCAGTAGTGTTGTATAGTAGTAAGAATAGTTATAGTTAAATGTAAGACACATTGTAAATATTTATAGTTGAAAAGAAGAAAGAACAAGGGGCGCGAAGTGACATGATGACCTTGGGAACGAAATGAAATGGTCATTACTTGATGAATCAAAGAGAGAAGAAGCAATACGAGAACAACTTGTTCAGTTCAGTTCAGTTCAGTTCAGTTCAGTTCTGAACTTGTGAAGGGAACAAAGAGGGAACAAAGCATAAACCAACGAGATAAAAACCAGGGAAGGGGTATTTGATTAGGGAAGCGACAGGGGTTTTAGAAAACCGCTCCACATCCTGTACCCTGTCGCATAAAGATTTGCCAAAAGTATACAGAATCAATTGTTTGAAGGGAACAATACAAAATTTCCTTTCTGCATGATAGCTTGTCGCATAATTTTCTGACCAACTATATACCCTGTCGCATAAATTTTGTTAGGAAAAGATTTCCTGATCGGCACATCCCGCCAAGTCAAGTATGGGAGTGCTACCCCCCGGGGGTAAAAAACGAATGAAGGTAGCCTCTAGCCTAATAATTGCGAATTTGTTCAAAGTCAATAGCCAGTTCTATGCAGCATACGAACAACAGAACGGCGCTTCATGGTCGTATGTGTTGACTAAGGACAAAATATTTTGGGTCATCTGTAATGATAGTCTATATGCTGTAACAATACAATAGCTACAATAGCTTCACATTTCGGAAAATTTTTTATTGTTTCATTTGCAGACCTGTTACACAAGATATTGCAGTCCTTCAAATGTCTCTTTTTATGCTTCTTTCAGCATTTTATCATTTCTTATGAAACTTCGGCTACAAGAAGATTCAGGGCCAAAGCCAATGGGAGGCTGGGAGGGCTGGGCGGTGGAAGGCCCCCCAAGGAGCCCCTTTGTCGGAAAATATTGCTCTCTTGTCAGGTTTTTGGAAGATTTTGAGGTGAAATGATATGATGCATAAAAAATGAATTTATTAGCATTGAAAAATAAATTCTAGCACAAATCATTGAATTTGCGACATATTTTTTATTGATGTTCATTAATTGTGTTGATTTCAAAGTTTGAATGCGAAATATGGCTAAACTTTAGTTACTTAGGTGCTATATCGATCAAATAATGAATAAATTTATCGTAGTTTCCTGCAACTGTTATTGTTGCTGTTGTTGTTGATTGTTTTATCGTCGGAAAATTTTGGCTGTTCGCCCCCTAGCCCTTTCACCCCCGGAAGGGCCATTTGGCCCAACAGTATTCATTGAGAACTGCAAATTTTTCAGGGAGTAAAGCATTTGAAATTTTGATTGATTTGAGAGGTTATGCACATTGCATTTATCTATTGCTTACTGAATCACTGATTATGATACCCCTTGGAAAACGACAATCTACATTAGGTTTTCCTGTTAAGCTTAATTTTAGCCGGGCGTAAAAGGGCTAGGCAGTCATGGCTGGTATCGGCCCTGACACAATTGGTGCTCAAATCGAACGATACAATATACGCTCAATTACGTTTTTTTGTAAGAAACTAAACTGGTTTATAAGAAACTAGTACTAAGATGGCCAAAATTTTAAGAAACTCTAGTACTATGCCTGAGTAGTACTAAGAAACTTTTAAAATTTAAAAGTATGGATATGGATCTTTGAGCCATTGAGGAACATCAACTAACCATTTGTGTTTTCAACATAGGTAACAGAACACTGTTTATTCCTGTATGATGTTGTAAATATCAAGAAACATATCTGTCGCAGTGTTAATGACCACATTGATGATTCTGCATTCAAAAAATAAGAAACCAATGAAGGAACTTTTAGTACTACAATGGAAAAAATTTGATGTTAAATAAAGAAACTTTTAGTACCAGGGCCTGATTCCAGTTTCGTATAAAATAACGTGTATGTTGTGGGTGTGAATAATTTCAGGCTTAAATATGAATGCAACGTTGGCATGTCAATAAGCTGTTGTAAGGCTATCTGATTACTTTATTGTTGAGATTTGAGATTTATATTGTTATGCATGCCGACCACATTACTTCGCAACATTTGCCATTATCAATGGCAGTACTGTGAGTGTGGCATGGCGAAGCCTAACATCATAACAGTAGTAATGAATCGAGCTCGTAGTTGCCAATGCCAATAGTGCAATGTAGCGTTAAGATTAAGAGATTTTGTTCTGCAAAATTGGTCAAAAACAGCTGTTTGATCGAGAATCGCCAGTGGACTCATTCAATGGACAAAATCCGCTAAGGTTTGTTTACACCCATTTTTGAAGTCATGTGATCAATATCTTGACAAAACACCTTTTGAAATTTCCAACATATTTCGTGACATGGAAAGTTGTGTGATAAGTGCGAAAAGTAACATAATACTAAACTTTCCCAAAAGTATGGTCACATGACTTGAATATGCAAAACGAACCTTAGCCGATTAGGTTTATTAACTCTTCTTGGCCTAGTCTCGTTTGCAGTGCAACGTTTTGCAGCAAAGTTGATTTCAAAGATTTAAAAATACCAGATGAGCCAGAAAAAGCCTCCACTGTCGAAAATTTCACCGGAGGGGGGAGGGGATCCTCAGCTTTTTTCTGCCAGGAGTCTGCCGCCTACAATTTCAAATGGTACCGTTGGCTAGACCAATTTTTGTGAAAATGATATCCTACAGGGTGTCTCAAAAAAATCGTTCGACGTTTGATAAAATATTGAAAAATAAGGACAACGTGAACAAGCTCATAGAAAGACAACCATGTTCCTAAGATTATGAAATAATTTTAGAGACTAAAATCGTGCAAATCGGTTGAAAATTCACTGAGTTACGAGCTCTCGAGGATCAAAAATATGCGATAGCTGAAGCCAGAGACCCCCCAGAAAACTGGTATTGCAAAAAGCTCGACGACGGAGGTTAGAGAGGCTTATCCAATGTCATACCTCTCGTTGATATCAGAGCAAACCAAATAGGACTTCTAAAGTAAATTATTTCTTGCGATCATTCTCAAAATTTCCTTACATTGCATAAGTCCAAAAACAGTGGTTCAAAACATAATCGGCGAGACACTGAATCTGTTTCCTCAAAGCATCTATATACTTGACAGCTAGGTTATCGAAAACCTATGTGAATCCGCTTGAATCACCCTAAAACAATTGAGAAAAAACAGAAACGACGCCCTACGGAGCTTTTACCAAAAATGCCATTTCGAGGCCTCTGGTTTCAGTATTCGCACAAATTTGAACTTCAAATACTTGTAACTCCATGAATTTTTAGCGGATTTGCAAGATTTTTGTGTCAAAAATTAATCTAAAATCTCAGGAAAAGGGTGACTTAGCCAAGGGTGCATTCGGGGTATCGTTATTTTTTAGTATTTAATCAAACGTCGAACAATTTTTTTTGAGACACCCTGTAGACTACATTCTACATCAAAAGTGCCATGAGTTTGCATTTTCTGGACAAAAATTGCCAACTTTTTGCCTCCTCTGGACCAAAATCACCAAAATTTTGTGTTTCTACACAGAATTTGATTTTGATTTGGACCAAACTTATCAAAAACATACCCTTGGCCAGACTAACATTTCCAAGAAGTACACCCATGGCCAGACTAGAAGTTCGAAAAAGATGCCCTGGTGGCTGGCACCTCCCTACCTTTACCATGGAGAGAGCCCCCCCCTTCATCTCCGAGAAAAATTTATATCACCAGAAGTACTTGATGGACTTGAGAGAATCGAATTCCACTTAATTGCTGCAAGGCTGAAGTATTTGTAAATTATTCTCGCATTTCTATGAGCATTGGAATATCGGCAAAGACGAAAATACTTTACGAAAATACTTTACGAAAATATCCTGATCGCGAAATCCTTACAAAAGACCTAAACATTCATTCAAACCATGGAGAAACTCAGTGCACCGAACGATAAAGAAAGTGCACATTTTCTACCGGGTGTCTCAAAAAAAGTACCCCCTTTTGACTGGAAATAGGAGCGAAGCGATAAGATATCATTACTCTCCGACTAATTAGCTAAATTTATCAATCTTCAACTTAGATTCACATACCTTGCACTTAAGAATCGTCCACCAAACACCAGAGATACAAACTTGCAAAGACAAAATTTACAGTGCACCCAAAACCAGAGGTTTTGTAAAAGGGTCTAGCCATGATTTGTATTATGGATCTTTTCCAAAGCACCTGTAAACTTTAACTTTCAGTTTTTTGTTTTCGAAAAGAATAAAAAATACTCGTGGAAATCGCCCTGATGAAACAAATATAAAAAAAATGTGTTAAGAATGATGAAGTCGTGCAACTTCTCTCAAATGAGCATGCATGTGTTCCTTGTCTTCTTCTTTGACACTTGGAGTAGAATGCAATGCACGGATTGATTCCTCCAAGGAATAACTATTTGTAGTTCAATTGAAGCATTTCAAGGTAGAATTCTTTTCAATGGAAAAAGCTAAAGGTCAGAGTCGAAATTCCTGTGCAACATGCCTGTGATAGCAAATTATGGCTAGGCCCTTTTACAAAACCTCTGGTTTCGGGTGCACTGTAAATTTTGACTTTGCAAGCTTGTATCTCCAGTGTTTGGTGGCTAATTTTTAAATGCAAGGTATGTGGATCAAAGTTGAAGATCGATAAATTTAGCTGTCCACTCGGAGAGTAATGACATCTTATGATTTCGTTCCTATTTCCAGTCAAAAGGGGGTACTTTTTTTGAGACACCCGGTAGGGTAAGAGCTATCTTCTGCATCAGTATTTGTCTGAAAATCAATTCCCTATGTCGGCAGAGTCAAAAAAAACACCCGGCGTTTGAAAGGCTACTGCTTCCTGAATATATATGTAACAATATTTTGCAATTTGCGATTCTCCTGACGATGACCATAGAGTCGAAACGCGTAGAGAATTGAAGAAGAATTAAAGAAGAATTTAAGGAGAACTCCAAGTAGTCATATTTTTGTGTTCATCTGCACAATATTTTGCAATATTTGATTAAATAGCTAACATGTTCAAATATTTTTAGAATTTTTCCTGGCTAATATCGGTCACTCCGTTCAGATTCTGTAGGCAATTTTCTAAAATGTATCCTGTTGAGAAGCCTTAAAAACGTGCTAAAATTAGAAGCAAAAAATCCCTAATTCATTTACCTCACAGTGATGACTTTCAGTCGCTTTAGTACGCGCTTTCATTTTTAGTGGGTTAAAAGGGGCGTTCTGCAAAAAATCTCCTTTTTTTGACGGGAAAAGCTGGGTAAATTACTGAACCTAATTGACATATCGGGGATAAAAGAAGACAGTTCTCAACATCATTGCTTTGATATTCAGGGATCATGATTTTGCAAACACCGGGCGTTTTTATTTACCCTCCCGGTATTACCTGAGTTAGGCCTATGTAAAATCTTCTGCGTGCCGATCAATGAGGAGATTCTTTACTAGGGTTTTAGGTCATTTTCGTGCTTTTCGCAACAAATGCGTTTCTGAAAGTATATTTCATATCTGATTTGTTTAGCTCTTAAAAATCGAGTTTAACTCTTAGAGTCGAGTTGAACTCTTAAAGATTGCTCATAAATACGCGACGAAAATCATAAAAGCACTTTTGGTCCTCCTGTGTCTAACTAGTTGAATCCATTGCCTACCTTGGAAATAAACTGTGGCGGAATTTACCACAAGAAATAAAACAATCAAACAGCCTTACTATCTTAAAAAAAATTAGATGCTGGAATGGTGGAAATGCAACTGTAGGCTCTGCAAAGTATATATCCCGAAAGTTGGGTTTCTAACAGGATAGATTTTCCTTTTTAACTCTGATTTGTCCTGTAATATTTATTGATAGTTGTAAATAATGTATATTGTAAATAGTAGGCCTAAAAAAATAAAACTAGAGGTTGCTTCATTCAAATCCGCACAATTCTTCGTGCTATTCTTCACAAGTGGGAATTTCTTTCTGTGGAGAAACCGTGAAACCCGCCCTTAAATTCAACTAAAACGGTCATGCCATCTTTCCACGCTTTACATATCTCATTTCAAGTCTATGTCGCTGACAGCGGCCTCGTCGTCGCTTTCAAGACCCAAAAGGCAGAAAACTAACTTCAGTGCCGCAAATCTCCTGGAACTGTCCAAAAATTAAGTCGCATTGGACAATTATTTGTAGCGCTTAGCTTCAACGCTGTGATTATTTCGATAGTAGTATTTAGGAATCTATTGATTAATTCTTTTTCAGGTATTATTATTATCATCGTCGTCTACATCATCATTATTACTATTTATTATTATTATTACTATTATTATTATTATTATTATTATTATTATTATTATTATTATTATTATTATTATTATTATTATATTATTATAATTTTATTATTAGTGTTTATTATAACTTTTTTTCTTTTTTTGGACAGGGCACATTGTGAAACTGTTTTTCCCTATAAACTGAATGTTTTTTACCCTATATGAATAATTTAAAATGAAAATGAAATGAAATGAAGGTGTTGTGGCGCAGGGGTGTCATCCTTTGACTTTGCAGCCAGAACAGTCAGGCAGAGTGGGTTCGATACCCGGTTGGACCCCACCATTTTAGCGTCATGACAAGGGGTCGCTGACTCGATTAGGTCTGCTCTATTTCCGTGATTCCAGCGCTTGGTGCTGAAAAACCTAAGTTCACCTTCACCTTCACCATCATCATACACAGTGAAGAATTTGCAAACCGTTGAGAAAGAAAAGAGAACCGTGAATCCGTCATTTTCCCAGCCAAAACCGTAAGACCGTTCCAAACACGGCTATGAGCCACAAACCGTCAGACTCTACGACCTCCACCTTTCTGGCTCACTCTGTATGTACATTACACTTTTTCTGCAGGTTGAATGACGTGAACGGAAGCCTAGCTACTCAGCCGTGATTCTACTTTCGTCGTTTCTTTCACTTACCCAGCAGGATAATTCAGATGATAAAATTCCTTGCGAGAAATTCAATATCGGTTCGAAGCTAGTGCTGTCAAAAATCTAAGATCTCCAAAAACTGAAAAATGATGTTCGTTCTTCGCTGAGCTTTTTACTTTGCTTACCCGGTAGGATATCTCAGATGATGGAATGCTTTGTCCAAATTTCAATAATATTTGAAAGCTAGTGTTATTGGGAGTCTAAGATCTCCCGGGGCTTGCTCCTTTACTTAACCAGGAGGATATCTCAGATGATGAAATGCTTTTTCCAAATTTCAATGACGTCTGAAAGCTGGTATTATCGAAAGTCAAAGATCTCCTGAAACTGAAATTGATGTCTGTTTAAAATTGGTGCTTTCTTCTTTACTTACCCGATAGGATATCTCAGAAGATGAAATACTTTGTCCAAATGTCATTAACACTTTGACTTTGTGATATTTATGTCTCCGAAAACTGAAGGTTGTGGTTTCTATTCAAACGGGGATGTTTTAATTTTATTTACCTAGTAGGAAATTTCGAGCGATAGAATCTATTGACGAATTTTATCAACGTTTTGAACTGATGCTGCCAAATATTGAAGGCCTTTGAAAACTGAAAAATGGATCTTTGTTCCCTTAACGGGAGGCTTTTTCTTTTTATTTACTCTGTTTTATATTTCAAATAATGTAGTTGAGGCATCGTTTGGGATCCGCAGCTTGATGATGAACTTAATAACAAGATGACAAATTTTATTTGAACATTTCCAGGTGTTAAGTGATACTAATTGACAATTTCTGTTAACCAATGAGACATATCCAGTTGATATGGTATGATACAATACGATATAGTATATATGATATGACACAGACTAGGCTATGTTAAAAATAGGTCATGTTTAAATGGTGTGTATCGTGTCAAAATTTTAGTTACATTTGAAGTTGGAGATTTCGAATGTTTAAGGCTCTCGAGAAATAACAATTTATATTTGTTCAGACAGGGAATGTTTCTTTTTAAATTGCAAAGTCCAGTTTGTGGTCTAAGTCTTTTATTTACCAAGAAGGATGTTTCAGATCATATGTTTCTTATCAAAATCTTAGTAACATTTAAAACTGATGTTATTAAAATTTAAGCTCAGCGAAAATTGATATTCATTCAAATTGAGAATGTTTATCTTTTACTGACCCGGTAGGGTATTTCTTATCAAATCTTAGTGATATTTTATGCTAGGAATTTCGAAGATAAGGCCTTCCTAAAGTGAAGATTGATGTTTATCCAAGCAGGGAGTGTCTTTTCGATCACAAAGCCCATTCTATGATCTAACTCATTCAATTACCCTGCGGGTGACGTATTTGTTATCAACATTTTAGTTACCTTTGAAGTTGGAGATGTCGGAAATTCAATGTTCTCCAAAAGTGAAAATTGATATTGTAGTGCGAGTGTTATTAGTTTTCCAGGAACAGATGAAATCAGCAATGAGGTGTTTTTGTCACCGTCTGTTTGCTTTGTTTCTAAATATTTATCCAACACTTATCAATTGAACTTTTCCTCCCAAAACAAATTTAATCGTTCAGCCTGATGCTGCCATTACCTATGCAAAGGAAGTAGCTTGTCTGGTTGGAATGTCCTTTTTAAGTTGCTGTAAGTGATTAAGTGAAAGGATTGATGTAGTAAGAGTTGTATTTATAAATCATATGTTTATAACCGTAAAAATGAATGAATGAATGAATAAATGTATGAATGAATGAATGAATGAACGGAAAAATGACCTAACTTTCACGTCAAAACGAACTAGATTTTGTGGTTGGTTTGACATTGTTTAAAGTGCTGTAAATGACTAGATGAATGGATCGATCAAATAGGGATTCAGATTGGCTGATGATGAACAAATTTTGGCTTGAAACGTATGATAAAAGCTTGTTTATGTCATGACTCGTCTGTTGCCTTAATTCTCCTTTGAATTTTTTTCCAGTTCATTCAATCAGGGCTTATGTCTCGGGTCAACCTCGAGTTTTTAGTTCATGGGTATGCGTTGGAATTGTATTCATGAATTTTCATGAGAAAAAATATGAAAGACTGCAAAAGTAAGAAAGAAATGAATGATTCATTGAATGAATGAATGAATGAATGAATGAATGAATGAGTTCAGTTTCAGTTTCTGTTTCATATGATTCAAATTCTGCAACTTACAATTCATAGTCGTAACCATACAAGCGCATACTACGAAGATAATATTACAGAAGATTGATGCAATTATACTGAAAATTAATACAATATACAAATAAAAAAGAACCTAAATAAATTGTATGCAGGGAATCACTTATGGAGTATCTGTCTCAGAAGGTAAGCTCATCGAAGAGATAGCCCCCCCTCCAGCTAAGGATATTAATAGATGATTCGTATGATCGTAAATTTTTGCAGCGTTAGCGGCAAAATGTTTCAAAGAATCAACAAGTTGCGATATCTTTCTCTCTCTCTTTCTTGCTCTCGTTCTGTCTTTCTGTCTCTCTGTCTTTCGGCTTGTGGAAATATTGCAATCCTGCAATTGTTTCTCTGTAAATAACCTATTATCATCACACCATAACGAAAACGTCAGAGTTGGTGTCCTCAGAGCCTCCTTAATTGTCTCTTGTTCCGTGGAATGAATGCGTGTTTGTCTGACTTCGTAATGGTCTCGAGAAGGTGGCTGTGGAGACTGGGAGTAATTTAATGATGCAATGCCAACAAATAGGACAACATCTCATGCGCTTGCATTCAGAAACACAAGAAGGAAAGTCCTTAAGAATATCTCAGGAAAGTGAAACGGCCGCAAAGAAGACCAAAGACCTGGATGTAGACAGTCAGGCAAGATTTGGCAGGCATTAGAATTAAACTGGATCTATGAAAGGAAGCAAAAACACTGAATAAACTTTCTGATCTTACACGGGATAGAAAGAACTGGCGTGGCATTCAGAGACGCATTGTGCAGTACTATCTGCATGTGACGTCTTAGTAGTAGTAAACTGTGTTTTCTATATATCGCTAAGAAGGGGCCTGTGTTTTCTATATAATGCAGCAAATCCATTTGCCTGAATTTCAATGGTTATGCTACCTACTGACCTTTTCTCCGTTCTGCTTTTTTACGGAGGCGTAAATTCGTTACAAGAGAGTTTTCTCAATCCTTCCCAAGAACCATGTTTTTCAACAAAGAAGAGATAATCCTTTCTTCTCTGCTATCGCAGCCAGAGCTCAGTTCGATTGTAAACAGACTTAAAACAACGAACTTGAATTTTGTTTCAAATGTTTGACAGCTTCTCTTTAAATTTGATAAATATATTCTGTCTACCAATGAACAATTTCATCCATACTGTTAAATGAAAGAAGATATACTTCAATATTTTGCAAGATATCTCATATAGCATTCCATGCGAGAGATATCTGATAATGTATAGTTGTAGCTAACTTTACTGCGAGGGAGCGTGAAGCGAGGGAGGAAATGCGTTCGCAGTTTCTTTCTCTTTTACTCCTTCCCAGAGGAAGTTAGCTGTGCGTCACATTAGAGGTCACGGAAAATGAATAAGAAATGAAGCTACATAGAGAATAGAAGAAATCATCAAATAACAAAGTTAATGAAAAATAACATAGATTATCAAACAATAAATGCAACGGTTAACATTTAATCTGGTTTCCCTGTGTAAGAACCTTCATTTATTAAGAACCTACAGCCTGAAATGGTATCTTTTGTACCCAATGAATAAGAACCATTTGAGTCTGATATTTTAACTTGGTTCTGGATAAAGGGTACAAAGTTTCATTCTTGTAGTCGATAAGAAATGAATTCAGCCAGGGTGAGAAGAGTGTTGATGACTAAATGGACTTGTGAAACATGGCCGGACCTAAGGAAGACAAGGAATTCTTCACAAGGCTCTTAGAAAAAAACTGGTTGTCTGATGACTGTGGATGGGTCAGGAGATGAGAAAATCCAGCCCAAAGGACTAAAAGACTATGTTTTTAAAGTAGAGCTTTGCGTTGCTTGTAATATTGCCATCATGTTTTCAATGCTAAACCTTCAACTATCCTTTGTTTTCTTGCATTTCTTTGACCCTATGTTAAGAACCTATACCCTGATTGTGGGATGTTCCTCATAGCATAAGAACTTAAATAAGTTGAATTCAAAATCTTAGGTTCTTATGTGCAGGTTTTTACTGTATCAATGATAACATTACACGAAGCAAACATCAATTTAAGCAATTCCACACGATGGTCATCAGTTGTAGGATTCCATACATCACGTGTCAAGAGAGATAAGTGCATTAATTGTAGCATTTCAGGTGACATATATTCGAAGTAATATTCTACACCACAGATGTGACTTGAAGCATTTCATACAATACGGTGAGGAAAACAAAACTGTTGGTGGTAACGAAGCTTACGTTCTTGAATTACTTGCCAATTTTCTGACATAGTCTAACTTTAAATTGAGATGTTGATCTCAAATTTCGGCTTGAGTATGTCATTTTATCCGTTCTAAGTTTGGACTGGATTTCACCTGGATTTAGAAATATCTCAAGAATTTGTTCGTGCGCGTGAGGCCATTTGCATGCTGCTCCGCATGACTGATTTTGGAAACTTTTGAGTTTACCAAAAGATTATTTTTTTAAACTACCAAAAATAGCAAAAATAATATTTGGCCCATTAGGAAAATCAATTTTTTCATTGCAAGTACATTTGCAATAATCTTACCATTCCTCGTCGACAATCCTGTTCTACCATTTGAAAATTTCAACGAGTGATTGAGAAAGAAGAGATAAAGAAAGAAAAATTGTGCTTCTTCGTTGGAGAAAATATTATATAGTTATATAGTAGGATTATATATACTAATACCAAGAACTACAAGGACGATACCAGGCGGTAAGAGACCGTGATTACCCCTTGGCCATTAAATAAAGAACATATAACTAGGCTACAACCATAGTCATGGGGTTAATTTAAGGTGCAGTGATGACCAATTTGTGCAGTGGTGAATCGAAAATATGCATTGATGAATTCATTATTGTGTAGCGGGGATTTTTTTTACATTATAGGTTGAAATATTTGAATACTACTGTTCTTAATATGTTTAGAATAAAGACAAATGATAACTCCTTTTCATTCAATGAAAGCCTGCTTGGCAGCCCCTTGCTAATCCAAAAGGAAATTTTCTTTCTTCCATTGATTCTAATTTGCATCTTCATAGTTTCCTCAAACAGAATGTTATAAGAAATATACAATCCAGGCATTATTTAGCAACGAAGTAAGAATATTGTCAAAGCCAGTCTGGAAGAGAGTTGAACTTGAAGAGAGTAGTCAGAAATTGGAATCAAAAGGTACGTCCAAATTTTGGGAAATCAGCTACATGCCAAACTGCCTTGGAATAAGAAGAACCAAGTGCATTCTAGCCAACCTAGAGGTCATATTTACGGAAATTTTCCAGGGAAGCATGCCCCTGGACCCCCTAGCTTTATGCATCTCTGATCTCTGGCATCTTGCTGCTCAACCTCTACACGGACAAATAATGGTGTTAGGCAATTAGTGAATAATTGTGCTGTGGGTTGCATGAAAAATCTTACATTTCATATAGTCTTTGTCCACAAGGACTTGGCAAAACCAGTTGCCACACCCATTTGCCACACACCTTTTTGACCAAAAAAACTGCAGTTTACGCTGTATTGTGCAGTGATGGAAATTCCCTAGATTAATGCCTGACCATAGTCGATAGAAAAAGAACAACTAAATCTACTATAGCAAAAGTTTCAAAGAGCATACAAACGCTTGTCAATTTCTTAGATTTAGGTAACGCAGCAACTATCCTTATATACTTATATGATATATCATATACTCATATATACTTTACGCAGAATTCCTTAGGTCACTATTGAGACTTCGAGGCTCGACTTTATCGCCATGTTTCCGTACCTTGCGTAACATGTTTACATTTTATAATGAAGTTAGGGCAAGTAGTCACTTTGTGTCAAAATATTGTAAAACGTTGTCCAGGTGCACTTGATCTGATTAACTTGAAATCCTTTTTGCAGAAACTTTGCAAGGCGAAATTTCCTATTTAATCGGATTAAGTTAACAGGACATATGTAACTGAATTACTTTGTATCCAAGGAATTTTGATTAGAGCAAAAATAAATGTTGAAAGTTTGAGAGACGCATGACCTTATTTTGTGGCAATAATTTAGCCTCAAGACATAGTCCCAGATATCGCAAAAATAGCAACAACGACAACATCAACAATAACAAGAACAACAACAACAGCATTTCTTATTTTTGCTCAATCTGGGCCTTATGGACTTTGATATAAAATTTTGAGATGGAGATAAACACGTTTACGTGTGCCCTCTGGAACGAGGCTTCAGTTCAGTGTAGTCTCAGAAGCGAGGTAAGCGACCTTGGACAGTTGGAAATTCCCCGGGGGGTGCACTGCACATATTTTGGTTACGGGGACGTGCCATTGGGAAGGGTGTCTATTTTCAAGATATTGGTATAAAGAACGGTATCAATTTTCATTTTAACAGTTTTGGTATAAGGAACGGTACCAATTTGCAAGATTTTGCTGTGAAATATAAGGTCGGATATGCTTTCTCGAAAAATTGGTATAAGTTCGGGTATACTTTTTCAAAAAATTGGTATAAGGAACGGGTATGTTTTTGAAGCCTCGATGGCAGGTTCCCGACCAAAATCTGGTCAAGTGCACCCCCCCCCCGGGGGAAATTCTCAATGCTGCGGTGAAGTTCATGGAAGATAATTGGCCTTAAAAATGAGGAAACCCTGATTTACAGTGAACGGTTTGTTGATTCTTGGATTGAAGAAACATTCGTATAGATACTTTTGGCTTTTGTTCATGGCTAATATCACTGTAAACCTGAACTCTGAGCTGTTTTAGCATAGGAGGCTTGAGCCGGAAACTTAGTCCCATCCACCATTGCCTGGAGTTCGTACAGTGTTCTTATGGTTTCCATATCTTATTATGAAATCGATAGGGGAAGACTTCATCCCAAATTTCAGTGTCAAAGTCCATGAGTCGTAGTTTGAGCGTCCATCAGTCTATCAATAGCGATAACTACGAATATGCAATCAGAAGACATCGCGTGTCCCAGAAAAAAAACGCAATAATTCCAATGGAAGCTGTTTCATTCTTGTTAGCAAACAATTATTTTTATTGAAATCTGCAAATGAGAAAAATTTTTTTGATAAAATCACACATCTTTAAGACCTAACTATTAGAAATATGCATGTAACGGGTTGGTATGGGAACTGAGAATTCCACGTTTCATTCTGGTCCATGGTTTCATGTAATATTGAAGCTTACACTGTCAGTATTAGAAATAGAATTTTTATTTCAATAGCAAGTAAATCATGGACCAGAACGGAATGTGGAATCCTCTTTCCGAGACATGCTCCTTTCCAGCATTTTCCTAATATCTATGAAATTGATGAGCTATTTTATCAAACAAAATTTTCACATGTAAGTTGACCTTATTTTAGTTGTGAATACCGACCTCATATTTTCATTCTACAATCCGCCAAACGAGTAAATTTTTTATTCATTCGGTATAACATTTCATCATAGCAGACATGTTCAAATCCATTTCAAAATTCACGCGACTAAAATCAGCTATTCTGTTCTGAAATTGTGAGGGATTTTCTTTGGAGACTCTTTTACCCACCAGATTGTTCTCTTCTTCTCCTTCCCTTTTTCAGGCTGTCAGCTTTTGAATAAACTGCCAGCAACGACTTTTCGCCTCCTAAGTTACTTCAAACGAAAGTTGAATTGGGTTGGGAGGCTGAATATTGTTCGTGGAAGTTTATTCGAATCGAAAGTTGAGGATCGAGACAAGAGAAGCGAGGCACAGAATACGTCCGTGAGTAAAGTTCCATGGGCCTAAAGTTCCAAGAGCACAGAATACTTCTACAATATCTAACTGAACAGTGCTTGGTGTTGGCCATAATTTGAGTGTGTTTTCAAAGAGAATAGAACTTACTCAGAATGTCGCAAGGCACACTTTAGCATTTTAGATTAAGAATTGGGATCTTGTAGGACCTAAAATCAGTTCTTATGACAACAAGAAAAGATTTCACACTTGTGAGTGCACTTTGCAAGACATTCTGGTCGATAGCACTGAAGTCGTGAGATCTATTCTTCAGAAAGATGAATCGCTTTGCAATATCGGAGAGCTAAATGGTTGTTTTACAAATTCATTTGGCTACTTACGGCAACTTGCCTGCAAGTCATATAGCGATAAACTTTAGTCTACAAGGTTTCTTGTAGTCAGGTGCCTTCGCTTGTCTTATGCCTTCTGAATCCTCAGTTATTCCGTACCACTGATTTAGAAATTCCCCACACCCTGTTTATCATCCAATAACTATTGCAATGAAAACCCATAATCCTTTACTTAGGCAAAAAGTTACCACCAGACAATCATAACGGCGCCATTCCTAGAAGCTGCAACTCAAAATCAGTTCTTAGTGATAATACTTTGCCCCTCAAGATCGGTTCCTCGTTAATTTATCTAATAACTCCTCGAATTTGATTAAGGAAAGTTTTTGCCTGGCAATGAAAAATTTAACTGTTTTAATAAGATACAGCAATATACTTTGAGATTTTGGCAAACCACGTCATTAAGAAAAATCTTCTAGCTTGTTTCCCTGAGGACTTAACAAGATAGAGGTGGCGAGAATGAAGATTTTGTGTTCTACTTTAGCGGTTTGAGGTCTTGATCTTCTTAGACCGCTTGGGATATGGTTTGTTATTTTGCCTCACTACTTGTCTGCTGATTTTCAGTTCACAGATTTTCCGGTTCTTGATCATTTGTTTCAATTTCTCACCTTGTGGTTAGAATTTCAACTTGTTGATGGCTTCTTTGTAACCGTATGCGTACATAATGCTGCATGGCGAGCTATCTTATAATTTCTCCCGTAATTTCACTCATGTGATTTGCACTAAATGTATTTTGATAAATTAAGTTCATTGCATTGCATGTCTTGTAGTAGACTGATTGCATATTCGTAGTTATCGCTGTTGATAGACTGATGGACGCTCAAACTACGACTCATGGACTTTGACACTGAAAGTTTGGATGAAATCTTCCCCTATCGATTTCATAACTTGATATGGAAACCATAACAACATTGTACGAACAACAGGCAATGGTGGATAGGCCTAAGTTACCGGCTCGAGCCTCCAATGATAAAACAGCTCAGAGTTCAAGTTTTCAGTGATATTAGCCATGAACAAAAGCCACAAGTATCCATACGAATGTTTCCGCAATCCAAGAATCGACAAACCTTTCACTGTGAACCAGGGGTTCCCCATTTTTAAGGCCAATTAGCTTCCAAGAACTTCACCGCAGCATTGAGAATTTCCAACTGTCGAGGGTCGCTTGCCTCGCTTCTGAGACTAAACTGAAGCCTCGTTCCAGAGGGCACACGTAAACGTGTTTATCTCCATCTCAAAATTTTATATCAAAGTCCATAAGGCCCAGATTGAGCAAGAATAAGAAATGTCGTAGTTATTGTTATCATTTTTTTTCTTGTTGCTATTGTTGCGATATTCTGAGGCTATGTCGTGAGTCTAGTCTTGTAACAGAATTTATGCATTCGAGAAACCCTAATTGAAGTAATAATGGCTGACCCTATTGGGCTCGCTCTTGGTGACTCTATGTGCTCATGGAAGAGAGTAAACGACCCTGGCAACACAGGAGTTCTTCAGGAGCTCAATGGGGGTGTTGTTGACTTTTTTTATCGAATTTGTTATGTAAATTGTAGTGTAATTATTTCGTCTTAACCACTGTAAGTATTTGCCTTTGTGGCAAATTTTTACTTACCTAGTTACACCCAAATTTCTAAATCATGAATCACAAAATTGACAAACTTGCTTTATACCATATTGTAGACAACTTTAAAGTATGGTTTTCTTGAAAACTATTTCATGCTGCACCAAACGGTGTAGAAATTGCGACAGTTTAAGATTTTTCAAAAACTTTTTCTTGAATTTTCGAAAAAGAAGAAAAAACACTCTAATTGTGACAAAATTGAAGATTTCAGAAAATCTAACAGCAGAACTTTGTAAAAAAGGTAAAGTTCCTGTGATGCCATTCAGTTCAAAAGAACCAATGCTCAAAGCTTATGATGTCTGCAATACAGTATCAGTTTAGAAGTCTTCCATTCTGATGGCTTACCATTAAGAAACTTGATTACGTCCACGTAACGTCGCATTCTCAAATGTGTTGAAATATGAAATACGTCGTAATTTCGAAAACTATTTAAAATTTCTGAAATGTCTTGTGGCAGGATTGCAGCAAGAAGCCGAAGACTCTTTTAAGCCATTCAGCCCAGAAGAGTTCAGACTCACTTGAATACTTGAAAGCGTACTCAGTTTTTTGACTTATTCCTTGCTGCCATCAATACATATGGGCTATTTAAGATGGGTTGCCCATGTTATTTATCTATGAAGAGAAAATTCTTTACAATAAATAGCGTTACTGTCAAAGTAAAGTTGGCAACTTAAGGTTAGACGTTAGAAGGAAAATATTACGTAGCAGCATTATAAAAATAACTTGGTCGAGGCTGTAGGCTTTTGCTTTTTCGTCCCTTATTTCCCTGCGTTCCTTCATTTACTGATATCACTTGATCAACAGGAACTCATAATATTGCGCTAAGAAAGTGGGCCCAATTTAGGTCCGGGTAGAGTGATTCCGTATTCACCAATCAAATTGCTAGGATTTAGTTTTTTAACCAGTCAGGAGGCACTCTTCAGACATTTATTTTTGTTGCATACAAAAAAACTTTCGATAAAGCCCAGAGTTCTCGCAGCTCCGATGGATCTATTTTGCTTCTAGGGAGGAAGACTACTGCATGAAAGGTATGCATTTTGTGATTTGTAGGTCAAGACAACGTCATTCTTTGTCCTAAAGTTTGCTCTTCAACGTTCAAGCTCTTTGAACTAGATTATGAGGCGATTTTGTTGAGTGTAGGAGAGCTTCCCCTTGTTTAGGCCATTTTGAAAATTAGGCCCACTTTTTAAGCGTAATATTCTGAGTCCTTGTTGACCAAGTGATTTCATCAAGTCAAAGAACACATGGAAACAAGGGACAAAAAAGCATAAGTCTACGAAGGCTATTTCACCGGGTAATTTGTTCAATACTTGAGTAGCTCTGGCCTTGAATGCTAGAGATGTCCATTGGTTCTCCATGCGTTCGACATATACCTTTTCATATCTACATAATCTTGTTTTTTTATGAAAAGACAATGTAGTAACAGACAATGTAGTTCGAATTTTTCTTGAAGATATTGATTTCAAGTTATCCACGACCAATGAGGACATCTCCTGAACTTTCGAATTTTTTTGTTAGAATTGGTTACAAATTCAAAGCGCTTATGGAAGTAAGAGCCTTTGCAACAAATACACAAAGATCACCTTCACTTTAATCTGTTTCTTACAAAACAAAATTCTCAGAATTTTATTTAACTCTTATGCATATTGACAAATATCAGCATGAAAGGAAAACTGATGCAAAGAAGATCAATGCAAGATAATCTTAAAGAGTATGGTTTTTCTGAGCTGTTTAGCAGTGCCGATGTAAACATCACTTGATTGCCAACGATCTCAGATCACGTCACTCGAAAGAATAAAGTAAGGTCCCGTTCACACGTGAATGCAGTCGATCTGTTAAGCCTGATTTCCATATGATCATAACAGTCGGCGACGCGTCGCCGAGACAGGCTCGGGTACACATCGGGGACGATTGCGTTAAATGGAAACAAGTACTGACCCTATTGTTCAGACACATTGTGTTTCAGCTTTGTTGAGAGCGAATCAACGTTGGTTCTCATGTTGTCATGCGCATCTTTCCTTTTGTTTTGATCTCTTGTTTTTAACCGTCAAGCTGATTTGCATATTACATAATCCAATTAAATCGTTACTACGCATGCGATCTGGAGCCCTTTTAGGGGGATTCCTCGAGGCTCACAATTTGGCCTCTTCACATTCCCAACGATCAGACGGGGACAGTACGGGGACGCATCGAAAGAGTTGAGATAAGTTTAAAGCGTGGTTTCCATATGATCATAACAGTGATCGTTTCCATATGCCGCCGACTGATCGGGGACATATCGCCGATGTGTCGTAGTAGGTCGCCGACTGTTACGATCATATGGAAACCAGGCTTTATATCGCTCCGTTCTGAAAAGTGGATTTCTCAAGGGTCTCGTTCACAAGGGAACGCTTCAAATGATACCGTTCCGTTCCAAAAAGTGGAACGATAAGAACGTGATACGAAAGTTGGAACAATATAGTCTTCGTAATACGGGAACCGACTTGAGGTTACCGATGAAAAGGTCAACAAACGGCCAGAAATGTTTCTCTTATAGAGGTGCTAAGCTATGGAATAGCCTTTCAGCCGAGTCAAAGCAGGCAACCTCTCTGTATAGTTTCAAAAAAACTATTTAGAAACAGATGCTTCCTTTCACTCTTAGTGTAAATTTTGAACATTATTGTATATAAGTTTTAGATATTGTAAATAAGGTTTTATAGTTTAATTTAATTAATAGCTTTTTTCCTTTTATGTTATATATTGTAATTAATGTTTTTATCGGAGGGACCCTTGAAAATCAACTTGTTGAAGGGCAACTCTCCTTAAAAGAATTAAATATGAAATATGAAATATATATGAAACAATACGCTATCATTCTGTTCCGTTCCGTTCCCTTGTACATAGGCAATGAGGTGTAGACTTGTCCAAGCAACGAAAAAATTGGATTTTTGCGCTGGGTGTCGTTCTTGCTGGAGAGAATAAAAGAACTTAAGAAACAACTGTGGAACGGAACGATAGCGTTCACCTGTTAACAGAAACATAAGCCGATACCCAATCGTTCCGCTCCCGTGTGAACCGACTAATTTTGCGTTCATGTAGTTGGAACTAAGATGGAACGGAACAATTGCGTTCCTGCGTGAACAGCCATGAGGTGCACCCATTTCTGCCTCATGGAAGAAGAGAAAACTTCTTTCATAGCTGTTTAGCAGCACCGACGAAAATATAGCTTGACTGCCAACGATCATGGATTCACACGTACCTAAAGACTAAACTGCACTCATTTATGACTTACAGACTACTTACTACAGGTCACGCAGTTTTTTATGCTTATACTTAACCAGAATGCAACGCTGTCTTTAACCAAACTGCAATTCTTTGAAATCCAGATGGGGGTCGTAGGGAGTCAACGAAAACCGTAAAACCGCTAAAATAGTTCGGAAAAACCGCAAAACCGCCTCAAAATTTAGCTAAAACCGTTTTCACATTTGCCCGCGCTTTGCATGTACTTGCTTGGTTCTTTGCTGCAGTCGACTGCCACGTTATAATTTTTATGACTTCCAATGCCTGAAATAGAATGGGAACAAAATTATAACGTACTGGACAATAATTCGTAAATTTTGTAAAGAAATCTAGAAACCGTTGAGAAAGAGAGGAACCTTAAAACCGTCATTTTTACGGCCAAAAACCGTTAAACCGTAAAAATAAACATTCAGGGATGCTCCTTTTGACCAGAGGAAGACTTTCCTCTGTAATACACAATGACTTCGTTTTCAACATACTAAAAAGTTACATGACACATTACTAATAATACTACTCAAATTACTTGGAAATATGGTGAGGATTCTACAACGAGAAGCAAAAGACGGTGAACACCCCGTGTCATTTACATCAAAGAAACTGAAAGGAACATTTGTATGAAATGGACATAAAAGATAAGAAAATAAACAAAAGTCGCAAGAAAAGCGTTTGGTGGTGCCCTGGGTACTAGAGCCTCAAAATCTAAATGGATAGAAATTGGTAAAAGGAAAAGAGAGAAGGAAGAAAGGACTTTCTTTCCTTCTTTAATTTGTTCTTTTTATTATTTTTGGCTCTGGTACCCAGGGTACGTTTGGTGGTTGTGTGGCGTAATTAGTATGCAGTCAGTAGTTTATTTTTGCAGAAATTATGTGACCGATGATACAGGGTCATGACGTTATTACTCAGGCCCCTGCATGCATAATGAAGAGTAAGGAGTAGGCCTATGCTGTTTTGTGATGCATTTAGCATACACTAGTATTACACAACGTATCAAACAAAACAGATTCATCTGTGTGCAGTCCGTATTTTCTTTTGAAGAAATCATGTGACCGCTCTTACGAGGTCATGACGTCATTCCTCAGACCCCTGCATACACCAGGAAAAGTACGGAGGACGTCTATGCTGTTTTTGTAATGTATTTCACATACACTAGTATTACACAACGCATCAAACAAGACACATTCATCAGTGTGCAGTCCGTATTTTTCTTTAAAGGAATCACGTGCCTGGGCTTTACAAGGTCATATTGTCATTTCTCAGACCCCTGCATACATCATCAAAGTTGCTGTTTTTGTAATGTATTTCGCATGCACTATTACAAAACTTATCAAACAAAATCATCAGTGTGCAGTCCGTAATTTTGTTTTGAAGAAATCACGTGACCGCTCTTACGGGGTCATGAAATCATTCCTCATACACCATGAAAAGTACAGAGGACGTCTATGCTGTTTTTGTAATGTATTTCACACACACTGGTGTAGTGTCAGACTACTTATCAAACAAATTTGACTAATTAGTGCGCAGTCGATAGTTTGCTTTTTAAGAAATCATGTGACCACTCATACAAAGTTATGATTTCATTGAACAGACCCCTGCATACGTTATGAAGAGCTAGGAGCAGGTCTATGCTGTTTTTGTAATGTATTTCACACATATTAGCGGAACACCGTGTGTCAAACAAAAAAAACTAATTAGTTCTCAGTCTTTATTTTACATTTGATGAAATCATGTGACCACTCTTACAAGGTCAGTAAGTCATTACTCAGACCCCTGCTTATATTATGAAAGCGCGGAGCAGGTCTATGCTTTTTTTGCAATGCATTTCACACATACTAGCGTTACATCGTGTGTCAAACAAAAAAAAACTAATTAGTTCTCAGTCTGTGTTTTACATTTAATGAAATCATGTGACCACTCTTACAAGGTCACTAAGTCATTACTCAGACCCCTGCTTACATTATCAAAGCACGGAGCAGATCTAGCTGTTTTTGCATTGCATTTCACACAGTGATTTAATGAAGATTAAACACAAAGGCGACTTATTAGTCGTTAGAGACAGACATTTCATTGACGTGTAAACTTTGAATCATCTACAAAACATATTTTTTGTTTCGTAATGTCCCAGGATCAAGACAGCAAGATGCTTAGTTGGTCAGCTTTGAACAAGAGGTAACCATGAGGAAAGCTTTGGCGAGGGCAGTCGATTTTGAATTGCAAGAGAGACCTACATCGGGTAAGCAACAAAATTACTGTTTGTTATTGACATTGCTATCAGTTTATTTGAAGTAGGAGTTACTGAAGAAGATAAACGTCAAGTAAACGTCAAGACGCTCTAGTACCGGGTGGCCATAACTAGCTCCCTGAAATCAAAAGTTATGAACAAAGGCTTTGTATCACAGTTTAGTTACAAGGCTTAGCTATCTTTGAGATGCTGCATGGTCATCTTAAGCAATGATTACCATCCAAAAAACAAGATTCAATGAAAATTTCGAATCCAGGATTCCTCACTTTGAGTGAAATAATCGCTGTCATTTCCCAGTCAACATTTTCTGAAAACTCGACATAGCGATGGATTAGACGTCGTCCGGGAAAATTTTTGCTTGCAAAATGATTGACCTGAGTTTCTCATTCAAATTTCATGCTTCAAAGCAAAGTTGGAATTCAGTTTTTTCACACTTTCCAAAAAATGGATTGAAAAGCGAGGGAATGGTCTGAGAAATGAATGGATTTCCATATTTTTGAAACTCCTTTTTCGGACGGCATGCATATCTTAACCTGATCAAGCAACATCTTAAAAGATAGCGGAGCCTTTCAGCTACATGCTGATACCTTGTTCGTCTTCATAACGTTTCTTTTCAGGAATAAATGTGCGATCTAACTCGTGAAGTTTTTCTGGGTCACCCGTATGCTTCGTAATTATTCTTTGAATATATCTGTGTGCTTACGTGAATTGGCTCATGAATCATCATTATTCGAAGAAGGCATATATATATATGTATATATATATATATATATATATATATATATATATATATATATATATATATATATATATATATATATATATATATATATATATATATATATATATATATATATATATATATATATATATATATATATATATATATATATATATATATATATATGATGAACAGCGATAAGATAAGAGCTAATTAAAGCCTACCAACCAATGCCGTATAATTTTTTGACAAGAAAAAGAAGATACAAAATAGTTAGCTTCAAATCTATGTGTTTACAGCTTTTTACAATGTTTACATTATTTACAATGTTTTGCATGTTTCCAGTTGGAAATAATTCTGCATGGTGATGAGAGGAATTAGGGCATACTTTGTAATACAATAGCATCAGTTGCTTTATTCAATTCAAAGCGATTTGCGATTTCAGACAAAAGAAATTCTCTCAAAACCAGTAATTCAAAAACAAACATAGGCGCACAGTTTCCCTAAAACCAGTACGGCTAACTCTCGCTTGGTGCGGACGAAGGGAGGTTTTTAAGAGAAGTTATGTTCTTATGACGAAAGAAGAGGGGTAAATCTAAAGCTCTGTCTCGGATTGAAATATGTAGTTTCAAAGTTGAAAAAAGTACTGCACACCATTCACAACAGTGTAATCTTTTGAATAATCAACAATCATAACGACCCCGGACTAGCACTATAATAAATGAAGGCCGAAGACGACCTGAAGCCAAGATATTGCAAGGAATGCCCCCCTTGAGCAAAGTTATATTATAGAAAAGAACTTTTAGTGTTTTAAAGTGCTGCTTCCAGAGGCACTTAAGTGCCAATTGAATAATACAGACATCTCATGTCGCATCTACGTAGAGTGCTCTGGGTAGCAAAGATTGAATAAAGAGTGTTCGTATTTTACAGATGAGATTGCATTAGCTGTATCATGAATGATAAAAAGCTTGCAACTTTGTAGGAATCATCGAAATTTGACAATGTTATAACCTAAGCACAGACTATACTACTGTTGCAGAGGAGTAAAGGAAAAGCTATTTGCTTTTGTAGTAGCATTTCTCACCTTTAAAGGACAAGTCCGGGGTTGGTATAATTGTTGATTATTCAAGAGATTACGCTGTTATGAATGGTGTATAGTGCTTTTTTCAATTTTTTTCTCTTTTAATCTACGAAACTACATATTTCAATCTGCTAAGAAGTGCGAAATGACGCCATTTCGTATGACGTCATTTCACGTCAACCTGAACGAGGCTCCCAAATGTGTTTATATCATACCACCCTCATTGCTAGCCTCCTTATCGGGCCATCGCACACTCGTACAAAATGAAAAATGGCGAAGATATTTGGCCTAGCTTACGAAGATTAATCTTCGAATTTATGAAAGTTCAAGGCTTGAAAACTTTGAAAGAATTCACGACTGGTGTTCAGCAGTTGGTAATGTTGCGTCTTAACAATAATTTTATCAACCCCGGACTTGTCCTTTAAGCACATTTCTTACATTAACAGTTTCTGGAACGACTGCACTTTAGCGGACTAGCTTTGTGTCATATCTCAGGAATTAACCCTCACCTAGCCCTACTAGACCCAAACTTACCCTAACTTACTCTGACTAGCCCTAAAATGCCCTAATTAACCCTAACTTACCCAAAACCACTTTTCCAAAACCCAACCCTGACTTTAAGCCCTGCACCATGACATATGGCCTGCCACTTTTGAAAGCTGGTCCGCAAAAGTGCAGGCTAGCCCAGTTTCTAAAGTTGAATTTCACAATTGATCATAGTTCAACGGGAACTGCTATTTTGAGTCCAAGAATTAGCTACAATAAAGAACCAAATCATGAAAGAATCGATATAAAATTTTCGCTCGTTGTTAAGTTAAAAATTTTCTGAAAAGTTTAATACAATTTCTTTCAAGAATTCGCTTACGAAAGTGAGTGGCAACAATTTTAAGGCTGCGTTTACACGAGACCTGCCTAACCGGCCGAATATTTTGACGCTTAGTCGACCTTCACTAGGTCACCTAGGGGAGTGGCCTTCTTGCAAACTGAGCCGGTCTAATTTGTGAGCGGCCTCGTGTAAACGCTCTATCTAAGCGAAAATAATTTTCGAATTAACTACAATCGAAGATGGAATGCTTTGAATGGGTGGCCAATGAAATTTGGTCCTCAGAGAAACTGCTAATGAAAATACTAATGCAGATGTCGATAAAAGATGGCCGGCCTGGTGTAAGACATACAGGGCTTTGCACGGTACAGCTACGCGGCCAAATATTTGGCCGGCTAAGTACTCGAGGGACCCTGTGTAAACGCAGGCTACGATTTTATATAATTTCATATTTGACGCTTTAAAGGATAGAGTCACCATGCAGCCGAATCTTTTTCAAGAGGCTCTCCACTGAAGCATTACTTACAATGTAGAATCACTATGAAGAAATTAAATACAATATGAAAACCATGATGTTAAAGCATGAAACCTGATACAAATTTACAAAATCGACGATAAAAAGAAATAAGTAAAACCTAAATAGATTGTTTGAAGATATTTAGGAAAGATGAATGCTTGGGATCGGCGGGAAGAAAGCAAATTGTAGTAAATTGAAATAGATAGAAAAAACCTTGGCACAATTGAGAAAAGAATACAAAATGGGAGCTTACTCCTTGTTTAATAAAGGAGATGTCGAGCAGAATGCATGATAATTCTTGCATAGTTATTACTGAAATGTCAACAGGTACTGCTAAGCTTCTGGATCAAATAAAATCCACGAGACAGAACTTTAGATTTACCCTTCTTCTTCACATAACTCTTAAAAACCATCCTTTGCCCGCAGTGGGTGAGAGTTAGCCGTACTGGTTTCAGGGCAACTTTGCGGCTATGTTTGTTTTGAATTACTGGTCGAAAGAATTTCTTTTGTCTGAAATTGGTAATCTCTTTGAATTGAGGTGCGAACAAAAGCAACTGATGCTATTGTGTTACAAAATCTGCCCTTGTTGGTATCTGACGCTTTGACAAACATTGAAGCCTCTATTAATTCTAAGCTAATGGAGGAAAATCAATATGTCCAACACAAGAAATATTTAGTTTTTGAAATTTTACAGCATTATAGACAGCAAAAATCTGTAGCCTTATTTGCCCATTATTTAGCAATTTGATGACGTCACAATGTCCAATCTAGCGGGATTTTTATAGCTAATGGGCTGTATATCAGGCTAATAAATACTGTAATTCTGAAAATATCATGATATCAAAACTGCCCTCTTTGGGGTTATGGCTAATTGCATGAACTTTCCTTTGATCAATTCAGTTGAAGGAAAGCATAGACTTCAAATCTTTAAAAAGCTGGGTGTAAAATTGAATAACCAATTTCTTTGAATTGGCTTCAAATTAACTTGAACTATTTTACAGTAAATCTGCCGTTGGACTTTCCTGAAATCTTCAATATTTTCAGAATTAATGTGTTTTTCTCCTCTGTTAAGAATTCAAGAAAATTTTCAAAAAAATCTTAAAACTATCGTAATTCTAAGCCTGTTGAGGAAAGATGAAATAATTTCAAGAAAACTTTATGGATGCCTACAATATGGTATCAAGCAAAACTCTCTCACTCTTCTGGTTTGTGATTTAGAAATTTGATGACGTCACATCATAAAATGAGCTGAAATATAACAGAGGCCGTAATTTCGACAAATAATCGAGATTTCTGAAAAGTCCAACGGTAGAATCATAGAACAGTTGCTAGAGTTTCTTTCAAGTCGTTCAGTCTAAAGAAACAGGTCATTGAATTTTACACCCACCTTTTTTCGTAGATTTAAAGATTTGGAACCTATGATTTGAAAGAACGGGGCACTAACATTTTCCTGAAATTATTTTAAATTTTGTGCAAAGACTCGAGCCCATTGCTCTGAATAGCAGTTTTGACTGCCAGTTTTCTGTAGAACCATCGTCTGTCTAAAGATTGAAAAGTTTCAAAAGCTCTTATGTCTTTCCCAAAAGATTATTCAATCTCGTTGCTTCAAACGTTTTATCCAATTTCTTATGAATTAGTTAATGTTTCAATGTCTCATTTTTGAAGAGATTAGTCTGTCAATAAATTACAAATTTCTGGTATATAGATTTACGCAAAAGCCTTGCCTTAAGTCTTTCGATTAAGGTAATATCTCCATACATTTTGGTTAATGCTTTCTGTTACTTAAATTAAGTGACAACTTTGCTATGTGTTTTTCAAATTTTTCATTACTCAGATTTATTTGATACGATTGACTAATGCTAACTTCGATTTTGCTGAGTGGATGAAATAGGCGCGGCCGACATCTTAAGTAACTACTTTGCCAAATCAAAAAATGAGCGATAGGACACCCAGTGTGTAACAGTTTGAAATTTATATCAATGGCGAGCCACCTTAAGTTCTTGTTTTTCGTGTTTTGAACTTATTTTTACCTGGCATACAACCACCTTTCACTTTTTTGTAATTTTGTAACTTTTCGGTAGTGAGCCACCTTAAATGCAGAGCCACCTTAATCGTAAAGGTCTAAGCGGGAAAACTTATCATGTTCATACAAAATTTCAGGCGAAACTGTGGTAAAAAAACTGACATTTTTTACTAAAAATCGAATTTTTTAAGCAAGTAATTGACTTTATGACGGAATCCATGATCTAGCAGACCCTTATCCAGTTGCGATATCAATTTTTTCTGAAATAAATGAGAAAACTTTAACCTTTTTCCCTGTATTCTTATCCAAAACCCACATAGTTACCATGGAAACGCACGACTTATCGAAAACTGATGTTCCTTTGACAACGTTGGGACCAATTTTTGATACATCAATGAAAAGCAAAAATTATATTAAAAGACAAGTCCAGGTTTGTTCTAATTGTTGATTCTTCAAGAGATTACACTGTTGTGAATGTTGTGTAGTACATTTTCAATTTTTCCTCTTTTAATCTGCGAAACTACGTATTTCAATCTGCTAAGAAGTGCGAAATGACGTCATGTTACATGACGTTACGTCACGTTGACCTAAAAGAGGCTACTAAATGTATTGATATTATACCACTCACATTGCTAGCCTCCTTATCGCGCCTTCGCACACTCGCACAAAATACAAAATGGCAACGATATTTGGCGTAACTCACGAAGATTCATTCACCAATTTATGAAAGTTGGAGGCATCAAAACTTGAAAAGAACTCACGATTTTTGTTCAGCAGCTGGTAAGGTTGCTTTTGACAATCATTTGATCAATCCGTGACTTGTTCTTTAAAACTAAAAGCTGCAATTAGATTAAACCCCGACATTCATGGCAAGGAACGACACGAGATCATCGAGTACTCACTCACCTAGAATGCTTCATACATTCTATCTAAAAGTTTGCATCATGAGAAGATTATGTTCTGCGCTGTGGTTTATGTTTTAACATTAATTTAACCCTCCATACGCTTTAATCAAGAAATTAGTTGCCTTCAAATTTTGATCATCAAAACTAAAGTAGAGGACACCTCAATATCCTAGAGCTGGTCAAAGAGATCTTTTTGCAATACCACTGATCTCAAAAGAAAGAAATAGATTAGTGGTCGAGAGCTCTCTGCTTTGGCCTCATTTTGACAAGGAGATCCAAGAAAGTCCGTTATCATCTCGAAAGACCCTAGATTTTTCATGATCGATAATATAAGAAAATTTTGATGGTTTTTCAAAAGTTTAACATTTTATGTCACCCGATAAATGTAATTCTGAAATCTAGGCGGCAGACACCCATCATTCCACAAATTAAAATACTAAACTTCAGCCTTCGGATACCAAGAAACATTGATTCATCCAATCTGTAAAGTATTCTCCAAATTGCAAATTTTCACATGCACGTATTTTCATGAGAACTAAGAATTTGGGCCAATACTGAAAGTTTCTTAACATTATCAGATTCTGGGTCAGAGTCTCTTACAAGTTTCTTAAAGGTTTCATAACAGTCTTCATGTTCACTACCTGTGCCCTCCTGCACTTTTAAAAGATGTTTATGGAAGCATTTCCAATGTCTAGATATCACTCAAGTGCCATCTGAGAGGTATGATATAGGAAACAAATGAAATAGAATAGAAATATGTCGGGATTTCCTTTATCAAAACAAATATTTTCCCAGTACTGGAGTTTCTTAATTTTTAGTCGATCTGAGAGTCGAGTTTCTTATTCAAACAGTTTCCTATAAAACGTATGTGTATGTAGAGTTCATTTTTGAAATAACATGGTAAAGGTCAACTGTTTACGTTTTCTTGCCTCGTGGCCTAACTGTCACTTACTCTGCCGTCATTAATGCAATACAACAACAACCAAATTCGTCAACATAAAAATCACTAAACTTTGGCGCACCCGATACAAAGACTAATTTCTCCACGAGTCTCATGGCGGTGGCCACAAGTTCCGTATTTTTGAATAATTTCTTGCAATTTATATACCATAATTCCAAAAGCCTGAATCCGGAGTTAAATAATATTTCAAAAGTTTTGAAATATTTTCTTTACAGTCTTCCCTTCGTTTTTTCCTTATTTCATTGCTTTCTGTAATCTTCTTACATGTTTTCAAACTTTAGTGACTTTTTCCTTGGGAATTTAAGCTCTATTCGGCTGACATACGTTGTTTCGAATACTTTTATGAATATGAATTCATCGTTTTGGTAACAAGATTTACCGAGAAGCTATAATGAAATTTAACAAAGTTATCATTTAATAAACAAATTTCATCTCATCATCGAAAAAATTGATAACCAACGTTAAAGCGTTGTCTTGCAATGCAATGTTTACCCTCATCCCAACGTCGTTGCCCATGGGGGGGTCGTAACTTGAGTACTCTATGGAACAGGGTTGTGCAATTTTCAGGGTACCTTTTCACAATAGAATTCCGGATTTATGGATTGGTTTTGAATGGCCGTTTATGATTTCCCGATTTAATAGTATCATTTATTGAAACACTAAATTTCGGGCATGCGTTTTTCATATTTGCTCATTTGTCGGTACTCTTTGTCCGCTTTCCCGGACTTTTTTTGTATATCACTACAAATTTGGATTTATGGATGGAATTTTTGCTCTTAGAATATTACAAGCACAGAACGGCTTTCCACTACTTTCCACTAGCACGGGCCTCAGGGCAGATCGTACACAGGTGTCTTTTAACCCACAAAGGGACAACTTTCGAACCAGTTGCAACAAAAACAACTTTTTCAATAGTCGACACTTGATGTTAGAATGGAAAACACGTAACTGGAGGCGGAGGCTGACTAAAGGCTGCTCTCCATATCAAGCGTTTTGAGCGTGCGGGCGCTGCGACCAAGATTGATTCCTTCGGTAGCGATTGCAAACGCCCGCGATGGGAGTTGAACTTGTTCCTACTCCCAAAGCGCCCAAAAATCGGTCGCTTGCGATCACATTGATCACTAAATTCAATCCACCGCGCATGCTCCTATTTGGTCGCAGCGCCCGCGCGCTAAAAACGCTGGCTATGGAGAGCAGCCTTAAAACTATTGGTTGAAAACGAAAAGAGCGGACTCACAGCATTGCTGGCGCTTCCATTGATTTTCGACCCCCGGTGGGTACTCCCATTATGGCTTAACAGGAGGGTCCAGTCAGGGCTAAAGAGGTTCAAAGCAAAAATTTTGAAATATACTCTCCAATGGTAGTAACTTTTTACAAAGAACCCTTAAATGGTAATTCGTGGATCTACAATATGATTTTCTATTAAAAAACACAGCAGACAATTACCACATTTCCCGATAGTTCTTGGATGGAAATTTAAGGGAATGGACAAGTTTCTCTTGGAAATTTAAGGGAAACGGAAGTTTCCATTCCGCCCATTGGGAAATGATGGCAGTGTGCTGCTTCCCCAAAATATCTACAGGAAAAATGTGGGGAAATTCCGTCATTTTTTGCAGTGAAAAGCTGAAGGAACAAGAAGGAGCAAGAAGACTTCAAAATTGATTTATAATCATCGCTGCAACGACCAAATTGGCATGCGGAGGAGCGTACCGAGATGAAATCTTATAACTGGCCAGAAATCTTAAGAATACTCCCAATGGATAGTATGTATTTGACAAATAGGGCTATTTGGTAGCCACTCGGTAGGATCGTAAAACCGGCTGGACCCCCCTGTTAGGCCCCCCTCGGGAGAGCCCCTCGGGCTTTCAACCCGTTTTATGTTTAACAGGGCTAGTGAAAAGTAAGCAGATGACGATGATGATGATGATTATGATGATGATGATGATGATGATGATGATGATGATGATGATGCTGATGATGATGATGATGATGATGATGATCATGATGATTCATTTGTGAAAGTTGTATATTGAAACCGCATTCTGTCTCAGATTAGATGCAAGGCGCAAATTTTGTGTTGTTGCAAATCTCACGTGACATGTCATCTGATTTGAGACAGATGCTTGATATATGCGTTCTATGTGCCCCCATAAGAAGAATGCTTATCAATTCTTGGGCGCTTAAGGCTTAAAGAAACCAACGTAGAAAACCCACAACGATACATTTTTATTTAGATTGTCAATGGGATTTTCAGGAATTAGATCAAAGGAGTTGATATTGATATCATCTGCGAATGACCGTGCAAAAATAATGCCACGTGTTTCCATCACTCTCCTTTTAGCTATATTCTAATTTATTACAGACTCGAACATCTGTCCTCCAGGAATTCGCAATCCTTTGTGCTGTTTCAATCATTGCTCTATTGTTTTTCTTTATTCGCTGAATCCCAGCCATTCATATCGCATACAAGATTTGAATACAGGGAGACATGGTTAACCATAGAAATGGGGTTACCCTAGCAGCAGGGCTACGTCCTTCCGTCATACGTTAATGTCATCGATCATTAACCAAGATTCTCGTCAGCCAATGAGTTGATCCATCTAATAAAAATCAAATTAGATTATAGCCATCCATGACTGGTGGTTTAATCATCCCATGTGTCTACATCATTGCCCTTTCCACTTCATTTTCTTTAATTACAAATTTCAACATCTTTTCTTCACGAATTTCAAATCCTTTTTTGCTGAGTCAATCGTTGCTCTACTCTTGTTTGTACTTTGAATCTCCGGTGTGACGTTATTAGCCTCGTTTTAGTGTTTTGTTGGGCATGCGCCTGAGTTCTTTTTTATACATGCCCTCTAAACACTTACAATACATATAACTTATATATACCCTAATACTAGAACAATACCATTTGGAGCGAAAAACATCGTCTACCTTATGGTAACGCAAAACAGGAAACACGAAGATAATACTACACGTAACGACTTGAAAGACAAAGATAGCAAATAAACTACATGTAACTGCTAACATGTAACTAACAACGGAAAAGAAAGAACGTTTACGTAAAGGTGACTTAATGGCTTTGCGGCGCATTGCAAAAGATGGAAGTTATCCTAACCAAACCAACCAGTTCAGTGGATGAATTCGAGAGTGAGCTCTAGCATGATAATAATGATAAACCATAAAGCGCCAAAATCTATGCATACATACCCTGAGGCGCTGTACAACTTTCTTCCAAATTCACCTTTTAGCTATTTTAGAAAAGAGCCTGGATCAAGCGATATTTTTATACAATTTTATACGCGCGGTTGGATTGAGTAGCGTTAGAGCTTCGATCGCAATTGTGAACATTCGAAAATCCTACTAAATGTAATGAAATATCGTTCGATCCAGGTTCGTTTCCAGAATAGCTAAAAGGTCTATCAAAAATTAAGATCATATTTAGTTTACTTACGTGATATACAGGTCAAATGCTAAAAGGAAATGTTAAAGAGTAAAATGTCACTTATTTGTTAATAGCAGTAGTAAATAAATGTGTTTTTAATCTTGATTTAAAAGCTCCAATGTCTTGAGATTTTCTTACTTGAACTGGCAATCTGTTCCACAGTTTTGGAGCAGCAGCAGCGAAAGATCTATCTCCACGTGTTTTGAAATTTGTTCTTGGAATCACCAGCATTATAGAATCGGTTGACCTCAAAGTGTATCTTCCTCTTTGAATATTTAGCATGTTTTTTTACGTATACGCGTGCCATGTCATTGAGTGCTTTAAAAGTCAATAATGATATTTTTAATTCAATTTTTTCCTTAACTGGCAACCAGTGTAGTTCTCGTAGTAATGGAGTGACGTAGTCGTACTTTCGTGCACCACTTATAGTCTTTGCAGCAGCATTTTGAACCCTTTGCAGTTTCTGTATCCGAGAATTTGGCAAATCATACATAAGGCTATTACAATAATCCAGCTTACTCGTTATAAAGGCATGTACCATTCTTTCAGTTGATTCTTGGTTGAGGTATTTCCTTATTTGTCTGATATTATAGATATGGTAAAATGCTGCATTGCATGTCTTTGTAATGTGTTTTTCCATGCTAAGGATGCTATCTATGACGTCACCAAGATTTTTCGCAGAAGTTGCCGGTTGAATTTCTGACTCTACCATTCTTACTGAATCGATTGTAACTTTATTAAGCTGTTTCTTTGAACCTATTAGGAGAAATTCTGTTTTTCCATCACGTATTTTAGCTCTTTTGCCAGCATCCACTTCCTTACGTCATTTACACAGTTAGAATCGCTTGAAGTGCTTCTTCTTGAGTCGTTTGGTCCGAAGATTTGAAAGAAAAATAAATCTGGTGATTGTCAGCATATCCATGAGCTTTAGGAAGATGGTGCTCAACCACATCAAATAATGTGCTCGCATAAATAAGGAATAAGATAGGGCCTAAGCAAGAATCTCGCAACACGCCATACTCCAGCTTTACTCTATCTGATAATTCTCCTGAAACTTGCACCCGCTGATGCCTGTTATTGAGGTTGGAACAGAACCAACCAAGAGCTTTCCCTGAAACACCTACTGTTTCTGAAGTGTCTCCAACAAGATGGCATGGTCGATTGTATCGAAAGCTGCACTGAGATCAAGCATTACGAGTACAGTAAACTTGTTATCGTCTATATCTAAAAGCATATCTGATGTTACTTTCAATAAAGCAGTTTCTGTACTGTGATGTTCCCGGTATGCAGATTGGCAAATTGGAAGTGGACAGTTGAGATTAATATGCGATAAAGTCTGTTTGTTTGACTGTGACTTGTTCAGTCAACTTTGAAATGAATGACAAATTGCTTACTGGCCGGAAATTTGGAAATATGATTTCAAGGCCTGCACCTTTCAACAATAGACCTGTAAGTGCTTCCTTCCAAGCATCAGCAAAGTATCCCGTTTGTAAAAATAGGTTAACCATACCAGTTATAAATGGCAAAGTCATATCAAGTGACACTTTTAGCAACCACATAGGTAGGGGATCTGAAGCACATTGCTTATTTGGTGACTTTTTAATAATCTCTCAAACTTGTTTTTCCGATAGAGGTTACTTGATTTTTCGATAGAAGATAACAAAGTTTTGTGGCAGGTTTGTAATCTTTCAGATATTCATCTGGTGTTTTCTCAGTGTCAATGGTATCAAGCTCATCTCTAATGGCTTTAATTTTTGCAACAAAATAATCATTGAAATCATTTGCTAGCTTTTCCTTTGATGCCGATGCTGGATACTGAATTTTCTCTTTAGCTTTGGAAAGTGACTTGATTAATTCAAACAGTTTCCTTTGGTCCCCTTGACATTCATTGATCTTGTCAAAATGGTACTGTTGCTTTGCCATGTTGATCTTATGAATAAAAGGATTCGTATGAATAAAAGGAGAGTATACTTCTATTAACGTCATAATAATAATAATAATAATAATAATGATAATAATAATATATAAAAACAAACTGTTAAAATTGTACGTTTCGATTAAAAATCTTCATCAGCCTAACTTTGCAAACAAGCAACCGAGCATTTATAACCTAAGATAAACAACTTAAATTAAGATACAATAAAGAAGAGCCAAACAATTAAATCTACACCAAGCCTGACAAGAACGCCCAACTTCCATAGAAATAAAAGCCCAAACGGGAATTTAAAATGAAAGTTTAGAAAATAAATAATCGCAGTGGGTAAACCAATAACCTACCGAACCCCTGAGAGACCCAAAACCTCACCCTTCCAAGCCTTACTTACATTGAAATAAAAGCCCAAACGGGAATTAAAAGTAAAAGGTTCTAATAACTGACCAAACCCCCACGAGACCCAAAAACCCACCCTTGGAAAATACCTTCATTAAAATCCCCTAGGAGAAGTCTGGACACACCGAGGAGGCAAACAACAAGAATGAGTGGGAAAAGCAAGAATGAGTGATTAATAATAATAATAATAATAATAATAATAATAATAATAATAATAATAATAATAATAATAATAATAATAATAATAATAATGATGATAATAATAATAATCAATAGGCTAACAAACTTTGGTAGTCTTAATTAGTGGCTTGAAGTAGCGTTTATGAAGTATAATAATAATAATGATAATAATAATAATGATAATAATAATAGGTTGTTTATCTTAGGTTATAAATGCTCGGTTGCTTATTTGCAAAGTTAGGCTGACGAAGATTTTTAATCGAAACGTACGACAATTTTAACAGTGTGGTCTTATTATTTTTAATTTTCTGTTAACTTCGAATGAGGGTTTAGTTTTTATATAATAATAGTAATAATAATAATAATATAATTCATTTTAAGTTGGCGACTGTAGTAGCAGCAGTGCTAATTAAAGCCAACTAATTAAAGCCAACATCAGTAAGGCTTTCATCATCATATAGTAAGTATTTTATTAGAACGTTGTTTGGAGATGAGTTCTGTTGGATGAAGCACAAGAGTTTGAAAATGAAGGAGTACTAAGTGAAGCTCTTTTATTTCTTGTGTTTAATGTTTAGATCACTTTCATTTCATCTTCATTCTCATTCACTACACATTCAAGCATCTGCCCTTCACGACTTCGAATCCTTTTATACTGTGCCAATCTTTGCTCTATTCTTGTTCTTGCTCATTGAATCCCAGCTGCTTCCATATCATCTACTAATCCTGATTGCAAGGAGACAGGGTTGATTGGTTACCCCCATCAAAAGGGCTATCTCATTTAATCAGGCCCTTTAGCTATCGATCATGCACCAGGCTGCTGATTTAGTTAATAAGCTGAATGTCCAGGCTGTACTTTTTGCTTCCTATCGTTCGGCCATACCTTGAAACAACGTCATGTTGGATTTGATGTTTGTGACTGGTAGAAAATCATCCCCATGTTTTTACAGCACTCTCCTTATGGCTTTATTCTTATTTATAACTCATTCGAACAACAAGGACAGTTTGGTAATACAATAGCATCAGTTGCTTTAGTTCACACCTCACTTCAAAGCGATTTGCGAATGTAGACAAAAGAATTTCTTTCCACCAGTAATTCAAAGCAAGCATAGCCGCAAAGTAACCCTGAAGCCAGTGCGGCAAACTCTCACTTGGTGCAGGCGATGTAATGATAATGATAATGATGAAAATAATAATAATAATGGAAACTTCATATATTTTCAACAAAATTTAAAACTACTAATACAATACCAGTCGACCTCCTCTCTAATGACAGGCAGTGATACGACTGCTGGATACCAAGGAAAAGAAAGATGCCTAAAAGTTCAAATTACATGTATAAAAGTTCAAATCGTTCTCTAAAAGAAAAAGAATTGTTCACTAGCAATTAAAATTGTCTAAAGCTGGAGTAATGACTGTTCTGTCCACTGCTTATTCCTGCGGCAAAAGATATAGTAACTACACCTTAAGGCTATATTAGCTGCCGTTTTCATTATATATGTTGAGCTCTTTTCTCCTATACCAATGCTTGACATCCTGGTTAAAAATGAATTACAAGACTTACCAAAAACTCCAATGCTACCCATTGACACATTCACAAAATTTACCTCATCATATTCATCGTTTAACCTGCGAGATAGTTCTTCATATTTGGCTTCCTTCCTTGCAGCGTTCTTTTCAATATTTGCCTCGAATCCAACTGTCAACTCCATTATGTACAACGTTGCACCTTTGACAGCCAACAAATCATGTCTTAGTTCCATACCAGTAATAACACATGGCGATTCCCAGCCATCCAAGTCTACAAAGAGCGATACATCCTTCACAGAGCTCAGCGTCCTAGCTATGAAACTAAGGACAGAATTGTGTCTCCAGGTGTAACGGCCTTGGTCCAAATATTCCTTACAGCCAGCAATAACATGTGACAATGTTTCATGTTCTTTACAAAATGTACAACGAGAATCATCCGTCTGTCCCCATAATACCATATTACTCCGATTGGCCAGAGTATTGTTTAGAAATCTAATAGCGAAGTTAAAGATATTTTTTGGCATCGAGTGATGAACATCTGACCAAAGCTTGATAAATTTTGGCTGTATATTGCTAACAAGAAAATTGAAAAGCATCCCTTGACTCACAAGTTTGTTCTCTATCCTCTGTTCTTTTTCGTTTCTGATCGATTTTAGCGCTTCCCGTGTACTATTGAATCTATCAAACTGGACATTTGTTCCTTTGTTAGACTCTTCATAGATTTTCTTAACGTCCTCATTTGGAGAGTTCTTCAAGCAATTTCTCAACACCGTTTGGCAGAGAGTAAATTTTGTAGATGGCATCATAATATCTAGACCAAATTTATCTTTGGAAAGTAAGCAAATATCAAGGGTTCCGTTGATGGGGATATCAATCCAGCGTCGTAAATATGAAGCAACGACATTATCTAAGTTATTTCTAACCCACGTAAGGCCTAAATTTGCTATAGTGAGATCCCACGATATCTTGCTAAGGACGTAATGTTTGAATAATTGCGTTTTGTTCTTTGGGTGAAGAGGAAGAGCATCGATGGAGGTCATCAAATCTTCGATTTTTATTTTAGCCTTGTCCCTGTGCTTCGATTCTTCCATTTCAAAATTGCAGTACCTTCCAAGATACTTGAAATTTTCATCCTTTTTCACTTGTGGTATCAGAGAATTATTTACGTATAACTTTGGTTGGAATTGCTGACATTTGGTGCCCTTTTTGACCATGCCGAAGGAGACACATTTGTCAATTCGAATTATCATTTTTGACCATTGACACCAACGAGTGAATGCATTTAAAAGAACTTGATTTTCACTTTCTAATCCTGATACTACGAAAGCGTCGTCGGCAAATTGAAACCAGTGCCTTGGTGTGAAGTTTGCACTACTACTGTAGCCCATCTGCTGAAAAGCGTCAGCTTTGATATATTGAATAAAGGTATTGATACACATATTGAATATTAATGGGGACAAACAGTATTGTCTGTATTAAACAGTATGTTATAAACAGTATGTACTGTATTAGACACACATATTGAATATTAATAATAATAATGGTAATAATAATAATAATGATAATAATAATAATAATAATAATAATAATAATAATGATAATAGTAATTATAATAATAATAATTATAATAATAATAACAATAATAATTATAACTATTCAAAATTATTATTATCCATAATAATTATCTGTAATAATTGATGATGATAAAAATAATAATACTAATGATAATGATGATAATAATAATAGATTGTATTGGAAGAGGAAAGAAGGAGGTCGGGGCTTAATTAGTATAGAGGATTGTATCACTATAGAAGAAAATAGCCTTGGATATTATATAGATACGAAACAGGAACAACTACTGAAAGAAGTTTGCAAGGAAAATATTATCAAAGAGAGACAAAGCCCTAAGGAAAAGGAAAGAATGATCATTGAGAACAGAAAAGAAAGGTTTAGTGAAAAACCGTTGCACTCTGCTTACTTCAAAGAGACAAAAGATGTTAAAGATGAAAAAGAAAGTTGGAAGTGGCTGGCCAATGGATATCTAAAAAAGGAACTGAGGGTGTGCTTATGGCAGCCCAAGATCAAGCACTCAGAACAAACTGGGTAACGGTCATGATAGATAAAAGGCAAGGATCTGCCATGTGTCGGATGTGCGGGGAGAGGGATGAGACTGTAAGTCACATTGTCTCGGAGTGTAAAAAGCTGGCACGAAATGAGTACAAGAAATGTCGTCATGATAAAATGGCTGCCGTGATACATTGGCATCTGTGCCACAAGTTTGGATTTCCTAGCGGATCAAAAAACTACGAGCACTTTGTAGATAATACAATTGCTATATTAGAAAATGGAGCAGTTAAACTTCTATGGGACCACGCTATGCAGACTGAGTCTAAAATCGAACATAACAGGCCAGATATAGTTGTCATTGAGAAAAAGCCAAAAATATGTTATATAATAGACGTTGCATGTCCCTTCGATACCAGAATTGAGAAAAAAGAAATGGAAAAGAAAGATGCTTACTGTGATCTGAAGTACGAGATATTCAAAGTATATAAAGGTGAAGTCAACAAAGTTTTTATCATTCCAATTATCATCGGAGCGTTAGGCTCAGTGACCAAAAGATTCAAAAGTTACCTAGAGCAGCTGAAGTGCGATGTTCAGTTGGAAGTAGCGCAAAGAACCTGCCTTCTGGGATCAGCAAGAATACTGAGGAAAGTTTTGGACACAAAGTAGGAGAACATGAGATAACATCAAGAAAAGATTAATTGAACAGTAGAAGCCCGCCTGTTAAAGCTACGGGAAGTAGCTTGCTGGTAGGACGTAAACCAGTAAATTACAACGACACTGTGAATGAATACAATAATAATAACAATAATAACAATAATGATAATAACCATGATAATAATAATAACAATAGTAATAATAACAATAGTAATAATAGCAATAATGAATAATTTATTTAAAGTTTGCAGAGAAAATAGCGTTAGCTAATTAAGGCCAGCTATTCATATTCAATGAAATGTCTAATAACAAAACAAAACTAATTACAAATAACCTGAATTCGTAACAAAATTTTTACACAATTTACAGCTGCAGTCAAAAGCTCTTATTGTTAAACGGTCTTTAAAAATCTGCAATGATTGGGACTCTTTGATTTCTCTTGGCAGTGTCTGCCATAATTTTTGACCAACAAACCTGATAGTATCAATGCCATACAAATTTGTCCTTGCTTTAGACAAAGCAAGATTATTACTGCCATGTTGTAACAAATACCTCTGCCATAAAAGCAGCTGTAAATTCCTCTGATGAACAGATACTTAGTTACTTTCAATCAACAATTCCTCAAAATTGGAAGTACTATCTTTGTGTATGATTCTCAGGCCTCTTTCATGGATCTTGTTGATCTTGTTGTTCGATTTCCTATCATGAAACATCCACACGAGTGAACAATAACTGAAATGTGACATTACAATAGAGGTCATTGTTAGTTCTAGCTGTGGCTTATCCATATATCTTGACACTCGTTCCAGTGCATGCAGCTTTTACCTTGCTTTCGTAAAGAGGTTAGTAACGTGTTTTTGAAATTTAGTGTCTTATCGAGTGTCACTCCATGAAGTTTCTCCTTGTCACTTTCCTTTATAAAAGATCCAGAAATATTTACAGTAAGCTCATTATTTTTATTCCCAAAGATAAGTAAATGGCTTTTATCCTCATCCATCTTCGTATAGTTATTTTCAAACCAAAGAGATAATAATGCAGCATTCCTTGAACCCAGATCTGAACCACACGCAAAGATAGTATTATTATATGCATAATTGCAAATCTCAGTATCTATCACTAGGTAGAAAAAGTCATTTATGTATGTGTTATAAAGTAGGGGTCCCAAAACTGACCCTTGGGGAACTCCTAAGGAGGTCTGTTTCGAAGTGCTGAATGACCCATTAACCTTCACTCTTTGCTACCTTTCATGTAAGTAACTATGAATCAATTTTAGAGCTGATCGGCGAGGGGAGGTTTTTAAGAGAAGTTATGTGTTTAAGGCGAAAGAGGAAGAACATAGAGCTCAAATCTTTTAAAAAGGTGGGTGTAAAATTCAATTATATTTTTCTTTGAATTAAACTTCTTGAAAGGAACTTCAGGTAATTAGCAATAAATTTGCCGTGCCAATTTCTTGATACCTTGACTACTTTCAAAATGGTGGCATTTATTAGTTTTGAGGCTGTGACGTCATCAAATTTCTAAATTCTTAACGAGAAGAGCAACAGATTTCTGCTTGCAACCATGTTATAAACCTTCATAAACTATGGTTATCTCGAAGATTGTATCAATTTCTCTCCATTAATTCAAGATTTACGGTGATTTTAATTTCTTCGAAATTTTCGATGAATTTTTGCAAAATAAGTCAAAATGCCACCATTTCAAAAATAATCAATATATCAAGAAATTGCCAAGGTAGATTTATAGCAAATTACCCTAAGTTCCTTTCAAGCACATGAAGTCAAAGAAAAATGTGATACAATTTTACACCCACCTTTTTAAAGATTTGAAAGATTTGAGCCGTATGCTAAGAGGAAGGGTAAATCTATGGTTCTGTCTCGTGGATTTTGCTTAGTGATTCAGAAGCCGAGCAGAGGGCACTACAATTCTTGAATATCTATTGCGCAAATGTAAACAATTTCTCCTCAACTCCTGAATCAATAAACAAAATCCACCAGAAGCACTATAGATCCACCCTTCTACTTTCATTATAAACACATAACTTCTCGTAAAAACCTCCCTTCGCCCGCACCAAGTGAGCGTTTGCCGTACTGGTTTCATAGCAACTTTGCATCTACGTTTGTTTTGAATTATTGGGTGAGAGAATTTCTTTTTTCTTCATTCGCTAATCGCTTTGAAATGAGGTGTGAAGTAAAGCAGCTGATGCTATTGTATTACAAAATCTACCCTTGTTCATTCGAACATCTGCTCCTTTCTTCACGAACGCGGAATCCGTTGGCGCTGTGTTATTTCGTTGCTTTATTCTTGTCCTTGCTTTGCCTATCTAAATTGCAGCTGCTTCCATATCATCTGCAAGTCCTGTCTACAAAGATACATGTTTTCTTTTTTGTATATTCACCTAAAATCTTACAATACAAGTTACGTATACATCCTACTATACCTTCTAATTTCTATACATACTATACAAACACTACAGGGACAGGACCACGAGGAGCAAAGGACAATGACTACCATGTGGCCATTAACATAAAGACATGCAAATATTAACAACTAAATGAATAACTACGAAATACAAAACATAAGATTTAGCATTATACACATGAATACTCGAATCCGTTTCACGTTGAATGTCAGGCCAGCATAGGAGAAAGATGCACAACAACAGGTACTTTGGACGAGAGAACAGCAACGACAGCAATTGCTACGGTCACTGATCCTCCCCCAGAGTCCCCATCCCTCAACACACTGCACATATGCTGTCAGGCCAGGGTTTCTGATCGTAATATCGATGATCTAATAATAATAATAATAATAATCAATTTGTTTTAAGTTGGTCACAATTCTAGTTCTACATTAATCTAATGTGAACTAATTTAAACCAACTATTTACAATTTTACTGAAAAAAGAAACCTATGGTACAATAAAATAAGATGTCTATAATCATTATCTACAAATTTTGCACTGGCATTTGTCTCCACTTCAATTTTTCATATTTCTTTTGAATATTGCAGCTGATGAAGCACTCTTTATTAAATCAGGCATGCTGTTCCACAAGAGGCTGCCTCGAAACTTTATAGAATCAATGCCAAACCTGATGCTTTTCGCAGGAGGAATTTGCAATAGATCTTAAAACTTCTCTCCCATCATCTCCCATCAAACATGTTTACTCCCATCAAAGGGGCTATCTCCCCCCCCCCCAAATGAGGTACCAAAGCTATCGATCATTGACCAAGTTCTTAGTTTAGTAATAAGTTAAGTTAGCTGGCTATATTTGTAAGTCTTTACTTTTAAACATAGCTTTAAATAAAATCAAATTAGATCAACTATTTCCTTCTGGTAGAAGACCATGTCACGTGCTTACGGCACACTCCTTTTTGCTTTATTTTCCTGCATCACCGACTCGAACATCTGTTCTCGTGGAATTCAAAATCCTTTTGTTCTGTGTCATTCGTTGCTCTATTCTTGTCCTTTGTTCTCTGAATCCCAGCCGCCTGGAAGCCATTTACTTTCTACAAAGATACAACTCGGGCTGTCGCCTCTAGGGACCTGCTTGTTGATGTTCAGTGAAGAGCAAGGCCTTCCAAGCATCAAGGATGTATCCTACAACATGTGTAAGTTCCAGTTAAAGTACTTTTGTCAGTTTTATCAGTAATCATAAGATTTCTCTCACACTAACTGTAAGATCAGAGTATGTACGGTTGGTATTGAATTGCTTCCCCTAATAAGCTCCAAAGGTTTTGTCACATGCTAACTTTTAGTTTACGAATCAGTAGCACCGGAAGATATTGAACAGATCGATGTTACTTTCAAGAAGGAAAACAGACAGCACGTATCATGCCATGAGAATTTTCAAAATGTTTCTTATGAGTTTCTTCAATTTTCGTGCTCAAAATGTAGAGATTTTTGCTCAAAATAGCTTTGAAATAGTTCAGTATGAGCTCAAGGCAAATAGAAACAGAATTCGCACTCAAACTTTATGAAAAAATGTGGCAGTGCTTTACAGTGTCAAATCATTTGTCCACGACCTGGGATTATTACAACAACAAATTATAATGAAATTTTATCTTGATATGATTACTAACACTACTTGAATGAAAATGAATGAGAAAATAATGCATGATATAGAGCAACGTGATACTGGGATATACACTAAACTAGAAGTAAAAAATCGTTAGTAAGTGCACGTGCCCCGTTCTTAATTGTTGGCAGAGACGTACTTCACTGCTTCAGAATAACGAAAATGAATAAGAAAATAATGCATGATATTGAGCAACGTGATACTGGGATATACACTAAATAAACCAACTTAATAAGAAGCAATACAAGACATTATGTAATTAGATATATAATCGAGAGAGGCCCCCCATCTGAAACAAAAAGGAACAACTGGAAATTTCTGCCAAAAACAAAGAGAAAATCCAGAGTTTTATTTCTAGATAGCATAGGTTTCAAATCTTTAAAATGCTGGGTGTAAAATTCTATGACCTATTTCTTTAAACTAAACGGCTTCAAAGAAACTTGAACTATTTTACAGTAAATCTGCCGTCAAACTGTTCTGAAATCTTCAATATTTTCAGAATTACAGTGTTTTTCTTCTTTTTTAAGAATTTGATAACATTTTCGAAAAAATCTTTAAACTATCGTAATTTCTAAACCTCTTGACGAAAGATCAAACAATTTCAAGAAAGCCATAGTTTATGGATGCCTACAATATGGTATCAAGCAAACCTCTGTGACTTATGATTTAGAAATTTGATGACGTCACATCATAAAATGAGCTGAAATATAGAAGAGACTGTTATTTCGACAAATATTCAAGATTTCTGAGAAGTCCAACGGTAGAATCATCGAAAAATAGCTAAAGTTTCTTTCAAGTCATTCAGTTTAAAGACATAGGTCATTGAATTTTACACCGGCCTTTTTTCGTAGATTTAAGGATTTGGAACCTATGCTGAATTTCTGAGTTCTCTAGTCTATGTAGCAAAATTTCAAAGGATCTAATTAAAGCTACACTCCCATGAACAGGTCCAAGGCTGCTGGGGCTTGCTGCCCTTCAGATATTTTTCAACCTCCTTTTCCTCATAAACATCAGAAAAAGATAAGGTTGCATTTTCTCGTCATTACGGCAATTTGGGCTTTGAGGGAAGAAGCCCATCACCCGAGAAAGCAATTAACCCTCCCGAAGGTGGGGTGGGAAGGAAGACCTGCATTTTCCCCGCCACAGAACACGAAGCGACGAAACGAAATGGAGCGAAGCAAAGTGCTCCCCAAATCCCAAACCAAGGGGAGAGAGAGAGAAACAGCGCAAGACCCGAAGCCAAATAGGGTTGAAGCGTAATTAAGATGAGAAAATGCAACCCCTGTAAGCGATAGCTAAAATGATACCTCGAAATACTTGCATTGCTAACCAGAGACGAAAGTACACGTTATAAATAAAAAAGAATATTCTCGCCAAATATGAGGCTCCATGCCTCGTGCTAAACCAATGAAGAACATAGCTGAAAAGGAGAACATGGCTCGAAGGCCACAAACACGTAACACACAAACACAAGCAAAGCCTGAAGGCCATTTCAACCAACATTGCTTGACTCGCTGTCGAGACTTTTAGGATTTCGATTTGCAACCACTCAGCACGAGTGTGCAAAATTTACTAAAATCTCAAATCAAAACTCTATTTTATGGCTAGCTTTATTCCAAATTTTTGAATCTCAATTTTCACAAAAACAGTGGCAGAACTGCAATATTTTACTTGCAAAATTGTGTTATATGATGTCGGTTATCATAATCCTCATGTTTGGATGAACATTGTGTTCCAATTTGATTTTATTGCCTGTTCCGATTTTGATGAATTAGCCTTTGTCTTGGCTGCAGAAAATGCTGCCTTAAGCCATGATGATAGTTAAGTTTAGGTTAATTCCTATATTTCTATAAAGTACATGCTTTGAGCTATTAGCACATCGATCTAGTTGCCCTATCTGTTACCAGTGAAGAGCTAAGTGGGCCAATGTTTCAATTCAAAAATCTGTCGGATGCGATGGACATTTGATACTTTGGAGCTACCGACTGCCCAACCCTTAATGCGCATGGCTGCCTGAGTTGTAACCCTGTGTAAGACATCCGTTGGTCTACAAAACAAACCTTATGGATAAGTATTCTACCTGTCCTATCGAAATCCAGGTTTTGCTAGTCTGTTGGACGGACTAGATAGAAAGCGAATTTTTAGTGCTTGTTTTTCAGTTGCATGTCTTTACTGCTAAACAGTATTTTCCTGTGATGTTTTGCTCTCTATGTATAGCTCCAACTCTTCAGGATTGCATTTCGACCCATCTATTTGCTCAAAATTATTATTTACATAGCATGAGCATACACTAATTGCATGCAGTCCGTCTGTCGGACGGACACTGTCGGACGGACAAAATTTTCCTATCCTTTTGGCAGAATCTACTTCATACCAGAGACTCATATACCTATATAGGCCTACTTCAAGTAAAATTCAGCATAATTCCATGTTAGAATTGGTTTCTCAGCTCCATACTAGCTGAAAATTTCCTTGCCATTCAGCTGTGCAAAAATAAGTTAAAAAATGGCACGTTTTTGATCAAAAATGAGTTTTTACAAAGTAGAAATTACACCTTGCGTTTTTTCGTGAAAATAATGATAAAATAAGTTACTTTCTGCCGCCTGCAAATACTGAAAACAGTTAATTTACTTTGCAACTCACAAAATATCTGTTATTAGCAAAAATGCAATTTTCTCTGAGTGTGACCGATTTCAAAATAGCCCAATTAAGGGAGTTTTTGCCTCCCTAACCAAATAGGACGTGTTTTTATCTATTCAAATATAAATGTTTACAATATATCTTACATTTAACTATAACTATTCTTACTACTATACAACACTACTGCTACGATACCATGGGGAGTGAAAGACAATGACTACCCCATGGCCAATATAAAAAGGCAAGCAACGTTCAACTAACTACGACTACACTACAAACGAATAGCGCCTAATGGACAGTGTACCAGATTCTGTTCCACACCAGATGTCAAGTCAGGAATATGATAACTTGAATGATGTCGCAAGCGCAACTGATTTTATGTGATTGATAAAATGCCTGACATCTGATGTGAAGAAGAATTTACAATGAAAAAGAATATTTACTTCAAGGGACTTGGTGGTTGCATGCTAAGGCTTTGAAGATCTCAATCAAACCGATATTATATTACATTATATTATATTATATTATATTATATTATATTACATTATATTATATTACATTATATTATATTACATTATATTATATTATATCACATTACATTATATTATGTTATATCATATCATATTACATTACATTTTATTATATTATATTATATTATATTACATTATATTATATTACATTATATTATATTACATTATATTATATTATACTATATTATATTACATTATATTATATTATATCATATTATATTATATGATACTACGTTCAAGAACAGTCTTATTTTATTACGCTTTCATGGATAAAGCGTAAAGTCAATTCGAGTATACTTCTATTCAAGTTATTAGAAAGGTCGTGATCACCATATAACAAAAGCTGGGCCAGATAGTCGAGCACTATCACAACAAAATATCTTTAAATTTCTGATAGTGTTGGAAGAAGACACTTAGCAGGAACTAGAAATTTCCTCTGAAAAACTAAGAGGAGAGGGAAGTTTCTGTGTCTTACATCAGAAATCATAGGAAATTGCGCCTTTCCTCCAAGTTTCCACAGAGAAATTCTCATGAAATTTTGATATTTTTTGCTGTGTAGGGTCAGAGAACAATTCGGCGAGATATATTTTCATATCTAAATTAGTTGAAGGTACCGAGCCTTCCATCTGGACAAAAGCATTTTTCGTGGGAGATGTTTCATGGTCTTCGCAGCTTTGCCGGGCTTTACTCCCTTGAAACCAGTGGAAATAAACCAATAGAACTGATTTATTGATAGAATTTGGGCAAAGCCCAGAAAATTGCGCTCATGTCTCATTAAAGATGAACCTTTAAGAGTCCGCTTGACTGTTAACTTGAAAGAAGACCCATGGGAATATTTCCCTTCCCATAAAACCATATAAAACGGATTTCAGTAGTTCGGCAACACTTTTTGCGGAAACTGAAGAGGTCAAGCACACGGCCAGGCCCTTTAATTGGCAGTTCACCCTGGTCAAACGTGTAAACAGTGTTTTTCTAATCAAAAAGCATGATTTGTTGAGCGATGTGTTGTTGAAATTTTTGGCAGAACTTTCGACATAGTCATGTGAAATTTTTTGGCCTATTGTTTCAAATGAGTTGCTTAAAGAGAATTTTGAGATTTATGACGACTGATCCCTTGTATCCCTGCGGTAATCTTTGTTCAACAAGGACTCCTAATGAAACAGTGAAAAAGCTGGCTCTACGTTCTGCATTCATCAGTTGAAGCATGATGGAATCATGGCCTCGAATCTCGAGTCTCATCTGAATGTTATCATTTATTTAGTCGAACCGAAAGCTCCATCATAGTTGCCGTCACCCTAGCAATGCAAAGAGTCGCAATCTGGGTGGTTTCCTAGGAAGCTCAAAGTTTGGGCCTAAATAGGTAGACTTATGCCTCTTCGTCCCTTGTTTCCCTGTGTTCTTTGATTTGCTGATATCACTTGGTCAATAGAGACTCAAAATAATACTTTTGAAAACTGGGCCCAATTTAGGCCCGCGTAGAGTGTTTCTATATTCACCAACCAAATCGCAAGAATTTAATTTTCAGTAAGTCAGGAGCAGGTAGCGCCCTCCCTGGTCAGGAGGCGCTATTTATGCTCCATTCATACTGCAAGTCAAACCAGTTTTAACTAAACCAGGTTATCAAGTAGGGCTTTCTGATTGGTCAGTCCAACAAATCCAGTCATTTGATTGGTTGAAATTTAAGCTGGTTTAGATAAATCTGGTTTAAATGTGTCAGTGTGAATGCAGCATTAGTCAGTTGTCGTTGTTGCATATAGAAAGCGATTGATGGAGACTAGAGTTCTCGCAGCTGCCGCTGATCTATTTTGTTTCTACAGAGGAATATTACTGCATTAGATGTATTAATATTGTAGTTTGTAGTTCAGGAAAACACTATTCTTTATACTAGACACTAAAAGTTCTCTTTCCAATGTTCAAGCTCTTTTGATCAGACTCTGATTCGATTTTGTTGAATGTATGAGAACTCCCGCTAGTTTAGGCTATTTTAAAACAGAGGTCCCACTTTTTAAAGAGCGATACAACAGGATGTTTCATAAAATACGCAACCCACTTTCATTTGAGATTCTTCAAGAAATCGTAGAATTTGAATCAATATGAGGTATACCATCTGGAAGTACAATCTATCTTCTTTGCAATGATATCCAGGTTAGGTGGATATCAGACACTAAAAGTTCTCTTTCCAATGTTCAAGCTCTTTTGACCAGACTCTGATTCGATTTTGTTGAATGTATGAGAACTCCCGCTAGTTTAGGCTATTTTGAAAAAGAGGTCCCACTTCTTTAAGAGTAATACAACAGGATGTTTCATAATAAAGTAGTGTCCCGCATATAAGAAACATGAATTTAAGAAACACCAGACCTTGATTTTTAAAATAATACTCCCTCTTATAAGAAACTGGTGCAGGTCTGAAAAGAGGCTTGTTTCTTATTAAAAAAAATTGAGATTTGAAAAGCATAACAAATTCAGCTTTGCAGTTGAATCAGACCGTACATATTCAAAAGAATTTTACATGCAAATGAAGCAATAAGCACTTTCCTGGAATAATTGTATCTTTTCTTGGCAGTGAAAATTTACAAATACAAATCAAAATAGTGCAGTTTATATGACAATGGAGCTTGTGTCTAGTAGTTCATTGCTAGTACATGATTTTTCTAATAAGAAACTTAAGAAACTTTACCCTGATTTGAACAATATATCTCATTTTATAAGAAACAAATCAGACCTCAAACTGAAAACATTGTTTCTTATATGCGGGACACTACTGTATACGCAACCCACTTTCATTTGAGATTCTTAAAGAAATCGTAGATGTCGAATCAATATGAAGTATACCATCTGGAATTACAATCTATCTTCTTTGCAATGATATCCAGGTTAGGTGCATTAATTTTTCGTTACTTAATTGACATTTTCGTTAACTATGGTTTATTTTAGATGCTGGAAAATGATAGGGCATTTACATTGACGATAAGCCACATTTTTGAAAGCATATGTTATCATCACATGAGGATGAAGTTGTATTTGTCACTCCGCAAGGCATCACATCGAGTAGTGGTGCCTGGCTTGAAATACCTCGAAAACATTCTTTTACAATTCTTACCAGAAGAGGGGGGGGGTTTCTTTTGATTTTGCAGCAAGCTGCATTCGAAATTGGGCATACTTACTAGAATATAAATTAAATAACAAATGATTCCATTAAAGTATCCAAACTGCATATAATTAGAAAGACAAAAGATTTTACTTTCAGATGGTCTACATTGCATGTAGCTACTCAGATTTGGCGATATTTTAGGATTTCAAATTATAGTTGCGTTGCGTTTTTGTCTGAAACTCTGAAACATCCTGTATAAGTCCCTAGAACACAGTGGCATCAGCAAATGAAAGAACGCAGGGAAACAAGGGACAAAAAGGCATAAGTCTACCAAATTGGGTCAAGTTCTTCAGATTGATATTACGATTGTCTGTTGACCGAAGTGTCATTATCAAGTCAGAGAAGGCAGGGAAACAAGGATCTCTGGGCTGTAAGTCTAGGGAACTTTAGGTAATTTTCCATAACTCTAGTGAGAGCATTTTAGTTTCGAAGTTGTGACATCATCGGATTGCTAAATCGTAAACAATAAAAGCTACTGACCATTGCTTGCTGCCATCTTGTAGTCATTCAAAAACTGAGTATTCCTTGTATTGGTCGTTTTGATTTTCTTCAGTCAGTTTAGCATTTATGCAGTTTTCAATGTATGTCAAAACTTCAGATATCTCCCTCGTACTTAGCCTAGACTTATGAGGATGAGTCTATTGCTTCCCTGTCCTCTTTGACTTGATGATGGCGCTTCAGTCAACAAAGACTTATACTATTATTCTTAAAAACGTGGCCCTATTTAGGCCCAAACTTCGCGATTCCTAAAGTACCAATCAGATGGCGAGATTTGTGAATTACTATTGTTACGGTGTGAATGTTTGTAAATGTTGATGGAATTTCGATTCAATTGAAGAATTGAAAACACTCCCACGGGATTGAGATTCGAAGCCATGATTCTATCATACTTCCATTGATGATTGAAGAAAATAGGGCCAGGTTTTTCACTGTTTCATTATGAGTCCCTCTTGAGCAAGGTTCACCGCTGGGAAACAAGGGACTTACCGTCATAAGTCTATATTTAGCCTGCGTGCAGCCTCTACTGTCTCTGTGGAGGAAGACGGAGAGGAGGAGGAAAGAGGAGAAATCTCCTGCAGGCTACTTCGTATTCCTTTCATGAAAATTTCAAGTTTGGTTTGGTAATAAAACAGTTTCTTTGAATGAGGCAAACGCCATGCAACACCATCTTTGAAAACGCTATTTAAGTTGGTTCCTGTTTGCTAGCAGGACTTCGTTGATGTCTTTGTCTCTCTATGATAAATTGACTTGTTGGTACAGAGAATGAACAATTTTTAATCTGGTTTAGTTTGCCGTATGACTTTGCAGTATAATTTCCAAATGAAAGTAGCTTGCAAAACAACTCATCAAGTGCATTTTGTTTTCAGGAAGGTTTTGATAAGATATTCTGTTTCACCCACTACTCTTGAGGGTAATTTTGCCTTTTCCATGCATAAACCAAAAACGAAATTTTTTATACATCATTTCTAGTCAAGATTCAGTGATCATTCAAACTTGTGAAATGGTTTGAACTCTCTGTATCGATTTTCTTTGACACATTGCAACCCGAATGCAGTTCCTTTGATGTGTGATTCTGTCTGTATTCTTTTTTGAGCCCTTTGTCGTTCTTTCCAAATACAGAGAAACTATCAATTTAATTTCTATTTTCTTCTTTAGCATGAGGTTTTTATAGATATCTAGCAGCTTGAACAGAATAAGAACAGCTTGCGAGAAATTAATCGTATCTAGCAGGTATTTTATTCGTGTTTTGCTGAATAGATTAATTTTCCCATGTGTTTGTTGAGATTCTCATGCATTTCGATGCATATGTATTTTTAGGAAGATCAAAATGTGGCCTATAGTCCGTTTGACAAATTTTCCTATAATTTTGTCCCTTCCCTTGAATCAGTAACATATGTACTGCTATCTTTAGTTATGATTTGATTTGATTCAAATCTACAAAGAAGTAGGGTTTGATTTTGTAACGTTTTGAAATCTCGGCTTCTGTAAAGCGTAGGTCAGCAGGTCCGATAAAGCGCAGGTATGTACGTCTGTTTGGTTGTCGGTCCCGTGATCACATTTGGATGGTTATGGTAAAGGACATGCCAATTGATCACAAAGGGAAGGGAACTGAGAAAGTACTTGATTGAAAGATTCTCCTTGCAAGAGTAACAATTGCAAAGACTTTTAGTGCCAATGCAAAATGTTGATGGCTACCTTGGGAGTACAATGCAAGGGATTTTACTTTCACTGGGGGATACCCTGACATGCGGACATCCTCTGAACATCTCGTTCAAGATTTTTTAAAGACATTTGTTATAAGAGACTTTGAGACTTTGATTAGAGGCCATAATAGAAGGTTTCATATATCAATTTGAAAATTTTTCAATTTCAGAACTAACACTTAATTAACTTGTAGGATAAAAACGAGCCATTGAGGATGAAAATAGGAATTGGTTGCCGGTCTCACATAAACCCATTAGCCACTGTAACATACCTTTTGTAACTGACCCACCGCTGATCTTGCAGTGGAGCCGGAGTATTATCAGACCTACAGGCCTGCATTATACAGAATCCCCTGAAATCTCAAGTCTGAGAACAATTAATTAATCCCCAGGGGATTGTAACTACTTATTCAATGAGAAGACATCTTCGGGGAGCAAATACTATCTCCTAGCTATTTCATTCTACCCTGATGATGCCACGGTACATGTAACTTTTGCCAAGATAATATGCGGAAGGGGTTTGGCGAAAGATTTCGCCATTGTGCAAGACTCCCATAAAAGGTCTTACGAAAGAAAATCTTTTTGACATATGCATCAAATGACCGATTTCGATGGGGAAAGGTTTATGATCTAAGTTTGGGGAGCGCGTGGCCGAGTGGTTAAGGTGACTGACTCGTAAATTAAAGGTCAGAACGGCCGAGGTTCGAATCCCGCGCTGGACAGTTTGGTCACTGTCCGTAACTATAGCCCGGGTCGACCAGAGCCATGTGAGGGAAATCTGGTAGCTGCTGCAAGCGGCGGGTTGATGGTAAAACATCCGTGGCCCCTGCTGGAAATAAGTCTCTCAGACTTTCGCAGGCTAGGCACGTTAAATATGATAACCTACCTACTTTCATTGAAAATATATTGCAGATCAACTTCTTGTCCCCCGAAGATCCAACATTCCTGATTTCAAATCTGTATGAGTGACCGTTCATTATTTAGCTAGAACTTCGGACCAAAGAGAAGATGATTGGGTGGTGAAAATAGCTTTTACCCTACTGAGAATAACAATATTCACAACATTGAAAGTAAGTCTCCATTTTGGAGCAGTTACCCGAGAACTGATCGAGCGAGGTGCTAAGATTTTGGAGCAGTTACCCGAGATTTTGGAGCTAAGATTTTGGAGCTAAGATTTTGGAGCAGTTACCCGAGAACTGAGCAAGCGAGGTGCTAAGATTTTGCAAACCATTATCTATTTATCTGTGTTTCATCCCTGTGCATCAGAAATTTTTGTAAGATTTTGTTGATAGTTTGTGGGACTTTGGACTTATTTGTGCTAAAAATCCTCGTTTGAAGGTGTTGTGGCGCCGTGGTGTAATCCTCTGACATTGCAGCCAGAATAGTCAGGCGGAGTGGGTTCGAGCCCCGGTAGAGCCCCACCACTTGAGCGTCATGACAAGGGGTTTGGAGCTAAGATTTTGGAGCTAAGATTTTGGAGCAGTTACCCGAGAACTGAGCAAGCGAGGTGCTAAGATTTTGCAAACCATTATCTATTTGTCTGTGTTTCATCCCTGTGCATCAGAAATTTTTGTAGGATTTTGTTGATAGTTTGTGGGACTTTGGACTTATTTGTGCTAAAAATCCTCGTTTGAAGGTGTTGTGGCGCCGTGGTGTAATCCTCTGACATTGCAGCCAGAATAGTCAGGCGGAGTGGGTTCGAGCCCCGGTAGAGCCCCACCACTTGAGCGTCATGACAAGGGGTCGCGGACTCGATTAGGTCTGCTCTATTTCTGCGATCCCAGCTTTTGGCGCTGAAAAACGCAACTTCACCTTCACCTTCACCTATACGAAACCATTTTCATTACATAGCTTGTGATCCTCAGTTTTTTGTAAAATTCTACCCGGCTCCAAGCAGTTATATCATAAAGTAAAATTGTCTTACCTAAGTCCTAACTGTTGCAATGTCTGTAAAGTCTTATACTTTCATTGGACACCGTTCAAGCACTATGTTCAGGTGAACTAACTGGTGATCATCATCATAGATATTACGTTCCAGAGATTAGCCAGAATGTCATTGCATCTTTGTTGTGCTGGGGATGGTTCAAGACTCAATGGGGGTGGGCGGCTGTGTTGTCCTCCGACGGGCAAATCACATCTCAGCGTACTTGATTTTGGTGATTTTAGAGTCACGTGATTTTTGTCTGTGATTTTCTTGCGATTAGCGATTTTATTGATTTTTTCATGTTATTTCTCAGTAATATTTCAGTGATTTGTGATTTTTGGTGTGTTTTATATGTGATTTCTTTGTTATTTTGTGATTTTTGTATGTGATTTTTTTGTGATTTCCAGGAAGGTGTATGAATACAAAATTGGTTATTTGCCCCTCGTTGTACCCAAATTCTTACAATCGACCTTTTAGTGGTGGAAGTTTTTCATCCAACTAATTTCTCTTGGGTACCAACCTGTAGCAGAATAATAAAAGGCATTGAAAGATTTTCTGGCGCAACAAATTCGAAAATCTCAAATATACATTTTAGATCCTCTCAATATCTTCAGCGATACAGTAAATACTAGTTTGGTTATGTAACATCAAGAATATCACTTGCGATTACACTAAAATCTCTTCAAACAAAATTGTATTAATATTTCACGAGATTTTGACAAAAGAGGCCCAGTATGGGCAATGCATCATTGTGCGGCGAGCAGTATTACGTACTGCCATTAGGCATTAATTATGTGGCATCGATAAGGCTGCTTTATTCAACTTTACACACGCAATCGAGTGTTCATAAACTCTCCCAAGGATTCTTTATCAAAATAAAACAATGAATTTATTCCGCAACACTTCAAGATCCGTTTTACAAGCTAAACTTAACAGCCTTTTGGTGAAATAAGTAAATTGTGGGCATTGGAAATGCGTTGTACGCCACCTCAGCAGATGGTTGAGATTTGCAGGATTACGAAAAAGGTATTGCCATATGTTAATGATGCATTTTTGATCGTAACTATATATCAGAAACATTTTTTTACGTATGACTTGGTAATTCAGGTTAGGTCAGGCGCTTCAAAAAAGTCCCACATTTCCAAAACTGTGAAATCTTGAATTATTCAACGATGTCAGTTTCAAATAGACGTGTCTCAATTAAAACTAGCTTCTTGTATGATGAAACCCTGGTATCTCGTCCCAACATAGTAACAAAGCTTCGAATGTAAACGCAGGATTTACAGTTTTCTCAAAGTAAATCTGTTGCTCTAAGAACTTGCAGCCAACGTTAATCTTTCTTTCTTATTGAAAAGAGTCAATTTCAGTTACGAAAGGGAAGCAGTCTTGCAGATCATACTGGCAAGAAGGCTTTTCAGCTGAAGATACACCACCAGAGTTCGTCAAAACACAGGTAGCGGGGGAGATTAGTGGATAGTGGAAATTATTGTGAAAGCGATACAAATAACTCTCTTTCTTGCTTCAGCCGCCATATTTTGCATGAGTGTGGAACTAGCTGCATGCAAAAAATATGGTGGTGGCCTAGTGCTGTGATAGCAAACGAGCTTGGCAGGAATTGAAGCAAAAAAGAGAGGTATTTGTATTGATTTTACAATAATTTCCATTATGCACTTATTTCCCCCACTACCTTAGTGGTCAAAGTTATCGAAAGAAGTTTCAAAATGATTTTTCGTGAGGCGTGACATACGTAACGGGTAAACCAGAAAAACTTCCCACTTTTGAAAATTCACAGCATCAAGAGTTTTCACGGATTCAGATGATTCAAATTCTAATTAAAAGCCAAAAGATCGAAGCACCTTTGTGGTTTTTTCTCGCATTCTTACGAGCACTGCAAAGGTAGGTAAATTCAACTTTACAAAAATTTATGCTTGCAAAATGACTGAAAAATGGCCTTGTCCAAAATGACTGAAAAACATTGATCAAATTATAATGGACTCCTCGCAAAGAACAATAAAGAAATTGCCATTTCTCACGGGTGAGAGATATCCACTGCATATTTATTGCCATTGAACTGAAAATCTTGGGTATCTGTTTTTAAAATTAATGTCTTAAAACGTTTGAGAGAGGTCAAATACCCACTGCGTATTGTTCTGTGTGAAGAGAATCCTTAAAATTGATCAATGCTTTAGGCTCTTTTTCAGTCATTTTGAAGGTGTTATGTGCAGTGGTGTAATCCTCTGACTTTGAAGCCAGAACAGTCAGGTGGAGTGGGCTCGAGATGCGGTAGGGCCCCACCACTTGGCCGTCATGACAAGGGGTTGCGGACTTGATTAGCGCTTAGCTACTTCTGCGATCCCAGCGCTTGACGCTAAAGACCGCAACTTCACCTTCACTTCGCAACTATGAATTTTTTACGCAGTTAAATTTACCGATACTTCTAGTGCCGGTATGATACCGAGAAAAATCGCAAAAATACTTCAATCCTTCAGCTTTTAACTCGAATTTGAATCATTCAAATCCGTGAAGCTCTCTTGGTGCTATGAATTTTCAAAAGTAGGAACTTTTTTCTGGCTCGCCCAGTATTCTGTAAGACTTGATTTCACATAGAAAAGGTGGTTTTCACAATGATTTCGAAAGTATTCAGTTGCTCCAAAATCATGAGTTATTTTTCTTAACAATGTCAAACTATCAACCAGGTGGTCGGTAAAATTGGTCTGACAGCCTGGGTTAGCTCACATAGGTTTATATTCTACTTCTTAGCTACTTGGAATATTTAGCCCAAACTGTTTCCGTTGAAGTTAAAGTTTCTGTCTGTGAACTACAGGCAAATCATGAGCCATTTCACAAACAACCCGTTGGACATTAAAAGCACAGCGGGGAAATTATGAAGCAATACATTTTCAGCTGGGATTGGAATCGTGACGGGGAAATAAAACCTTTGGCTATCATCTGAGATGGAACTGGTATAATTTTTGACGGGGAAAACAAAGATTTCAACGGAAAAGCAACAGAAACAAGGCGGGGAGAGTGCCTTAAACTCATACAGGGTGGGGAGACACATTTTCCTGGCGGCTCATCCTTTTAGCTCGGCGGGGCAGCGTTTCAGGGGGGTCGTTACTGCGGCGTGTATATATTTTATTGGATTTTACATCGTCACTTAATAATTGCTTTGGTGAAGCTACAAAGCAAATTATAGCTCATAAACACGTCACTGCAAAATTGATGAAATTTCTCCATTGTTTTGTGTCGACAATTTTGGGGAAACGGACACTTTCCTAGCAGTTTCCTTAGAGGGAAATAGAGATTTCCGTTTTCCCTCAATTTCCCAGAGAAAACTGTCCACCTCCCCTAAATTTCCATGCAAAAAGTATTGGGAAATTTAGATATTTCTTGCTGTGGTGCCTAAAATGATGATGTCTACAGATTTATTTTCTTTGGAACTTATTTCGCAACGCTCTCGAGATTTACTGACAAATATGCCCAATGAGTTATTGATCGATTTCAAAATGACTTCAACTAGTGACGTATGGTTAACTTAACTTTAGCAATGCATTTCGTTGAACTCAGTCAACCCGTTGTATGGGTACGGGTGACTTGAGGCTTTCTCTGAATAGATTAGCGCAGTTGAATTTTTTAAAACGAATGATTCAGCTTTCCGAAATTACGAAGCGATTTGCCTTTCTGAAAAATAAACTTCACACATTCAACGCAGCCGGCCATGATTTCTGCTTGTATTTTTACTCTTGCTTGATTCAGTGCACCCAGAAGTGTGAAATCTAGTTTAGAAAGGAAAATGGCGTTTTAATCCCCCAGAGTTAACAAGGGCAGATTTTGTAATGCAATAGCATCAGTTGCTTTGGTTCACGCCTCAATTCAAGCGATGAGTGAATCCCGACAAAACGAAATTCTCTCAATCAGTAATTCAAAACAAACATAGCTGCAAAGTTGCCCGGAAACAAATAGAGCAAACTCTCTCCTGTTGAGGGTGAAGGACGGTTTTAAGAGAAGTTATGTGCTTATAACGAAAGAGGAAGGGTAAATCTAAAGTTCAGTCTCGCGGATTTTGTTTACGTGATTCACAAGCCGAGCAGAGGGCATTACCATTGTTGCATATTTATTGCTTAAATGTAAACAGTTACTCCTCAGCTTTTGAATGAAAAAGACAAAATCCGCCAAACATAACTCTAGATTTACCTTTCTTCTTTCGTTATAAGCATATAGTTTCTCTTGAAAGCCACCCTTCGCCCGCTCTAAGTGAGAGTTTGCCGCGCTGGTTTCAGGTCAAATTTTCGGCTATGTTTGTTTTGAATCACTGGTTGAGAGAATATCTTTTGTCTACATCGCTAATCGCTTTGAAATGAGGTGTGATCCAAAGCAACTGATGCTATTGTCTTACAAAATCTGTCCTTGTTCCTATAGCTGTGTCTCGCGAAAACCTAGAATAAGTAGAGAAAAACTATGTAGCTCTAAGGATGCAGTTCTGTTTAAGACAAAGCAATTTGACAGTCTCAAGAAAAGATATCACACCTACAACGCAGCTGATTATTATGTGTTGCTTTCTCTGTATATTGTGTTTTGAAAGCAGAGGTGTGAAATTTATTCTTCAGAAAAACAAGCAGGAAAGCTGAGTCTTTTCTTTCACGAAAGTTACCCTTGGTTCTAGAAAACAGAATAATGCGAAGAGACTATTTAATCCTTTAATCCTCCAGAGTAGACATAGACGTCACAATGTTGCAATCTTCGAAAAAGAAGACGTGCTGTAAAGTCTTCTGGGAGAATTCTTTGTGTAAATTCAAATAGATTGCTACTTTTTATTTCTTTAACAATTATCAGTTTTGTGGAGTTTGTGTGGAGATTAGGCCCTTGTAGATTGTTGAATTGTAATTTCGGAACACATTAGAATTATTTCACCAAGGCTACTTTAAACTTTATGACAATACTTTCTTTCCAGGTTGATGAATTATTGCTGAAAGACTTCGAAGCACTGTCAAGACTTCGAAGCACTGTCAACAAAGCTGCAACAGAACTGCGAAGACATGGTGTCGATAACAGAAAAGGAAGAGCGAAAGCCGAAAGTAGAGTTACAAATCCTAGACAAGCGCAAAGAATACAAATTCTCTGATACGGAAAGAGACAGTGATCATACAGCGAACTCGGCTCATGAAGATGAGATTGATATTATTGAAGAACTCTTCCAAGAAAAAGCTTTTGGGATGTGGAGACGATCAAGGCCAAGAATATGGGCTATCAAGATCTTGCTTTGGCCGTATCCTTCTAAACTTTTTTAATCGCATAAACGGCAGTTTCCAAACAGTGGCATTTTCCGAGCGGGCGGTAATACTGTTGTTTACGACAGCAAATGCGTTGCTTTTGGTTGTGTAAAATTCCGGCCGATCGAGAAACTCCATGCTTTGCACAATCTTTTGTAAACTCTTAAACGCTCGTGTAGATTTCCGCCATGCTAATCCCTTAGCCCTATAGTGTTTGGAATGCAAAATATTTGCGTACGGGAAGAAACTTGCTTATTCGAATTCTTCTTGGTTAGCAAGCAGATTACTTACACACGCGTGTAAGCGAGATGGAGTTTGAGCTTTTCATTTCAGAAGTAGAAAAACGACCCGTTATATGGGATCCAAGGGACAGATCGATCCGAACGGGAAAACCCAAACAAAAGTGCGTTTACGCAAGCAAAAGCATGCACGCAAAAGCAAACACAGCTTAAGATCGAGCTCGTGGAGTTGCTTTGTGCAGACCACAGAGTGACCACATAGCTTTTCATAAAATCACCAAAATTTAAACACCATCACCGAACGTCGAATTTTCTTTTTGTGTGTTTGCATCAAAGATCAAATAAATGCACGATTATTGTTTTATTCTTTTTGGGGACTCATTGAAACTGCCGTGATTAAAAATGTATTTTCAGCAAGATTATTTTCAAAATATTGAATTTCTAGCAGCGAGGGTGAAATTGTCAAGCAAAGGGTAAAGAAAATCCCTCTTTTGAGAAAATCCCTTGTACAACCTGAACGAAGGGACACATTTCAGCCTGGAAAATTTCTGAAAATTATGGAATATTTTGGCTTTTCAATCAGGTTTTGCAAAAAATCGATGCTTGTACCTGGTAAGTCAAAGAAAAGTTTACGCGTTTGGTGGGAAATGGGATGAAACATACGTGACCAAATATTCAAGAGTAGCATTTTAATCGATCAGTCAAGGCCTAACTTAGATGATAAAATTTTGTTTTAGACACAGATATTTGAAAATGCTGGTAAAGGGCGTGTCTCTGGGCACAAGGATTCCACATTTCATTCTGGTCCATGATTTCCTTGCTATCGTAATTAAAATCCCATTTCTGAAACTGAAAATGTAAACTTCAATGCTACATGAATCATGGACCAAAATGAAATGTGGAAGTTTTGATCCCCATAGAAACCCCTTACAGGCTTTTTTGTACTTTTTGGTTCTTAAAGATGTTATCTTACCAAACAAAATTTTCTCATCGAAGGTAGCCTTTGGCTGATAGATTATCATCTCTGTATTGAATATTGGCTACATACTTTTTATTCCACAGCTCGCCAAGTGTATAAACTATTTTGACTTACCCGGTCCGGTATACTTAGGGAATACTGGCCTTTATACGGGGGATGGGGGTTGCCTTTTGTTGTATTAATTCAGGAAAAGTTTGAGCAAACCATACTGCTAATAAATCTTGCCAGGATAACTCTACAATTGCAGTGCGAACGCACGAGCGCTTCCTACCCAAAGCCTCCCTCAACGAATTGAGCGCACGTAATAATGCAAATCTCATCCAAATCCATAACAAACTAATTCGTACACGAAATTGGCATTACAAATCATTCAAAATCATAAGTCCAGTTCATTCACATCTGTCCTGATACAGGCATGATTCGACTCCACCTCTCATTCAACCATCATTCAACATATTCAGTATTCAACTCCAACTCAACTCCCTTCTTTCTCCAAGTGTTCACTGACTTCAGTGGACCTCGGGCATGTGACTTTCGAGGATAAATATTTCGTAAAAAGGAGTCTATTCAAATTCATATCATCTTGATTGACTCACCCGGTATAAAAAATTCTGAAGAAATTCCTTATTGTAAAAATTTTATGAAATTATAGGACACAAAGTACATACATTAGAGTCGAGAACTTTCGGGCCATCAAACATTCGGACAAATTTTTGTCCGAAAGTTTAATTGTCCGAAATCTGGTGATGTGGGAAAATTTTGGGACTCATTGAAACTAGGAAATCACAAAGACATACAGTATAAAAAGTGAGCTAGCCATTGTTTTGCCAGTTCCTTGTTCAAGTTCCTTGAATTTTTCATCTAAAAGCTTGGTTCCTCGAAGAGTTTCTTGGATACAATTCACGTATTGCAGTACCTTTTCAATTTGATTAAAAGCTAGTTTTACCATCGCCCAATGTGACAAAAAAATCATTCAAATGTTCTTGCAAATGTGATGATGACCATGCACGCAAGTCGATAATCTATGATGGAATTACAATTAGTTTTAACATATATTTTGGTTTCATGCTTGTATTTTGGTATCATGTTTGTCCGAAGGTTTTTGTCCAAAATTCCTGAAAAAGCGTCTGAAAGTATTAACTTCGAAGTAGTTTCTGAAACTTTCCCAGCTGATAGTTTTTGACTTTAATATAAGATTATTTTTTGAGTTAAAATCAGCACATCAGCATTTGAATTTACAGAGAAACGAGCTCTTGAAACAAGACGGTCCCGAGCACTTTATATTTGAAATGTTTCAAATATTTTAGAACATATCAATTCTTTGAAGCTTAATGTTTGAAACTTGACATTTGAATTAGATATTTTGAGACAATCACAATGATGGTGATTCTATGCAACGGAGTAACTCTTGGGATGTACGATCCTTATGATGACAAATGTGAAACAGAGCGTTGCAAGACATTGGAAGTTGTGGAAACTTGTATATATTCTTTCTTTGTTTTTGAAATGCTGGTCAAGATGTTAGCAATGGGTATACGTGGAAAACTTGGCTATTTCAATGTTTCTTGGAACAGACTCGATTTCTTTATTGTTTGTGCAAGGTATGTATCACTTTAAGTTCCTTAAATTTCCAATGAATCCAAGCATAATCTTAGGGATGCCATAAACCAAATGTGCCCAACAATCGATTTCTTTGAGTTACAGAGCACTTTCTGCTGCTCTGCCCTTCTTTTGATGTTCAATGAGGAACTCTTCTCGCTGGAATTGTTGAATTATGACGGCCATTTGTACAAATCGCTAGTCTTTCAAATAATGCTCAGGTGCAGTCGAAGAACAATTATATTTAAAGTCAATGGACCTTCAGCGTGTTAGTGGCTTTAGTTGGTATTGGCTAGTATTTAAGGCAGACGCTCGATGTATTAGCAACGAAAGTATGACTAATACATCGAACAACAGCCGTATTCAAAGTCCAAGGGACCTTCAGTGTACGAGTGGTTTTAGCTGCTTTTAGTTGGTTGGCTGACTTCGAAATTGATTAGGACTGTCACTGACACATAAAGAACATTCATATTTAAAGTGTGAGGCCTGCAGTGTATCATTGTTAATTTTGTTATTTCCTAGTTCGGTGGAATATTTATACGGAGATGGAGAATATCTAAGTTCAATTCGAGCAGCAAGAGTTTTACGACCGTTACGAGCGATTAACAAAGTGCCAAGTAAGTTGCAAGTTTCATTTAACTAATTTTCTTTCGTCTTTCTTTGCAGTCGCAGAGATATAACTAACTCATTTGTAATCTTAGATGCTATCTTTTATGAATTCACGTCACGTGACTATACTCATGGGAAAGTTCGGTATTATATCATTACTACTTTATGCATTGTTGCACAAGTTCCGTGGTGCGAAATATGTTAAAGGGTTCAAAAGATGTTTTAAAAAAGGATATAACACTTGACTTGCTGTGGTATAACCAAACCTTGGCCAATAACTCCTTGAAACTGTAAGATGTTTAATTCAAAAGGGCATTTTAACAGGTATACCCAAACATTTGGAGAGTAGTCTTTTAAAAAAGATTGGGAAATTTCAGGCAGTCTTCTGTCCTTGTTGCGTTTTATGAAGGTAGGTCAAATTTGCCAAAATCTCTTGAGCCACGGGTAAATATCGCTGAATCGCGGACGACATTTGATCGCTTGAAAGGATCTTCAGCTACTTTTCTATAATTCTGTGTGTAATGTTGTGATATTTTTACTGTTTTTAGAAGCACAGTATCTTCTACGTTTCAACCGGTTTTGATGTTGTAACAGCATCTAATTGCTAAATAGTACTCCAGAAGAGCAACAGATTTCTGTTTACGCCATATTTTGAGCCTTCATAAAAACCAAAGATTGAACCAGTTTTTCCTGTATTGATGATTCTGACGTTTTAAAAACTTTCATGAACTCTCTTAAAGGTGATCTGAAGCGAAACTTTTTATTTTTGAAAATGAATAGCACTCTTGAATGATAAAGAATGTCTCTTATAATTTTGAGATGCTTTGCTTCAATTTCCAGTTGTCCACTATTTTGTATGATTGGCTGATGACGTAATCTATTTTGCAAAAAGTAAAGAAACTGTATGAGGCTGACTAAGTTTCCAAAAGGAAATTGACTCAAAGAACGTTTCTTCGATTGATATGCCTTTCTAAACATCATATCAGTCCATGAGACAATAGACCTTTTAGCTATTCTGAAAACGAATGTGGAGCGAACGATATTTCATTACAATTTGTAGAGTTTTCGAATGTGCACAATTGCGATCGAAGCTGTAACGCCACTCTTTCGAACCTCGCGTATAAATTTGTATAAAAATATCGCTCGATCCAGGCTCTTTTGTAGAATAGCTAAAAGGTCTATTTCTGTTACAGTCATTCATCTCAACTCAGATGTCTCTTACAACAGTAACTTTTTAAAGATCAGATACAACTGCATTTCAATATATAATGCTACCAATTTGCAAGCAAAATGACGTCGTCAACTGAAGCTTGATATCATGTGGTGACTTGAAAACAAAGTGAGATATCAAAGAAACTTAAAACGAATTCCGTATCATTTGATAGTGCCGCTCATTTGCACCAATGAAAAATTTCGCTTCAAATCACCTTCAATAAAGAGAAAAATGTTTTCATTATTCAAACATAAAAAGCGGTCAAGCACACTGCAAATGGAATTATTTAAAATTATCTGAGGTTCCTTTCAAGCCACCAAGTAAACATGAAGATGCACAAACCTTTCGTGCAATTCTTTAACTACCAGATAAGGAGAGCGAAGGGAGATGCGGAACTGGGGCACCATTGCTCATGAAAAGAAAACGACATTTTACAAGCATAGAGCTCGAATCCTTGCATAACTTTAGAATTAAATGTCTAAAATGTTGTTGCCTAATTCTTTCAGCTGAATGGATAGAGGGGAACTTTAACCCTATCTCAACTGGGCGATTTGAAACGGTCAGTGCCTAGGGGTGGACTCCACCCCCTGTTTATCTCTGTTGTTGCTTGAGATATGGCAGCCAAATTTGGCACAAATGTTTTCGATTATATAAACAATGAATTTGTGAAACAATGGTTTAATTAGCATTGTTGTTGTTGTTGCTGGAGCATAATTAACATTATGATGTCATATGACGTCATAAAAATGAAAATGTGCTAAAAAGTCGCAAAACTTTATTTTTCGTAAAGAAATGAAATATGTAGATCAAAATAGATGTAAATTCATACATTAGACTTAATTGGGCCAATTGAAAAGGACTAAAAGAGATGCAATGTATATATTTCACAGAGTGTAGCAGGACAACTTGGTTACCATGGGGACAAGGCTAAAAATATAACACCAAAACTTTTACAGTTTCATTGCTGTATGATAGAAAGTTAAACTTGCTAAGTGTCAGAGGCATTCAACAAACACGGAAAAACTTATAAATGAAAATGTACGTGGGGGTGGAGTCCAGCCCTCCCAGGTGAGATAGGGTTAAGTCGTGTTTGCTATAGTTCTACAGAGTGCATTTTTGGCATCATGATTAATCTTGAAATTACAGCATCTTTAAGCTTTGTGAAAGGATGTACCAGAGGAGGTATTGGAAGCGTTGACATAGATTAAAAAGGCACAATAAATTATAAACTGGTTGAAGTAAATCAACGTGACCAGTAAAAAATATATACCCAGTTTTTGAAGATCTACCAGGTGGTAGCAAGTAAAATTCTGTAGGATTTGTGGTTTAAGACTTTGCAATTTGATGACATCAAGAATTTAAAACTAGCAGAAATTTTAGAAATGCTGTAACTCTGAAAACAATAGTGGTATGAAAAATGGCGACAAACAGCAGCCAACCAAGAGACAACACGACAACACGAGCAAGGAATGCTGAATGAAACAGACCCTTTAACAAATTAATCTGATCTTTTACAGGTATAAGGATCTTGGTAGCATTGCTTTTAGATACATTACCCATGCTTGGCAACGTCTTAGCAATTTGTACACTTATTTTTGTTGTATTTGGAATCATTGGTGTGCAGTTATGGCAAGGAGTGCTTAGAAATAGATGTGTTTTAGATGCACCTACTAATATATCACACATGTGAGTACTTTATTTTCTCAGGTTTTACTAGTCTTAATGCATGCTCTTTATTTCAATTTATTTCATCATGCTGTCGTTGAGAATATTTGATGACACCACAATGAGCCGTGCCATAGAAGGGTTTGTGCAAGATGGAAAGCTTCCATTTGCAAAAACCTAAACATTTCTCGTGAAAGCATGAGTAGGTAGGATACAATTAGATTGAATTAGATCGAACAAAATTCTTTGCCTTCGTTGAAATTCCGTAAAATTCCCTTTCTTGACACTGGCAGCCTTTCTCAGCTATATTTTCTTGACTCGAACAGCAGAGCTCTATCACATGTGAGTTTTGGAATGCTTTGGCCTAAGTCGCCCTTTGGTGTCTCCCACGCATTATTGTCCTGCTCAGTAGACTTGAAATCGAAATTTCTACTGGAAAAACTATAGGATGACAGTGAGGCAAAACTCTAAAAAATCATCTCTTTCAAGTAAAAAGTTTGCAACGCAACATGAACGATGGTTAGCCAAAAAGACAGTGCTGTGTCTGAGTGTCTCCTGAGTTTCCTTACAAGTTTGTTCGGGAAACTATCATTGAAGCCTATCGAATTTTCTCCAGATGCGCCCGACGGCCGTTCAAAGGCTTTGGAGTCTGTGCAGCATCCATTTCAGGTTCTCCGCCCTTCATTCTTCCTATGTGAATTGTACATGACCCAAACACTTTGCTCGTCCCATTGATCAGCGAGCCAGTCAGAGTTGATAGCTTTTCCTTTGTGATTTAGAAATGCAATTTGCAGTATCCCAACTGAACCCCATTTACTAATGCATATTATCTCTTGAAGTCAATAAAAAGAATCAATTAAACAGTTACCATCCTTTTGATATTTCTTCTGCCCACCACCTTTCCCCTGTAAGAAAAAAGAAGAGATAGTGTCGTTGACATCGCGAAAATGGAAGTGAGGGGTATGGCAAACACGAACCTACGATCTACGTCAACAGGCAATATCAATATCTGACAAGCTAGAGTTTGACCACAAGTGGTTTGAGCCACTTTTATCTGCCAGGACCTTTTACAGTCAAAGCGGAAGAGTGCCATGTAAATTGAAAAATTATTTTGGAAAACAGATTTTCATGATTAGATGATTATACAAACATTTCGTTATTGTTTGCTTCCGTTTTATTCGAATATTGCTTCCGTTAAGAGAAACATAGTGGATTGCAATAGGAGTTCTTTCCATTGGAAAGCAAAGAGAATATGATCACCCAAGGATTTTATCATGCAAAGAAAACAAAATTCGATGATGATAAGGTTCTGTTACGTTAGGTGGGACCTTTGTTCGCTTGACTGCAAGCTACCCTGCCAGGGCTTGGCGCTTGGCGCCACAATTTCACGCTCACTAATGAGAAAATTCCCCGGCACTCAGCTTGACTTTCAATTTTTATACTGCATGAGGATATGAGGGTAGGTAGAGATATCTTTATGCCACTAAACTATCTGAGAGTCGCAGCATTGAGTTGGCAAGTTATTACAGAAGCTTCCCTCTTTTTTTAGGAACTTATCGACATATTATCGAGAGAAAACAGAATATAGCCTTATTTGTTCGTTACCAACGGACAATGGGATTGTTCAATGCAATGATGCTTTCATTCCACAATACTCAACAACAAGATTTAGTCCCAAGTGCACAGAAAGTTATGATTCATATCACAACCCAAACACGTCATTAACAAACAAATCATGCATCAATTGGAATATGTATTACACCAAATGTCAACAAGTAGGAGATAACCCATATTATGGTGCAATATCATTTGATCATACTGGATTAGCAATTGTTGCAATTTTCCAGGTAAGTCATGCAATGCCTTGCGATATGATATCCTACATTATTTTCCACATTATACTATCTTTCATATCAAGGTGCCACAACAGTTGATCAATCGGGATTACCGAAAGTCGCAACATTCCGTCCATATTATGGGCGTATTCTTTTGGGCATCTGAAGCCAACGAAGTCTTCTGAAAACGGTAGGCTTCGCAGAAAAAAATTTCAGTTACCAAAAGAATGGGAATTATGAAAACGGTAGGGTTGGCAGACTTCTCCGAGAAAAATGCTAAAAGAATGGGAATGGAATGCTGAAAAAATGAGAATTCGAATGTTGTTGTTCGACGGAGCGAATTGAAACCATTGCAATGCAATGTACTTTTGTTATGCCAATCCTCGCCCTCTGCGATCTTTCAAAAGTCTGCCAGCTTCAAGAACAGAAGGTTTTAGAAGCCTCGGATCTCTACCGTTTTCAGAAAAGCCCAAAAGAATACGTCAAAAATCTTCCTGAAGTCTACCGAAAACAGAATGACCAAAAGAATGGGCTTTTATAAAAAGCAATCTGAAGTCTGCAAAGTCTACCGTTTTCGGTAGAAGGATACCAAAAGAATGGGATAACAACTCTACCGTTTTCAGAAGATGCCCAAAAGAATACGCCCTATGACACTTTTATATCATGGTGAAGTATCATTTGATCATACAGGATTAGCAATAGACCTTTGGATCTTACGGAATAGGGATTGGGGAGAGCGGCCAATTTTGGTAGTGCGTCTGGGGGATGCTTTTTAAGGTCACCAAAGTAGAGTTATTACAATCATCGTACTCACCGCTTTGGGAATTGTAGCAGAAGCAACGTCTCAATAAGCGATACCTATCGAAAACCTAGCAGTTAAGACGTTGTTTCGTTGGAGGAGAAAGCTGCACGCTGCTACGCTGTGATTTTCCAACACTATGGGACTTTGAAAAATTATTTTCCGGACCTACTACCAGAATTGGCCGCTTTGCCACGTCCATTCTTCATATGCTCGAAAAGGTCAATTGTAGCAATGCTCCAGGTAAGGTTTGCGATGCTTTATGACGCGACATCTTGGTATCCTAGCGTTGCGTCATCCACTAAAAAAATTGCAATACGTATTTTAAGCTAGACTGGTAACTTGGCCTTAGTTATAGCTATTGGTATGCCGCAAAAAGTCCCACCTTGGGGTCCCAGTCTCGTTATCAGTCTAATTACGAGCTGCGCTACTTACAAAATCAATATGCCATTCCATTGGAATGATACCCCCAGGGAGCAAATGGCTTTATATAGATTAAGGCTATTACAGTGTCTGAAATTATGTGTCAAGTAAACATGTCTGTGATCAAAAATATCTAAATTATTTTCGATGGGTAATTCAGGAATCTTTGTCAATCTCACATGGTATCTAATCTTTTCCTGCTAAATATTCTTAGCTGGATTTTGATTTGGCAGTTTTGTGAACGATTGCAGGTCAAATCGATCTCTCACACGGCATAAATATCTCGCTAATTTGAAGGTTTTTTTACCGATAGATCACTTCCATGAAGCGAAATCAGTTACTGAGCAACTGAGACTGAATTTACACTACGCTTGTCCATCGTCCACGAAGGAACCCCGATTAGTGCACGACAACTGGGCAACGGCGTTTTCGAAAAGATCCAATCTGGAGAGCTTCTTCGAAAGCTTCATTTTCGGTGACCGAAAACTCCGTCTCCGTGTGGACGCGAACCCAAAACGGATAAAAAAAGATGCATTTTCAAAAAGATCCGGATACGTGTGATCGGGGCCTCAGTTATCTCAATTTTCACACGTTTGAATAGGTCAGGCTTCAACTTAGGGTTTGAGACCTTGTTTGAGTCAATTTTACAGGTTGTTGTTGATTTATTTTGCATAAAAAGGGCCAAGTAAGTGATTGTTTCAAAAACACCACTTCTGTTGTTCTCCTTCAATGTCAAAATTAAGTCATTTTTCGAAGAAAGACTCTGGAATTGTATCCAAATTTTCACCGCATTTTAACTCGTGAGCGTGTGGCCGAGTGGTTAAGGCGTCTGACTCGTAAGCCAAAGGTCAGAACGGCCGTAGGTTCAAATCCCACGCTGGACAGTTTGGTCGCTGTCCGTAACACTAGCCCGGGTCGACCAGAGCCATGTGAGGGAAATCTGGTAGCTGTGGCGGGTAGCTGCGGCGGACTGATGGTAAAACATGCGTGGCCCCTGCTGGAAATAAGTCTCTCAGACTTTCGCGGGCTAGCCACGTTAAATATAAATACCTACCTACCTACCTAAAAGGAAGAACATGCTCTATGAATAGAAAATACTGCGAACCCTTCAAAACAATTAGCAAAAATATCAATTTGACGTCAGGACCTGGACCATTTCTGTAGAAACTTAATTGATTTTGACATCGCTGGAGAACAATAGAAGTGCTGTCTTTGAAGCAACCACTTATTTTGCTTTCTATAAATCAGCAACCACATGTCTGATTGATTCAAACAACGTCTCGAACTCTAAGTTGAAGCCTGACCCATGCAACTGTGAATAAAGCCAAGATAATTGAATATACAGCTCCTCCACAGTAGCTACACAAACGGAGCACAATTATTTTGGGACACCCAGTAGTGCATCTAATAATCGACATTACTATATTAATAGAATTAGCGTCACTATTCGACTATGATGGGAGGATAAATGGAAAAATGGAAGGATATTTTGAAACGATAGAGGGCAGGGGTGATGGCATTGTGGGGTCTGCTTCCGGGCTTCTTCTGGTTCTTGAGCCTTGTTGTCCCAAAAAAATTTTCAACTCACTTTTGTGCCTTTTTCAAACATATATTTCCATTTTTTGCCCAGTCTCGCTTGACTTTTTTAGCTTTTTTGGACTGCAAGGTTTGAGCTCCAGGGGGCTCTGGTGGTCGGCTCTCATGATGGCATCACCGTTGCTACTCTGAGATGTAAATCTGAGAAAACGTTGTGTTGCGTTGCCACGTTCTATCCTTTATGTATATATTCGACTATGAAGGTGTTGAAGATGTTGTGGCACCGTGGTGTAATCCTCTGATATTACAGCCAGAACAGTCAGGCGGAGTGGGTTCCAAGCCCGGTAGGGCCCCACCAATTGAGCGCCGTGACAAGGGGTCGCAGTCTCGATTAGGTCTGCTCTATTTGTGCGATCCCAGCGCTTGGCGCTGAAAAACGCAATTTCACCTTCACCTTCACCTTCACTTTCATTCATTATCGATTCATAGCCAAGAAATACAACTAATCGACTGTCTTTCATACATAACTGAGCAATCGAGCAGATAATAATCGATTTTCCAATTTTTCAACCTGCTGGCTATTTTCTACTTAAATGCTTTGTAGATCTCTTTTCTCGTTGTTTGCTTCTTTGCAGATAGTTGTTTCTTAGCCTTTTCGGTTTTGCAGAAAACAGCTTATTTCGCTCATTTCCCTGAACAAAACGTTACCAAAGTTGCGTTGTAAGATATATAATTGTCATTTGCGTCACAATTTTCGATTTCAATCATGATGAAACTGATATGCGATCATCTTTCTTTAGCCTTCACTTAACTTCGCTCATTTCGTTGTGATTTACGTGAAATTGTTGAATGAAATAATGATGTCATCATTATGACGTCATATGGTGTACGATAAGTCGATTGATTGGACATTTTGCTAGGGATTTATCGATTAGTAGAATATCAGTCGAAGGACACTCCTAGTCCACACTGCACTGGTACAGTTATGCCTCAATGCCAAAATTTTTCCGGTTCAAGAGCGTTTACCAGAAAATGAATTCAATTCAACGGGAAATTTCAACTGAAAGGAAACAGTAGGGGCTGCACGCAGGCTAACTGCTCCAGAATAAAATCTCCCTGTAGACAAAGAGATCAAAAGTGTTATGGATTGGCATGAACTGTGTAAGCAGGACGCTGATCTGATACACTTTTATTACTGATTCGAAGTTTTACCGGTACAGTGGAAACGGGGTCTAGGAAACTAGCAAATGCCCACCATTTTATTTGACTGCGGCTACGTGCACCCTGGTAGGGCGGGATTTGTGATCACTTGGCCTAAATGGATTTATGAAGACGACCAGTGAGAGAGGTCTCTTTACAAATGACGTCGCTACGACAGAACAGAAACTGCGTAAAATGACGTCATCGACCAATCTCAGATCAGAAAGTGCTTGGACAGATCAGCTGTTTGGCATGATAAATCGAGAGTTCAAGGCCCCAGGAAGAAAATATCCAGTGTTGCCTAAAAGATCTGTTGCAAGGAGCTAAGGGGGCTCAAAGTTACTAGTTTTTGCGCGTGAGTGTGCAGTTTCTGCTCTGTTCGTCGCTACGCAAAAGTTGCACTTATTTGAATACGCTATTTGGTGAGAAATGGCGAGTGCGATACATTATTCATAACAGTCTATTCTTTTACTTGATCATGAATTATACCTATTCCGGACCTGTCCTTTAACCAAATTACTCTCGTTTGGGAAAATTTGATAGAATGTCTTTTGGCTGAATTGTGGTTAGCCTACGAGTAGACCCGTCATTCAAAAGAAGCAAAGGTCTACGAAAGAAAGAGGTAAAGGCCTCTTGAGTAATTTTTCTTTAATTATCCTAATCCGATATTCAAATAATGTGTGAGACACGTCTTAACAAAGGCTGGATAAATCAAGTTCTAGAAATCTGGAACTCACTGTAGCAAGCTTTTACCCATTGTATTGTAGACCCTTTCTACTTTTGAATAACGGATCTACGCGTAGGCTAGATTATGGTATGAATCATAACTATGTTGCAACAAATATTATTCATTTGACTTATTTCATACTTTTTTTAAAGGTGATTACACTGGAAGGCTGGTCGAAGATAATGTATTTCCTGCAAGATGCATATAGTCCTTGGGTATGGATCTACTTCGTAGCATTGATAGTGGTAAGGAAGTGATTCATTAGATTCCATCGTCAGTTCAGTTCAGTCTGCTTCATTTCATTTTGAAATTCCACCACTTAAAAATATATCTTAATAATTGCAATTCGTCTTCTAATGTCTTGGCATCGATTGCCGTAGACGGATCATGGTGGTGCGCTCTACCTCAATCTTCTCTTGTTTCTTACGATCTTAACTAGCTGTTTTCCATCTCCAACATTCAATTTCTTCATCATCCAGTCTAATATCTTTTATTTTTGTCTTCCTCTCGCTCTTTCCCTACCATCTCAGCCTCCATGATCTTCCAATCCTTCCCCCCTTCTCTTCTTAACTCATACCCAATCAAACTCCATTACTCTATCCTCATAGTATTCATCAGCTGTCGTTTCGTTCCACCTTTTCGAAAACTTCGTCATTCGTCAATTAATTACAACATGCCACATTGAAACAAGAAATTACAAGAAGGAAATGTAAACCAATAAAAAAGCAAGTTTATAGAGGAATTTGCATGCAAGGAATTTTGTACAGGAGGAGCTCTCTCAATAGGTAACGTAATCGAAGAAAGAGCATCACCTTGGTTAAGAACTTGGGGTGCGTGGCCGAGTGGCTTATACAGTCTTCGTCAGGTGACTGAAGTTAAGCTTGGCCGAGTGAGGTCATATTTCGGATGGGTGACCTCTGAGGCCTGACCTCGCAACTCACCTCGCCGTCCTTCGGAAGGGGCGTTAAACTAGGGGTCCCATGCCTGGATGCGGCATGCACAGTGGGCCTAAATTAGCTTTCAGTAGCTAGAAATCCTGATAAGCCCACTCAAAACAAATTGAAAACAAACAAAAACAAGAAAGATTTAGAAGTTTGATTGATAAATAAAGATGATATTGAATGAAACGATTTCATATTTTAAGCATGACTGTTGATATTGGCTCGTTTTTCGAAGCCCTGGGACTTTCAGTTGATTGAGAAGAAATGGAGCTTATGTTGATGACGGAAACTCATTACTGTTCAAGCTAGTTTTTGTGATTTACTGTTCAAAGACCCTGCATATCTTATAGATTTCAAGGCATGTTGCAAAAAAATGTCACCTTTAAATGCTTGCCTCGTATCATTCCGATGAACCTGCGAAAGCATTAAAAAGGCTCATGACAACAAGATGGGAGAAATTATTGATAGATTCATAAACGACTGTCAAGTGACATTTCAAATTAGATGTCACATGAGACTTTTGGATCTCTGACGGATAATGATATGTCATTTCCATTACCGCAGAGTGAGAACACCGAAAAAATTTTATCATTTTCAGCTGCACTTTAACGTTTTCCGAAGGGACTTTTTCCTGAAAATTAGATTTTTAAATCTAATAGACACAATCAATTAAGGTTTGTTTTACCCATTTTCAAGTCATGCAACCATAATCTTGGGAAGCTTTAGTATTATTCTACTTTTTGCACTCATAACACAACTTCGCATAGCACGAAATATGTTAGAGACAGCAAAAGATGTTTTGTCAATAGATTGATCACTTGACTTGAAATGAGTGTAAACAAACCTTGGTCGATTTTGTCTTCTTTTAACTCGTTTACTTTCAGTGAAGCCATCTACCAGTATATAATTGCTTACCTCTCCATGAAACAGTGGCCATTTCACGGAAATTGTTTTCATTGACTAGTAGTAGCTGTTAAAATGACTTAAAAAATTTTCCAATGTGCCACACAGCCACTAAGTCTTCTGAATTTGTTTTTTATTTGTAAGTCTGTTTCATATTTGATGTAAGACTTTGATAATGTGCATAGCAATTTACCAAACTAAGTCCCATCAGTTATATTGAAAATTTAAAGCTCCGAACCCTTGGTGGAGGGTAACTTAGGTTCTCCATGGTACGGGGCTGTGCCATCTTTCAGGGTACCTTTTTATGACAGAGTCCGAATTTATGGGTATGGTTTTCAACAATTTTTTGTGATTTTTGGATTTATGGGTATGGTTTGTTGTAAAAGTTCATTCATAGGTGAACCTTTTGGTATGTCCTGTTGTATTGGTATGCTTTTCAGAAATTTTTCCAGATTTACAGGTATACATTTCAGCAATTTTTCCGGATTTATGGGTGGTACTTTTGCGATTTGATTGGCACAACGCCGTATCTGCGAGGCTCATGTTACCCCCCCCCCCTGGAGCTCCAATGACTGGATATGCATGAGCGCAATATTTTACGCAGTGGGGATTCTAGAAGGGGAACAGTGGCGACAACAATTGCCACTGCTGCTGTTCGCTCGTCTGGTGTTTCTGTGGCTCAGCACCATACGCATATTCTGGCCAAGCATCCAATTTGAAACAAATTCTAGCTTTATCGGTATTCAATCGTTCATTTGTATGTTTTTAGTTGTTTATTAATTGTTATTTAGTTTTATGTCTTTATTTCATGGCTGCAATGCTGGCAATTATAATTTGCTATCCGTGGCATCGTTCTGTAGTGTTGCAGAGCATATTTCATATTTCATATTAAAGCTGCACTCAAGTAAATAGACCCAAGGTGGTGGGGACTTGGCTGCCTTTCATATATAATTCAACCTTTTAGTAAATCTTTCCTCATAATCATCAGAAAATACAGTTTGCATTTTCTCATCATTAGAGCAAGTTGGGCTTTTGAAGGAGCTAGCTCTTCACCCGAGATAGCAAATTACCCTCCCGAAGGTGGGGTTGGAAAGTAAACCTGCATTTTTCCTGCAAAACTAGTCCTCTCGTCCATGTTCGAAAAAACTGTCCAGATGCACCTGCAAAAGAAAGATCCAACGTAAAAAGTCTGAAGGAGGCGGGTGGGTGGGAGATTAAATTTTACAACCCTTCCAAACGAGTGTGCAAAACTAGCAAATTCTCCAATACAAATTACGTTTTATACTGCCAGGAGCAACCATGCAGGGTGCATGACGATCTACACACATGTGTAAAGTAGGACGCGTTATATCTCCAGAGATTCAAAATCCTATGATACGCCAAATCACCAGAGGCGAGAATCTGTGATAAAAATTAAAAGTCTATTGACAATCATATTATATGCATCATAGAAAAAGAAATTTGACCCTTTATTAATTTTTTTAAATTGTTCAGATTCTTTCTTCTTTCTTCGATGGAGGAAGGCTATTCTGTAGGTTAGCTTCTCTGAGAGAAATTCATAGGCTGTGTCAATAATCTGTTCTGTAAAAGTTTTAACTCAACACAATGATTTAAGTGCCTGTTATCTTTCTTACTTTCTCAGGTTGGAGCCTACTTCATGACGAATCTATGTCTTGTGGTTATAGCATCCCAATTTTCTGAAACAAGACAACGGGAATCAGCATTAATTGAGCAAGCTAACAGAAAAGCTCGCTTATTAAAATCATACAGTACATTATCAGGCTCTGTCAGTAGTTACACTTTGAAGGATCAAGGCTGTTACGCAGCAATTTTAGGCATATTTGAAGACGCCTACAAACGAATACGAAAAAGACTGCGTAGGAGATTTGCAGGTACGAGGTTCTGCAAAGCGCAAGAGAAGAAGCGAAGGAAACGCAAAATTGCGAAGCGAAAAGAAAAACGAAATCTACCATGTACAATACATTTGCATCATCATCATCATCACCATTTTCATCATCATCATCATATTTGCTCGAACAATGCAAATAACTCACAATCAGATCCAACTGAATCTTCGAACTTAATACAACCCGAAGAAATAGGACAACGCTCTTCTCTCCGGACACCAACTTTTGTCGCAATTGATAACGAATATAGCGATCCGAGAGTCGGAGTAGCTAGTGTTTGTCCACTTGCGATTCAAAATACTGCTTTACTTATGCCCGACACCACAGTAGTTATTTGCCGGTCAAGACAGCCGTCTCCACGACTTCAACAAGCTACACATACTGTTTCTTTTTATTCTACGTCTTTAAAAGACAAGTCGTCGCTCGATGATGATTCCCCGATTAAACCGGACGATTCGTCGCACGATTTTCCAAACGGCAAACAAAAGAAGACTTCGTATTGTCCGAAAGTAGATCAGCTTGAATCTGGAGTTGAATGCGAGAAGTATGAAGAGATTTATAAATCTGAGAGCAGCGACGATGAGGAGGAGGAAGATGAAGAAGAAGACATTCCCGGATGTTGCTCACGGTTTCGCAGTAAATTGCGAGATATCTGCGAGAGTAACGCGTTTAAGGGATTGATAATGGGCTCAATTCTCCTCAATACAGTGACAATGGGAATAGAACATCATGGTCAGGTGAGTTTTTAGAATTCATTGTTTCGGATGCTTTAATATTTTATTCAGAAGTCTCACATTTCTCGAAATCGACTAAAACTAGTGATCTTGCATATTCAGTCCACGAGTTAAAGGCAGTCTGTCACGCACCTGATTGGTTGCAAAAAAGTCAGAGCCCAAAACAACGGCCAAGGGTGGTAATTTCAATATATGGAGCAACAGGTAAGTGCCGCCTTCAAGGATGGGCTTAGAACCTCGGAAATCATTAAATGTGGATCTCTGAATTTAGATTTTCCCCCCAGGAATGGGTAGCTTTTTGACTTGCAGCGAAAAAGTTGTTGAGTTCTGTATTTGCAACGTTGGACTTTTATCGTCAAATACTGCATTCACACTGACACAGCTAAACCAGCTTTATCTAAACCAGTTTAAATTTCTGCCAATCAAATGGCTAGATTTTTTGGATTGACCAATCAGAAGGCCCTATCGAAAGCCTGCTTTAGTTTAAACTGGTTTAACTTGCAGTGTGAATGGGGCATAACGCTGAAAGTTGGTTGGTGGCAGCTTTACCTTCATATTCTACATTTAAATTAAATGAATCTTGATTTCTGAGAAGTTCAATAGGCTTTTTCTCCCAAAGATCATTAAAAAATGGGGATGAAAAATAAACATAGGTCTTTCCCATAAATGGTAGGTGGCGACAGAGCAGAAACTGCGTACAATGACGTCATCGACCAATCTGAGATAAGGAAGTGTTTGGAAAGATAAGCTTTTGGAAATAATAAATCAAGAGGTTAAGGCCCCAGGAAGAAAATATCAAGTGATGCCTAATTTGGGATCTGTTGCAGGGAGCTAAGGGTGCTCAAAATTACCAGTTTTTTGCGCATGCGTGCGCAGTTTCTTCTCTGTCGTAGGTGGTACGTCCACTTCATCGCAAGACTCTAGTTACCATCACAAGAACAACAGATGCCCTTGTGAATTTCTGCATTAGAATACAGAAAAGCTCGTTTTTATCACTTCATGCGGTCGTAGAAAGTCATTACCACTGCCTTTTGCATTGTTTTCATCACCCAGTCAGATGCTTGACAGACTGCCTTCCCTTAACTTTAAGCTGTTTGCTTAATCTTTTGAAGGCATTGCTATGTTGAATGTTTTGGCTTTTGTTCGCACGATACTGTCACAATTTGAAAACAGTGAAAGTGTGGCGGTGGCAAAATTTTAGCGACCATTCACATGATATGAAAAAGGAGTTAATAATTCGTTGCAATCCCCCCAAAACTTTGATGTCAAAGAAATGTACTCAGATCTTAAGGATCGACCAGCCTCTTTTTGAAATTGTCGTAAAATGTTCCACCATTATCCTTTTTGAATGTTCACTTGATGCCATTTTCAAACGTTGCCATTTTCAAGGTTCATCATTTTCAAAATGTGCTGCTAAAAATGTGCTGTTTTCGTGTGAATTGGAGGCCTATCCACAGTCTTTCAGTGTATTGAATCTAAAAACACACGTCTATAACATTAGAAACCTACTTTATGTACAAGTTTTTGTCAAAAAATCCGCCATTTTACATTTAAGCCGCCATTTTGAAAAAAGAAAAAATTTCAAAAGTCCCTAGGTCAAATTCGATTCTTCTGTGTCTCACGATCCCAAATCCGTTTTCAGAACTTTGACTGGAAAAGTTTTCCGATTTTTCTAGCATGGGACCTGTCTAATAGCTTTGAACGTGAAGGACTACAAGGCATTCAGCACTGCAGTGGCCATTAAGTTAATTTCACTTATATCTCAATTGATTTTCTTGAAAGTTGTTGTACAAGTAAACAACGAAGCAGAGCACATTGCTAAAGTTGATTTTAATTGTCTTTCTAAAAGAGCCTCTACTATGTAGCTAATAATGCGAAGCCGGTCAGATCGGTCGGTTAGAAAGCAGAGTGTAACAGCGATGCCAGAATCCAGAGAAAGGCACATCTCTACGGCTGTTAGCCGGAAAGAGATTTTCCATTAATTCCAAACCTAAGGGAATCTTACAAGAAGATTGGGACAATTTCAGGCAATTTTGGCAATAGCAGCTGGATTAAAATTTCTAAGTTATAAACAATGCCTGGTGGTAAAAATTGAATATTTTGACTTGATAAAGCCATGACGATTTAGCAATGACTTTGGCCTTGAAGTTTGACCTGTTTCTGGCTTTGGAGCGACACAATCGATATTTAGTAAACGCTGTTTTCTGGTAATTTTCAAAGATCTACACAATTTTCTGGCCACCTGCTGGTAGTATTGTATGAGTGTTTCAGATTTGTTTCCACAGGAGTCATACAGGGTGTCTCAAAAAATTTTTTGATGTTTGATTAAATATTGAAAAATAACGATAACATTAACAGACTCATAGGAAGATAACCCCGTACCTAAGATTTTAAAATAATTTTAGAGACCAGAATCTTGCAAATCGGTTGAAAATTCATTGAGTTGTGAGCTCTCAAAGATAATTAATATGCGACAGCTGAAACTAGAGACCCCTAGATTACTTTTAATGCATAAAAAGCTCGGATATCGATTTAAAAGAAGCTTATCCAGTGCCGTACCTCTATTTTATATCAGAACAAACCAAATAAAGCTCCCACTGTAATTCAATCCTTGCAATTATCGTCAAAATTTGCTTAAGATTGCCCGTATCCAAAAACAGTATTTGAAAAATAATCGACGACAGACTGAATCCTTTTCCTCAAAGCAGTCATGCGTTTGAAAGTTAGATTATCGAAAACCTGTTCAAACCCCATTTGGTTTGCCCAGAAACAATTGAACAACAACAGAAACGATTGATCACGGGACTTTTACCAAAAATGCCACTTAAAGGCCTCTGGTTTCATAATTCCATGAATTTTTCGCGGACTTGCAAGATTCTGGTGCCAAAAATTAATTTCAAAATCTCAGGAGAAGGGCTACTTAACCAAGTTGTCATCTATTGTATCGTTATTTTTTTAGTATTTAATCAAACATCGATCGAATTGTTGGAGACACCCCGTAGTTTGAAGTTTCAGCAGATTAATGGACATTTCATGTTCCGTTTAGAAAGACAACCCTGCACCCAATTTTCAAGCAAGTAATGATCATTCCACTAAGAACATTTTTTTCCTTTAAGCCGAAAGAATTGACAGCCGTATTGGATATCTTCAATCTCATTTTCACTGGAGTCTTTATCGTTGAATTTTTACTGAAGATAATTGGCTATGGCCCATGTGGATATATCAAAGATTCGTTCAATTTGTTTGATGGCACAATTGTCATTATTAGGTATGGTATTTTTACTTATTTCTGGACTTCGATGGATTCTACCAAGATCAGGCCAATGTGTTCTATGGGCTGATTCGGCATAGGTTCTGAATCTTTAAATTTCTGTAAAAGGGTAGGTGTGTAAAAGGTGGATCTGAAATTCTACGACCGTTTTCTTTAAATTCTCTTAAAGAGACTTTATACCGGCGTAAAAAGGTGGATCTGAAATTCTACGACCGTTTTCTTTAAATTCTCTTAAAGAGACTTTATACCTATCCATAACTCCACGTTTGGACTTTTCAGACATTTTCAATATTTCTGAAACTACAGAGCATTTAAAATTTCAGCTGCTTTGAGAATTTGACGTCATCAAATTTCTAAATCAGTAACCACAAGAGTGACAGACTTGCTTGATGCCATATTGTAGATATCCATAAACTATGATTTTCTTGGAAATTATTTCCTGTTTGGTCAAGCAATTTACAATTGCGACGGTTTCAAGCTTTTTTGAATTTTTTTCTTGAAATCTTGAGAAAGAATAAAGTCATTCTAACTCTGAAAATATTGGTGATTACAGCAAAGTCCAACGGCAGAAATATAGCAAAATAGGTAACGTTTTTTTTAACCATACAGTTCAAAGAAACAGGCCATTGAATTTTACACCAACCTATTTGAAGATTTGAAACTATGCTATTTTCCACCAATCATTTGACGAATTTGAAAATGTCCCGCTGAGTAGAAATGTTTGCAAAATCAAGTTTTTGGCCTATGTCAAAGGATTTACGATCAATTTAGTGTTGTGTATTTGCACGTAACTCAAGAACGAATAGGCTAGCTTTGACGGAAGTGAATTTTTGTATAGAAAGTTTTGTGTTTGAAATATGTTACGTTTCCCTTTGTAAATACGTAACTTATTTAATGAAATAGAAGGTTATGAAAATCAATTGAGTGTGGAATAACCAAAATAGATTAGAGACGTTCTTACTTACCAGTGGCTTAAAAAGCCTTAGTATTCTCTTTGCTAAGGATTCTTACGATGCAGAAACCGTACTACTTGCTGAAGTTCTTTATGCCATTGAAATTTGCTTTGCAGAGAGTTTGATGTTTAAGCTCTACGCAAATATGACTACATTTGTTGCTATGCCATCCAGTATTATGTCATTTAGTGCTTTTGTCATAAACCACACATAGCAAAATTATTTGAGATAGTGTAAGAACCAATGAACTATAGATCAGGAAGGCTGTAGTAGGATAAGAACTACTGGGTGAGCCACGAAAAAGTTCCCATTTTTAAAATTCGTAGCACTAAGAGTACTTCATAAATTTAAATGATTCAAATTCCAATTGAAAGCTGAATGATTGAGGTAGTTTTGTTATTTTTCTCGCTGTCGTACTAGCACCACATGTATCGGTAAATTTAATTTAGTGAAAATTTCATGATTGCAAAGTGGCTGAAATAGGATATTGATCAAGCTGTAAGGACATTGATCAAGCTGTAAGGACTCACCATTCATTGAGCAATACGCTATGGGCGTTTCACCTTCCCCAAGAGTTATACGGCATTAATTTTCAAACAAATACTGAAGATTTTCAATCCCATGGCAATAAGTGTGCAGTGGATAGCTTTCACCCATGAACAATGGCAATTTCTTTGTTAATCTGTGCGAGCAGTCCTTTATGATTTGATCAATGTTTGACCATTTTTCAGTGATTTTGCAACCATAAAATTTCTGTAAAGTTCAATTCACTTATATTTCTAATGCTCTTGAGACAATGAGAAAAATCACAAATATTCTTCGAATGTTCCGCTTTCGACTGAAATTTGAATCATTTAAATATGTGCAGTACTCTTAGACCCCGTTTACACGATGCCGGTAGAATTTGAAAACGGCATAAAAAAAAGTGCCGCTTTGGCCTCCCGTTTACACGATGCCGGCAGAATTTCCAAATTCTGCTGACAAAATTTTGTTTCGGTCAGCAAAGCGGCAAAGTTTGTAATTCTGCCGTTTTCAAATTCTGCCGTCATCGTGTAAGCGCTCTTTCCCGGCAGAATTTTATTCCGCTTTCGTCACGAGGCTAATGTTTTTAATCCTCTCTATTGTCTTTTATTGTCGAAGTTATTTTATCGATCTTGATTGATTATTGACGTCAGTTGTTATTGTATATGGAATTAGCATAAAATTCTACAGGCATCGTGTAAACGGAGCTCATTTTCCAAAGCGACATAAAATTCTGCCGTTTTCAAATTCTAATTGTGTAAACGGGGTCTTAGTGCTATTAATTTTCAAAAGTGAGAACTTTTTTCTGGCTTACCCGGCAGAGTTTACATGGTTCAGTTAATAATGGTAGTTTTTCAAAGACGCTAAAACTGCCAAGATTTCGTTCTGCCATGCAGAGCTTTCTCTTGGCTTCTGGCTGCCCTAGTGGAGACATACCTAAGGATCAATGCTGGTTCTTAAATTCAAAGTTTCACTGTGTAACTTGTTTTGTAAATAAACCATGCTTTCTGTACTAGGGCAATATTTTTCCATTTCAGTGTAGTGGAAATATTTGGTGGAGATAGTGCAAGTGGTGTATCAGTGCTTCGAACATTTCGTCTCATGAGAATCTTCAAATTAATCAGGTTCATGAAATCGTTGCAGAAACAGATAACGGTGATGGTAAAGACCCTCGACAGCGTCATGACATTTTTGGCTTTGCTTGTAATTTTTATCTTCACTGTGTCCATTCTTGGAATGCATTTATTTGGAGCTAAGATGATCCTCAACGGAACACCAGTGCGGCATAACTTCGATTCTCTTCTATGGGCATTAATGACCACATTCCAGGTACTCATCGTAATTTTATATCATTATTATTATCACTATTATTGTTTACTTCAAGACTTCATAAAAAGAAAGATAAGATTTGCAGGGCATATCATGGAGGATCATCCGGGTTGTTACCTGGGCTTGTCCTGGAGGGAATGATCGAAGGGAAAAGAAACAGAGGAAGACAGAGAACTTGGGGAGGTGATGTAAAGGAGTAGAGTGGGTCCCAGAGCATTGGGAGGGTGAAAAGAATATGTGAGGATAAGAGGAGATGGGGAGTCATGGTGTCCAACATTCTGATAGAAGATGGTACCTGATGATGATGATGATGATTATTATTATTATCAATTTGTTTATTGTTGCATTGTAAAATAAGGTAGCTAAAATAAAAACGTAACTAATTGATTCCAGCATTAAAAGATGTATTTACAATATTACATAAGAAAGTGGTAGATAGAATTTTTACAAGTCATTAAAATATACATTGTAAAACTGATATCTAAACACAATAATTTCAAATACCACATGTTTGGAATGAAGATGAGGCATAATCTATCAGCCTCTTGCAACGAAATTTTCGTACACATAAGACCCCGTTTACACTATGACGGCAGAATTTGAAAACGGCAGAATTACAAACTTTGCCGTTTTGCTAACCGAAACAAAATTCTGCCGGCAGAATTTGGAAATTCTACCGGCATCGTGTAAATGGGGTCTTAGAAACAAAACAGTTTGATCAAAGCGTTGAGTTTCTTGTATGCGGGAACTTACTGGAGGTATAGAGACTGAACTGATGTTCATGGTAATATTGTTCTAAGCGCCTTAGGACAGAATAGTGACAGCCTTTTTTCATTTTTTCCCACTTTTTTAAGGTATTCAGGATAATTTTTATAGGATTTGTAGGTCCGTGCCAGTCCATGGTCTTTAGGGTGAATGCTAGGTCTTATTTTGTTCCATCTGCGTGCTAGCGTTCTTCTCATGTTATATCTTATCTGTCTCTTTCTGCGAAGAGAGAGTGAGAGAGGGATATTAAAGAGATGGAGACTTTTGTCAAGTGTACTGCAAAGTCTCTCTGTGCTGGGTACTGGATTGATCATGTTGTTTCATGACAGATCATCTCTGGCTTTCTGATACGTTTCGAGGTCTGGAAGACTGCTTTCAAAACCCAGCTAAAATAGTCCACGTGTATCCTTTATCGTTTCCTTTGAATTGAATTTAGTAATACACTGAAAAAATTTATTATCATAAATACGATAAATATAAATATAAATGTAAATAAATAGATATAAAGATAAATATCATCATTATATATGTGAATCTTTTTCGTTTTGATCACTGTGTCATGGTATATAGGATTGCAAACAAATGATGCCCTGAAAGCTTATGGAATATGTTCCAACAGAGGTGTTCTATATCAAATCATGATACGAGTAATCATAGAGATCTCCAATATTCCCAAGCCAAACCTTTAATTAACCAAGAATGGAGTTCATTACTCGGGTACTAAAGCTTGGAATGATATTCCAGTTGATGTCAGAGAGCTGCCATCACTACGCCTGTTTAAAATACCTCTGAAAAGGCATTTGGTCAGCCTTGATCATTAATTGAAGCTCCCTCAAGAATGACTCCCTGCAAGATCAGGTTTATTTAGCTAATATATCTGTTTTAGTATACTGAAGGGATATCGTTGTAAAGAGAATGATTATTATCAGTCCACCGTAGCGGCCCTGCTTAGCCCTCTTTCTATCAAGTCTCCTTTCTAAAAGGCCCCTCGCCTCTGAGTCAAAATTTTAGATCAGCCCTTTCCTCATTAGCCCCCCCCCCAATTTACATACATTTCCAGGTGCTACCAACGATTTTCCACATATTTGGCTGAACAAGTTTGCATGTTGAATAAATACGGTGTAGGATAAAGCTGGCTCGAAAGTATGCATTTAGCTCGTAAAATTATATGTTAGGTCAGCAAAATATGACGAAAAAGAATCAAAAATCTGTCATATATATAGTTGTCACGTGAATAAGCCCCCTCTCTAACAAGTCCCCTCCTCTGTGATGGTGCCCGAAGTGAGAAACCCCGGGAGGCTTAACGGTCAAGTCCGGGTTTGTTATAATTGTTAATTATTTAAGAGATTACAATGTTGTGAATGTTGTGTGTTATTTTTTTCAGTTTTTTCTCTTTTAATCTGCGAAACTACATATTTCAATCTGATAAGAAGTGCGAAATGACATCATCTTATATGACGTCACTTCACGTTGACCTGAAAGAGGCTGCCAAATGTGTTGACATTATACCATTCACATTACTACCCTCCTTGTCGTGCCTTCGCACACTCGTACAAAATACAAAATGTCGACAATATTTGGCCTAACTTACGAAGATTCATTAAGCAATTTATGAAAGTTAGAGGCATCCAAGCTTGGAAAGAACTCACGACTGGTGTTCAGCAGTTAGTAAGGTTGCTTTTAACAATGATTTTATCAACCCCAGACTTGTCCATTAAAAGAGCTTTTACGGTACAGTAGTGTCATGCATGTAAAAAGCAACAGTTTCAATTTGAGTTCTGATTTCTATCTTAAAAAGTGAGATATAAACTTCAGGGTAACTTCTCTTAAGTTTCTTATTAGATAGGTAATTTACTAGCAATGAGCTCCTCGAACACAACCTCTATGATGGTGATGCAAAACATACTATTTTGATTTGTATTTGTAAATTTTTACTTCCAAGAAAAGTTACAATTAATCCTGCAAGGTGCTTCTTGCTTCATTTGAATGCAAAACTCTTGTTTTCATTTGAATAGATACAGTTTGACTCTATTGGAAAGTTGAAAATATAAACCACACTTATGTCAATAATCTTCAAATAAGAAACGAGCATTTTTCAGACCTGAGCCTGTTTCTTATCAAGGGGAATATTATTTTGCAAATCAGGGCTGATATTTGTTAATTTTTGCTTCTTATATGCAGGAAACTACTGTATGTCTGTACTGGAGTTGGGCTTTATTATTGATGACAAAAAAGCCAAACCAAGGGCACATTTGTGATCGATCAACCATTACTCTTTAGGTGTTGACACAAGAAGACTGGCCGAGTGTTATGTACGATGCAATGCGATTTACATCAAAATGGGCGGCATTTTATTTCATCATTCTCATGACGCTTGGCAACTATATTCTGTTCAACCTCCTCGTTGCTATTCTGGTTGAAGGATTTTCCAACGACCCTGTAAGTCATTTCACCTCATTATTTTTTGTGCCTTATCACTTTGTTTCTTCCTGCTACTTTCATGATGTGGGCACGTATCACTTGATTGAAGTTATAACCGAAGCTATACCCGTCCGTCTGACTTGCCGGGAAAAATTGCGGAGGTCAACGTTGTGAAGAATAGTCGAGATGGATATAAAACTTTTGCCTTTTTCTCAGATTTCCAAATCGAGCCACAGACTGTTCCAAAAGGACTGCATCCCATTCGCAAGGCTATTGCGAAGGAGCTCATTGTCTCAATTTTGATTTCAATTTTGATATTGGGATGAGTGACTGAAGTTAAGCTCGGTCGAGTGAGGTCAAGCTCCGTATGGGTGACCTCGGAGGCCTAACCTCACAACTCACCTCGTCGTCCTTCGGAAAGGACGTTAAAATTGGGATCCCATGGCTGGATGCGGCATGCACTGTGGGCCTAAATTAGCTTTCAGTAGCTAGAAATCCTGACAAGCCCACTCAAAAGAAATTGAAAACAAAAAAAAAACAAAAACAAGCAAACAAATACCGTTGCATAGGGCAGGCTTCAAGATAGGGGTTAATCTCTTGCTTAGGGCTGCGTTCACATTAAAGGCTTGCTTTGAGTTCATGCTTTTGCTTGTGTAAACGCGCTTTTGTTTGGATTGTGCCGTTCAGAGTGATACATCCCTTGGATCCTATATAGCAGCTCATTTTTGTACTTCTGAAATCAAAAGCTAAAAATCCATCTCGCTTGCACGCGTGCGTAAGTAATCTGCTTGCTAACCAACTAGATTTTTCGCATGAGCAAGCTTCTTTGTGCATGCAGATATTTTGCAGTCCAAACGCTCTAAGGGATTAGTATGACGGAAATCTGCACGAGCGTTTAAGCGCTTGCAAAAGATTGTGCAATGTGAATGCAGCCTAAGGCAGTTGGACTAGCGGCTGCTGATTTATGGCAAAGGTAAGGCAATAAACGATTGCTACAGAAACAGCACATTCTTTGTTTTCCAAATATGTCATATTCAATGGAATGTTGCAATAAATGGTTCTAGCGTTATATTTCAATTCTTGCTACATTTGAAAAATGTCCTAGCATCAATGACATTTAATAACTTCATCACGTGATTAAGATAATGTAAGTTCAGTTGATAAGGAGTAAGGTTACACACTTTCAGTATTAGAGTTCAGATATAGTTCGGTTCGTATTCAAAGTATACGCCATGCGTTCTTATTCAATCGCGGTCTAAGGCACCTCGACCTAAACATAGTGTCATCGAAACACTATAGGTCAGTGGCTTTGTTATCATTAAACAATACAATTAAGTCTTTTCCAACTGTAGAAAATTTTCATTTCATCGCAGGAACCCTCTCTTGCAGTATTTACTTCACTTGGTTTTGACTATTCTGGAGATTCAGCTTCAGTTTCATTTTCCGTTTCAGTTTCACTTTGATGCAATTTAAATTCATTAAATCAAATTTATAATCCTACCTAACTCTACAAACGAATAAATAAACTGTATACCGGGTGAACCAGAAAAAAGTTCCCAATTTTGACAATTCATAACACAAAGACTTCGTCACGGATTTGAATCATTCAAATTCTAGTTAAAAACCGAAAGCTCAAAGTATTTATATGATTTTTTGCTGTCCTACCAGCAGTACAAATATAGGGAAATTCAACTTTACAAAAATTTCATGGTTGCAAAATGACTGAAAATTGGCCCGAAATAACGACCAATTCATAAATGACTTCTCGCTAGAATAATAAGGCAATTTCTCATGGATGAGAGATATCCTCTGTACATTAATTGCTATGGGATTGAAAATCTTTCTTATTTCTTTGAAAATCGATGTCTTATAACTCTTTTGGGAGGTGAATCACCCATGGCCTATTGTTCGGTATGAATAGAGTCTTCACGATTTGATCAATGATTTAGGCCCTTTTTCTGTCATTTTGCAACCATGAAATTTTTATAAATTTGAATTTACCAATACTTCTAGTGCTGGTAGGACACCAAGAAAATTCACAAAAACACTGTGATCTTTCGACTTTGAACTAGAAGTTGAATGATTCAAGTCTTGGTGTTATGAATTTTCAAAAGTGGGAACTTTTCTCTAGCTCACCCGGTAGATAAAAGGTAATAGCACAGAAAATTAAGACAATGATATTGAAACTTAATACAATTGATGCAAAGAGTAGCTAGATAAATTGTATGCAGGGAATTATCTAAAAGAGAAGATCTCTTAACAGGTAAACTAATCGAGGAGAGAGACCTTCCCATCCTATGATATTACCAGGTAAATCCAGTCAAATATGAATAATTTCATATTTTCGGCCAGTATCGAAATAGTTTAGATTCGTCGGTTGACCTTGTTCAGTAAATGAATTTCAGTTCAGTTGTGAATAATAGCTTTGATGATGGATATCGGAGTTTCAGGAGTAATGCATTCCAAACGTTAGCACCAAGATATTGAACGGACTTTAGATCACATTGAAGACTGTTTTTTCAACTGAAAGAACAAAGACAATTTTGTTTCTGAACCAATCTCTTTCTGACTTGTGCCGCAAGCGGTATGTCAGCAAACAGTTGTCGCGAATCCTTCCATATCTTTTCACAGCAGCCTTTGAGCAATATGTTTTTGAAGAAGGTTAGGAGCTCCGAGCCAGCTGCATGAAAGAATCAGCAGGTGCTGCTTACTTTGTAGCTCGACTACGGATCACAATTTTAATCTTCAAAATTCATTGTGTGAATGATTTTTTTGACCTCCCTAACATAGATTATTTTTTGTGGCGCGCCAGGTATGCTTGACGATTTGAGACTTGGTCTTTTAGTAGCAAAAGCATATCTAACTATTAGAAGATGGCATATCGTGAGAGATACTTTATATGCTTTTCGCTTTTCTCGAATGTAAGCAGGCTGAGCCCTTTTCAAAGCCGTCCTCCATTGCAATAGTTTTGGTCAGTGGCCGGTGATTTTATCTAGTGTGCATGCTCTCTAACAACACAGCATGGGACAGCATGCCCCCTAGACCAAAGCATGATTACGGACCAAAGCAACTGCAAGTAAAGGGTGGCGCATAGGGGCTTCTTAGAGCATGAGCGATCGAACACCCAGTGTGTAGCAGTTTAAATTTATATCAGTAGCGAACCACCTTAACTTACAACTGAACATTTCAAAATTACGAAACATTGAAAGGTGGTTGTGTACGAAGTAAAAACAAGTTCAAGACACAAAAAAACAATAAATTAAGGTGGCTCGCTACGGATATAAATTTAAACTGCTACACACTGGGTATCCTATCGCTCATGCTTAGAGCTCAACTTATTGGATTATTTGTTACAAAGACGGAAGGTCGATGGTCAAAAATCGTTTATCCAGAAATTCAGAAATCATTCGGTCTCTTGGCGTCTTAAAAATTCTCTCAAACTTAAAAGGAATAGACTTACCTATATCAAGTAGCTGCTATAAGTAGGCCAAAGAAACACCCACAAATTCATTTTTTCTTTAGCCACACAATGAAACCAGATGCATCGAAGCTGTCCGGCAAAAGAGTTTATATTTTGGAACTGGCCCGAGCCAGCTTTTAACTAGCCTACGGGTAAACCTATTATTCCAAAAGAAGAAACGAAACAAAGGGCAAAAGCTTGCTACGAGATTTCTGGATTTCTAGAAACTTAATTTATGCAGCTTTGTTTAGATCCGCTTCACAAATAATTTGAATAGAGGATTAGAATAATTAATTAGGCAGCCGTTGCAAGCCTTGCCCTTTGTTTCGTAGACCCTTTCTTCTTTCGGAATAATGGGTCTACGCGTAGGCTAGCTTTAACTATGTCGATTCCCTTTAATGTATCAATCAAGTTAACAGTAGCTTGGCTAGTTGGACTTGGACCCATGAGACATGCCTATTTTGTATGACGTTTTTGAATGATGGAAACAATGAAAAACCGATGCATGTCCTTTTTTCATAAAATGTTTAGATTGCGTCTCTATATCTCCGTTCTTTTCAAATTGCCTTAGAAAAAGTCGCAAACTCTTACCAATAAAATATATAAAACACTCCTAAAGTTTATTCAACCTTTTCTTACACAGCACAGGGAACCAAGGTTTCATTGTCAAAACATGGCATCATGTTTTTATGCCTTACGAAACTATAGAAGTCATAGCCTTCATAGGGACAGTTTTCACACGAGCCTTTTGTCCCAAACGGAGCGATAACTGCTAACAAGAAATCAAGCCTAACAATGACGTATTTGCTGAAATTGATTCACAGTTAACGATAAACTGTTTAGCGTTTAAGATTGCATCCCAATGATTAAACGAATTCTTTAACAAGGTGAAATAGCTAAAAAATGATAGACTAATTACAAACAACCTTAATATTCTTTCCGATACAATGTGACAGAAAAATTAGCCTGAAAATCTTTAGATGACAAGTCCGGGGTTGGTATAATTGTGGATTATTCAAGAGATTACACTGTTATGAATGGTGTGTAGTACCTTTTTTAATTCTGTTCTCTTTTAATCTGTGAAACTACATATTTAAGTCTGCTAAGAAGTGCGAACTGACGTCATTTTCTATGAAGTCACTTCGCGTTGACCTGAACGAGGCTGCCAGATGTGTTCATCGCATTGCTAGCCTCCTTATTGCGCCTTCGCACATTCGTACAAAATAGAAAATTGCGACGACATTTGGCCTAACTTACCAAGATTAATTAACCAATTTCTGAAAGTTGGAGGTATCAAAACTTGTAAAGAATTCACGACTGGTTTTCAGCAGCTGGTATGGTGCTTTTGAGCAATTATTTCATCAACCCAGGGCTTGTCCTTTAAATCCATTGCTGTAAACTTTTGAATTGCCGCTTCAGTTGGAAGGATTACGTGCACCCGAGACTCGTGTTCACCGTTCATGAAAGAGCTGTTGTGACACAGGATCTTTTGCGGGCATGTTGATATTTCGAACTGTCTGAAAATCACATATCCTAAACAGAAACTATCTGATCGAATATTTCAGTTAACCTTTACTATCAGCTCAGCTATGCAATGTGGATTCTTTGTTTGTAAGTAGCCTAAATTTGATTTCAGGCTATCTAAAATTGCTTCAGGACCCTGTGTGAGGATGGCTCTTGGCTTCTCTCCCGGGATGGTAACTTCCATATGTAGAGTGCAACGGATACGTGCCGCCTATAAGAATTGGTTTGAGCCTCATAAAAACCCTAAATATGGGCCTAAAACAACGCACCCGCCCGCTCGAATCGCAACAAAAGCCATCCAAGATACCCACCTCCATCGTTGCATTTTCTTGGTCTTATTTGAGAAAATTGGTTCCAGACAATCTTATCTCCCATTAAAGTACTGAGAATTGGGAATTTCGACATTCTTTGCCCTCTAAGATCCTTACAAATGGGTATGAAAATCCGCCGAAAATCCTTAAATATGAGTCTTCCCCTAAAACGTTGGGCGGCACGTCCCCGTCATCCCAAGACTCGAGTTCCCCGGGCTTTCTGTTTATTGGTGAGAAGAGGATTGGGTCAAGGGACATCTACCATCCCTGATATTGATCCATCGGTAGCAACAGGCATCATCGGCTCCGGAGGGGGTAACTTCAATAGGAGTCCGACGGGGGGGATACCATTTGACGCCTGAAATCACACCTAAAATTCATGTATTTTCACGAAATGAAACGCCAAAATTTACAGGTCATTGAAGATATGTACTCTAAAATTGCGAAAAAAAATTCAAAATTTTAACCCAGTATGTCAGATTTGATCAAAATCAATGCCCTAAAGAGCCATTTTTCTGAAATGACACCCCAAAATTTATGACTACGTGTGATTTTACCAAAAATGATACCCCAAAATACATTTCTTTCTCGAAAAAAAGGCACCTCAAAAAATTGCACATCCCGTACCATCATATATGGTAGTTAATCCCCCCCGGGCATCGGCCTCTGTGTCGTAGAGCAATAAGGGTATCATTATTTCACAAGGATCGTACATTAATTAGCCTGCGTGCAGACTCTACAGTCAGTGCGGAGGAGCGAAAAGGAGAAGGAGGCTCCCTGTAGAGTCTGCGCAACGGCGACCAATTTTGTGTTTTGAGTTCTCAGATTTTGTGAAACCGTCGGGGATTGCCTGCACGATTTAAATTTTGTTCTTACTCATTTTCAGCCTATTTTGCGTGTAACAAACATTATACCAAAATTTTTTTCAAGCAGAACGCGCTGAACACAAGCAAGAACAAAACTTAAATCGTGCAACCAGTCCCAAACGGTTCTACGAAATCTGAGAACTCAAAACATAAAATTGGTCGCCGTTGCGCAGACTCTACAGGGAGCTTTCTTCTCCTTTTCGCTCCACCGCACTGAATGTAGAGTCTGCACGCAGGCTAACATTAATCAGTGAGTTAAATATGCACCATACTTTGCTTTCAACATACATCAATACACATGCACAATCACTACTAACACATACATTTGTTTGTGTGTCAACTTTGTGTGACTAACTGACTTTGTGTGCCTAACCATTGAATGAAAGTACAGAATTGATACCGTTATTTCCGAAAGATTTTTGAGAAAATATCAATTCTTTCTTCAAGATATTGATACAGGATGTCCCAACAAAATTGTTCGACGTTTGAATATGTATTGAAAAATACCGGTAACATGAAGAAAGAAACATAAGCCATGCTACTTTCACCAAAGGTGCTATTTGGAGGTTTCTTGTTTTATTATTTGCACAAACTTGAACTTCAAGAACCCATAATAGTTCCGGGAATAATTAGCAGATTTGCAAGGTTCTGATTTTTTCTTTATAAGGGATCGTTCATCATTTACAGAAGGGTTGGTGCCGAAGAGAAATGGGTTGGGTAAAAGAAATTTTCTGACATGAAAGGTTGGGTCAATAGTTTTTCATGCAATTTCAAGGCTGGGTAAACAAAATTTTCCAATTAGCTAATGCTAAATTTTGAAAACTCTAAGTTGTCAATTTCATCATCAACAACATCAGTACTTTCCATTTCACTTTTAATGTCTACTTTGTTTCCATCTTTGTCATGAATATTTACAATATTTACAGTATTTAACGTGTACAATCTGCAGTTTTGACATCGAAATAACGTTTATAGGTGGAAGTTGGGTAAAATTTTTTTCAACCGCAAAATTGTTGGGTAGATCTTTTTTCAGTCACCTATTCAGTTGGGTAAGAAGATTTTTTAAACTAAAAAACATTTCTCTTCAGTGCCAACCCCTCTGTAAATGATGAGCAGTCCCTAAATTCAATATAGAAATTTATAATTTACGAATTACCTACGACCACTAACGATCTACCATACAATACTACAAAACGATACCAAGGGGAGCAAAAGATGATGACTAGGGGGCCATTCACATGAAGAATATTAATCTAAAAATACAACTAAATATTAAATTACGAGAAGCTATATACGAACAATGGAACAGAGAAACAAGACTCTATGACAGGGAGCTTTACGAAAATGGACTTGGTAAGGTGGCTAAATTTACATTTGGCTTAATTTAATCGACCGGTTGTGTGAATGAAAAGTAGAGTCAACTTGAGTGTATTTCTGTTGACGTCATTTGGGAGGCCTTTATCACCAAATAATAAAAGTTTTGCAAAACTTCAATTGAAAGATCGATATAGCCAAATTGTCGTAGTAGTGCAAAAAATGTTCTCAGAATCTCAGAAGAAAGAGAGAGGTACTTTCGGGGGGGGGGGTCCCAATTCCGCAATAGAGAATTTACGAAGCCAAGACGGCAACGCCAGCACAACGTGACCTGATATTTTGCAAATCAAGTATTCTTTCCGCACGCTATCTTAGTGTATCATCCAAAAGGCCAAACTGAGGCCTCCTATAATCCAGAGATGATCGAAAACCATCTATTTTCTTTGAAGACAAACATTTAAAACTACCGAGTTTTACTTCGGAGGCCTAGCTCTGCGGTACAAAACGCCGGAAAGGGTTCTCAAGTTGTATGATTGAAAAGGACAGCTTCAGAGTCTCTCAAGGGGGCAAATTTTAATGTAAACAAGGAATCTTTTGACTATAATGTTCTGACACTAAAGCAAAATTACGTTGCAATTGCCGTTGCCGTCGTGGTTTTGTAAACTAATACCGCACGAAAAAGTCACTAAAGCCCGCATCAAAAAATTGCAATCAAACAGTAGAAAACTAAGAAAGTGACTCATCTAATACGATATACCATTTTGCGGCAATTTTATTCTTGAATTCACCTCTCTCCATCCAGTTCCGAAGTATGACTCATAAACCCATGGACGTATAATAAACTTGTAACCTATAGGAAAGCTTGTAAGACAAAAAAATAGAATTGTAAGAGAAGCTGTAACTAGAGAGAAAACTGTTAAGCCTGCAAAAAATCAATTAATCACTTACCAACAACGTTATCATACCAAATTTGGTAAGTGATTGTACGTTCTCGGTAAGTAATAGATAAATAAATGAATGAATAAATAGATAAATAAATGGATAAATAAAATCTGAAGCTAAGTCTCCATTTTGGAGCAGCTACCCCGATAACTGGGTATCACAAGCTAGTGCATAATCTAATTTTTTTTCATGTATACATTTGTTTTACTGGGCAAGAAATCTTTGAAGGCTTTTATTGATGCTTTTTAGAACTTCAGAATTATTTGTACCGAAACAAGTCTTTCATCTTGGGGGCCATCGACATTTAGGTTTCGTCCTTCATCGCGGCTTTTGGCCGCGATGGGGGGAGGGGGTACAGCCCAAAGCCGTGATTATTTACCTTTTCAGGACGGAACCTAATTTAAGATTTTAATAAGAAAGTTTAAACAAAAAATACCTTCTCCCAGAATCAGAAATGTTTATTCCTTCCCTGCACGAACACAAGTGAGTGACACCAGGTGGGTGAGACAAAGAAAACTTCATGGAATGGAAAGAACATCTCATCACAGTCAAAATCATTTCAAAAATAGCGATCGGAACAACAACAACAACAATAATGACAACAACCACTAAAGCATATCAAAAGCTTTGAAAGCCAATGGAGGCAGGCAGATTGCATTCTGGATACATACTTGAGCCTCTCCAGCCCTCTTTGCCCGGAGGGGGGGGTACTCCCATTGTGGCCTAACAGGGGGGTCCAGTCGGTTTGAGGGTCTTAACGAATGCCTACCAAATGGCCCTATTTGTCAAATTGTCTGTTGTCATGTGAACTGCCGTTGTCAACGCAACCAGGCACAGCCTCGCCTTGATTTCTCAACATGTCACGCCATGTCACGTGACACGTGGTGATTCATTTGTTGTTTCCGTTTTCACGTACGATCAAGCAGAAAGTAGAAGCAAAAAAGAGTCAGAAGACAAGCTCAAAATTATCTCAGCAAATATGAAATACACTGCAAATGAGGATTTGTAAGTTCACGTTTTAACTCAACGTTTCAAAAGTGCTTCATTCGCCCAGAAAACCTTCAAGCAGGTACTAAACTAAATTGTCAAGATGTGCCAAATAGGCGTTTAGGCCATTTTTAGGCCTTCCTTGACCACAAATGACCACAGGCCGTGATGGGGGAGGGGGGGAGGGGGGGTCAAGCAATCGCGGCCAAAAGCCGCGATGAAGGACGAAACCTAAATGTCGATGGCCCCTTGGGTTTTTGATAAAAATTTGGACAATCCCTTAAGTGATTACTTGATTTCTTGCAGGTTTAACAGTTTTCTCACTAGTAACTGGTTTCTCTTACATTTGTTTATTGATCTCTTTCCGGAGATGATAGCGATCTTCCTACTCACTCTCCTTCGCAGAGGCATTATTGGCGCGGCCAAATCAGTCTCCCGTTTTAATAATGCCTCTGCGAAGGAGAGTGCTTCCTACTGGTTACAAGTTTATTGTACGTCCATGGGTTTATTATCATGAGTCCGCTATTTAAGGCTACTTCATAATCAAAATTAGGCGCAAATTTTTCTTACGTCATATCAATAAGTTGATACCAAAGAACTCATGAAGCGGGTCATTACAAAAGGGGCTTTTTCAGTATATCGTTATCTTTAATACTTAATCAAAATCAAACGTCGGACAATATTTTTAGACACCCTGAATATTATCAAGTGCAGATCGTAAAGTAATAGAAAAGACAAATTGCCTTAAAATAACGCTTAACGCTCCAAATATTCTTGCCAATTTTTAAACGAAATATTGACCAACATAATTTTGAATTGAATCTAAATTTTCTTATCAGATAAAATTCATCTTTAAATTTGGTAGATGAATAGAGTGATATCAAGGGTCTGAATTCACGGAGATTCATTTTGCTTTTTCACGATCCATGCTAAATTTTCTTAATTTAAAAGAGGAAGTTTAGGTTTTGAAATTTTAGTATCCTTAGAGAATGCCAATCACCATGAACCGATTTTGAGTTGAAATATAAAGAATAACAAAGGAATAAACTTGAATTTTTTTCAAATCCTAAAGGGGTAAAAGTTCTTTGATTTCATTACCGTGGTTCTTCTAACCTAACCTATGACCAGTGTCAGACAGAGGAAGGTTCAGCTAGTGTTCTAAAGACAACTTTCAAGCTAATGCATCTTAACATGAAGAGAAAAAGAAATTTGAGTTACTTTCTAGCATGAGTTGATCTTAATGATTTAAAGGTGGTCTCCCCCCCCCCCCCGAAAAAAATTATTATGACTTTGAGTGATACCTCCTTTGGTAAGAAAGGGCACGATTTTAGCTGATTCTTACACACTAACACCGCATGAATCAAAAACAATTTGGACTTTTCAGAAGGTATGAGAAATTGATCAAAGGCCATCTCGAAGCTCCTTGCATTAATTTATTGATAAAGTCTAGACTGATTTACAGATTAAGTTCTGTTATCTTTTATCATTTAAGTTTCCTAAATGGGGATCGAAATGTGACATCATCTTCAAGGCTTTCGTTGGCCTATGAAAAAGGCTGATCAGCATTTTTACCCACCCGCAAGGCAGCTTGTAATAACTTTTTCGTCTTAGATAAATGCAAAAATTTACAACCTAAAAGCAATGCATTCATTATTCATCTCTCATGACAAAAGCATTTTGTTCAGGCTATTTGGGAGGTGAGAAAAACTGACCAAACACTTATATTCTGACTGCTTTTTCGAAAATTAACTGATGCTGACATAGATACCTTTAAAATTTGGTCTCTAAATTTAAGTGAGCCTTCGTTTTATCAATAGATTGAAAGCAAGATTCTTTTAGATCGCTTCGTTAGATTGATTTAAATCGTGTCAGTCAAAAAGTTAAAGCGGTTGACTGGTTGTGGAATAAACAGATATGTAGCTGATCTTAAAAACGGAAATGTTGATCGATCAGTCAAATGTCATCATTGAAATTCTTTTATGGTAAAATTACACGTCTTTTAGGCCCAAAAATAGTGAAAATGCTGATAAGGGATTGTATGGAGCGAAAGTTCTACGTTCGATTCTTGCCCTTGATGTAGCTACTTGCCACTGCAGCATACAGAATATCCCACAAAGATTGTGCCCTGTTTGTAGGGCCACTGTGGAGGAGCTGCAAATTCAATTACCTCGGTTGCTGCCCAGTTGCATAGTTAAAGCTTTAACTTAGACTTTGGAACCTTGTGCTTGGAAATCTGACAAGTGGTTGCTGTTTTATGGCTGAGAGAAAAGGCAAAAATAGTGGTTGCTTCAAAAACAGCACTTCTGTTGTTCTCCAGCAACTAAAGTAACTTTTCAAGAAAGTGTTTGGGCATTGTGTTGAAATTTTTCCTACATTTTTGAAAAGGTAGAAACTGCCTTCCCACCAAGAGACAACACATCTAACTCTTTAAACGATTCAGTATAATTTTAGTATGATGCTAGAACCCTTTCTTTGAAAGCTTACTTTATTTCGAAATTGCTGGAGAACGATCAGTGCTGTTTTAAGCAACCACTTTTTTCTGCCTCTGTTCCATAAATCAGCAGCCACTTGTCAGATTGACTCACAGAAGGTCCCAGAACTCTAAATTAAAGCCTGATCTGCGCAACTGCGTAAAAATTGAGATGACTGAATCAACAGCTCCTTCACAGCAGCCACACAACGTGGTGCAATCCCTGGGACACCCCGTACATCCAATGCAATTGTGAATGCAATTGTGTAAAGAATATCACTTAAAGGGGCAGGGTCACGTAATCGTAAACAAACATGTCATCTCCAGAATCCATATCCTAGTATACACGTGGCCACTCCATCATGCACAGATTTCGGTGGATGAGGTGAATCCACACTAAAGTTACTTCTAAACATCCGCCAATATCTGTGCTATCGTACAACGTATGATTGCTTATCTACGAAGTAAAAGAGTCCATCTTCAAAGTAACACCTTCATTTTGAGAAAAATAGTGGAAAATCCCAGTGATATGGACTATCAAAAATACTACAAAATCCGACAAAATCATCGTTTTGAAACAAGTTTGTTTACGTGACTCTGCCCCTGTAAATTCAAATTATAGATAAATTGTAGATCAGAACCAAAAGTTGAATTCTTGTCCCTTTTTAAACCCCTTGCAAGCATTTTTCACATTTCTGGTTCTAAAACATGAGTGCTTTTACCAAAAAAAATTTCACATCTAAGTTAGCCTTCGACTAGTTAATAATTTTGTTTCAAATATCAGCCACGTACTTTTTGTTCCATAGCCAACCAAACGTTTCAAGGTGGTTTGACTTCCCCGGTGCAATTTCAAGAGTTACAGATTTTGGTTGGCCCGCTCCATGGTTAAACTGAAGCCATCATCAGATGATGGAATTAATATTTCTCAAACCAATTGCATCGTTTTTGCAGCATAATTTATCACACGGTCGATACATTTTTTCAATATTTTACGAAGATCTTCTAGCTAATCAAAAGACTGCCACTTAAATCTCGGAGCGTGAATTTCGTGTACCCTTTTATTTCAGAAACTTCGTGCATTGATAAAGCCAAAATCGAAACTACAGATAAAACAAAAAAATGACAAACAGGTATCAGCTTTTCAGCTAGATTTCCTTTGTTTATCTCTTCTTCCCTAGACTTTCAATCTCATTTATTTTGTGTCCTTATTAATCATTCACTTTCCATTTCTTTTACCGACGTACATTTTCAAGTATGTTTGTTTGAAATTTTTGTTTCGTTCATCTATCGCTAAGTCAGACAGTACGACCAGGCCAATCGTTCACAGCCAAGCGGAACCTTTCATGGCCAGGTGTGGCTTAATTATCGCAAGTTTCATCTAGAATGCGTAATTATTTCCCCAACGATCCAATAAAGCTCGATCCAGGTAGGTTAGTGGTGATTTGAGTTTTGAAGGAGAAGCAACTCTTGGGATTCCACGCTCTCAATTTTTCATAGCTGGAGCTTAGTAAATTACGGGTATTTTGCGTAAGTTGTTGCGTGTCTGCAATAGAAGTACGCAGGAAAGCCAAGATTTTGTTATTCAATTTAAGCTGGATTTCGCTCAGACATGAACGTAATTCAGCTCTGCATATGAAAACCTCAAGAATTCATTTAAAAAAGCTGATCAAGATGGCACATACTTTCCCTCTAACTTAGAAAATGAATAAAGACAGAAAATTTTCCTTTTTATATTTTTTAGACACGGATGCAAGCTTCTTTTTAGGAAGCAGTAGGTATACTTGTAGAATAAATTCCCGGGGGGGGGGTAACTTAACTTGTCTTTGATACGGGGTTGTGCCATTTTTTAGGGTACCTTTTTCATGATAGTTTCCGGATTTATGGGTATGGTTTTCAACAATTTGTTGCATCTTCCGGATTTATGGGTATAGTTTTCTATCAGAATTCAGTTATTGGTGAGCTTTTTTGGCATTTCCGGATTTATGGGTATGATTTTCAGAATTTCTCCGGATTTATGGGTATACTTTTGAGAAAGTTTTCCGGATTTATGGGTGGTACTTTTACGATTTGAATGGCACAACCCCGTATCTTGGAAACTCAAGTTACCCCCCCCCCCCCGGGAATAAAATAGAATATTGTGGGCCATTATAAACTATGATTTGCGATGATTTAAAGTTTTTCAAAAGTTTCCATTTAATTCTTTAAACAAAAGAAAGATGATGCCCCTTTGAAAATAATAAAGGAACAGTAAAAACCTGCGTATGAGAACCAAGTGATTAGAACGTCACTTAGGTCGTTAGGGTCATGCAAAAAGGCCTAAAGACAAAGACTCGGAGTCTGAGTCTTTTGTCTTTTTGGTCTTCCTGCACGACCTTTAACGACCCAAAGGACCAAGTGTGAATCAGGCTTATAGAGTAATTTCCACTAAACAAGGACAGATTTTGTAATACAATAGCATCATTCGCTTTAGTTCACACCTCCATTCAAAGCAAGCAAAACTAAGGAGAAGAGCAAGCAAATCGCTGCAGAGTTGAACTCCATTCAACTTGAAGCTAGGCCATCTCCCACTGGCCTATCGACGATTGCGGAAGTTCGCGGAAGCTTCAACATGCGGTCTCCAAAGTTCAAAAAAGTCAAGACTAAAAGCAAGCAAAGTAAAGCAAACTCACTTACAAACTTAGAATTTAAAACCTACAATAGCGGAGGCACAATCTCGTTGCCTAATAAGGAAACATCAATCCAACTGATACAAGCTTGTGATCTAAGATACTTCCATCATTTAGCCATCTCTGAAGCTCACAAAGACTCAGTCTTCGTGCTTTGGGAAAACGAAAAAGGCGAAGCTCCAAGTCGCAATTCAAATGGAGATTTCGTTTACTCAGAGATCAGCAACTTAGGCTTGAAATTCATCACAATGAGGGTGGAAATAAATATCGCAAACTACTTGGAATCACATTTCATCTGAAAGGCCAAAAGAATGCTGTGGTTGTTTCGTTTCATGCTGCACATCAATGGATAGACATTGAATATCCAGTTCTCAAAGGCCTCATTAAACTGAAAGAGAAGGGTCTAACAAGAAGCAAATTGATTGAACAGTCACAAAAGGATGAATTCATTGCTCAAATAACATCAAACCCTCTAAAGAAAGGAAAATTGATCACTATTCATTTTGAAGATGACGCAAGCACAGGTGATTCCCCTCCCACTAATGCCTCGAAAACAGACAAAAAGGAGTCTGGTGAAACTCTCATGATGGCGTCAATGTCAACCAGCAACAGTGAATCAGATGATTCTGCGGATTCTGATTGTGCCATTGAAGACTCCTTCTTCTTGAGCAGCCCTAAAATATCATCATTACATTACAAAAAAGTCCTGACAGATGTAAAAAAATTAGGCAAGGAAAACGCGATTCTCAAACAAGAGAGAGTTGACCTGCAATGCAAAATTGATCAATTAACAGCAAAGCTACTTGATCAGGAACAAAAGATAGAATACCTCTTTAATAAGCTGGGTTATCCTCAATTGCAATCCTCTGCAAATGCATCAAATACTCATTCAACGAACGAAGCAGCTCCAAATCCAGTTCCAAAACCAAAGAGCGAAACAGCAATCAATCAACATTCGCCTCCACAGAATGCCCCCAAAAGGAGAGCCTCCAATGTTGATCATAACAAAGATCCCCATGCTCCCCATGCCACCACCAAAGCTGCAACGGAAAGCCCTGTCCCCAACAACACAAGGCGTCCATGGTCAAATATTTGCAAGAACTACAATAGAGGCAGCTGTCATCGAAGTGACTGCAGATACATCCACGAATTCGTTACAACATGCAGATTCTACAACACTCCGTCAGGCTGCAAAAAAGGCCAAGAATGTAACTTCCTCCATTTGAAGAAACCAAGTGGTGGTAATAGCCCAACAAGAGATCCCCAAGTTCAGAGAGCAGCAAATGATACACAACAATTGGAGTCCATGAAAAATAGCATTCATTCTTTTTTAGAGAATGCCCTCGAGTCGAAATTAACAAAAGTCCTACAGCCAGTTATCAATGCTACTCCGCGCCAACCCATGCAGTCAATCCCGTCCTATCCTGTCATGCCATCCACCAATCACACGCCGCAGGAACAAGTTTACCAGTTCCCAGTATCGCAACCCATCTACGAACCAATCCGACAAGAAATAAATCGACAAGGATTGTACCCAGTGCCACAGTATTAGAAAAAAGTGCATTGAACTGCCTGTACACAAACGCAGATTGCTTAAGCAATAAACTACAAGAACTTGAAATTAGATTGATTCAGTCAATTACAGATTTATGTGCAGTTACGGAGATACTACCAAAAATGATATCTACTGAATGGACAGAAAACAGTTACGTTATCGATGGATATAAAATATTCACAAATTTTGGGAAATGCGAGTCAAGGGGTGTATCTCTTTATGTCAAAGATGACATCAAGGCACGGCAGTTGGACTATAATGTACCCTCAGTTGAGTCAGTCTTTGTTGAAATATCAATAAACAAAAATGATAAGATATTATGTGGTGTTGTTTACAGAAGCCCCTCACTCGATAACCATGAGTCACTGATTACTCTAATGAAACTGGTTGCATCTAGTGACTCTTATACGAGAATTTTAATTTTTGGTGACTTTAACTACCCGGAGATTGACTGGGAAAACCATCTAACCAATACTGACATAACTCATCCAGCCTATGCGTTCCTGGAGGCAATTGATGACTGCCTACTTACCCAGCACATAGATAAAGCGACAAGACACAGACAAGGCCAAAGATCAAATTGCCTTGATTTGATATTTACTAATGATTCCTGTTCTGTCCAAAAATTACATTACAAAGAACCCCTGGGTTCCAGCGATCACCTTTCCATTGAGATGGAATATACTGTTAACGTTATTAGACAACATAATCTAGCATCAGATTCGAAGAGATACGCTTATGATCGAGGTGATTACAAGTCCCTGAAAAATGAATTAAAGAGCGTCAATTGGGACAAGGAATTCAAGGATATGACTCCAAACTCCATGATGTCGTATCTAGAATCTAAACTAAATTCGGCAATGGACAAATTCATTCCTGTATATAGTACGTCAAAAAATCTCAATAAGAAACAGCCACTTTGGATGAATAGATCTATCCTAAAATCGTTGAAAAAGAAACATAATGCCTACAAACGATGGATTACGACCAGAAACGGTAAAGATTATGAGAGATATAGAAAACATAGTAACACTATAAAATCGAAAGTTCGCAGCAAGATAAAGGAATTTGAGAAAAACATCGCTACGGCGATAAAAACCAATAGCAAGAAATATTGGCAGTATGCAAATTCCAAATTAAAAACAAAATCACAAGTACCCGATCTGAAAATTAATGAAACTAATTACACCACATCTGAACAAGAAAAAGTCGACATCTTGAATGATTTCTTTACCTCAGTATTTACAAAAGAAGACTTATCAAACCTTCCGAACGCACCCAATCTCAATCACACTGCGGTGCTTACAGATGTTGAAATTACGGAAGAAGCGATTCTCGAGGTAATTAAATCCTTAGACACATCAAAATCACCTGGACCAGACAATATACATCCAAGAGTATTGAAGGAAACAGCTGATGTTATTGCCTACCCTTTGCATTTAATTATCAAAGGTAGTCTTAACGCCGGACTTCTTCCTGATACTTGGAAAATAGCTAATGTCTCTCCAATATTCAAAAAAGGCAACAAACACGTTAGAGAAAACTATAGACCAATTAGTCTCACCTCAATCGTATGCAGAGTGATGGAAAGAATAATAAAAAACGCAGTCGTAAAACACTTAGAAGAACATAGCCTCTTTTCGCCTGACCAATTCGGATTCCGTAGCAAAAGATCGTGCGTGTTGCAATTGCTCCATTTCTTCGAGGATGTAACTTCTATGTTAGACGAAGGAAAATATGTCGACGTTATCTACTTTGATTTTGCGAAAGCATTCGACTCTGTACCTCATCAAAGATTGTTAGTTAAAATTAAATCTTATGGAATCGACGGAAAGGTCCTCAATTGGATATCATCCTTTCTAAGTAATCGACAACAGCGCGTTGTTCTAAACGGTTACAAATCAGCTTGGACTAACGTTTTAAGTGGTGTGCCACAGGGAAGCGTATTAGGCCCATTGCTTTTCGTACTCTACATAAATGATTTGCCTAAATGCTTGAATAAATGCAAAGTGAAAATGTTTGCTGATGATTTGAAACTTTATTCATCAAATGATGGAAATAAAATCGAAATCCAATCTGACGTTTCAAACATTGGAAAATGGTCGAAACAGTGGCAACTTCCACTAAACGCAAATAAATGTCACGTGCTTTATCTTGGCAACCAGACAGACACATCAACAAGATATCATCTTCATGATGAAAAAAAGAATTGCGAAGCAGACATCTCAATAGCCGTTGATGTAACAGACCTTGGTGTTGTCGTTGATGATAAGCTAAAGTTTGATAAACAGGTTGCTGAACGTGTAAAAAAAGCAAATGGAATCCTTGCATCCATTAAACGTACAATCAAATTCATTAACAAAGAGGTATTCTTAACTTTATACAAGAGCTTAGTTCGACCATTACTAGAGACGGCTGGAGCTATATGGAGCCCTAACCTAATTAAACAAGTTAAAATGCTAGAAAATATACAACGTCGTGCCACGAAATTAGTGCAAACAATCAAGGACGAATCGTATGGGAATAGACTACGAGCATTAGACTTGCCGTCACTCGAATACAGAAGAAAACGCGGAGATATGATCTTAACATTTAAGCTGTTAAATGGTTTTATGGATACTGATCCATCTTTACTCTTCGAATTAAACCAGAATAAGACAAGAGGACACAAATTAAAATTGTTCAAGAAACGGTGCAACCTTGGCATTCGTAAAGCATTTTTCACGCAAAGAATCGTTAATGACTGGAACAATTTAACAACTGAAGTCGTCAACTGTTCAACAGTGCAACAATTCGAACGAGCTTACGATAAGCTAAAATACGCAGATAAATTCACGTACACATAGATGCAGACTAGTAGTAGATAGTAGCTAACAGGGCTTTATAGGTCTTCCTGACCTTCTACTCCCTTATCTCCTTATATTATTATTATTATTATTATAAGCGATTTGCGAATACAGAAAAAAGAAGTTATCTCAGGTAGAAATTCAAAACAAACGAATTTTCAGTGGCGTAGCCAGGTCCCTGCTTTTAGGGGGGCAAAGTGCGATCGTATCGAGAAGACACGGGGTCCGGGGGCTTGCCCCCGTAAAAATTTCTTGGGGCCACGCCCTTAAGATGCTCGGAAAACGAGGGAAACTCCCTTTTCAGTTATATTTTGCATCATAAACATGACTACATTGACCACAAAATAGGCAGGATGTTACTAAGAAAGCAAAAGAATTCTTATGCAATTACAAGCGGTCCAACATATCAAGTAGGAAATACGAAATGGATCTTCTCAGCTCTCCTGCAAAATGATTTGGTGCTGGTCGTTCGATCTCGATATTCGAGGAACTGTCTCTTTTCACTTATCATCGTCTTGTCAGTCTACAGCATCTTTTGCAAGAATCTTTTGCAAAAGAAATTGTTCTTGTGCGTACGGATTCTTCAAGTAATCATTTGATGAGATTTTTCCAGAGTGGTAGCAAATAAGGATCCCTTACAGCCAACGGCAGGCTAGTACAGGCTAAGAGTCACGGTGGATATTGAAATGGTTGGGTCCAGGGTCAAGTCACCAGGAAAATTTTTGATGACTTGCACTCTACTTTGGCTTAGAATGCCTCTGCCAACATTGTTCTAGAATTTCTTAGGACTCCGCATTCCTTCTTAGTTACGCCATTGGAAAAACAAGAATGCACTCGAATTAAAATAGCAGAGAAAATTTTCCGTGCCGTTCTTAAAGTGGAAGCGACGAAAACTTTTCTTTTTCTTACAGTCATGTATCAATTTTCGCCAAAATTGCACAATTTAGTACCATGGGTACCTGGGACAAAAGGAAGTAAAAATATAGCGATTTAGAAAGTCCCTTGTAACAGGAACAGGAGAATATTCATATCATGCTGGGCAAATCGAAGAAACATTTTATGAGGAAGAGATGTGCCATCAAGGACCATTGCAGAATGAGGGGATTTATGGTACCGTCCTTCACAAATTTCAACTTTGAATTGTGTTGAAACACTGATAAAAACTCTAAAAGAAGCATCGAAGATTATGGGGCTATACGGACCATGAAGTGAGTTCGAGTGAGGCGAGTCGAACATTTTTGAGAAGCCCACACTGAATTTCACTGGATGATTGAAATTTCACATCACTGTAGAAGAGTTGCCTGTCGGTTGGAGTTAAGGTTCAAGTTGGATTCATAAATTCTTGTAATTCTTGATACATAGGAAAATGCAGAAATCGTTCAAGGATACAAGTGGCTGCATAAGTACACATGGAAGGAAGTCTTGATAAGTCTAGATTGAAGCGCGAGCGAAGCGAGAACGGTTCGTGAGATGCGATGAACTTGATTTTGTGTTCTATGCCAAATAATATTTCATATATCAAATTAAAGGGGTGCCAAGTCGGATTCAAAGGAACTAATGAAGCCTTGTGGGGACATGATGGCAACCCAGGCGGTACAAAGATGACATAGTGACGCACGTATGAAAGTGCGAGCGAAGCGAGCAGAAAATTTTTGATACTTTTGTTGGCAAAATCGTGTCAAGATGTCATTTATTAGCTCAAGAATTTCATTCCTGTTTCTTATATAACATTGACAAACCACGCTGCCACAAGTGTTGGAGAAAAATGCAGCTTACCCCACCCCCCCTTCAGTTTCTCAACGGATTTGGAAGAATCACAAAACTCATCTCTGGCGATGATTGGGGGGCGGCCGCCCCCTCTTGCCCCCCCCTCGCTACGCTACTGCGAATTTTGTTTATTTAATTCAGGAGCTGAGGAATGACTGCGTACACCTGAGCAATAAACATGCAAACATTGCAATGCTTGGTTTCTGAATCAAATAAACAAAATCCGTGAGACAGAACTTTAGATTTACCCTTCTTCTTTTGTTATATGCACATACGTTCTCTCAGAAACCTCCCTTCGCCCGCACCAAGCGAGACTTTGCCGTACTGGTTTTAGGGCAACTTTGCGGCTTCGTTTGTTTTGAATTTCTGCTTGAGAGAACTTCTTTTGTCTGCATTCGCTAATCGTTTTGAATTGAGGTGTGAACCAAAACAACTGATGCTATTGTATTACAAAATCTGCTCTTGTTTTTCCACTATACGATGAACTATCGTGGCGTTCCTGTCCCTGGAGGTGCGCTTGACCACATTTTGGTTGGGGACGTGCCATCGAGACTTAACATACCCGACCTTATACCAATTTTTCGAAAAAGTATATCAAACCTTATATATTTCATATAAAAATCTTGAAAATAGGTCCCGTTCCTTATACCAAAATTGTGAAAATTGATACCGTTCTTTATACCAATATCTGGAAGGTAGATACCCTTCCCGAAGACACGTCCCCATACCCGAAATATATGTAGTGCACCCCCCGGGGTTCCTGTTCGCTTTGATTCTTCAAATGCGACGAAAGTTCGTCTTGCACTGGAAATGACATTTGACTGTAGAGCCTTATTCTTTCGACAGGTGTGTACCAGGTTTTACAGTTAAAAGTCGTTTCCAAAGTAAGATGAATTTCTATCGCATTTGAAAAGTTGGCAATGAGAACAGCGATAAAAGTTCACAGCACTGTGGAAACAAACCTGCAGTAATCACTCCCCTCAGCCCTTCCAATCTAACCACAAAAGTAACATTCCAAATTCAACCTTCGCCACTCTGATTCTAAAGAATACTGAATGCGGCTTTTTTCTGCATGAGAATTAGAAAGTACAGAATAATGAAAAGGAAGTTTCTGTTCTGCCGTGCAAAGCAGAGAATTTATCACAGATCTAGTTTTCGAACAAACAATTGTATATAATAAATCCAACTGGACAACTCATTGTTAACAAGAAATTTTCTCAAACTAGAATATCTGTTTCACGTGATTTAAGATTTTTCAGTTTCGGACTGTATGTACGTTGACGCTCTCTAGTGGAGTTTCATACACACTAGAGACTTCTAAATTTTATTATCAGAGAGTCCAAAATGAGTTTAGCTTGTTCTCCACTACTTCAGTCCTCGCAATTTGGAAACCAGATATTCCAAGAAGATTTTGCTTTGCTTGGTTGTCATGCTGGGTTTGTCAGAAAAATGTATACACTCTTTGAAAGATCGTAAATCCATGAATTTCTTCCAAATCTCGGTTGGACTGTTCTGAAATATATGTAATGCGAAGCAGATAGTAGCCCCATACTACTTCCATAGAAGTTGCTTTTGAGAAGCCTCTGGTTACAATTTTCACACAAAATTGAACTTCAAAGGCTCACAGCTCCATGAATATTCAGCGGATTTGGAAGACTGTGAAAACTAAAATAAATTAATGGTGCTTGGGACAACATTACTTTAGCATGACGCCTGTTCATCATGTCGTTATCTTTTGCATTCAATCCAAAGAAGAACGCTGTTTATTCCTTTATGATGCTTTAAATGCCAAGAAACATATCTGCAGCAGTGTTAGCGACCACATTGACAATGCGTGCACTCAAAAATAAGAAACCAACTAAGAAACTTGTAGTACTGAAATGGAAAAAATTTCTCTTTGAATTAAGAAACTTTTAGTACTATGGCCTGATCCTAGTTGCTTATGAAAAAGCGTTCATTTAGTCACTGGTTGACCTTAAAATGGAACGTCAGTTGACAGTTCAATTCAGAGCATTCGTCAATAATTTTGTCTGACACTGGCCATGGCGTCTGAAGCCGTTCGGCAGGGGATGTTGTCTCGGTTATCTCTTTAAAGGGAATCTAGGCATATATAAACCGCTTGTAAAAATAGCTATGGAAAAGCAATGTGCTTTGACATATGCGTGAACGTATTTGGGGAACTGACCTTTGTCAATAGGAGATAGTGATATCTGGCTGGCTAGAATTTGATCGCAAATGGCTTGTGCCACACTTAAATGCAAGTGTACATTCCCTTTTAGCCCTATGGCGGTTGGCTATCTGATACGTCCCTCCTTGATTGGGGTAGGGCAAAGAAGCCCCCCTACCTAACTCCTGACCAGTAATAGGTAGAACAACCAAATTTTGTGTGCTAATAGCCTCAGGCATGTAATTTCTGTAAATGTAAAAATTAACCTAAAATTAACCATCATATTTGCACACGTCAGAATTTTCTCTTATGTGGCCTAGAAAAGCGGTGAAATCGGCCAAAATTGGGAAAATTGCGATGAAATTAAATTTAGGGTACAATTTCCATCCAAACATGATAGTCATGATAGAATACATCAAAAAACGCAACATTACAAAAGAAAATTGCAAAATATTCAAATTTTGCTACTTTTTTGCGATGACTGAGATTTGACTAGTTGCGGTTTCTCCAGCGTCAGTCTCAGAAGATTGTCTCCCTTCCCCTCATTTCTTAAAATGTTTCAATGAAACTTTCTAGACATTGCACAATTGGTAGCGGCAAAAATTCAAGAAACTTGATTGCCATGAAATTTCGCGTGACAGGGCTATTAGAAAAGTGTACTAGCAAGGGGGGTCAAATTTGTCCCGCAACCAAAATAAGTAACAGTTGATTTAACAGTTGTAACAGTTGAGCAGTTGCAGCAGATGTAGCAGTAGAATAATTTTGACTTAAAGGGGCTGGATCACGTAACTGTAAACAAACCTGTTATCTCTATAATCTATATTGTCGCCCACTCGTGCCTTCAATGTTCACAAAGATCTCGGTAGATGGGGTGAATCTACAATAAAGTTACCTCCAAAAATCCACCAATATCTCTGCAATCCTTCAAGACATGATTTTCTGGTTTGTTTCTCTTCGAAATTCAAGAGTCCATCTTCAGGGCAAAGAGATTCAGCAATTCTAGGAAGCTATCCCACTTCAATAAATATAACTTCTGGTTTATTCGAAACACAGGGAGACGAGGAAGATCTTGTCATAGACCAGAAGACTGATGAGAATATGAATGGAGTGAGCAGAAAAGATGTCTACGAAAATCAATATCATAATAATCATCTTTTAACAAAGTGCACTTCAAGATGTCAGAGGCGTCCGTCGCTTGTGCGCAGTGTGTCCGATATTGGACAAGGAAGTTGTAAGCAATTGGTAGCATATAATGCTAAGAGTAAAGTATACTCTTTGCCAGATCTTCCATCCGTGTTTCCTGATGCAGCGTGTAAATATGCAACTGACAATTCAGTAATTGCCTGCAAGCATCATCATGCAAATTTTGATGCGGAGATTTTGAGACCAAGGTAGGTTTCGCATTCTTAGCAGCAAATGAAACTTCTATATTACTAAATATTTATTCAGGTCTCTAAAAAAACAAAGCAATTGATCTTTCCAAAGACCAGATTTCACACTTCAGAGTAAATGCAATCATATCAAAGTAAACAGACGAAAGTGAAAAATTATACCGGGTGAGTCAACGAGGCAGATTTTGCAATACTAAGGCCATAACATAAAGACATGGAACTAGACTATCAACTACGAAGCTAACGACCTGCAGCTATTCGCACGAGACAGACTTTTACAAAGCTATCCGATAACAAAGCGGCTAGTTATTATGCAAATTATTCAGTACATATGATAATTTTTCCTCGGATTTTGAAGAAAACTTCTGAACATGAATTTGCACTCATCTACAGAGACCACTTGCTTTTCTCTTCAAGTAGTCTGGAACACAGACTAATTACTTTCTACTGCTTTGAATTGTAGTAATTCCAAAACATCTTTGAAGCCAACAAAGGAAGACATCATCGAGATTGAGAAGACATTTGAGATCAATGAAGATGAGGATGCAAAAACGAAAAAAGCTGAGGAAAATTGCGAGGTGAATTTTCATGAATTTTGTGGATTTTGCTGAAATTGCGTCTACGTTGCAATTTTTGTCAAAAGCCTAATCATGGGCAATAATACATTGTATTTGTAGCTGAGAAATTAATGTTTATTACCTCGATAGCTATCATTGTTTCACTTTGTTGCTTTCTCTTTGGCTGAAGCCTAACCAGTGCTAGGAATCAGGTTCAGGTGGCTCCTGCGCTTCTGAACAGTTAGTTCCTACACAGCGTTCATCCTCGCTTCAAAGCAGACCTCCTCTTATAATATGACATATTTGAGGCAGTTTGAAGTGATGAACCATCATGGACACTATATCACTCGATACATTGTCGACTACAGCTAAAGGAAACGAAAGAAATTATTAAATTTAAAACAGAGAGTACAAAATTAGGAGGTTGTAGTTAGATTTTTCAAAGCTACACTAAACTGGATAAAGCCTATTGTTTTCTAAAGCCTAGCGTTTGATATATACCTCGTGCAGAAATTCAGAATATGTTTGTAGAAGGAGTTCATCTTCGTTGGACATTAAGTATATAAGCTTCTGTTCATCAGTTGGTATGTTACTGAAATGAGGATGAACGCTGTGTAGGAACCAACAGTTCAGACGTGCAGGAGCCATTTGAATTTGATTTCTAGGACTGGTTAGGCTTGGGCCTAATGGAAAACAGCGAAGAAGACTATGGTATCGAGGTAACAACTTTGACTTCCAATCTACAAACATGGTGCACTATTGCCCATAGCCTAATCAATTTCAGAGATGTTTGTTACTTTGTTCAATTAGGGACAGATACTTACTTTAAAGGGAGCAGACATAGCTTTACCTCGTGTCAGCCATATACATAGAATCAACGGTGATTCTATAAAAATATCATCTACAAACACAATGCATCTCGGTCAGAGTCCCTCGATGTCCAAAAGTCCATCTTTTCCGTAACTGTTAATTGGACCATCACAACAGCTTCAACAAATTTGTTCTTAGAACATGCTCGTAACATTATTGCCATGGGATTTTCTCATCACTAGTTCAAACGAAAAAGACATAGCTTTGTCAAGGAGTCGCTATAAATAGGCTAAATAAACGCCCAAAGATCGATTCTTGCTTTTGGATACACGATGAAATGGCACGTTGTAAAGTTACCGAATGCAATTGGTTACATTTTTAGCAGAGCTCGGGTGGGCATTTCAATACGTCGTTTCCATTTAAGAAATATTTGGTGAGATAAAAATTCTTCTAACGTTTGAAAGCGAGACCTTGATGATCCTAGCAGTAAGTTCTCAGTTGTAAGCGAATTAGGTCTCTGTTTTGAAGGATGTTGAGATAGACACCGTTTTTAAATTGCATGCAACTTGAGAGTGACATGACCGACTTTGACATATCAAGCTTTCTTATGCAAATTGATATGTTAGCTACACAGGTATTGTCACTTTTCAGCAATTTGAAAAATTATTTCAGAGCTACAGGCTTTCAAACCTCAGTACTATGCAAATACTGCGTGCTGTAACGGAAATTATAAAGCAAGAGGTGTTTAAAGTAGAGAATAGACCATTTCGACAGTTAAAATCGGAGACTGGGGAGAGCGGTTTGTTCTGGTAAATGGCGGATGCAGTTCTGGTAAATGGCTGCCGCGTAGTAGGCCGTTGAAGTGAATGTAATGTAAACATTGAGTTTTGCAAGCTGCGGCGAGGATGGCTAGAGCATCGGCGCTGTTTAAGAATTTCAGTTTTGAAATATCAGTTATGATGTATGTTCAACCGTCAGATTGATCGAGTTATGCTCGAACTTTTTCCTCGCGACAATTTTAATTGAATTCAACAAGGATATTCAAAGTTGAAAACTTCAGTTGAATTCTATTCACTTGAAAATCGAAGTCAGAGTAAGCTGTCTTATTCTAAATACTTCAAAATGCATCATATATTTCGTCAAGTTATGCAGAAGGGCCTGAACTCGAAGCAAGCATTGCTGTTTGCAGCACTGAAATAAAGGCTGAAAAGGAAATCAGTTGCGAATAGAGGTAATTACACGTTTTTCTGTATTTTGCATGGACAGCTATTTGACTAAATCCTAACACAGCTCAATTGCTGCGTTTTTATGCAGTAGCGATTGCCACGTTTACATTATTCACTTCAACGGGCTCACTCCGCGGCAGCCATTCACCAGAACTGCATCCGCCATTTACCAGAACAAACCGCTCTCCCCAGTCTCCAATTTTAATTGTCGAAATGGTCTTTTTGCGAGCTCGGTCTGTGCACTAAGACCGAAGGCTTTATATTTTCATATGCAGCGTCAAAAACTGGTCAGTGTGAGTTTTATTACCTGATATTTTCTACTTGTGACTCGTATCATTAGGCAGACACATTTTGTTACTGCTATGTCGTTAGAGTTTATTGTAAATCTCACAGGCCCAAAGCAGTTGCTGTGGCGACTAAAACGGCTTCTTGTATTGTATCGTATGTGTGGGATGAGTGGCCGAGTGGCTTATACACTCTTCGTCAGTTAAGCTCGGTTGAGTCAGGTCAAACTCCGGATGGGTAACCTCGGAAGCCTGACCTCATAACTCAACTCGTCATCCTTCGGAAGGGACGTTAAACTAGAGGTTGCGAGCTTGAATGCGGCAATTAGCTTTCAGTAGGTATAAATCCTGACAAACCCACTCAAAACAAATTGAAAAACAAAACAATTGTACAGGCTGCGGGAAACCCGCGGGAAATGCAAAATCAACCAATAGGAGTGGCTGGCTTCTGTATTGTGTAGTTTTTGAAACTTTAGTCAGGTAATAAATGTTCTTACTCACCCGGTAAATTTTCTAATAACCGATGAACCCTTAATTTATGCATTAAATTTTCTGTGAAAGTGCCACAATAACGAATTGGTTCAACCCTGAGTGAGATCTGTCAGCAACGGGACAGATAGTGTCCGATTTATAGATCCACAGCTGTGGTGAATGTTATCACCAACAATACACAATTCTGAATCCCTGATTCCAAATTGGTACGGAGAAAATTGCCCACGCAAATTATGCTGCATTTCTATTTTGAATTTGGAATTTTCTGAATCAAATTTTTTCAGATATCTGCTTCATACTCAATACTTTAGATGACTTGTGAATATGTCATTCACTGCTTTCTTACGTGATATTTGTATTTGAACATTTTAACGCAGGAATTAATTGGCTTTGGAGACCGAATAATCAGCGACCTAATGTTCTTTTGTGTTTTAATTGAGCTCTTTGTGAGCCATGGCATCACTCGTTGACAGCCTAAGGCCCCGTTCACATTACTCCGTTTTTATTTGGATCCGTTTTTGCTACTAAAAACGGAGCTATTATTCCTCCCTGTTCACATTACTCCTTTTTAAACAAAATGGATATCTTTCGAGAGCGGTGTTAACAATTGTCCTCAAAAACGATCTGATTGCCTTTTGTTTGTCTTTGCTCTCTGCTGTTTGCTTTCTTTGTTTCCTGATTATGTTTCGGTCTTTGTTTGTTATCAGCGTTTCTAAATTCCTCCGTTTTTGGGTGTTCACATTACAGCTATGCGTTTCTGTTTAGCTCCGTTTTTATTCAGCCCCGTTTTTGCAACCTTTTTCATTTAGCTTCGTTTTTGGGGTTTTTGGGATGGACTAATGTGAACGCAAAGCCAAAAACAGTCTAATGTGAACGGGGCCTAAATCTCAACCATATTAGCACAAGCTTTGCTGGTGCAGATTTTCTTTCACACCAATTCAGCCCCCAGGGTTAGCGAAAGCCAGCGCCTGTCAAAGCGGAGTGATGATGTCATGGTGCACAGGGCGCTTAAATTTTTTTGCTTTGCTTTTTTGTTGGTCGTTCTTTTTTCTTTTTGCATATTTCTTTCCTTTTTTCCAATTGTTGTTAAAGGATTTGTTAAGTGCCGTTCATAACGAGAACCATATGACGTCATGCCTATTTCTGCTATGGACGGCACAGAATATTGTATTGCATGTTTTCACTTTTAAATTGACACTGATATATGAAAAAATAGCTCTCTGAATAGTGAATAGAAACATTAATTGTTATCAATTGTTTTTTCCAAGGAACAGCCATCAAACACTCGCTGCCCAAGATTCAAATTTGAATGTCTAGAGAGCAGACAAAATCATTCATTTTACATCTTTGCACCAACAAATGGGTAAGTTTTTACTCTATTCCAATTTTTATCAATATTCTGACAAGTTTCAACAACTGGATAAACCTTTCTTGAAAAATAGGCTAGCCAAGCCAACAAATGAGTAAAAAACACTCCCAGGAAAGCCATCCTCCCTTGGATATCAAGGCAATGATATTTGCATGTATTTTGTTCCATACTGGACATTTTAGCCCATGTGTAGACGGGTCTGAGCGTTGGATAGGACATTTTCAAATAGGTTTTAAATTTGCTGAACTGAAATCGGTGACTCTATCTGAAATTGCGAGGGATTTTTTCCAAAGAGCCCTTTCAAGAAACCTTCTAAACGGCCTAGAATTACGACCAAGTTTCAGTAGTACAAGTTTCTGGAGGCAATAACAGCATTATTCCGGATGATGACTCTTCCTTGTTTAAACGTGTTCAAATCATAGACTTGTGACCAGGAGTCCCTTTGTTCTCTGTGCCCCTTCGACTTCATGATGGCGCTTCGGTCAGTAGACTCATAGCACTGCCGTGAAAAACCTAGAGTGCCAATCATATTATTATGGTTACGGCAGATGGGATAGAATTTTCCGACTCAGTTGACGAATTGATAGTATTCCCGCGGGATTTGAGATTCGAAGCGATGATTCAATCATACTTCAGCTGGTGCTTGCAAACAAAGGGTCATCTTTTTCACTGTTTCATTATAAGTCCCCGTTGAGCAAAGTTACGGGAGGGATACAAGGGACTTCTCATCCCAAGTCTATTCAAGTCATCGCTGTAATTAGATTCTACTGTAATGTAGAATGCTAGGAAAAATTTGGCCGTCATCTGTGACCTGTTTTGGAGGTTCCTTGAAAATATTTCTGGAGAGGATCTCTCGAAATGTCGTGGCAGCATTGCCAATTTCAGTTAGATTGATTTTAAGATTCATTAGCCTGTGCGCAGGCTAAGATTCATTTGATCATGTTCACTTTTCCATCCAGTCAACTTGCTGAGGATGGACCAAGGAAGGTTCGAAACGTTCGTTTAATCATGGCTTAGCCACCTGATTTTCGTCATTTGCTTACTACTAATTCTAATATGGACTTGTCAACTTAATGATCACATGGACGTTACTAATTATCAAAGCATGGATTTGTCAACTTAAATATGATTGAAATATGATGTAACCAACAATAGATATTTTTTATCGTTGTACTTGCCCTACGTGTTCTCTATTGAATGATGCACTTACCAATATCCTTGCCTTGATAGTCAGAGAGCAGTGGCCCTCCATACCGAGCTTGTTTTTTTTTACCCAACTGGTATCAAGAAATTTGTCTCCTTCTTCTCGCAGAATATGCAAAACATTAAAGGCAGTCTGTAACACATTTGATTGGGTAATAATGACAATACAAAGAATAGGAAATTTGAATAGCTGATGATCCTCTGACTTTCTACGGCCGTAGAAAGTCAAGAAGATTAGCCCTCCTTTGTTTCAAATAAACACATTCACAAAGAAATCCATTGTGTTGAGCTTTGATTGTAGCGGCCAATCAGATACGTGACAGACTGCCTTTAATTTGATTCCGACTGCTATATCCTAAGTTGTAGTTTCTTTGTTTTTTGCCATTTAGTTCAAACACTAACATTCACACCTTCATTTTCTTCATAACGTTGAAAGTTCAGCCTCATTCCAAGTCCTCATGAGCAACTTTTATTCAACAAAATCATTTTTGCAAATGAGTCCTCAAACGTGTGGCAAAAGTATTAACATCATAAAGCAATGTAAGTGTGAACGAATGTTCTGAAGCCTGGAAATTATCAAGAAATTGTTATTCTCATGTGAACTTCGAAACCTTTTTCACGAGTGATTCAAAGAACGCCATTAACACTGAATTTGCTTAAGGTTTTTCTAAAAAGTTAACTTGATTAGTATTAGTTCAGAACCTGTTTTCTGACTCACCCGGCACTTTACAACAGTTCGATGAAAGAAAAACAAAGTTTGCGGCCATCAAAGCTCATTACGCCTTCTTTGGAGGACGGACCTTTGGCGCTAGAAATATTCTTTGTAGCACATGCATTTTACATCGATCTATGACATTCAAAATTTCTGTTTTCAGCTTTCGAAGATTCAATATGTTTTTATGCTCAAGCAAATGGTTTGATCGAATCATTCTGTTCTTCATCTTTTTCAATTGTGTTGTTTTGGCCATGGAAAGCCCTGACCTGGATCCTCATGGCTCGGTAAGTCCTTCATTAAAAGCAAGCCTTGAAACCTCAATGTTTGAATTAAACTGCTCCGCACCAAACGCAGTAAACTTTAAGTCATCCTGCCCTGCACTGCCCCTTCCTGCATAGCCTACGCGTAGACCCGTTATCGTAGACCCGTTATAGCCTATTCGTAGGCTATTTGCTGCACTGCCATGCCCGCGTTTCTGTTTCTGCCAAAGGGAAGCCAGCATTCCCTTTTCTGTTTATTGCTTTTTATCTTTTGGACGCTGCATAGCTTCTTTGGCACTACGGTGGTAGAATTTTACGTGCGTGGTGAAATGCGAAGGAGGAAAGATGTGACTCTCCTTTGCATTTCACCACGCAGGAACAGTTCCACCACAGCAATGCGACAGAAGCTGCACACCGTCCAAAAGATAGAAAGCAATAACAAGAAACGAGAATACTGGTTTCCCAGTGTTTCTGTTTCATTTTCAGTCATTAACAACAAATAAACCTAGAATATAGAATTCATTAACCATAAACTAGCCTCCGTGCAGACTTCCCTGACTCCCTTGAAAGAAGTGAGGTTCCTCTTCCAGTAGAGTCTGCGCATCAGTAACGCAAAGCACGTTCCTAGTCACGTGTTGCTCCCAGGCTCGAGGAACCAAGCCTCATTGTTGAAAAAGATCTCTATTGTTCTCTTTTAGTTTAATAGATCTTCAAGGAATTCTCGTGATTATTCTTATTGAATTGGATTCAGTAGGGCTAGATTCAATAGGGCGGCCATAAATAAGAGGGATTAAACATATGGTAATCAAAACAGTCCCTCGCATTAGGTATTGTTTGGCTAGGCTTGTTTTAGCCTGCGTGCAGCCCCTACTGTTTCCTTTCAGTTGAAATTTCCCGTTGAATTGAATTCATTTTATGTTTTGAATTCAATTCAACGGGAAATTTCAACTGAAAGGAAACAGTAGGGGCTGCACGCAGGCTAGGTTTGTTTGTGCACACGCCGATCAAATCAAAATGTTTATGCAGATATCAGCAAACGCATGGTGTCTCTGATTCGCAGACTCTACTGGAGGACACTCCAATCTGAAAAGAAACCAGTTGAGTTTGTACTTAGGCTACGACAAACGTACAGTGGATAAACCATCAATGTACAAAACAAATGAGCGATACTTCAATACAACCACTACGAGAATATACCCACAGCAAACATAAATCAGAAAAGTGGCACAGTTCTTTATAAGAAAAAGAATTGGCATAGGTTTCAGGAGCAGTCTACCGCCCAGGAGAATAACCTCGGACAAGAACAAAGCAACGGGAGGCAATGCTCCACACATGATAAACACATGAGAACCTATACCCCCATTTACCTCAGGCTTCCTCTGTTTGTCAGTTGCTAGTCTCCTTTAAAGCCAATTAACAGCAATATTTCATGTCAGAAGTTGATTGAACTGATCAGTGTGAGGTTTGAACATATACTGCATTCACACTGACACAGCTAAACAAGCTTTATCTACCACTTTAAATTTCAATCAATCGAATGACTGGATTTTTTAGGATTGACCAATCAGAAGACCTTATTCGAAAACCTGGTTTAGTTTGAACTGGTTTAACTTGCAGTGTGAATGGGGCAATAGTTTTATAACGTACTGCTAGTGGTCGTGCAATCCGTTTTCATTGTTGCGCAGAATTAACTTGACATACAAAATGCAACATCAAAAAAAGGCACAGGGGACGAATAGTACTTTTCGGATACATTTACTCTTTTGTTAGCTAAGAGAAGGGACTTTCTACCATTGGTTTAATGTGCCTAGTATTTTTCCGTCGTGCAGATTCCTGGGCTCACTGGATTGTTGGAGTCTACCCATCGGTTAAATCTTTATTATTTTGATCACCTCTTCAGTTATATCATTCAGTTGAACTGTCTAGTATCTACGTGTTTCGATTTGTTTAGAATTTAGTACTGTCTCAATACACATCATTCTAACTTGTACCCTTGAAAATGGAATGAAACGTTTTAAATTATCAAGCTCCTATTCAAAACTTCTCATTTTTTCACAAGGAACGGCGATTCATCGATATAACAAACAACATATTTACTTTCGTGTTCCTGACAGAAATGTTAATCAAGGTAAGAAATCGTCAAACTTTTGGACCAGACTTTTTACAGCACTGTTCATTTGCACGAATCTTTGTTCTTAAAAGTTCCCTGGAAGTCGTATGGAGTCGTACGCCTCTTCCGACGTTCAGATTTGGTTGATTTCATCGCTATAGCAGTCAAAATAGATCATACATTTCCAAGACAGCCTTGCGCGTTGGGAATCAAAGATTGCTGGGGGAGATGTCAAGGTTTTATCCTTTGCTTTTTCTGAATATAAAAATGAAATGTTGTGAATTCTGAAAAGAATTCTTCCGAACATGGAATTTTGAGTTGAGAGTGTGCTGTACTGTACCGGATGAGTAAAAAAATATCTGGCGTTCGAAAGGCTATTGCTCCCGGTATAGGTAAGCAATGACATTTGCATCATCTGATATTTGCAAATTGAATAACTAACATGTTCAGCTATTTTTAGAATTTTTCCTGGGTGAATTCGGTACTCTGTTCAGATTTTGTGAGGAACTTTCTAAAAAACATTTCCTTCGAGAAGCTTTCAAAAACATGCTAAAATCACGAGCAAGTTTCCCAAAATTTTTTATCTCACAGTGATGACTTGACTACGCCTTAGCACGTGCTGTCCAGTTAGGGGATCAAGAAGACTTCCCCCTGACATTATAACTTATCTAGGGTGATTCTTTTCCCTCAAGAAGACAAAAAACATGCACGCTTAGAAGTGTCATCTTGCTAGGAAGGAGGGCTAAGGAAATTTTGCTGGTTTTTTTACTGGTTTTGCAGGTTTTCTAAAGGGACTTTTTGCAGGAAATCTCCTTTTCGACGGGAAGAAATGGCCGATTAAAGCCGGGCACACTGAACCTAAATGGACAAATCAGGAATAAAACAAGTCAGCTTTCAATGAAATTGCTTTGATGTTCAGGGACTATTCTGATTACAGTGGGTCCCAGATATCGCTCACCAAAACGAGACTACTGCTTGCCAAACCGAGACAGCCCGATCGTAGTTTTAACGGGCTGTATCAGTTTGGCGGAGGGTCAAAACTACGGCTTGTAATCAACCTATTAAGGGACCAGCATTTTTCAAATGCCGGGATGATTATTGAAAATAAGTTATTTCTTGCCAATGGAATAAATCTTTTAACAGCTTCAGAAAATAACCTACTAAAACTGCATTCATAGAATGCTTTATGCCAATGTGAACGAGACGTAGCATTTCGGCAATGTATCTGCATAATTTTGATCCGTCACAACGCTGCAACGGTCAAAGATCCTTTTCACTGCTCCTGAACAAATTTCCTAAAGGGAGTCCTAAAAGATATGTTTGCCCTTTGAGTAGCTGCCTGAGAGCAGCCATAAATCCAATTTCCCCCAATTTCCCGTTTTTTCGATTTCTAATAGAAGAGACTTCAACTTAAAGGTTGAAAGAAAGTGTGTAAATCTGATAAGTATTTGCAGATTTATGCAGCAAGAGAGTCAAATTATTGCCTTCCTCAAAACCAGGGAAAAGACCTTTTAGCCTGAGATGCTGACCCTGAGATGCTCCATAGCTTCACGCGTAAGTTAGAACAAGCTCAATATTTGACTGCCTTGGCAGTGACCGGTGTATGGAGAGGTACAAATAGGCAAAGATTGTATGAGGAACTAGGTTGGGAAAGTCTCTATAAGAGGAGATGGCCACCTTGCAACCAATAGAAATTCCGCCCGCTCGGAAAATTCATCCGACTGGAAAACAGCCTTTACACAATTGCTTATCTGAGTGTCATGCGCAACATTCCATTCAATCCAGAGCGGCATTTTCTCACATCAACTAAAGATTTCATGTCCAATCGGAAGAATCGACTGAGTGGAAATCCACCTCACCAGGTGAGTCAGAGACATGTTTCTTTGATGCACCTGATATTCCCAAATTTTTGTAGTGTCTGTTTTTTTTATACTTCAGTAGATTTAAAGTTGTATTCAATTTTTGTAATATGTCGTTCGTAGTGGAAACTCGATGGCCTTGTGTCCTTTCTCGCTACGAACGACATACTTTTCACTTACGTATCCTAGTTTAACTGTCGTTGTTGTTGTTTGTGTATATTTTGATGAAAAAAGACCCTTTAGCTTTCTGTAAGAGAATCTCAATCGAACGATGTTTGTTTACATTTTGAAGAATCTTCGGTAGAAGCCTTAACGCCACTCGATCGAACTTCGTGTATAAATATGTATGAAAATATCGCTCGATCCAGACTCTTTGTAGAATAGCTAAAAGGTCTTTTGCTTATATTCGAAAATCAAAGAAATTGATTGCAAAAAACACATCTTGCCGGATTCCCTAATGTTTACAAGAGAAACGCGAAGTAGTGAATTGGATTTTGTGAAAACAAAGAATATTCAACATACCGTAAAAGCTCTATCAAGCCCCCCTCTCTATTAAGTCCCCCTCTCTATTAAGTCCCCCTCTCTAATAAGCCCCTCTCTTATAAGCCCCCTCTCTAATAAGCCCCCTCTCTATTAAGTCCCCCTCTCTATTAAGTTCCCCTCTCTAATAAGCCCCCCTCTCTTATAAGCCCCCCTGTCTAATAAGCCCCCTCTCTATTAAGCCCCCTTCTCTATTAAACTCCCCTCTCTGTTAAGCCCCCTTCTCTATTAAGCCCCCCTCTCTAAGAAGCCCCCTTCCCTAATAAGCCCCCTATCTATTAAGCTCCCCTCTCTATTAAGCTCCCCTCTCTATTAAGCCACCTTCTCTAATAAGCCCCTCCCCTCTAAGTCAAAATTTGAAATAAGCCCCCCCCCATTCATGCAGAATTATAGAATTTACCAAATGTTTTCCGTCTATTTAGCTACAAAACGTTGCAAGTTAGTTTTAGTAAGGTTTGGGATAAAAACTATGTCGAATTTACGTATTTGAGCTGTAAGATTGTATGTTTTGATTCTGCAAAATATGGGATTCAAGGACTGAAAAGCCACCAAATATATCCTTGTCACTTGATTTTCTGAATAGGCCCCCCCTCTCTAATAAGCCCCCCCCTCTAGAAGGTCCGAAATTAAATAAGCTCCCCCCCGGGGGCTCAATAGGGTTTTTACAGTATTTAAGGTTTCTAGAAATGGTGATGTGCAACGCAAGTGCTGTAGGCCATGACATGCGTCGATTAGCTCTTTTGCTTCTCAAAAGTGATAAAATCACTTTTAAACCAACAATATTGCTTTCCAAGGGCTTTGTAAAAAGGTGTTTCTATTACTACGGCGAGGCACGAGCGTTGACGACAGAGAAGACACAAGTTTCGAGTTTCCCTTTCTGTTCTTTATCCTCCTGTACAACTTTAACCAATGCTAGCGAGATTCTGGTTGGCTCTCACTGCTAGGAGCTCTCTAATATACAAATACCCACAGGCGCATCCCAGTCTTTCTCAAGCACTGTATGCCCTTAGATACACAAATATAACCTCAGGCGCATCCCAGTCTTTCTCAAGCACTGTATGCCCTTAAACTTAAACAGTAATTAATAAACACTAAGAGCTTTCACAAGACTCTTGTGCTGGTGGTAATCCACCCTTCCTACACTAGCATCACTTATCCATGTCTGTTCTGTCTAATGTAAAGTTGAACTCTTATTTATACAAATTCATACTCTAAGCTTTCTAAATACAGAATCAATCAATATTCTCTTTAGTGGTTACCGCGGAAATGTTATCGTTCATATTACATATACTAAGTTTCAGTCATACAATAGTCGGTTGAGGAGTTACTGTTTGATTCACAAGTGTTATAATCTCTGAAAGAATATACCTTCCTTGGATTTATTCCTAAAACGCGAGAAATATCAAATGACGTACATGCAGTTCCTTAAGATAAACCTTACAAAGATTACGGTTTCAATGTTACGAATGAAGGAAAAACAAGCATAAAATGAATGGGTAATACCTTACGAAAATTGGCCTAAATCAACCTGTATTACATACCTCCCCATCTAGAATGGAATCGTCCTCGATTCTGACTGAGTACGTTATGAAATAATAAACAAGATCAATCAAATTAATGTTCGAAAGTTCACCTTCTTTTCTTGATTTCTTTTTCTCGACAAGTCCGAATGAAATAAATGCAGGTTGAAACGACACGTCCACTTTCCAAATCAAATGTTCTGTTGACAAAATAAATCGACTGTCCGGTAATGAGTTTAGGGAAGTTTATCTCCATCGTCTAACTAAGGTCTTCGTTGTCTTCTTCGTGGCTTGAGTTCGTGGTCTGTTTCCAGCACCAATGATGAACGAATCAATCAATCATTCAATCAATCCCGCTCCTGTCACCAGTGTAAAAAGGTGTTTCTATTACTACGGCGAGGCACGAGCGTTGACGACAGAGAAGACACAAGTTTCGAGTTTCCCTTTCTGTTCTTTATCCTCCTGTACAACTTTAACCAATGCTAGCGAGATTCTGGTTGGCTCTCACTGCTAGGAGCTCTCTAATATACAAATACCCACAGGCGCATCCCAGTCTTTCTCAAGCACTGTATGCCCTTAGATACACAAATATAACCTCAGGCGCATCCCAGTCTTTCTCAAGCACTGTATGCCCTTAAACTTAAACAGTAATTAATAAACACTAAGAGCTTTCACAAGACTCTTGTGCTGGTGGTAATCCACCCTTCCTACACTAGCATCACTTATCCATGTCTGTTCTGTCTAATGTAAAGTTGAACTCTTATTTATACAAATTCATACTCTAAGCTTTCTAAATACAGAATCAATCAATATTCTCTTTAGTGGTTACCGCGGAAATGTTATCGTTCATATTACATATACTAAGTTTCAGTCATACAATAGTCGGTTGAGGAGTTACTGTTTGATTCACAAGTGTTATAATCTCTGAAAGAATATACCTTCCTTGGATTTATTCCTAAAACGCGAGAAATATCAAATGACGTACATGCAGTTCCTTAAGATAAACCTTACAAAGATTACGGTTTCAATGTTACGAATGAAGGAAAAACAAGCATAAAATGAATGGGTAATACCTTACGATATTGGCCTATATGAACCTGTATTACAGCTTCTTCCTACATATTCTTCTGCTATTTTGTCATTTATTTCTGTCAATTGTGTTCCTTGGTAAAACTGTAAAGTTTAAGTCCATCTGCGTTCTTTGATTTTCTATGTCACTTGGTCAACAGGGACTCGTAACATTACTGTTAAAAGGTGAGCCCAACTCAATTGAACTCAGAATTCATAAGCAAAGAGCAGAGGAAAGTCCCTCCGTATGGCAATCCTTTTGATTAATTGATATGAGATCACGCAAAAGGTGTCAAATTTAGCAGTTTCAAAATCTAAAATTGTAAGGGGTGTCATTCTTTACTGTTCTCCAGTACATATTCATTTCCTAAACAATAACTTACTTGCTGGTTCCAACTTCATGACTTGACAGTCCTTACTTGCTCACACAACTTTTCTGGTGTGGCCATTTTTCGCTTCGTTCCAGGCGTAGTTGTATTTCTTCAGTTGGGCATTTTCAGCAGCCCGCGCTTTGCTTTTCGGCATTGGCTGCACTCTTACCTCGACTGAATAACCCTTATTTACAGCTTGATTGATCTCTTTTTTCTTATGTGAACCATCCCTGCAGTATTCTCGGATTCTCCCACCGAGCGCATTCCCATCTCGTGCAGCCTTCCCAACATATACAACTTTCTGCTTACTTCCTTTCGTAATTTTTAGCTCATAAATGCCACTCTTTTTGCTATTATGGCCAAGTACCGCGCTTGTTTTCTTACAGGCTACGCGATTACCATGTTTCTCGAAATTAGTGCCAGGTCTTTTGCCGCTGGAGGCTGGGGCAATAACCTTCTTCCATGATGACCACTTTCCATGAGAAGCTGAGACGTGAGATGAAGATGTCTCTCTTCTTGGCATTCTTGCAGTTCTACGTGCCGGCATGATTCTGTTGTACCTTGCAATTTCTAACTTTCTTCGAGTTAAATGTCGTTGCAAGAGTAAATCACAAATACTTTAACAACGGTTAGATTTATGTAACATTCAGAAAGGTTATAAAAATCCTTTGATACTTATTGGCTGACAAAAATAGGTCCAATTGATATGCACAATTAAAGCGGGCAAACACTCGTTTATTCGGCCACTTTTCCACTCTTCATTGAATATGACTATCTCCCAAAAGGTCTTGGAGCGGCTGACGGGGCGATGGCCGTGTCCATTGAAGATTTGAACTACAGTTTGGTGTCTTTTTCATTTTCTCCGCCAATAAGCAGCGATGGATTTTTACTCTTTCCAAACGTTCTCTTGGAAGGAAACAGGGGAATCACCTTGTGCAGACTTGTCGGCAAGGTTTGTCTGTGCTCGTTGTTGCTATGTTGGTGTTATTCATTTCAACTTGATAACATGAGGAATTTGAGGAATCCACCTGAAGTGTAGACTTATGACGATGAGTCCCTTGTATCCCTGCGGTAATCTTTGCTCAAGAGAGACTCATAATGAATAAGTGAAAACCCGGCCCTATCTCCTGCATTCGATCATGATTCGATCCGTCGAATCAGGATCGAACGACTTGCGTAGCTCTGTTATGGTCAGTCCTCGGAAAGAAAATGCGATAAAAACTAAGTTAAGCAGACATTTAATCAATGAAACTTGGCATAAATCTGAAGAAGGAAATTCAGTTTACCTGGTAAGTGCAAAATGAGTTTCTCAACACTACATTTTCCATGCTTTTAAGACCGAAACAAACCAGAGAAATCTTCAACTACCTGTTGCAGCAACTTCGTTCAAAATCTAGTCAACTGCATCATTCGAATTGAAAATTCGACGGCATTGTTCTTTACCAAATCTCGCAATCTGATTGGTACTTTAGGAATTGCAAAGTTCGGGTCTGAATAGGGCCAGGTTTCTTGCAGTAATGTCACGAGTCTCCGCTGACTGAAGAGTTATCATCAAGTCAAAGAGCACAGGGAAACAAGAGACTCATTGTCATAAGTCTACCTGAGGTGTTCATCCAGATACGTTGATATGTTTGCCGCAATTCAATGATCACAAACTTGCTGGGCCGCCGAGAGGAGGCATTAGGGGCAATTCGCCCCAGGGTCTCAGAGTCTAAGAGGCGACACAATTGAAGATGTTTAACGTTTTGACTGCAGGAAATGCTCCAAAATGCATTTTAAGCCAATCTGATCGAACAAAACTTCTGCTCGCTTTGCTTGCAAGGGGGCCTCACTTCCCAGTTTTGCCTCTGGGTCTCCCAAAACAAAATATCATAAAATCATTGATATCCATGAAAATATTGCTCCAATCCAAATTCAAAATTACACTTTGACCATCTCTTTATTGCAGTATGGTTCTCATGCTCTTTATAAAAACTTTTACAGTCAGTAATATGATAATGAATGATTGGAGGGTGGAGTTGTGGGAGGGGGGGGCAGGGAAATGGAAGGTAGGGAAAACTATGCAAGGTCCAGGATAACATGCCTTAGTGTGAAAACAGTTGCAAAAGAAAGAAGGAAGGAAAGGAATTGAATTGTTTCAGGGCAGTAAAAAAGAATGCATGAAATTGTTCGCAATAGTTAAAAAGCATCCAAAGTTGATGTTTAGTAATAACATGACTGAGCGTATAAACAATTGCGAGAAAAAAGGCAAGGAGAGACTTTAAGAAATAGCTACAGTTTTTCTTTCATTCTTCTAGGATAGCTTGAGTTCAGACTGAATTATGGACACATTATTTTATTTCTTAGAAGAATTTATCTACGTTCTCAACATCGACTTGTCTGGTCAATCCTACAAAAATAATAAGCAATCGAAGATAACTGCTTTTGATTTACTCTCCTCTTTCTAGATTTTCGCACATGGATTCATGGTTGGTGAGCATACGTACCTAAAAAGTGGCTGGAATGTGATGGATTTCTTCCTTGTTGTCATTTCATTGGTGGACTATTTTGTCACCCAGTTTAGTGAAAAGAAGAGTAGCTTTCTGAGTGTTTTGAAAGTGTTCCGTGCCTTGAGAACACTCAGACCACTCAGGTTTGTGCACTTTTTACTGAGATCTGCTGTTGGTAAAAAGGAAATTCTTGAGGTAAAATAAATACGGACAAACAATTAGATAGCGTTCATAGGAATGGTGGTTTAAAATTTGTTTCTAGCTACAACTGTTTCAACCACTGTCATTGATGTTACAAATGTTTATTCGAAAGTTTACGGTCTACTATTTTCTTACCATCAATAGTGGTGTCTCCTTTTGTAAAATGAGTAGTTTTTTGGGGTAAATGGGTAGTGCGAAAAATGTGAATAAATTTTATAAGCATCTTTTGATGAAGATTCTTTATAACATCATCGGTTAGAGCTACCCTCTTTGAAGTTTCCATGAACTGCCATCTATCACCCAGAGGGACACTCAGCAAATACGCATACGGGAGCCAGTCCAAGAAATTTTCGGACAACCCAAAAATATCACTTCAGCTTCATTGCAACCCAAAAATATCAACCCACGGTATACTTAGAAACCTGTACATGGACATGAAATATTATCCTCAAACAATGCAAATATAGGTCAGGATTGCCTCTAGTGAACTGATTTCATAAATATCATGAACATAATTTCAGTTTTAACTTGGATCCAAATATATCACATTTAGCAATATTCTACCAAAAAATATTGGATTTACCTCCCCATATGTGCATGTGCTGAGTACCCCCACTGAGATCTATAAGCAAGCAAAATTACACATGCAACCCTAGTTTGTCGTTTTTAGTCCTGGAGGCCCTACTCACTCTATCTCTACTGCTGTGCATCCTATCTCCTTTTTTGCATTTCACTAAAACAATAGTGAATTATTTTCAAAAGCATCTGTACAAGTAGCCACTCTTTGATTCTCTTCGTTGCCATTTTACTGTGTTGCTGCACGAAAATGATTTCAACGTTTAGCCCTAATTTCGTCAAGGGCGGCATGTAGGTATGGGGACATAGTGGTCCTATGTATGTTTATTTCGTCCCAAATTCGGCGGTTCTTGTAGGATTTTTAGAGGATTTGAAAATAGCTTATTCTGCACCTATTTGTTTTTCGCGATCTTTTGTCCCCAACAGTGGGTTTATTTTGTGCCTACTGCTAGACAATGCTGTCATCGGAATTGACATCTAAGTCCCGAACCGTTAAGGACTTGTGAACATATGATGTAAAAATTGGTTTAGTTTTGCAGCCGTGTGGATACATTCATAATCGATTTTCAAAACGTATTGTGATTGAAGGATGTCTAGCGAGACAAAGGTGAAGCCAATCGTGGGCTTGACAAGGGTTGAACAAACTTATAGATTTAGCAAAGTTTTTCGTAGCAAAAGTCTTCTGTCAAATTCAGTCTGTTTTGAACATTGGACCACACCAATTCATGTGAACTACTATCAAGGCCAAAAGTTATCGGACGATTGATCAAAACCTAGATATTCGCTAATAAAAGCCCCCCCCCTCCCTTCCCCCATGTCAATGTTGTTGCAAGAGATTGAACTTGAAATAAGTTCATAAACCAACTGGTCATGGAAAACTACAACATTGACACTGAGGGGAGGGGTTTGGAAAGAAACAGAGGGATAAAACTGAAAGTGGCTGTATTTATGCCTTCTTCAGTACCTGTCCCGTAACCTTTTGACCACGATTGTAGGTAGGTTTGTTGTTTTCTCCGTAACATACATAGGACCATACAAATAACAGTGCATGCCCAATCACGTATCGCTTCCCAAATTGGGAATCCCAATCTCTTTTACTTGTTTTGCTATTTGAATTGATATAGTTGTTTTCCTTTTCAGAGTAATTAGTCGTGCTCCAGGGCTGAAGCTTGTTGTTGAAACCTTGATTTCATCATTGAAACCGATTGGAAATCTTCTTGTGATTGCAGGTGTATTTTTTACAATCTTTGGAATACTTGGTGTGCAGGTTAGTCTTCAGCGATTTATGGAAATGGTGACAAAGAGTATCTATAGTACTGGGTACCTAGACTGATGATGATGAGTCTCTTATTGCCCTATGCTCTTTGACTTGATGATAGCGCTTCAGGCAATAGAGACTCATAGTAATACTCTGAAAAACTTGGCCCTATTTAGGCCCAAACTTCGCAATTCCTCCAGTACCAATCAGATTGCGAGATTTGTGAATTACTATTGTTAAGGTGTAAATGTGATAGAATGTTCGATTCGATTGAAGAATTGAAAACACTCCCACGGGATGGAAATTCGAAGCCGTGATTCTTCCACAATCCCATTGATGATTGAAGAAAATAGGGCCAAGTTTCTCAATTTTTCATTATGAGTCCCTCTTGAGCAAGGTTTACCGCAGGGCTATAAGGGACTCATCTTCATAAGTCTACTGGGTACCGGCCCCTGTTAATGATACCAGCACCTGTAAATGATACTTGTGGTACTGTCTACTAGTAAGAATTTTTGTGGTACTGAAGTAATGTTTTAACGGGGTGTGTGGCTGAGTGGTTTTAGCAGTTTTCCTCAGGTGATTGAGGTTAAGCTTGGTCGAGTTAGATCAAACTCCGGATTGGTGACCTTAGACCTGACCTCTCAACTCACCTCGTTGTCCTTTGGAAGCGGCGTGAAACCAAGGGCCCATGCCTGGATATGGCATGCACAGTGGGCCTAAATTAGCTTTCAGTTTCTAGAAGTCTCGAGAAGCCCATTCAAAACAAACGAAAACAAAACCCAGAAATCTCATTTTTTAATCTGATTTCGTTCAAATATTTTCTAACTGATGACAACCTTTTTTCAATCAAATGGTATTCTCTCCTGGTTAAATGGTCCCTCTCTGGTGTTGACCAAAAGAGTATGGGTACCGGAATTTTTGCTACCTGGCACTGAGACCATTGGTATGGTGGTTCACTTTCCCTGTCACCATCTTCTTCCGTAATCTTTCCTCCTATGCAAAAGAATATTTAATGTCCCAATAAGTCTGTGTCGGAAAAGACAGTAATTACAGCAACAACTATTGATAACGGCAATGAAGTTTCCTACGACAGAGTATCCCAAAATTATTGTTCCCTGTTTGTGTTGCTGATGTGGAGGAGCCGTCGAATCAATTATCTCAGTTTTTACACATCTACATAGGTCAAGCTTCAACTTAGAGTTTGAGACCTTGCTAAAATCAATCTCTGAAGTGCCTGCTGACTTAAAACGGAGAAAAAGCTAAATACGTTGTTGCTTGAAAAGGAGCACTTCTAGCGTTCTACAGCAATGTCAAAGAAAATTAAGTTTTCAAAGGGAGAGCTAAGGTAGAATGTGCTCTCTGATGAATAGACAACACTGATAGCTCTTTAAAAGATTTAGCAAAATATTTTGTACGACGCTGAGATGCTTCTTTGAAAACTTACTTTATTTGGACATTGTTAAAGAACAACAGGTGTGCTGTTTTTGAAGCAATCATTTACATGGCATTTTCTCCGCCATAAGCCAGCAACCACGTGTCAGATTGACTCAAACAAGGTTTCAGACTCTAACGTGAGGCTTGACCTGTGCAATTGCTTAAAAACTGAGATAATTAATTATAGAGCTCCTTCACAGCAGCCACACAAACTATGCACAATTTTTTGGGACACCCTGTACAATTTAAACATTTTTGAGAAACAAGACTGAAACTAACAGCTAGTTTACAGTGATTTTTAAGTCAGCTGCAATCTTAGCACTGTTGGTAATTTATTTCAACCATATGCAAATTACGATCGGTTTAAAGCTTCGATAGACAATTCGCAATAAGCCTTAGCAAACATGTATATTAGCAATAAATCTCACCTTGTTCAACCTCAAAAGCTACTCCACAATCCAGACTCGCCATGAAGACTTCCACTCTATTTTTACTACTCATAAAGACGCAAGGAAAGTGATAAAAATACATCGGCCTAGTCAAGCATTCTTTATGGAGTGAATTGTCAAAAAGGGAACCTTTTTCTGGCACACGTGGCAATAATTTTGGTTTGTTTGGTGATTACAACATCTCTCTTTCACTTATTTTTACATGTAGTGTATCGACATGTAGCGACATAATGCATTTGAACCTACCTTGTCATTGCAGATCTTCAAAGGCTCTTTCTACTACTGTTTCAATCCAACAGAACCCGTTGAAACAAAAGCTGAATGCCTTCTTAGAGGTGGTTCTTGGAGGAACAGAGAGTACAATTTTGATAATCTTTTAAAGGTAGGTTGATTTATTCAATTATTCTTTGAGAAGGTCTACTCTCGTGAAAAATGATGAAATAGATAAGGAAACTTTGTATCGATAGAACAATGTTGTTTATAACAAATACGGGAAATATGAAAATTCCTAAGGTGAAGGTGAAGTGAAAGTGTAGTTGCGTTTTTCAGCGCCAAGCGCTTGGATCGCAGAAACAGAGCAGACCAAATCGAATTCGCAATCCATTGTCGAGACGCTCAAGTGATGGGGTCCTACCGGGTATCGAGCTCACTCCGCCCGACTGTTCTGGCTGCAAAGTCAGAGGACAACACCACTGCACCACAACACTTAAGGGCAGTCAGTCCCCTCGATAATTTGCTTTATCCAAACAAAGCAAAGCAATTCAAGCATAATTTTCATGGCCATGAAAATCATGCATGAATGACCCTGCTCTCGTTAAATAAGGGAGATTAGCGTAAATTTGTGGAATATTCAATAGAGATCTTTATCCATTTGTTTTCATTCATCAAGGGGACAGACTGCCTTTAAATAGCAATAAAACTTGGATAGTGGAAGCTAGTAGATTTTTGAAGTTATTCTTACATCCAGAACCTTTTCCAATTTGAGAGAAAAGAGTTGGCAGATGTAAAACTATTGAAAATCATCAATATCTGTTTGAAAATAGTTTTGATAACTGAAGCGTATCTATGAGAGCGACGATATCCCTTACTACTTGATCCAATGTTTCGGCATTTTTTAAGGATTTTACGACCAAGAAATTTTCACAAATTTCCGGATTTACCCATGTTTTCAGTTCTCATAACACGAAAGAAGAGGCATGGAAAAAGGGTTAGTCTTTTGGCTTTTTACTAGAGATTTTGAATCATTCAAATCAATCCACGTCCAGGACTCTTGTTGCTAGGAATTTTCAAAAGCGGAAACTATTCTCTGGATCAGTCGATATAAGGACTGCCATGAATGTATTTTGTATTTTAACAGGCCATGCTGACATTGTTTGTGTTCTCAACTAAAGATGGATGGGTTGCATTGATGCATCATGGGATAGATGCTGTTGGAGTTGATAAGCAGGTAAGATGAAGTTGTTAGAGAACGTTAAATTTTTTCTTTTTGTCATCAGTCTCTTTTCATGGCAAAATGTATCGATTTGATCCGAAAGGGACAAGATAAGGCAAGAGTGCTCATTTTGATCTGGAAAATTGGTTATTTCTTGATGACTGAGAAATTCCAGCCCGCTTGCCGAGACAGAAATTGCACACGTTGAAATTGGGCACGTGCTCATTATTTGCATAAGCAATGCAAGAGCAGTTAGCCGCTTTCGTCTCATTCGCGAAGATGGTGTGTCCATATGGGAAGACCAGTTTTTCCCGCCTGCTGAGATCTCGCCAGCACTCCATCTAGATCTTGCTGTGTGGGCCAGCTCACCTACTCATGTGAACAGACAGCGAATTTTGTGTTAGAATTGGAGATGAGGTGAGATCTCTGCAATAGCTCCAGCCCAGTAAACGGACGGGCTCGCTTCCATATTTTGTTCTATATTCAGTGTAAATTTCACAAAGATGAGCCACTTAAGGTGGCAGTTGCACCCAAAGGTAAACAAACATAGCACAGGGTGAGCATCTTTTGAATACAAAATTTCCTTGATTAATTTGGTTAGGGAGGTGCGGTTTCCCAACAGCATTTGGATGCTTCGCCTAAGCAGCTTGATAAGCCATACTCCCAAATCTGCCTCTATCTCAGCCATCATTGCAGCTATCAGACTTTTGAGGGCGGGAGCAAACTCTTTGATACTTATTGATCAAGATAGAGTCTTTATTTCGTTAAGTTATCTTACAGATAAGAGAGGATAAACCTATGAAGATATGCAATTTTGTGAGAAATTTGCAACTGCCCCTGTAATGTTCGAACTACTTTACAACACCACAAGGACTATAAGACGAGGAACAAAATATCATGACTGCCCAATGGTATCTACATGGAGAAATGCCGCTGAAATATTACTGCATTTTCAACTACAAAGAGGCCATCATAAACGATTTTAACTGATAAAAGCTGGAGCTGGTTTCACACTGGATGTCGCGAGGGCATAAGCGAAAATTCTAAGGTGCAGAAACTCCAGCCAAAAGAACAATAACGGCACTAACTGCTGCCTTCGCTGCCCCTCCCCCCCCCCCCCACCCAGAGTTCTCATTGCACAAGATATCGTGCCCATGCTATCAGGTTAGGGTTGCCTCCTTAAGAACAGGCCGGCCATAAGAACCATTTTATGGGGTTGCCTCTCAAACAGCTTAGAAACCGTCAGCAGGACGCTAATTGGCCTAAAGCTAGTCCTAGTATTGGTTGATCCATTCTTTGGTAGAGGTGTGGCATCCTCGCACTTAAGCCCATAGAAAAAGGTTGAATCTAAGGATTTCGGAAGTCATATTTTTGTGCGTTGTAGCTTTCTTACGATTCGAATCTCTAACCTCCTTGTAAACGGTATCAGTGCAAGTTATGCCGCAGCTTCATTCCAAACTTGGGCTATTTATGATAATTGTTTTCAAGTATCCGCTATAATTTGTATGTTTTAGGGGCTTGCAAATGTTTGATCTACTACTTTCTAATGTGATATTGTATATACATCTTTTAACGTTGGAATCAATTAGCTCCGTTTTGTTTCAGCTACCTTTTTTTAGATATCACCATTATATTCAAATTCAAACTTTTGTTTATTGCTTTTTAGCCAATCAAGAATCACAACCCATGGGCATTTCTGTATTTCTTCTCGTTCCTGCTGATCGCTGGATTTGTCGTAATAAACATGGTTGTTGGTGTGATCATTGATAATTTTCATCGATGTAGAGATATCATTGAAGCAAATGACGGAGCGCAGAAACGTTTTCAGACAGCTGCAGAACATATAATTGACGGTAAGTTTGAGCATTATAGCTTACTACCATGATAAAGGCATCGCTTTAAGAATATCGAGTGAGTCAAAATATTTACCACCTGTCTGAGACGTTCGCCAGCAAGCAAGCAACAGTCGTTTGCTAACGCAGGCTAGGTTTCTGGCAGCTATACAGCTGATGTGAGCTTGGAGCACTACGGCTTATGCCTTCAGAGATTCCTCTGAGCACTCATTTACTGACTTCGGAGGGATGGGCAACTGAGGTGAGTGCAGTATTGGAACTTGCACTGGCTCGAATACCAGTAATGGAATTCAAACCCACGCGGGTAGGCCCTACAAGATGCGAAACACTGCGCCTTAACCACTTGGCCACACCACCGTTCGGTTGCAAGTTCAAAATGGAGCTACTAACATCTCAAACATACTCAAGTATAGCACTTTTGGATCTTTTATTTTCTTTCATATTACCCGAACTCTATTATTAAGGAGAAATCATTCAACTTTTATGAACACTGAGAAGCAGTTAGCTACGTTTCTGTCACAAATATAAATATATTTGGTAGAATTCATTTCATTAATTTTGATAATTTTTCGACAAATAGACTAGTGGGAAAAGAGTGACGAGAGCTACTTTTGGACACCCGACCTTCTGCTTTTATGGCAGACGCTGTACCAATTGAGCAATCACGACACGCATCTACTGTGGTTCAAGGATATCCAGATCAGATCAGTGTGGTGCTGTAACCTGTATAATCTCCAGCCAATACGACCCAATGTCCCAAACGCAGATCAGCCAAATTCCTCCGACACGACCCAGACACATGTTTAATGCAATTTGTAGTACAATATTTTGTAACAGGTGCAATGCAATATTTTGACTCATTCAGTAGTAAATATTATGCAAATGTGTGGACATAGATATGAAAGACCTAAACTTAATCCCACTGCCATATATCTTTATCCTGTTAAATAAATTTGTTGGTTGAGAATCATTTTGACATACGCAGGTATAAGATTGGGGCATGCGAGCTCTAGCAGTCCTTCTTTCAAAATCTGATAATTTTCATATAAATGCAAGGATGTCTTACTACATTTCACATCTTTTTAGCACCACTGTTCAGAGAAGAGTACTAGTTTGAATCTACATGCCTTAGATAGCTGCAGATATGCACATATTTAGTCGTATTATCCTTTATGATATCAGTTTGGGCCACGTTTGGTCAATACCTCGCAAGTAGCAACTGTTTGACATTTTCAGTTTCCAAGTTGCCCAGCTTAAGAAAGGGCAAATTTTTATAAAGCAATACGCCCCATTCGCAATGGCGTAAGGTCTTTTGAAATGCCTCATTCACCTCGAGATGATGTGAAGCCAAATCCCAAAAGCGAGCATTGCTCTCAGCAGCCAATTATATAGTTTTGTAAAGGTATTCGCATCGATGTGGGCATGGTTTCGACTTTGCTGTGTCGGGATTTGTATCATTCTCCTCAAACTGAAGCCAATTTTGAATATGGTCTATAGCATCAGTTGCTCGTGACTGATGCCGGAATTCAAAGCCAATTAGTGATCGTAGACAAAAGAATTCACTCAACCAGTAATTCAAAACAAGCAGAGCCACAAAAGTGGCTCTAAAGCCAACGCAGCTCGCTTGTTTATTTTGCATTCCAGAAATGACTTCTAAGAGCAACATGAGCATAAATCGAAAGAAGGCAGATATATCAAAGTACCTGTCTATGACGTTTCATTTGTACGTTTCACAAGAGGCAATTCAATCCTCGTATTTCTTAACTGTGGTTAAAAGACTTTCTGTTCAGCTTGTGAACCAAACAAATAAATTCCTAAGAGAGATGTTAAGATATCCTTTTTCTCTCGATGCTTGCTAGTTTTTGGTCTTAAAAACCATTTCTGGAATACGCAATTAGTGAGCTAGCTACCTGGCTTTCAGATCAACTAATGTGGCCTTGTTTTAAATCATCATCATCATCATCATCATTCAATCATTCATTCATTGATTCATTCATTCATTTATTCATGCATTCGTTTATTTAGTAGGCTTAGATTAAAAATAGCTTCCTTAAAAGGCCTGCTTAAAAGAAGTTTTAATAATGCATCAAAAATGTACTAAAAGCACTAGGTACAACGTAAAGAATGTACTAAAAGTACATACATATATGTGTATCTTATAAGATAAAAGAAGAAAAGGCTCCCTACAGAGGCCCAGAACGGCGAACAGCCCCGGGGACAGAATATGTGCCGCATAGGGGTGCCCCTAATGCGCACACCGGAGGAACCCTGCACAGCGATCCAGTCACTTAAATTACAGGTTGAGAGAATTTCGCTTTGAATTCCAGTTTCAATCAAAAACAAATGATGCCGTTGCGTTATAAAATCATTCCTTGTGGACTAGCATATAATCAGTGTTAACAAATCGACAGAGATTAAAAGTATTCATGACTGAGTTATCAAAGCCACCCTCCCGCTGATTGTAGCTATTAAGAAGTGGAAGAGAAAAACATCTCTAGGACTCATATTTGGTAATGTTGTTGCCTCCTTTGCACAGGTCCTGATGCTGAAAGCGAGGCTCCTTTGTCTGAGCCGGATTTCTCAAAATCCTCTAATGCCTCTGTAAGCGGTGATAGTGAAGTAACATCTACCCTTTCTGAGGAAGGCAACAGTACGTAGTGTGTGTTATTTCAAAATTACACGCACATACATGAGCCATTCACTTTACCCTTATCATGCATCACAGGAATACTGAAATCTATAACAGGTGTGATTTATTAAGAATGATACAATTCGTTAAGTCATTTAATAAGTTTTTATCCTCGTCTGAATTATTATTGATTCCAAAATATGTTCCAAGTAATTGTTTCTAAAATTAAAAATTCTATCTTAAGTGCTAATCCTTTGTTAATATTCTTTTCTAAAGTTATTTTTGATGCCAAATTATCTGCCTAATGATTGTTTCTAACATAAGAATTCTATTTTCAAAATTATTATAGATAATAACCCTACCTATTGATATGATCGTTTCAGCATGTGATATAATAAAATTTTTGGTTAATATCATTGTTAAATCTAGCCGATGCTACGAATATCTTTGACGCCTTTACTGCATCTCAACACTAAATAGTAAATTTTTTTATTCTTTTAAGTGCAGAATTCCGTTACAGAATTTTACCAAAAATATATAATGATATACCACCGTTATTCATCCTTGTAGCATGACAATTGCGTAGCAAATGCCGTTGATCGTGTTTTAAATGTTTAAGACATGATCAATCAAAAGTACTAAATGATTTTCAATGAATACACCTCTTCAATTATTAACGGACTCGTCTCAGAATTTTTTGAAAATTTCTTGGTAAGAAATTTCTGACAACAGACTAGGATTCAGCACCCCATCTCAGTGTGATGGCAAATTTTCATATTCCTAGAGTTTGGGACTTCAATTTTATGGCAATAATGAATTTGAGAATTTATATGGGGTTTGATCCTGGGTGTAATTTTACACCCTCAATCGCTTCTCACATTCAAATCCCTTATGAATTTTGGAACTTGTTAACCTCATAAAATTAAAATCGCTAGCACCAAGATAATGAAAATTTGCAGTTACACTGTAATTTGACTTCTGAATGTGAATCTGGGGTCAGAAATTTCATAAGACGCAAGCTAGAGATCTTGAAAAATTCAAAGCGAGGCCGCTTGGTTGAAAAGTTGTATTAATGCATCTGAAGCAAAGATGGCATCTGAGAACATGCATGAATTTGAACTGAGTTTGATTCAAATCGCAGAAAAAATAGCTTGGGTGTTTATCTTTGAACATGAACGCTTGGATGGTTATTGCATTTAACCTTTGATATAATGGCTTATAAGGAATTTGAGATCTTTGCCATTATTTTTCATTCGAAGTTTTCGACATCTTGATAAGTTTCGGAATTACAGGGGTTTCGCGTTTGATCTTGGATGTGGTGACAAGCATAGGGCTCAAATCTTCAAAGGGGTGGACGTAAAATCGTATTAAATTTTCTTTTGAATTAAGATGCTTGAAATGATTTTCAAGTAATGTAAATCTGCCGTGGCAATATTTTGCAATCTTGCTTAGTTTCAAATAGCTGCATTTATTGATTTTGAAGCATCTCCAATGAAAAATGATTGCAAAGTACCTGAAGTTCCTTTTAAAAATCCATTGCTAACAATGCTTCTTTGTTCACCGAATGAAACGCTAGACAAAAGGAATTTAGGCCTAAATGACAATGAAAGTCGACTGTGGTGCCGCCAAGGTATAAAGTCTCAGGACATGACAAAGAATCGAAATATCATATGATACTTTTCATGATATCAAGATACAAACCCAACAAGAATAATGTTTGATAGAGCAGTTTTTGCAGTCCTCTTCATCTTTGCTTTCCTCTATCCTTCCACCACCACCACCACCACCACAACAACAACAACAACAACAACAGCAACAACAACAGAACCAACATGGCGGACATAAACAACCAAAATGGCGGACATAACACAAGGATCATGGTTAGCAATGGGAATTTAAGCTAGTAGATAAAAGGGCAGATGCAGTAGCCATCCGTGTAATATCATTCTTAACCCTATCTGACCTGGAGGCGCATGCATTTTCATTTATACGTTTTTTCAAGTTTGCTGAATCCCTTTGAGATTCAGTAAGTTTAACGTTTTCTACCATACAGTTATGAAACTGTTTCAGTTTTGGTGCTCTATTTTCAGCTTTCTCTCCATGGTAACCAAGTTGTCATGTCACACTCTGTGAAAAACATACTTTGTATATATCTTGACCCTGCTTAATTAAGCCTAAACTTTGAATTTACATATATTTTGATCTATTCATTTCATTTCGTTAGGAAAAGTAAAGTTTCACGACCTTTTAACACACTTTCATTTTTATGATGTCATAGGACATAATCATTATAATAATGCTCCAGCAACAGCAACAGCATCACCAATGAAACCATTGTTTCAAAAGTCATTGCTTTTGTAATAAACAACATTTGTGTCAAATTAAGTAGCCATATCTCAAACAACGACAGAGAAATAGCGGCGGGTGGATTCTGCGCCCCAGGCCTTGAGTGTTCTAAGCGCCCAAGGTCAGATAGGGCTAGGATTAGATGCCTATGCTGAAAAGAAATTGGAAGAAAACCTTTACCCATAATTCAAACGGTTCGAAACTTGAAAATAAATCTGCATGCAAGATCATCGACATAGTACGTAGATCGCTTAAATCACATTCTAAAAATCTTTAAAAAATTTCAACTTGTAGCTTTTTTTGACTTTGCAAATGAACGGCATATTTGAGATGTTTCTTTTTGCAGGAGATATCAGCCAGTCACTGTTTGACACATTTCCAGTTTGGCGCAGAGTAGTATACACAGTCGTCACGCATTTTAAGTTTGATATCATGATTGCTACTGTGATTGGTTTGAATGTCTTCTTCATGGCAATTGAATACTACAAAATGCCTCCCGTAAGAATTTATTTGGTTTTCATCTTCAACGTATGTACAAGTACCGTAAAAGCTCGCCATCCGGAGGCTTGAAGGCAATCTTTCTCATTCGATGAACGGAAATGAATCGATAAAGATCTCTACTGTACAGGGTGTCTCAAAAATATTGTTCGACGTTTAATTAGATATTAGAAACTAACGATAAATTGAACACGTTCATGTGAAGATAACGCCGTACCTAAGATTTTGAAATAATTCTAGAGACCAAAATTTTGCAAATCGGTTTGAAATTCATTGAGTTTCGAGCTTTCAAACATAAAAGATATGCGGCAGCTGAAACCAGAGACCTCCAGATCACTTCCAATGCAATAAGTTCGAAGATGAAGTAAAAGAAGGGTGTACAATGTCATACTTCTCATTGATAACAGAGCAAACCCAAAATGACTTCTAACGTAATTTTTCCTTATAATCATTGTCAAATTTGCGTAAGGCTGCATGCACCCAAAAAAAGTAGTCTAAAACACAATTGATGAGGGACTGAATTTTCCCCTCAAACCATCCATACGCTCGAAAGTTATGTTATCGAAAACCTGTTCAAATCCCATTTGATTCGCCCTGAAAAAATTTAATGGAGAAATAACAGAAACGATGGCCCATGGGACTTTGACCAGAAACGCCTTTTAGAGGCCTCTGTTTTCAGCTTTCGCATAATTACAGCTTCAAAGGTTTATAACTAATGAATTTTCAGCGGATTCGCAAGATTCTAGTCTCAAAAATTAATTTGAAATCTTAGGAAAAAGGTTACTTGACCACGTGCCCATTCAGTATATCGCTATTTGGTAGCATGTACTCGTCAAACATCGAACGTAAATAAAGCAATACCAAGGCCAGAACAATTGCGGAGACTGCCTTTAGTAGAGCTTTTGCACGAATCTGAGCCATTGATCTAAGAATTAGTCAGTGATATTTTACACATTTTCATTTAAAATTTTTGCAAATAATTTGCGCCCTTTACTCGAATGCTTGGTTCTTAAACAAAGTTGAATCGAGACACTTCAACTGAAATAGAACTTTTCATCAAAGTTTTTAAGACCTGCACAAAACTTTGCACTTTAGCATTTTGATGGATGCATGAAAAGGAGTTGTAGTATTCTATCTACAACTACCGTCCTTAAATCATGAAGTGTCCCTCTCTTATAGAGACTGTTATTGTACACTCGAAGTGAATTATCAGATATTGCTAGAAAGCTCTCACAGGAGCTAGGAATGTTGAGGCGCGAGCGAAGCGAGCGCCTAACTTTCTTGTCTTCTAAAGAAGTGCGGTTGCAATAGTCAAAAAAATTAAAAACCCGAGATGAATTTTTAGCAGTTAATCTGTCTTGTGACGAAAGAGGAAAATGTTGTTTTGGGACCAATAGCAGAAATTCGTCAAAGAATTTATCAAGTCAGTCTGGGATTCGGCGCTCCCTGGTCTGGGAAGTTAATTTTGCGCCAAATTCTCACTCGAAGATTTTTCAGTAAGCCGTCCAACAAAGTTTCTTCATTGTGAATTCAAGTTTGGGGTGTTATGTTGAGGTATCTAATAACTTTTTCACTACTGTGTACTTCTTTTCAGGGACTAACGCAGTTTTTGAAGATCATGAATTTCATTTTCACTGGTGTCTTTATTTTGGAAGCTTTGTTAAAGATACTTGCATTTGGGCTGAGAACGTTCATATCCGAAAGGTAAATGAAAAAAGCTTATGCTTCTTGGAATATTTCCAAACTTTGATTCTGCTTCTGACTATTGACATTTTGCCTGTATCTTTGTTTAGGGACAAATCAGTTCGTGTAGTGATCAATATCAAATTATTTAAGAATAGAGACATCGAGAGAGATATGAAACGCCACATTTGGAGCTATTCAATTTTCAAAATGTGCAGTGTGTCCCAAAAACATGTGCTCTGTTTTAGTGACCGCTGAGGAGCAGCCATACAAGCAATGTGTTTGTTATCTAAATCTTTAATAGGAGAGTCCTCAACTTAAAGTTTTACACCAAGTTTGAATAAATCTGATCAGCAGTTGCTGATCTATGCAGCAAGGAAGTCAAAATTATTGAATGCCTCAAAACCAAAGGATTCATTACTCCCCGTTACGTTAAATTCCAAGAAATTAACTGAAAACACATAGCTAGCCAAGTTTTCTGATGTTTATAGTGAAAGAGATAGTCATGAATTAGATTTGTGAAAACCAAGAGTATCTGGTATATATCTAAGGTTACTAAAAGTGGTGAAGTGCAACAAGTCATTTTTTCGCTGAGCAAGCCTTTTTCTGTTGAAATTTAGTTGAAATCCATCCTACTTTCTTGTAAGAGACTTTCGTGGACTTTTTTGTGCAATGTTCATTGCGTCGCGCTATATTGTTCACCCATTGGAAAATAGACTTAATCAGAAATATCAAGTACCGGGTGAGTCAAAAAAATTCATACGTTCGTCAGGCTCTGAAGTAAAAAGTATGAGGCCGATATTCAAAATTGAAATTTTAATCTATTAGTCAAAGGCTAACCTGTTTGAGAAAATATTGTTTGGTAAAATCACTCATCATTTAGACCCAGAAATGAGGGAAATGCTGGTAAACAGCAGGTTTGAGAACGAGGATTCCACATTCCATTCTAGTCCATGATTTACTTGCAATTGAAATCAAAATTCTGTTCCTGACATTGACAATGCAAACTTCATTGCCTCATAAATCATGGACCAGAATGGACCTTGGCATTCTCGATTCCCATATAAAACCCTTACAGACATTTTCTAATTTTTGGATCTTAAACATGTGTAATTTTACCAAGCAAAGTTTTCTCATCTAAGTTAGTCTTTGACTGATGGCTTAATGTTTTAGTTTTGAATATCGGTCATATACTTTTAATTCCATAGTCCGCCAAACGTGTAAACTTTTTTTTTGAATCACCCGGTATTATTAATGAAAAACGTGTCTTAGTGTAAGAGACTGAATTATGGTAGCGCCATTTTGTATAAACCTCGTTTTGAGTTGTTGAAAAGAGGCCGCCTCGTGCCAACAAAACAAAAATGTTAGTTGAACGTTGCAAGTAAAAAATAGTTGAGGTTGAGTTGTGTTTGAAAAGAGAAAAAGAAGCATCTTTTGCCTCGAGTCTGACAAAAAGAACCCAAGTCGTTCTGCTGTACGAGAGTATTACATTAGACTGCGTTCACACGATACCGACACATTTTGAAAACGGTGAAAAATGTGACGGATAGGCTTCCCGTTCCCACGAAAACGGCACATTTTTTCCCGGCAGATTTGAAAACGGTAGATTTTGAAAATTGAACTCTAACCGTCGTGTGAACACTCAAAAACGATAAAACAGACAATTTTTCGATGCTTTTGGTACGAGATTGATCGATTCTTAGGGTGAAGGTACATTTCGTTAGTATCAAAGTCTTGCAACGAGTTTTTACCATCAAATTCCGTATCATTTTCAAATTTTTACGGTATCGTGTGAACGCTAGCCCAAATTTTGCAGCCGCCACATTTTTCACCGTTTTCAAAATGTGCCGGTATCGTGTGAACGCAGTCTTACATTCATGAATAATTTTTCTCCAGATGGAATCAATTGGATGTTATCATAGTTGTATTATCAATCATTGGTATTGTTCTAGAAGAATTGAATGAAAGTTTGCCAATTAATCCAACAATTATAAGAATCATGAGAGTTCTCAGAATAACAAGAGGTTAGTACAGATTCTAAAATACCCTGAAACTTAACGAATGAATGCAGAAAAGTGGACACTTTTGACTGGCTGTGGACTACAAAGTATGCTGGCATTATTCAAATTTGAAGTTAATCAGTTAGTGAAAGGCTTTTATGTTATCATAAATACTTTGACAAATCCAGGAGACCTAAAAACGTTGGTTGGAATCATTAACATAAAAGGTAAAAAATTAATCTATATTATTGACTGAGACATGTTTCTACGTTTCGAGCCAAACTTTGATAGTTACATTTGCTGAAAGTTAACCAAATTTGGTTCGAAACGAACAAGGGCAGATTTTGTAATTCGATAGCGTCAGTTGATTTGATTCACACATCAATTCAAAGCGATTAGCGAATGCAGACAAAGAAATTCTCTCAACCAGTAATTCAAAACAAACATAGCTCCAAAGTTGCCTTGAAACCAGTACGGCTAACTCTCGCTTGGTGCAGCCGAAAGGAGGTTTTTTAGAGAAGTTAGATTCTTATAACAAAAGAAGAAGGGTAAATCTAGAGTTCTGTCCAGCGGATTTGTAGTTACAAAATATTTTTGGCGATCTTTAACTTCGCTTGATCGAGAAACATTTTCCTGTGGCCTATTTTATGTTTATCACTTTTATTTTTGTCATGTACTGACTCTCAGAGAACAGCCTTTCAAAGAACTACTTTAAATTGACTATCTATTTGTCTGTTTATATAGTGTTGAAGATACTGAGATCAGCGGAAGGCATTCAAAAACTACTAAATTGCCTTTCACAAACCCTTCCTCAGGTAAGCTAACTTGGAATTTTATCTTCAACAGATGGATGGAAATAAACATAAATCTATGCCAGCACTTTTTTGACCTTTCATTCATAAACGGAAAAGCTTTTTCAAAAACAGCAGTGTTAAGGAACTACTTGTCATCCATTGTGGAAACGGGAAAGGACACTTTGCCAGGGAATTGCTGTTATTCATGTTACTTTTGATTTAACAGTTAACTATTGTAACCGCAGTTTTGAGACAAATGTAGTCTGGAAACGAACAGCCCGTCATTCCTTCAGCAATTTTACACGCTTTTAGTTGAACGAACATAGTCAACAACACGAAAGTGCACGCTTTTGCATCTTTGGAGGTCCGGGCTTGAGTAAAACCCCTCCTTTTTCATGTTGACATCACGTTTTTAAGATTTTATTGGTGAGGCATTATTTAAAGGTGCCATACACACATACGGCCAGAATTGGTGCAGTGGCTCATAAGTGGGTGCTTCAAATTTTGATGCATACTTCCAAGTACGCTAAAAAGATTCAAATAACAGTGCAGCGTGTGGCGACGTGTGTTTTCCCCTTCCTGCAAAGATGCTGGTTTTATTAAAACAGCTGAATGGATTGCCATGATCATGCCATTCAGATATTGAACTGTTTTAGGACCAAGGCTCTTAAACATGATGTATGATGGTATTTTGACGAATGGGTAAACCTGCGCAGTTGTTCAAATTTGTTGCCTGCAGCTTGAGACATCCGGTACATTTATCTAATGAAAGGGCCCAACAATAGCCTTGATATCTGGGGCAAGTGGGGCACTGTCCGCGTCATTGGCGGGACAGGTCGTAGGGTCTGATGGGGTAATTACTCTACCTCTCATTTTGTTGAAAAATGGCCTGCATGTTTAAGATTAAAGTGAGCTGTGTTGGAGTTTTGAGTACATGCGTACAGAATAGGACTTGATTCGTTTGAGGTGCAGTAATGACTAAATTCTGCTGATTGTAAGATATTCGCGATCTGTTTTTCTTTCTCGTTGTTCCACGATCTTCTTTTCGTTTTTCAATTCATCTGATTCAGGAACTGAAATTGTTCGATATTTTGTTTCATCTATAGGTTGGAAATCTTTCTATGCTGTTTCTGCTCCTATTTTTCATATTTTCATCTCTTGGAATGGAATTATTTGGAAAGCTTGGTAAGAAATTACCCACGTAAAGGGAACAGACATAGTTATACCTCGTAACCGCTATAGGTAAACTAAGAAACGCCAACAAGTCCATTGTTTCTTTAGTTACACTATGAAACCGGATGCATACAAATTGTCGAGTACAATAGATTATGTTTTGACCCAGCCCGGGCCAGTTTTTAACCATGTCGACTCCCTTTACTTTTAGGGCCTGTTTATATGAGGCGGGCTGGCCCGCCTGACCGGGCTGGCTCGCCTGAGCGAGATCTGAGTGAACAGAGACATCCTTTGTTGAATCAAGTTGCGTTTATATGAGCAGCGAGGCAGCCCGGTCAGCCGAGATCTGTGAATTGGGTAGGCGGGATCCCGGTGAGGCGAGATCATATAAGCAGCATCAGGCGGGCTGGCCCGGTTGACCGAGGTGAAGGTAATTGATTTGTGTAGGCGTGTATTCATTGTTTACACGTCGAAATCATTGTTAAGAGATTTTCTTTCCAAATCCCATAATGCATCCTGTCATGCATTGTTACGAGGCCAGCCCGCCTAGCCGGGATAGTTTTCTCTCATATAAACACGAATCAAAATCATCCCGCCCAGGCGAGCCAGCCCGGTCAGGTGGGCTGGCCCGCCTCATATAAACAGGCCCTTGAAATGTACTATCGAGATTCAATTATCCTGTTCTACTCTAATCAAAACTTTTTCTAAACCTAAATAAGATAATAAATTGAAATAAGATTAGGAAGGCAATGTGCTGAAAACCTTCATCTCGGTTATCCTAGCGTACGCATAGACCCATTATTCCAAACGAAGAAAGGTTCGACGAAACAAAGGAATTGTTTGATTTGATTAATAGCTTTTTACTTCGTATCATGCATTCAAAGTTTTTATCGGAAGATCCCTTGAAAATCAACTCGTTGAAGGGCAACCCTCCTTAAATGAATTAAATATGAAAATATATACCGGGTGAGTCAGAAAAAACGTGGGGCGTTTGTCGGACTGTGGCGTCGCATTGACTGTTTTTATCATCGTAAACTAATTTTTTCCAAGCAGCTAACAGTCTAACTCAGATCATAAAACTTTCCCCGTTGAAATAGGTCTCTTAATGCATTTGTTAAAAAAAGATTTCCTTCGTAAGGCCTTTTATGGGATTCTTGCAACCTGATGGAATCTTAAACCAAGCCTATTCAGCAGTTTGGCCTTGCCAGAGTTGCAGGTATACGTGGAATTGTCAGGGGATACTGAAAAAGTTAAGCCTGGTCCACGCTAGCTCATTTAGGTCGCTAAGATCGAGCAGAAAGAACAAAAAAACAGCAACTCATGTGTTTGAATCCTTTGTCTTATGGGTCTTTCTGCACGACTGGAGCGACTCATAAGACCTATTCTGGACCAGGCCTTAGGAAATGCATTGTAGGCAAAAAGTCCCTATGCGATTTACAGAGCGCTGATCTGCTTGAAAGGGATATCTTCGCAAGACAAAGAAGTACGCATTCTTAATGTCTTTCAAACATATTCTCCACGTACGACAAGTTATGCTAAGACATCCCAGGGGAGAAAATACTATCCCCTAACAATTTGATTCTCCCCTGCTAATACCACGTGTACCTGTAACTCTTGCCAAAATAAAATGCGGAAGGGGCTTGGCAAAAGATTTCACCAGTTTGCAAGACTCCCATACAAGCTCTTGCGAACAAAATCTTTTTTCAAAACTTCATCAAATGGCCGATTTCGATGGGAAAAGGTTTATAATAATAATAATAATATGATATGATGAGGGATAAGGAGGCCATTGGCCTATTAAACCCTTTAGTGTTCGTTTTTAAGCGCATCCATAGTTGTACTTCTCGTTGCCGCAAAAATTGTCATATAATTTCTCGAATTCTATAACTGACTTCGCATTGACTATGGTTGCTGGCAAATTGTTCCATTCGTTTATTACTCTGTTTGAGAAATAGTTCTTCCTCAGGCTCGACGATGAAGCAAACTTGAAAAGCTTCAGATTGTGTCCTCTCGTAACTGAAGTACTTCGTTCAAAAAATACTTTACTATCAGTATCGATCATGCCGTGTAACATTTTGAAAGTTGTAATCATATCTCCACGTCTTCTTCTATAGCTTAGCGTTGGGAGATCGAGGAAAAGTAAGCGTTCCGTGTACGATTTGTTTTTGAGTTCCTTCACTAACTTTGTTGCTCGTCTTTGCACCGATTCTAATGTCTTAATTTGTTTTACTTTACATGGATTCCAAACTGGCGCACAGTATTCAAGGATTGGCCTAACTAGGCTTTTGTAAAGGGCATTGAAGGTCTCTTTGTTGACGAATTTCATGGTTCTTTTAATAGACGCTAAAACACCGCTAGCTTTTTTTGCGATTTCTGCGATGTGTTTGTCAAATTTGAATTTGTTGTCAGCTATAATTCCAAGGTCGCGAATTGATTCTACTGATTTAATCATCGTATCTGTTTGTGTTAAGTCATCTAGCACGTAATATTCATTTCTTTGATTGGAGCTACCCAAGTGAAGTACACTGCACTTATCGCTGTTAAATGGAAGCTGCCATGTTTTTGACCAATTTTTGAGTGATTCAATATCATTTTGAATATGCTGCGCTTGACAGTTAGAAGGAGAATATATTTTCGTATCGTCCGCAAAGATCTTGACTTGACAGTATTTTACGTTGTCAGGTAAATCGTTTATATACAGCAAGAATAATAGTGGACCAAGGACACTTCCCTGAGGTACTCCACTAGTCACTGTTGTCCACTCTGATTTGAAGCCGTTTAATACAACTCTCTGTTTCCTATCAGTTAAAAAGCTCTTGATCCAGTTGTATATGTTTCCTTCAATACCATACGACTTGATTTTGGTAAGAAGGCGTTTATGCGGTACAGAGTCAAATGCTTTAGCAAAGTCGAAATAAACTATGTCAACGGGAATGTTATCATTTAAAAGCGATGTCCATTCTTCGAAGACTTCTAATAGTTGTGACAAACACGATCGAAATTCTCTAAAACCATACTGATCCGGTGTAAATAAATTGTGTTCAAGTAGGTGATCAGTTAGCACATTTTTGATCAATCGTTCGATTATTCTGCAAACAACCGAAGTCAAACTTATTGGTCTATAGTTTTCTTTTTGATCTTTTTTGCCTTTCTTGTATATTGGAGCGACATGAGCAAGTTTCCAAGTATCAGGAATTAGTCCAGTTTGGAGACTTGCTCTAAACATAATAGACAATGGATTTGCAATTTGTGCAGCAATTTCACGCAAGACTTTCGGGTGCAGGCCATCGGGACCAGGCGACTTTGAGGGTTTCAACGATTGTAATGTTTCTAGTACCATTTGTTCTGTAATATCCATATCCATTAGCACTGAACCTGAGAATTGTTTATCGAGCAGTGGGATAGAAGTTTCATCTTCTTTCGTAAATATCGAACTAAAGAATTTATTGAGGATATCAACTTTTTCTTGCTCAGTTTCTGTGTAGGTCCCATTTGTCATTTTTAGATCCGGTATTTTAGTATTTGACTTGAGCTTGGAATGAGCATACCTCCAATACTTTTTGCTGTTTGTTTTTAATTGTTCTGCAATCTTCTTTTCAAATGTTTGTACGTGTTTTCTCAACGTAGATTTAACTTTGTTGCTCTTTTTTTTGTATCTTTCGTAATCCTTTCCTTTCTTGGTTAGTAACCACCTTTTGTATGCGTTATGTTTCTTCTTGATTATTTTCATTATTTTGTCATCCATCCATAACGGAACTTTATTCTCATTGTTGATTTGATATTGGGGAATTTATGATCTAAGTTAGACTCTTGGCTAAACGCAAAACTTTAGTTCACGACAATTGGGTGACTAAATGCGATGTCACGGTCCACTAAACGCCCCACGTTTTTTCTGACTCACCCGGTATATGAAATATAATATGAAAGAGAGAAGGCTTCTTACGGCCACCCGATTGATAATTCTGATCCTCTCTCAATTTATTTGAGAAAGACCTCCAAGAAAGGCTGCATAGATAGTTTCTAGAAATCCCGAAACCTCGTAGCAAGCTTTTGCTCTTTGTTTCGTAGACCGTTTCGTCTTTGGCAATAATGGGTCTATGCGTAGGCTAAGCTAACTGGGCTAACCTGCTCCATGTAAGTTTTGAACTTCAATAAACAAAAGAATCAGGCATCGGATAAGACAAAGCGATTTTTGGTTATCACGAGTAAATTTCACTATTCATTGCAACTAAGGAGAAACAGTCTGCTGTCTCTGTTTGTTTGTTTTGATTAAATGCACTCATAGGCATTTAGTTTATTTGTCTGAAAGGTAAGTTGCTTTGTCTTTTAGGAGACCTGATGTCTTGTTTACAAAACTCAAGCCTAAGCCTGCTTGTTTCAGGCATCTTAATTTGATTGCTTTTGTCCTTTGATCAATCCCTTATTTTGATATCATTTTTGGTGCTGGAGAAAAATCCTTCCTTTAAAGGAAGACTGGACTTGCTTTCTAACGTTTCTGCCGCGAGAGAGACTTGGAGCAAGTCCAAGGAAGACTGTCGTGGCACTGATTGGATGAATACGAAATTATAAAAGACTTGAATTAGGCAGGCCTCAGTAATTCGCTGTACATTGAAATTCACGAAGTTGATGACGATCTGACTCTCTTTATTCTCGAAACAAAGTATGATCCAAAAGCATAAAGGCTTGGTAATCATACAAAGGCCAGGTCACTCGTCATTGATTTCTACATCACAACTATCCAGTCAAAGCCACAACAGTGTGCTTTCAAACATTATCATTGTTCCATTTCAGATTGCAACAGGGATATTTGTATGGGTCTTAACAGGCATGCACATTTCAGAAACTTTGGATATGCTATGCTTACCTTGTTCCGAATATCAACTGGCGATAGCTGGAGTGGACTCATGAAGGTCTGTATATTTTTGTTAACGTTACTTCTGTCATTGCATTCCTTTTGAGTTATGATTCAACATAGCTCCCTTTCTTGCAAAATTCTACATCAAAGGAGCAGGATAAGAAACATGTATACAAATCCTCGTTTTGTGCATCAATTATCGCACTTTGAAAGGAGAAATTTCTTTGTAATTGGTTAAATTCAAAAGGAAAGTTCCTTATCTAGATACAGGCTGATCTTTGGGTGAAAGATCAACGAAAATACTTGTTGGAAATCCATTTATATCGCACCCATCCCAAAACATTTGGAGGTTTAATTTGTGTCAAAAGAACGAGCAAAGGCTAATTTCCAAGATGAGAAACTTATTTTGAATTTTCGTTGAAAAGTCCCATTAAATTAGCTTAGCAGAAAATAGCAAAATCAAAGATTTCCCCGATAGTTTCTTATCCAGCTCCTTTATAGGACAAGTCCGGGGTTGATAAAGTTATTGGTAAAAAGCAACGGTACCAACTGCTGAACACCAATCGTGAAATCTTTCCAAGTTTTGATGCCTCCAACTTTCATAAGTAAGCTGATGAATCTTCGTAAGTTAAGCCACACATCGTCGCCATTTTGTATTTTGTACGAATGCACGAAGGCACGATAAGGAGGCTAGCAATGTGAGTTGTATAATATCAATACATTTGGCAGCCTTGTTCAGGTCAATGTGAAGTGATGTCATACAAAATGATGTCATTTCGCACTTCTTAAAAATATGTATTTTCGCAGATTAAAAGAGAAGAAAATTGAAAAAGTACTATACACCATTCACAACAGTTTAATCTCTTGAATAATCAACAAATATAAGAAGCACGGACTTGTCCTTAAATGGACTTACTACAAGTCTCTCTTGCAGAAAAAGGGCGAAGGAAATAAAGCGAGAGAGACTTGTAATACTTGACATGCTCTTTAGTATTCATGAGCTATTGAGCCTTGCTTCCATTTTCAAAATGACGGGGTTGTTGTCAACTGTGCCATCGAAGCTTGAGTCGACCATTGTCAAAGAACATCGCAGAGCCTCGCTCTGTTGTATGATTGTCCTTTCTTAAGCATATGATTGGATATTGGTTTTTTGTAAAAGGATGCCGACTGGACAGAATCCTGTCCAGCAAACGACCCAGGCTGCCAAGTATTACAAGTCTCTCTCGCTTTTATTCCTTCTACCGTTTTTGCCACGAGAGAGACTTGTAGCAAGTCCAATTTTGAGACTGTTGTCATGATAGTGTTAAAGTGAATCATGATGATCAATGCATTGAAAAAGTTTTGCCATAGCCCATGGAGGCTAGTTTTTTTCAATTCTTAATTTGAGATTAAGAATGTGCATTGTAAATTACGAATGAACTCTCGAGATCAAGTTAAACCCTCCTCCAGGCAATTTACTTCTAATTTTTTACATTGATTTCATAAATTTTGTTATAAGATCAAGCGTGAGAGGAAACAAGATGTTTAGTCTTTATTGTGATGTATATACGCATCATACATGTGTCTCTATCATTGTTTCTGTGTGCCTTTCCTTCTTGCGGTCTCAGGACAGTCTCGCTTTTACCGAAACAAAAATTAGGCCATGATTTAAATCGAGCTGAGATTGCAAGATGGAAAGGCACACAGAAATAACGATAGAGACACAGTTATGACTATTTATACATTTAATTAAAGAATTAACTTCTAATTTCTTCTCATCCATGGTAGCTACTTCTTTTGTTTCAGCTTACCTTCATTTCAAAGCAATAGCAAATCTAGCAAAACGAGGGATACAGCTCTGTCTTGAGACAGCGATTTGGCAGCCTCGAGAATAGATTTCACACTTGCAGTGCAGCCAATTACAATTTTTACCTTCTCTGTGTATTTTGCTATTGAAGGTGTTGTGGCGCCGTGGTATAATCCTCTGACATTGCAGCCAGAACAGTCAGGCGGAGTGGGTTCGATACCCGGCAGGACCCCACCACTTGAGCGCCAGGACAAGGGGTCGCGGGCTCGATTAGGTCTGCTCTATTTCTGCAATGCCAGCGCTTGGCGCTAAAAAAGGTGACTTCACCTTCACCTGATTTGATTGAAAACACTCAGAAGTGTGAAGTCCATTCTTTAGAAAGGCAAATCGCTTTGTAATGTTTGAGAGCTGAATCTTTCGTTCTGAAATATTCACTGTTAAAAAGATCTAGAAATAGGTGAAGGTGAAAGTGAAGTTGCGTTTTTTATTGACTCATTGATTGATTGATTGATTGATTGATGGATGGATTGCTTGATTACTTCATTGATTGATTGATTCATTGAGTGATTGATTCATTCATTCATTGACTCATTGATTGACTGATAGATTGCTTGATTACTTCATTGATTAAATGATTCATCGAGTGATTGATTGATTCATTCATTCATTCATTCATTGACTGATAATTTTCTAGGACACACTAAATACAAAGATATGCACTCAAGATTGTGATCTACTTTATTGGGTATCTCCTATCTACTTTGCTATTTTCGTACTTTCGACCCAGTTTGTCCTGGTAAATGTTGTTGTTGCTGTTTTGATGAAGCAACTAGAAGATTCGAAGGAGAGCAGTAGTTCAAGTAAATGTGATGGAATATCAGACCTTGATGAGAGCTTTAGTAATGATAGTAAGAGTAACCATTCAGAAGATGGCTATTCAGCATCGTTAGAGGAAAATTCAGAGGACAGAGCGAAAGACAATGCACAAAGCAGTAATCAAGACGCTGAATTTGATAACGAGGATGAGTACAAAGAGAGGCTGCTACCAAATGATACACATGGTAGCGATATTGCTTGCTCTCTTGATTATAACCACAGCAAGCCAGACTATCAGAAACAAATTACTCAGGAAACAGACTTTGAAGTTACACCTGATAACGACGAGCATTTCCTTGAGCGTAGTGTTGTTTCGATTCAAGATAACATCGATAATACTGTCATCGTTATATCACCAGCTCATGAAAGCGATAATCACGTAAGCTCTATAGCTGGCTCATTAAATGTACCGAAAAGCTTGGACGAAACAAGTTTTCTCGGCATGACAGCAGCTGAGACACAAATTGATACAATGTATTCTTACAGTATGCCAGAGTTATCTACCTTTTTCCTCGCAGACTGTGAAAGAACATTAGCCAAACCAAAGGCTTATTTATCATTTCCTGAAGAGATACGAAATCTGAACGATGGGGAATTGACATCTGAATGCGTTAGAAAAGCTAGTGTCGCTCCATTCCAAGTACGGAGACGATCATCTAGTAAAGTAGCGCCCTTAAATGAAGCTAAATTGGTCCATTCTCATCAAAACTTAGCGTTGGATGACAGTGACAATGATCCGTATGATATTGTTCAGTTATCGATATCTAAAGACCGTCATTTGCGTGATGAGCTTGGTTCTCATCAGCAATGAGAGTTAGTTGTTTATATAGCTTGTTGTGGGCATTTTTTAGTGTTGCTTGAAAAATATTCATGGCACCTGGTGAATTGAAAAGTCCTTACCTGCTATATACTGCAGTGTATTTAAGATATTTAATCTACGTTCATACAATGCTAGCATATTTTGAAAACGGCAAAAGATGTGACGGAATTTGAAAATGATTGAAACTCGATGCTTCTTCTTCTTCATGTTCCCTATCTTTCGACGTTGGATGACACAGCAGCCCTCTACTTTTCTCAGTCCATTTGCTATTATTGTTGCTTGTTCATATCGCATACCAGTCCATCCTTTGATATTGTCATACCAACTTGATGCTAACAATCCCATTTTGACTGCAAAGGGATTTATCCAGGCCTAACCAAACACTTTCGCATCAAAAGCGTCAAAACATGATACATTTTGATTGTTTTCAATGGTCCACATGACATCCTCTTCAAATTGTGCCGCATAGAGTTCCGCTGTCAAATTCTGCCATTAACAATTTCTACCTGCAAAGAATGTGCCGCTTTCATGTGAACGAGAAGCCTATGCGCCACAACGGCATGCAGTTTTCGAATTCTGCTGGTATTATGTGAACGCAGTCTAAGGCAGAGTTCAATTATGACTTCTCCGCAGCTCAAGATGCCTGAAAAATATGATGCAAGAAATTGCTGATACTGAAATGCAACTTTTAAAAGCGCGTTCAAGCAACAGTGAAAGTGGGCACGCAGCAATTCTTTCATTGAAGTGTGCGTATGTTAATTTGATGCCGATTAGATGTGACTTGGCAATCATTTGCTTGCAACATAGTAAGCCGGATTCTACATTTTATCTGCCAGAAACTTGAAACGTTTGAAATGGGTAAAATGAATAGGCGACTGCTCGCAAGAAATTTTTCGCTCTTATGAGGCCGTCCCAGGGCAGAGGGGTTCTAGGTCCTTTGTTGTCCCATTATTTGTCTGTTTCTCCCTGTGAGGGAAACCAGAATTTGCAATTTTTTCTCTAAAGTTTCGATTTTCTCGAAATTGTTCCATTTTTCCCAGCTTATAAACTTTAGATATCCTCTGTTCCCTAACTTCCCGAAACGGCTTCTCAAGTTGTTTCTACGCAGCTTGTTTGTGAAAATTATGGCTAATGCAATCAAACATTTGTTTTCAATGATTCAAAAGATCGTTGCATGATGTGACGACTTTGTAGGTACGTAAAAATACTGATACAATTTTAGCTGATTATTGCCAAAGCACAAACCATTTTTTATTCAAGGTTCTCGTCGTAGAAATGAGTGATATTTTTCTGTTTATTTTCATACATCTTCATTTGACAAGCATGTTTTATCTAACTGATAACCACTAATTTTTTTTCATTTATCTATTCTAATGGTGTGATACACACCTTGCCTTCGAGATCTACAGTAAAGTCCGGCTTTTAAGAAACTGCATTATAAGAAACTCAGGCCTGATGTCGCTGAAAAAAATATCTTTCTACAAGAAATTATCCAGGCTGATTCATGTTCAGCTTCTTATGCAATGGTACACGGCAATATTTTAAGGCGTATATTTGAATATGTCTCCGATAGGTCTCAATTCTCTAGAAACAAGAATGAAAGTTTCAAGCCCAAATTGTTATAAGTTCAAGAAACCTTCAGTACTGGCTCGAAGCATTGGATCCTCACACAACAGCGCATATTTCAAAAACGTTTTCTCAACAATTTTGATAGCTGTTTAGAGTATAAAAGTGTTTTTACACACCCTCTTTTGAAGAAGTATATCTTTACATAAGAAACTAATCAGGCTGTCTTTGTATAATGAGTTTCTTTAAGGCAGGACTTTATTCTGTTCAACGTTATCCGATTACTTAGTTGCAATTACAGCTGAGTTTGATATCACTGATTGGAGCAAGAACAGCAAATGTTCGAATACAGTAAAAACCTGCATATATAGGAGAAACTGCAGATTAAGAACCTCCAGGCTCATTTTTCGTCACAAAACACCCCCTTTTTAGAACCACTTCAGTCTGGAAAATGAAGCAGGTTCTTATACAACTGATTTGAGAACCTATCCAGTTTATTCTATGCATCATCTATAATAACCATGATAGCCAGTTACAGAAAATCATAGGTCCTTTTATGCGGGTTTTGACTGTGATTGGAAAGCAAGTTAATTGAGTCATGCTAATCTTATTTTAGCCGAAGCCCAGATATGCAAATTTTTAAGGAAGTTCTTCGTTTGAGAACAAATCATATGGCATTAAAAACCTCAGTCTTGTTCGGGATACTATCAGTAAAAAGTCTTTCAGATTTTCTCCAGAGGAGCCCGTCCAAGTGTTTTGGAATCTGCACAGTATCGATCTCAGGATCAACCCCTTTATCTCCTTTGTGAATTTGCTCATGCCCTAAAACGCTTCACACGTCCTATCAATCAGCGAGCCAGGTTAACGTCCTTTCCTTTGTGATTTACGAAAGGGGTAATTCGCAGTATCCCGAACAACGGTCAGGCAATTATGAAACTGGAATATTTTTTATCGCAATCGATGTCATAGTTTTTACAGTATGACTTTCCAAAAAGTCAATCTTTGTTTTTGACTCACCTCATCGAGTGCAAAAGTATTTCTTGTCACTACGTGCATTTTTACCTTCATCTTTTATCGTAAGTATTTATCAGGGCCATGAGGCAAGAGCTTGTTTTAAGTGTATATTTAAGCCGTTTTTATTCAGTATGTCAGTGGTGCTTTTTTATGAGAAACTGTGAGTTGTAAACGTGTCCCATTTTTTTTTGTCTCCTAACTTTCTTCAGTGATGAAACTTATAGTTTATGTCTAAGTAATGCCCCATTCACACTTGCAAGTGACGCCAGTTCAAACTAAACCATGTTATCCAATGGAGCCTTCTGATTGGACAATCCAACAAATCGAAGGCATTTGATTGGCTGAAATTTAACCTGATTTAGATAATGCTGGTTTAACTGTGTCAGTGTGAATGCGGTATAAGGCTCTGTTTGTATGAGGAGAAATACCTCGTCCTCAGACCCATAGGGCTGGCTAACAGGCGAGATTCCACTATCCTAGTGAATCCTTTCTAAATAGCACCTGTATAGTGAGATCCTAAAATATCATATGTGAAATCTCACCTGGGCGAGGTGAAATGTTTTCTATCTAAACGAAACGAAGCACCACCATCAAAGTCAGGTGAATTTGTTTATTTGTTGATTTTTATTGGTTAATTCGTTCCAATTTCACGGAAGGGAGACTTTACTCCGTCTCGCCTACGCCTCTCACGCGCAGAGCTAACAGGTGAGAGAGGTAAAAAATTTTCATATAAAAGCTGGCTTGGCTGAGATTTTCCTCGCTTGGCAGCCACGGGTCTGGAAGGTGAAGTGTTTTCTCTCATATATACAGGCCTTAACTGTGTAGCTGGTGTCCCTAAATGCTGTATCGGCGTTTGTTGAGCCATGCAATCACAAATCATGCACCGATTCGATGAATCACCTAGAGCAGAAAAGGCTGTCCAAGATAAACAGGGTGACTTAAAAAACAATCCACGAGCGTCAGGAGCTATTGTCAGACGTTTTGTTCTACCACTTAGTTGCTGAAAGTCTTGGCTTTCGTTTGAGGTACTGCATTGTAACTTTCAGCCGTGTATTATCCGAGAAATTAGATTGAAACAAAGTTTCAAAGTTTAAAGTTCTCTTTCAGAGTAGAAAAAATTTTCAATGGATTTGAAGTCATCCGGAGAAATGTTCTGTTTGCAAAGTATCTGATCACTCTCTCATTTCAATTTCGGGTTCTAAACGCAAGTTTGAGTCTGCCCTAAAAGGACGGGAAATTATTTTAAATGAATGAATGATCAAGTTCTTGAGATTGGTGTTTGAAGAGTAGTTATAGCTTAGACTGACCAAGAAACATCTAAAATGATAGCCAAGCCTTTCAGCAACGTACTGATACTTGTTCGTCTTTGTGAGATTTGCCTTTCTTTCAGTTTCATTTCCTTTTTATTTGTTTAGGCACGGTAGCCCCAACAGTCCATGAGAACTGCTTTTCAGCGGGCCTTGGCAAGTTCTTGAACCTAAGTGCGATCTCCTCTAAGCTCTTGAATCTTTTTCAACGTAAAAAAGAACTAAAACACAACTACTATTTTCATCTGATTGTTCCCGTCGTGATTGTTCCCCTGTGAGAAACACATACTAGCCATTACAGGGTAGGGATTTCTGAGAGCTGACCAAAGAGACCTGCACCCACCGAGTCGAAATGTAGGTTATTTTAAAATTCTAGCGTCTTCAGTGTCATTGATGCTAGGTAGGCGTTTGAATTCAGTAATACTCACAGAACTTTCAGAGTTTGTGTAATATATTGTGAGTTTTGTGTAATTTTAATTGTGAGTTTATGTGATGCGTTATAACCCTTGTGGGCCACCGTAGAACTGTAACAACTTTTTGCAATTTCAGGTCTGATGCGTTTCTAATAAAATGAGATAAACTCACAAATCAGGGTAAAGTTTCTTTTTTTACAAAAACCATGCAAGATCAAAATTCTTGTTTTCAGTTGAATACTTACATTTCGAGTCAACTGGAAAACTAAAAGAAATAAAAGGGATGGGGGGAACTTGAACCAGTTTCCTATGAAATGAGATATCATTCTGAAAATCAGGGTCTGTGCTTCTTGAATTCGTGTTTCTTCGTGTTGCACTACCAAAAAGATTCCATCCAAAAAGTGTGTTTTGGAAACTCGTATTTGAAAACTTGACGGTTCACTCAAAATTATAAGCACATGTCGTTCTAAGATTGTAGGCAAGTTAAGTTCATCTGGAATTTCAGCAAACAAGTATCAAGGGGTTTGTGATTTTCTTCGCACAACTAACATTGGATAAGAAACATTTTGTTGTGCAATAAATTGAAATTTTTTGGGTCACCGGGTAGAAATCTATGTCACTAAAGTCAGTCATATGGATAAAACTATCGTAAAATACACTTCAACAGGATTGTAGTGCCAAAAAACCCATGACAAACATCTACTGTGCGGCTTTTCAAATCATTGTAGAAAGACAGTTGCATTGCATTTCAAATCAAACAAGTTTCTTTCAGGAACTGAGGACTTCAGCTTCCTACGCATGGGCCCACGCATATTCAAGAATAATCAAAACTTTGCAGCTCATTGCCAAATGAAAGCATCAGTATTTCATAATGGTAGAAGGAACCCATTCTGCTTCTGTTAGAAAATCTGTTCTAAAAGCGTTTCAGTTCCAGAGTCCAGAAAAAGGTCAAACCTTCCTCCGGCTGTCAGTTGAAAAGGCTGAACCTTCCTCAGTCAGATGTCATATTAACTGAAAATCTTCCTTAAACTGGATTCTTAATAAAATTAGTAAACCTTCCTCAAAAATGACAGTAAAAAGCAAAACCTTCCTCCGGCTCACAGCCGTGGAACCGTGACTTTTTCTGGACTCTGTCCAGTTCCTTAGACAGGCGGCGACACCTGCGAAATGGTTTCTACCGGCGTTACCTGGTTTCTACATGCAGGGGCAAGGACGCCTCTCGAAGTGCATATTTCCACACCTGTTTTTTGATGAAGCGAAAGAGAAACGTCATTTGATGTTTGAGGATTGAGCATTCTTTATTGTCGAAAAATTCCCACACAAGTTTGTAATCCCTGTATTACGAATGACTTGTGGGTATAGCCCATAGTGCAACGCGCTTCTTGCAAATAAAGCACATGTGAACACGCAGAATTGCCTCTTCCAAGTCAAGCGATTTGCAAGGTTCGACAAGGAAAGTAATGGAGAGAAGGATAGGAACGATTCCAACCGCACATCAAGTGCTGAAGGTATGAAATAAGTCAAAAGATGGTTTCAAAAATGCCTCCATGCCCCTTTGAATGTGTAGGAATCTTGGATTCCCTGACGATGTCTAAGATATTTAAGGATGTCAGCTAGAGCAAACTTTTAGCGAGCCCTCGTGCCATGGGCCTAGGCCGATGAGGATCAGGGAGTAAAGTCGTTGTATATTCGTACGTAAGCAACGAATACATTCAAGTTTGACATTTTACAACCATTTCTCATTGATATTTACCTTTCAAGTGTTACATACAAAACACAGGAAGGAAAGAGAACCTTCCTTTCTTCAGGCCTAAAAAATTAAGATCAGGTGAGGCATGCTTGGTGATGACCCAGATGACGAGACTGACTTGCAGCGTAGGAGGTATCAGTGTTGCGTATTGCAGCTTTGCTAACTTCCTTGCTGTCTTTGTTGATGCTAAATCGAGGCATTTGTCTGAGAGCATGCTTTTATGGACGACCAACAAGGTTAACCCCAAGTGCCAGACTTTATAGTTTTTGCAATGTGCAGAGAGCATAGGTTTTAACTCAGAAAAATTATGCAGAAGAAATTCTATCGCAAACTATTTGTGCGCGGATTCTAACACTAATTACCGCATTGGCCCCTAGATCTTCTCCTGCAGCCTTATTCCACAAGCCCCTCGCCTCGACTGTCTCTCCCATTATTCCTGTCCATGCTTCATCAGGCCATCCAGGCAAAGAGCAAAGCTGCAAGGATTGTATTGAAACTGCTCCGTTCTGGGCAGAAGCAAAGGTTGCAAGCCGTCTTCGAAAACTGCTCTGTTAACACAAAATGCAGCAAACTGGTGGGAAAACTTGTGCAGAAATCTGTCTATCAGAGAATTTTGCGGAGACAGAAACAAGCCTGGAATTTTACGGGAAACATGTTCCCCGTGTAGACCCAAACTTAAGAGTCTGGCCCAAGTGCCTGTTTTCAGAAGATCTCCATTTCATGCATTTTTTGCATTTATTTGTTTTGTGCATAACAACAATGTCTATGTTTGTTGTTGTGCACAATGCAAAAATATGCAAAAATGGTTTATATATACATGGATAAATCCTTCATGAGTGGTTGGTCCAAGAAGATTTTTTCCATGAAAGTAGGTGTATGTGCGTGTGGCCGTGTGGTTAAGGCGTCTGACTCGTAAGCCAAAGGTCAGAACGGCCGTAGGTTCGAATCCCACGCTGGACAGTTTGGTCGCTGTCCGTTACACTAGCCCGGGTCGACCAGAGCCATGTGAGGGAAATCTGGTAGCTGTGGCGGGTAGCTGCGGCGGAGTGATGGTAAAACATCCGTGGCCCCTGCTGGAAATAAGTCTCTCAGGCTTTCGCGGGCTAGCCACGTTAAATATAAATACCTACCTACCTACCTGTGCCTACTTTGAGCTTGGAAAAGATCAGTTTGGTTTAAGTCAAGCAACTTAAAAATTATTTGTGAGATTTGAACAAACTTGAATTGTGTAATCAGACTTTAATTGTGAATTTATGGCCATATCTATTTGTTTTGACACCATTCCCAGGCTATTTTGTGCTTGCCACCTCACATTCGTATGAAAGCCACACTTCGATGACACAATTCTGAAGAGCTGATCAAAAAGTAGCTAATTTTATGAGAAGTGTAAATTCAAAATGGCGGCCAATAAGATTTAGGCCCAAAATTGTAAAAGCTCTGAATTATGGTATTTCCAGAATGACAAATGGTAGAAAGCTGAAATTTGGATATGTTGCTACCATCATACTTAACCCTAATCCGCATGGGGGGGGTGTTTTCCAACCCCCCCCACCCCCTTGAGGTTTTTCTTGCCATGTGTTTAAAAGACATCACCTATGTCCCCCAAACCCCTCTGACTTTTACTAATTATCTGTTCGCCACATTTTGATCAAAAAATTTTTAAACAATAGAGCTCATAGGTCACGTGACATGCCCATATTTGGAAGCAGGTAGCAGAAAAATCATTGTTTTGATGATTTGAATGGAAAGATTTGATCAAATTATGGAGTATTATACACCAAATGAATCAGTAAACGAAGGGCTTTAATTTGATACAGGAACTTCTGGAATTTGATGATGTCAGCATTTTTTGATGATGTCATTATGGCCGCCATTTTTGGCTAATTAGCAAGCCTTTTGAATATTTTCAAAATTTTTCGATTGAAAACAATCCAATGATACGTTTGTGATGAAGTATTACCACTTTGCAGCTTCTTTTTGTCTATTTCTAAAGAGAACAAATCCAATGCATTAATGACGTCATTCAGATTGGCTAATTTCTGCCAAAATATCACTCCAAATTCATTAATTTCAATGAAATGATATCTTCATATCAAATTTGTGGCTAAGTTGAACCAAAAACTACCAAATTCTTATGGAAAACCTTCTTTGAATTCAAATTTAACTTGGAAACCTGATTTTTACTGATTTTAAACTTCATGACGTCACTATGACGTCATAAGGCGTGGCAGCCACACCCAAATTACGCTACATGCTAGAAATTACCTGATCTATAACGGTGCCAAGTTGCATTGAATTTTGACCAGGCTAAGGCAGTTTACAGAGGGGGGTGGAAAGAACCCCCCCATAAATGGTAGCTCGAAAAAAGGCCATATGGATTAGGGTTAAATCACAAACAAAGCATCTGCAAAATCTGAGAGTACACAGTAAAATCTTGTTCTTTTTGTCCATGTTTGAAGTAGAATCACCCCTTAATTATCTCTACTACAAAGAAACTATATTCCTCTGCAGGCACTTCAACAATTTATCAACAGTGGTAATCCACTCAATGGAAGGTGGAAGCCCCTATAATGGAAGGTGAAAAAAGTTTCATAAGTACTTGTTTATTTCCTACAACCTCGTTCTCTTAAGGCAGGTTTCCACTTGTGCTTATGTGGTTGCGCAACTTGTGTTATTGATCAAAAGCAGTCACGGGAACAAGTCGCACCAATAAAAATGGCCTTTGAATGTGTATTCAGGGATTATTGTTGAATTAAAGCAATTGGATTGGCTTTGTTTGTGCTGGTTGCTTAGAGTTAAAGTCTTCTTCCAAAATCAGTTGCGTGATCATGAAGGACTGCGCGCATGCCCAGACAACTGGTTGCGCACTGCCAAACTCGCACAAGTGGAAACCTGCCTTATCTATTAGAGGTTGCAGACCAATCGGCGGAGCATTGTTACTAAAAGAAGAAACACTCCAGAACAACTCGGGAACAACCTAAGAACAATCTAGGAACAACCTGAGAATAGGCGGAACAAGCCAGAACTAGAATACTCATAGCATTTCTGCTATGTACGGTGTATCATGATACTCTGATACACCGCTAATCTGTTGTTATTCTGATACACCAATACACCATCATGACTGACAAGCAATCCACCCTTTGTGTTACCATTTCTGATAACTATGGTGTATCGCGATTTTAAAAGATCGAAAAAGACGACAGTGTGTCGGTGTATCACCATATCAGAAAAAACTAACCTTCACATTCCACCCTCTATCAAATTGTTCATTCTTAAATTGTCCTCAGAGTTTGATAAAATTTTGAAATATCAAAAAGCCAATGGTGTATTGGTGTATCACTGTAGCAGAAAAAATACTAACCTGCATATTCCACCCTCTGTCAAATTGTTCGCTCTTGAAATGCCCTCAAAGTTTGATAAAATTTTAAAAGATCAAAAAAGCCAACGGTGTATTGTTGTATTGCGGTATCAGAAAAAACTAACTTTCATATTCTACCTTCTATCAACTTTTTTGTTCTTTAAATGTCCTCGGAGTTTGATAAAAATTTTTGAAAAATCGAGAAAGCCAACGGTATATCGGTGTATGGCCGTAGCGGAAGAAAACTAACCTTAGTGTTTCCATCCTCTATCAAATTGATCATCTGTAAAATATCCTCAGAGTTTGATAAAATTTTAAAAGATCAAAGAAGCCTATGGTGTATCTGTGTATTGCTGCATCAGAAAAAACTGGGCTTCATGGTCTACCCAATATCAAATTTTTCATTTCTTAAAATGTCCTCAGAACTTGGGTAGCCCACATTGTATCAATGTATCAGGCAGGATACACAGTTAATAACAGAATCGCTTCAGGTATTCTAGAATTGCTCCCAATTTGATGGGTTTCTTAGGGAAACACGAAACAGAGGTCTGTTGAAAGAAATGAAAGGTGTATCACTCTTATGAAAATAAGAACAAAATCTTTTACAACAATAGGATTCTTAGGGACTCTGTTGACAAAGATATGAGGGATTTTTACAGAATGATGCACTCCATGGAACGAAATTATACATGATACAGTGATTGTAATGCAACTAATTTTGGTATTAGGATTTCTTTCAGAAGTAAAATGTTGTCCTTGAGCATCATGTTTGGACATTTTGATATTGTTGGCTTATCTTCAATCGGAACTGAACTTAGCAGTGTCCATACGTTCAGACATTAGTTCAAAGAGAAGTTTTCCAAAAAAAATTACAAAAATGGAAGATGGCAAATTTGTCTTCTATTAAGGCCCTTCATCATCTATCCTGATCATGGCTTCGTCTAATGAACTGTGTTTTAACAATAAGTAGCTACCGTTCTGTATGTTCTTTTTTCCCATATTTGGTAGAATTTATAACATTAATTTTGGTAATTTTTCGACAAAAAACATTCTGTAAGACAATGGAAGGGGAAAGTATGACGTTATGGTGACATAATTTTGTCAGGGTTGCGTTGAGGGCATTGAACCGGTCTGCGTTTACCACATTGGGTCGCGTGGGCTAGACATTATACAGGTTACGTCACCACACCGAGTTGGATATCCACGAGCCAAACCGAAAGGACCGGCGATGGGATAGCTCAATTGGTAGAGCATCTGCCATGAAAGCAGAAGGTTTCCTATGAGGACCATTATAAAAACAAGGTCAGCTTGACTTTTTTTAGTGCTATCCCAGCCACTGTTATTAGGGGTGTTTATCTGAATACTGTCTTTTATTACAAAATTAGTAAATTTTCAGAATGTAGTGAATTAATGCTATACTTCCCTACAAAAAGAGTGCCATATTCTATGACTGACCATCAAGCGGAGGGAAAATTTTAGAAACCCTACAAAATGAGTTACTAGCCCACTAGCAAACAAACAGCAAGGCGATCGAATACCTTCAACTTGTATCAATGCTTATCACGTTTTGGAAGGCGGAAGCGTAAAGGCTAATTTCCTGTCGGTGGAATTTTCTGAGCGGGCAGAAATACTTTTATTTATGAGAGAAAGTGTCACTCTGAAATTGAATAGATTGTTACAGTTGAGCAACATTTTGTCTAAACTTCCGCCCGCTTGGAAAATTCTGCTGACTGGAATCCTTTCGTTTCATGGGTGCTGAACTGCCTATTGAAATCAGAAAGACTGAATCCTGCAGCGACTACAGTAATCTTCTCAAGAAACATTTTAGTTATTGACAGTTTTAAATTCTCATTTAACATATTTTATGGCCGTTGTAAGTAGCTCAATTAGTATCAATGTAAGTTTTTGGAGATTTTTTAGTATGTTAGGTTTTTACTGTTTTCTTTTTCCTTTTCCATTTAATTTAATCAGGACACATGTTGATAACAGCATTACATGTTGAGGTGTCAATTCCTGTATAAAGATTCGTATTATTATTATTATTATCATTATCATTATTATTATATTATTATTATCATTATCATTATTATGATGATTGGCCTTAAGTGAGGTCTTCTTTTGGCTTTTTTGTGGGTTGCTCGGCCCGTTCTTAGGTTGTTCTTGGGTTGCTCTGCATGTTCCTGGCTTGTTATTTGGTTGTTCAGCTCATTTGTGGGTTGTTCTGGGGTGTTCCTTCTTTTAGTAACAAAGGTTAGCAGAGCATGGCAGTTCTTGACCAGTTCTTGATCAGATACAGCCCATTCTTTTTGAAATACAGGGTGTCTCAAAAAAATTGTTTGACGTTTGATGAAATATTGAAAAATAAGGACAACATGAACAGGCTCATGGAAAGATAACCCTGTTCCGAAGATTATGAAATAATTTTAGAGACCAGAATCAAGCCGATCAGTTGAAAATTCACTGAGTTACGAGCTCTCGAAGATCAAAAATATGCGATAGCTGAAACAAGAGACCCCTCAGAAAACTGGTATTGCAAAAAGCTCGAAGACGGAGGTCAGAGAAGCTTATCCAATGTCATACTTCTCATGGATATCAGAGCAAACCAAATAGGGCTTCTAAAGTAGATAATTTCTTGCGATCATTGTCAAAATTTCCTTAACATTGCGTAAGTCCAAAAACAGTAGTTCAAAACATAATCGGCGAGAGACTGAATCTGTTTCCTCAAAGCATCCATATGCTTGACAGTTGAGAAATAACAGAAACGATGGCCTATGGAGCTTTACCAAAAATACCATTTTGAGGCCTCTGGTTTCAGCTTTTGCACAAATTTGAACTTTAAATGCTTGTAACTCCATGACCTTTTAGCGGATTTGCAAGATTCTTGTGTCAAAAATTAAATTAAAGTATCTGGAAAGGGGTGACTCGACCAAGGATGCATTCAGTGTATTATTTTTTAGTATTTAATCAAACGTCGCACAATTTTTTTGAGACACCCTGTAGAGAAAATGATCTTTGTCAGAATTAGGTTGGACCATCCACTGATTTTACTATTAGATTAATCCAATTATTGCAGAAAGTAGCATTGTTTGATTAAACAGCGAGGCCTAATGGTATATAATTGATTTGTCCGACCGCCATGGTTAATGGAAGGTCGGGGAAAGGCCTCCATAAAGGTTTTAACTACAATTAGAAGTACAAATGGTTGAATAGTTGGTTCATGCAGCCACAAAAGACCTTCCTTGAAACAGTAATTTTGCAGTTTTGTGGTATGCTGTTTCGCACAGACTCTGCAGTGAAAGCGTAATCTTGAAGATGAATTCTTTGTTTTCTCAGAAAGAAACGAACAGTCATATGTTACAAGATTTGTTGAGATTTCTGTGGATTTTTAAAAGTATGTAACATTGCTTGTATGGGTATATTTGTGATTAAACAATGGGCCTGTTTTGTCCATTTGTTATTGCACAAATATTTTGCCCGGAACTTTACCTGAAACGTCAGGGGCATGGCAGAGAAGTCATTTGCCCAAAGGAAACTGCTCAAAGGCCTGGTACTGTATTTGTTTGTGACTTGATGTTGTGTGGTGATGATTGACTAGAGTCTCTGAATTTTTCTTGAAGATATACCCTTGGCTGTCTGAACACAACATTCAGTTGTAAGCAAATTGACCTTTCCCATGTCTTTATGTCAAGTTGACAAGCACAAGATGACTATATTCATATATAATATTTATTCTGTTTACATTTTAGTATGTTTACTGCTGGAGGAAATGGGCAAGAATGGACATGATATCTCATGAGAAGTGGCAAGGAAGCATCCATCTGTTTGTTTGGAATAGTGCCAATGTAAGTCTGGTTGTTCGTTCCTTTAAAAGCATTAATCCCTTGTTTTAGATCATAGGAATTTGCTCAGCAGGATCTGCAGGGTTATCTTGGAACATCTGGAAAAAATAAACATTCTCATCAAAGATCTTGAGTCCAAACTAATTGGTTGCATCCTAACTGTAATGTATTTGTGTTCTTGTCTCATTTTTAAAGTACTAAGGCATGCCAGTAAGTGCCAGATCCTTTTTGAAGTGTTGTGGTGTCACAAGGGACCCATTTCTTAATTAAGTTCAATTCGAGGAAAGTGATGTTATTCCCTTTACAGCAAGAAATGCACAGTGATCCAGATTTCGAATATTAGGGAATAAATTGTAAAAAATGAACTTTCGAAAATGCAAGTCTGGTGTCATTTTCTTAAAAGAGGATACACTGAGGGTTAAGACAAAACAAACCGTTTGAAAATCGGGCTAATATGTGCAGAGAAACATGCTTCCAAAGTTAACCGAAGTGGCAGGTGTTTGTTTACATTGAGACTTCCGGTCAGACTGCCACTACAACAACAATTTTCAAACTCCCATAGCGCAGCTTTCCGTCGCCTGATGATCAAAAAAATTTTTCAGTTGATAGCCCATTCTATCTGCTTTAAGATCATGTAATTGCTGAATTGATACAGCAAATGGTTTTCCCTATTTTAAGCATTATTTCTGTTACATATTTTCTTGAAAAAAGTCCTTGTAAAAATTCAATATCTCAATTTCAAAGCTGAAACAAAAAAAGCAAGCCTTTGCAAGCGTTAAAATCCATTTTTGCATTAAACTTCAACATCTTGGCAACGTATCTTTCAAATATTTCGTTTTAATTCGTTTTAAAAACTTGCAGAAATTTTTCTCAAAATCACTGCCACTTTGTCTGAAAAATATGATGATTATGATGAATACACTAATTACCCATGTTATCCGGTTAAAGAAGCAAAAATCACTAACAAAGTGCAAGATAAATACTGCATTTTACAGGGCTTTTTAAGGCCTGGGCCAAGCTCACACACATACTTAAAGTCCAACCTCTGAGAAACCTACTCTTAAGCATTTTTCATTGTTCTCTGTTAATAACAGTTTCAAACCTATGCACATTCTGTCGCCATTCATCGGTTTTGTGACGAACCCTGTATAATTGTTTTAAAATACCCTGTAGTTTGTTAACTGGAGTGGAAATATTGTTTTTAAACTTTAGCTTCTCTGCTACAACTCGTAATTTTGCTGCCACTGGAAGGTTTCTGTCCGAGAAATTCTCCTCTTCAACAGTCTGATCAAGCAAATCGCCATTGGCTATTTCCACAGCCATTTAAGTATCGGAGAGTGAAAGGCGATGATGTTAGTTACCGACTAAGGTTCATCTCTATGACCTCCTCAAAAAGAAAATTTTGGTTTGTTCCATTTGTTTTCCCCCAGAGACTTGAGGAAATTTACAAAGGTTAACAGCTACGTCAATGTTTATAATCAAGATCAGTTTCAAGAAAAACATGAAGCATGAACAACTGTAGTTGATCAAGATCTTGAAACAGGATGTATCTTATCAAGGGGTACTTTTACACGTTGGAAGGACAAGTGCAATATTTAGTGTCAGATATCTAAAAATAGTTAGAAAAAAGTACGGTTGATGGAAGGGGTTGTCATTGGCTATTATGTGAATTTTCTGGTGCTTCTAATGGCAGAGCAGATATATCACTTTGGGTGAAATATGTAAAAAAATCATAGTGTGTTAACTCGGCCCAGGCCTTAAAAAGCCCTGTAAAGTAATTACTTTCACTTTGTTTGCTATTTTTGGTTCTTTAACCGGATAACATGGGTAATTAGTATATTCATCATAATCATCATATTTTTCAGACAAAGTGGCAGTGATTTTGAAAAAAATTTCTGTAAGTTTTTAAAACGAATTAAAACGAAATATTTGAAAGATACGTTGCCAAGAAGTTGAAGTTTAATGCAAAAATGGATTTTAACGCTTGCAAACGCTTGCTTTTTTGTTTCAGCTTTGAAGTTGAGATATTGAATTTTTACAGGGATTTTCTTTGAGAAAATATGTAAAAGAAATAATGCTTAAAATAGGGATAACCATTTGCTGTATCAATTCAGCAATTACATGATCTTAAAGTAGAAAGAATCGGCTATCAACTGAAAAGATATTTTTGAAAATCAGACTGCGGAAAGCTGCGCTATGGGAGTTTGAAAATTGTTGTTGTAGTGGCAGTCTGACCGGAAGTCTCAAAGTAAACAAACACCTGCCACTTCGGCTAACTTTGGAAGGATGTTTCTCTGCACATATTAGCCCAATTTTCAAACGGTTTGCTTTTTGTTAACCCTCAGTGTATCCTTTTTTAAGAAAATGACACCAGACTTGCATTTTTGAAAGTTCATTTTTTTCAATTTATTTCATGGTCTGGATCACTGTGAAATGTACACCATATCTATTGCAAGTCAATGTTCAAAACAATTTTATGTGTTGCTGAGAGCAATGCACACTGTTGAGATTTGGATCAAGATAAATCAATGCAAGTGATGTTCCTGGAAAAATTTCAAAAGAACTGATATCATTGTGAAAGTGGTCAATTCAATCCTATAGAACTGTCTGTAGTCACTATGATGATACCATGAGTCTGACACCTCTTGTTTGAGTGTCTTTGACACGATGAACATATTTTTATTCTGAAATGACTACAGATTGAGCACCTTGGCAGATTTGTAGGTTTTGTATAAGATTGAAAAGATCAGCTTTTGGAAAACTTGATTTAAAAGTAGCCAGTACTTTTTTCATAAATTTTCTGTTCCATCTTTATGAAATAATCATTAGATATGTAATATAGTAGAATATTTCAAATATTGGCCTTTCCTTTATCGGTAGCGAGAAATGGCATTTTTTGGCAGTGCATTGTGAGATGGTTCTGTGATGTTATTATATGTGTTTGGATTTGAGCTGACCACAAAGGTAAATGTCCTTATTATTATTACTATGAGTGATTGCAGGTCAACCATCCAACAGTTGAATTATAGAAAGGAAGATCTAACTGAAGGTGAGGGGCAAATAGCCATGATAGTACATTAAACAAATTGAGGATGAATTAGCATGTATATACATGGGAGCCTATATGGAAAATGTGACACTTGCACACCCAAGGAAAAGTAGGTTACTGGATGAGCGAGAAGAGGTTCCCACATTTGAAAATTCATAGCATCAAGAAAAGTAGATTGATTGAATTGAATCAATATCTGCTTTACAGCCGAAAGATTGGAATATTTTTGTGGTATCTCTCCTTCTTACAAGGGCTTGGTAGATTCAATTATACAAAAATGTCATGGTTGCAAAGCGATTGGAAAAAGCCTGAAATATTTTATCGAATTGTAAAGCACTCCTCGCACAGAACAGTGAAGAAAATGCAGTTTTTTGAGGTGAGAGATACCCTCTACACAATTATTGCCATGGCATTAAAAATCTTTAGCATGTATAGTCAGGGAGGGTAACTTTCACGCATTTTTTAAAAACTTTGCAAATACAGCTTAACATGTCTTTCTGGAAACAATCCAAATATGTCTGAGGGAAGTTTGCATCAAGTGCTAGTAAATCAATGGTAATTAAATCAAAAATGATAATTGCCTTTAATTAGATAATGATTAATTGGATCTGCTAGAGTTAGCCTACATTTCTGGGTAACTTTCAAGCACTGTGGGCTAACTTTGAAGGACACCCAGTCTCTGCCTTTAAATGCGAAATTAATGCAGTAACCACCAGTCTTACCAAAGAAAAGTTGCTTTGAAGCAATTACCTACTGAACTAACATTATAAAATGGAACACGGGTGAAAAATCTTTTCATGAGACGCTGTTCACAGCAAAATTGAAAACAGCGAGATTCAACCCTGAATTGGAAGAGATACTGAAATCATCTGTATGAAAAAATCAGTTTGCAATTACCAAAATATATATCAACTATTGGTAAGTGATATCTACTGTAAAAATAATGTTTTTGCTCTTCATCGGACACTGTTCACAGCAAAATGGGATGAAATCAAATCCCTGTTTCAAATAATAATTCATGAAATAAGGTTCAGCAATACATATGCAATCCAAAAGTTAGTTCAGTTTGATATCTTTCCAGTTCTGCTTAAAGTTTTTCAAAATGAGAAATTTAGCCGCTAAAAAAAGGGAGGAACAGGGGTAATGCAATTCAACTTTATTCAAATTTAAACATGGTAAAAACTCTACATATTCTACCCACCAATACCCATTAAGACCCTACACTTCTCTTCTTGACCGCAACGATAGGGTCATATGATTCAAACACGGAAGTACACCCAGTTTCTTGTTTTGGATGCATGCGCCAAAGTTATCCCGACTTGGTCAAAGACTGAAGCCTAACTTTCACGCACCCTGTTTTCAAAACAATTGAAAGGTCTAGACGAAAATGGCTTCAGGAGGTCAAAGGTGAAGTATTGAGAGACAAATCAAATACCAAACATTCTTAGATAAGCACTCAAGAAGGAAATAACAAGAAAGTTGAATGAATTTGTTGAAAAGATCTTATTACAACGATTCAGCAAACAATTTTTCAAATTGGTGTTACTAAGAAACCGGAGATAGCATAGCTATTAGCAATACATCAAAATGATGCTGAGATGATGCTGTTTACGTCAGAAACCTCGCTGACTGCAAGGATTGCTGCACGAGGGCAGGAACAGGCTGCGTTAAAGTTACCCGACAATCTCCGATGCGTGAAGATTACCCGCCATGACTATATATCTAAATTTCTTGTGAAAATTGATGTTTCCCAAGTTCTGGAAGAGGTGAACAATTATCCTTTTGTGTTGCTCTGTTTGAGAGTCCTTTTGGGCCTATCTCAATAATTTTGCAACCATGAAATTTTTGTAAAGCTGAATTTTACAAAATTTCCATACCTTGCCAGAAGGAAAGAATGTATAACAAGTATATATGTATGTATGTATGTATGTATGTATGTATGTATGTATGTATGTATGTATGTATGTATGTATGTATATATGTATATATGTATATATGTATATATGTATATATGTATATATGTATATATGTATATATGTATACTTTGAATTTTAGGTTTTAACTAGAATTTGAATCATTAAAACCCATAAAGTACTCTTACAGAATATGAATTTTGTAAATGAAAACTTTTCACATTACCTGGTATTCATTTAAAATATGCAATAATTAGACAATAGAGGGCCCTTCCTGCACACCTCAGGTCTTCGTGGAGATTGTCGTTATACTTTCTATATGGCATGGGAGAAATGCATTTTAAAATACTGTGAGAAAATTTATTGTCATTGCTACCATGTATGAAGGTGAGCAACTGGAACTGATGACAGTTTTCCCCAACATATCGACAATGATGATAATGTGCTGAATTTATTGCCAGTATTGTCTGATCCAGTTGTTAATATGCCAAGTGCTTCTTTTTGTTTATCACATTGCTTCTTGCAAGCATCCCATACAAAATATCAAGTTTGCCCAGTACCCTTGAATACTGTACTATAGGATAGTTTTCACTTGGCTATATTTTGTCAGCAAGGAGCATTTTACTCGAGTAAAGGCCACTCAGCTGTGACTCTTTCCAACTTCAGGGGCATATTTTCTTCCCTTCACAAGAGAATTTTGACTTGCATAAAATGCTGCAGAGTGGAAATCAGTTTTTAGTATTTAGGCAACACATTTTGTTATTTCTTGGAGCATGTTTCATCTGGTGAAATATTTATATTTGTTTTCAGGATGAAGCTTGCAACATGAAAGTGTCTGATGCAAGTTATTACAAATGAGTTTGAGAGCTTGCAATTCAGTTTCTAAATGGTAAGTTACAGCTGTATTATTGTTACCTAAAATCATGGTGATAGCTCATTTATCCAACAAGCCACATTTCAGTAGATATGATGACCATTTTTCCCCAGCATATCGACAATGATGATAATGTGCTGATATTTTAGCCAGTATTGTCTGATCTACTGAAGTTTTACTAAGCCATGATCTTGCTATGTAGCTACTGACATGTTGCACTGTGTATTTATTCCTGGCTTCTTCAATTTGTCAGGTCCTTGCAAGTGTAACACAACACATTTGATGATGCAGTCTTACAGGTGTGTACTACATATTTTAGCAGTATGATCCCTTAGTGGATTTGCTTGTATATTGTGGATGATCTTGCTCAAAATCTTATCACCATGCTTGAAAATTCCTGGTTCTGTTGTTAAAGCAGATTAAATATTTATCTTTCCTGTGTGTTATCTTTTGTTCTCTTCAGGCAGTGGTAAACTTGTAGCAGAGGTGGTTCATAGTATTCTGCAACAGCTTTTATTTCAATATTGTACCATGATAAAGATAAATTTTGTCTTGAGAACAGTGTACTGTATGATAATGCCAAATTTCAAAAGTTAGCAGTGATGAATGTGGGACTGCCAGTTCTGCTTCTGATTTGCACTGATGTGTTCTCCCCACCATTATTTCTGAGCTAACTCTGGAAATATTGCCTGCATTCACACAATGTTGTACTTTGTCACATAAATTTTGCCATATTGAGCAACCTGCATTTTATGTCTACTTACTTTATTTCTGTTTCAGACTGTATAACTGTAGTAATACATTGCTTAATTCATCAGTAGAGACAAAGGCAATCTCAAAACAAAGTAAGTTTATTTTTCGCTCTTATTAAGCAGATATTTTGAATCATGGGAGGGAACTGAAGTTCAGAGTCAGTGATGAGTAGTTTTGCTACAGTTATCCCTGTCTTAGTAAACTTTGCTGATATTTCACGTCAGTCTGAGACTCGTGAACTTCTCTTCCTTAAAAGCATTTCTTATTACAGACTACATTTGTTAGATTGCATAAGCTGTATGATGATTTGGATTCAGTTTTTTATTTTGAATATTATATGCTGCCCTTTCTTTTGCAGCTTTCTTCCTGAAAAATCAATTTTAAAGAACTTTGGAGAAATTAGTGTGAAGGTAAGGAAAGCTGCTGACTTGCAAAACATTCCTGCTAGTACTTTACCAGAGGTATATTTTATTCCCAAGCACTGCCAAGCATTTACAATTTAACGAAATGGGGGTTGGTCATTTATCAAGAGAGAAAGCCAAATGATGATGATACCCATATTCGCAGTTTCCACCAGATGACACGAGTGTCTAAATGATGGTCTCAACCTTCCTTGGATGTCTGATGGCATTTCTCTCTGACATGATAAGTGCTCTAATGGTCATTGCCAGCCTAAATGCTCTGTTATTTATGTTGAGTACAGTAGAGACTCTAATCGCTGAATGTGTAATGGTATTTTTGCCTGCAAGGGGTATACTCCCACTCATTCAAATGGCCTGATGACCTAGATATTTAGCATTGTGTTTTTCTTCCTGCTACTGAATAGAAGAGAAGTCTCTAACTACATGAAACCCCCATGGTTGTGTCCCAGTTACTCAGATGTTTAATTTCATTTTCAGGTGCAAGTTAGATGGGGAACTTCAAGTATGGAGATCTTACTGGCTGGAGGCATAAAGAGATTAACTCGATTTTTCACATACACTGTCTTTATTTAAAGCTTTTGACTGTTACCTCTTCTTGATGTTTGTTATTTTTGTCTATGGTTCTAAAGCATTTGACAGGATATGGCATAATGGTCTTTTTCATGCACTAAAATGATGTGGCATTTCAGGGCAACTTCTATCCCTTGTCCAAGGACCAGGGTTGGTATGATTTATGATTAATGCTTTGAATTAAACTTGCCAACTACTAACTCAAATTCTTGCTCTTGTTTCACATTTTCACCATCCCAACAAAAATTAAGGCCCAAACTGGTTGATGTGCCACCATTTTCTTGCATGAGCACACTAGAAAGAGGCTAAGAAGGATTTAAGAGGTGTATGACACCCTTATTCTTGTTCGAGTAATACGATCTCACCTTGTTCTGTTTGCTTATTCGAATATTTCAGAAAGGTGAAAAACGGTGGACAAAGCTTGATGCACCATTAAAAGCAGTATTATCCTGCATTGCATTATCATATGAACCTCCTACTTGTCCTCTGAGGATCGAGAGCAGTTGAGTGGAATCTAGCTTCTATCCGAAAGTAGCGTGATATTTTGTAGGCAACAGTAACTCTTGATATTCTTACTTTTTCTGCGTTCAATGCAGATCAAATTACCTTTTTTCGTTTAAATTACCAAACTTTTTCTGCGTTCAGTTCCTTTTCATTTGAATTGTTGGCCAGTTATTTGGTATCTTCGTTGTCGAGTTAATGTTATCTTAGATTTTCTTTCTGTGCGATTAAAGTGAATTATCCTGTTGGTGTAATTAGAGTTGTATAACATAAAAATCGTTGACGCTAGACATCAGTGAATTCTGTGTCTTCTCTAAGTTAAATCTGTGTCCTTCATTGTCGTTTTTATGTGTGAAGGATGAGCACATAAAGAGTAATAACAAGTACGCATTCCAGAACTTATCTAGCAACTTGATAGCGACATATGTGATGAAAATTATGTGTTAACAAAGTTAAGTGAGTGCAGCTCAGAAAATGAGGTGGAACGAGGTTGTCCTATTTCACCTCGCTTAGGTAAAATGAAGATAAACGGAAACTTGTGATGAAAACTCTTGTTTTCACATTCTTCAGCTACTGTCCCTTGGTATGGATGTTTTGCAATAGAAAATATGAACAATGAAAATAAAAAAAATTGAAAGAGCACTACAACTATCTTATGATGCCTTTTCATTAATTTTGAAGAATTTCTGCTTGACGACAACACAGTTCCCAGCCTTATAAGAAGTTTAAAGTTACTTTAAACTTGCAACAGATAGTTTACTTGCAACAGAAATTTGACAATCTTATAAGGGTCACTTTCACCAGAAATTGACCCCAGACATCCATCAGTTGGATACTCGACACCATGTCCTGCAGATGTCTTAGGTGACTTTCAGCGATTTCTGCAAGAAACGTGATCTGGGCCTAAATTTCTTACCGATTAAAATTCATGTTTTGACCCCAAGAGGGCTTACTTTGTGCTATTTGGCGAAATGATTCACTTGCCAACGGCTCAAGAATGAATTTGTCTACATTTTCCGGTTAAATGTCTCAAATTTGTTCAAGTCTCACTTTCTTTTAATAGTCGACTGAGATAAAAACGCGGACAGTCGACTGATAAAAGAAAGTGAGACTTGAACAAGTCCAGGACTCACACTGTCATGCGCATCAATGCTATTGTTTTTTGCTCTTGTTCGCAACGGTCAAGCTAATTTGCATATTAAATCATTGAAGTAAATCGTTAGTGCGCATGCGATCTGGAGCCCTTTTGGAAAATTCCTCGAGGCTCATAACTTAGGCCGTTCGTATCCCCAGCAATGCCTGGAACTGAAGAGCTCCATCGCATGTCATCTCCTGCACATTGATGTGCCTACGCAGCGGTCTTGAAATCGAACTTTCCACTGGAGAAAGAAAGAAGTAGGGAGACTGGGAGCGAATGTTACGCGCATGGTACGATAGTCGACAATAGGATTGAGGCCTCATTGCCATCCCATAGATTTTTCTTCTGCAGTGGAAAGTTCAATTTCGAGACTGCTGCGTAGGCACATCAATGCGCAGGAGATGACAAAGGTCGTTTACGCCCAAACTTTTGAAAGCATATGTGTTAGAGCTCTTCAGTTCAAGGCAAGGAAGTTTGTCTGAGAAAGGCTGCTAATGGCAAGGAAAAGAATTTATGGCATTTCAAGGTAAGCAAAGAAATTAATGCTACCTTATGATTCACCAAAAAGTGTCCTGACACTCATGGTAATTATTGCGATTCCAGGTAATTTTTGTAGCTTAATAGCTATTTCAACTTTCGTGAGAATACTCGAGAATTCACTTAGAATGGCCAACTTAGTATCACGTGGTTGGAAAAGGGCTATTTGATTGGCTGGAGACCGTGAAATTGGATGATTTCCGCATGCTTCAGCAACCAGTAAGGTTTTTAGCTGTATGCTCTTTGAGAAGGTTGATAGTGTTTGCTTTTGCTGAATTTAGCAGGATTTGTTACGCAAAAATGGCTGCAATGAGTTTCAAAATGCCAAAAATCGGCTATTTTTAGCGATACTGAAAACACTTATGGTCCAAGGTATAGAGAATCTTCTCCCGTTGAAATCTTGAAGAAAATCGACTTATCCGAGTGTGCCATGTTTTTTTCGGGTCGGTGGTCAAAACGGACAAAAATGGCTAAAGTTTCGCCATAAAACGTGGAAATAAACACAGCGACAGCACCTCGTTGGTCAATTTGAGATGAAACGTGAATCTGATCATAGCTTGGCGTGGCGGAGAACCCCACAGGAGCTTTGGACAAAAGAAAATATTTGTCCATTCTGCTTTATCAGTCTCGTGTTCAATCATTTGGAATGGGTGCTAACAGTTTTTCAGAATTTTTTGTTACTCGGTGGATCTTATTTCGATTACTTTGCAAGGTGGGGTGATTTGGGTCTACTGGGATTTTGCTATGAATTGCGTTGTTCAAGAATTGGCAGTGGCTCCCAAATCAAAACAAAGATGGAGGAAATGATATGGCAAGAAAATGGAGGTATACATCGAAAGCAGCAAGCATAAGGTACACTGTTCCGTTCATGTTTTAGTGGTTTCATCGCATGACGCAAGGATTCACTTTCTTTGACCTTATTTTAACGGAAACTTCGTTCACATGTCCGTTTTCAAGAATAGGCCTTAATTCTGCAATGTGCGCTGATGGTTAGTACGATTTATTTTTGTTTCTCTCTGTGCAAACCTTCAACTCTTTGGGAGGGAAACTCCGAAATTCAATCACAGTTATCCATAAAGTCATTCTAAACTTTATTTCATTGAATTTACCATACCCTTGATGAAATAGATACTGCTTTTCTCGAATAGACCCAAATTTCCCACTCACAGCTCGAAATTACAGACGAAAGTGAGGATGGTAGGATTTTTTTAACAAAAATATTCAAACTTCAAATCAAAGAACGGGAATAAGTTTCCAAGAACGACAAAAGATTCAATGTTGGTAAAACGAAAATAATTCTTCAATATTTCCAGCGATTTTGTGAGGGTGCTCTATTCATTTCAAAAAATGCCCATTTTAGGCACAAATTACCCTACCCTATCACAGACGCTTGTGTTGCCGTGACAAGCTGTAGCTTTGATCCTGGATAGCGCAGTCTTGAAGGAAGCTTCAAATAGCAGACAGAAAAATAATCCTGGATGGATGGGAAAGCAATTTTTTAACGTTACATCGCACGATTCTGTGCAATGCACCAAAGATTTTTAACAGCTCAACTCAAGTAAGTGGGTAGACACTTCTCTGGGGCTTAGGATAACGATATAAGATTAGGTTCTCAGAATCGGCTCTGAATAACGATTGGAGCATAAGATTAGGTTTTCGCTCTTAAAATCGTAACTGTTAACGGAACATGACAAAACTATAAATTGCTCAATGCGCAAGCGCAAGCGGTAAAGATTAGGTCATTTGCCTCGGGGCTGAGGGGGGACTGAGGTTGGGTAGCTTGCTTGCAGAGGTATAAATCTGCTTTGTGATCCAAGCAAGCGTTTCCAGTAACGATGCCAGGAAAGCACCATCTAGGTCAGCCTTCGACATCACGACGAGTAAATGTCACATCATATTTGCTGGCGCTACAACCAAATTACCTAGCATAAGGGTAAGGAAAAAAATACGTTGCCATTGTGCGTAAACACAGAAATTCCCTGTAGGAAATTGTGTTCAAACCTTTACATTTTTCAAATGGAATTTTTCAAAGTTACAGGGGAACACCTTATATATGTTGTTAGATTTTCATCCCAACCCTCCCAAAGTTGTGCCTTCGGAAGTTTTCAGGGACTGGCCAGTATCTCCATAAAATGAACCAAGTGGTGTATTCTTTTCGGCCATAATCGCTTCCAGCTCATCATTTTCAATGGTGAAAATGTGAAACGGCTGTTGTCTCATGGCTTCATAATTCCTTGGTTGGCTGGTATCAGTCTAGCATATGGACCTCATTTTTGCGCCTACTTAAAACCTCGTAGTGGTGCTCACTTCATAAAATATAACCATCAAATGTCGAATTGACAGTGTGCGCAGAGACATAATGATATAGCAGTTCACATGAAATGGATTGTCGGAGCTACTTGTGGTTTCGTCTTTGTCACATATTCAATTACTGTTGCTTCTACTTAATTTGTGGCTGACTCCTAACGTTGCCCTCAATTTAAGTTATCGTTTGTGCACTTGAAAGCGGTCATCGATTTGTGCTTAGTTCATGGCGCGTAGAAAACCCAAATCGTTTTATATTTCATATATGTCAGTACCCACAATATCAACTTTGTGTAGTGTTCTTTGATCTAACGGGGGTTGAGTCTTAGATAAGACAAGATCAATGTATCTGAAGCTGTTAATCAAAGAAATTTAAGGCAAACATCTCGTAAACAATAAAACTAATGAAAGTTTGCATTGCTTAGCAGCGTATCAAAGACCAAAGTTTTTGCCATCGTTTGTTTTTGTGAATTTCGTACAGTCAGATTTTGTGGAAGCTGTGCAAAGTGCAGAGAAAGTTGCCGACTTCACCCAAGGCATGCTGGTCTTTGCACTCCCTTTCTGACCAATGGTTTCCGCAGCAAAGGGAATGGAACTTCCAATAAACAGCAAGGTGAAAGAATTCTTCCAGGGGGAAACCTGTCAAATCATAGAATCACGAAAAAGTCACAGATATTGCAACAGCAACAATAACAACAACAACAACAATGACAACAGCAACATTTTCTTTCTTTGCTCAAACAGGGACTTACGGACTCCATATAAAGAACTTAGAAGAAAATGCACAGATTTACCGGTTAGCTCTGGAACGAGGCTATGACGTAGTCATGGAATCCTCGATAGTTGGAAACTGTCATTTCTGCGGTACAGCTCATGGAAGCTATCTAGAGAGGCATGGGTCGGGTAACGTTCTTCATTATATCTCACCGCGCTGCAAAATCTTGCTTTCCAGACGAGCTTGAGCCAAGGTTTCGCAGGAAAGCGATTGAAAATTATTTGCTGATGCCATTTCTGAGCTTTTATCTTGTTTTTTCGTTTTGTACCGCTCATCATTGTGCTAAGAGATGCTTCAAGAGCACTTACCTGGGATAGAAAATGTGAGAGTAGTTCATGCCCTTGCCTCTAATCCAGCCGAATATTTGTTTTCTTCATGTTGCCCCGGGATTTTGTATAGCAACTTAGGCCTATTCACCATTGCCTGGAGCATTGAACTGTTGCTATGATTTCAAATCCAGACATGAAATTGAGGTGCGCAACTTCGTCCTGATTTCAATCCGAAAGTCCATCGGTCGTAGTTTGAGCGTCCATCAGTTTTTCAGTTGCGATGACCACGAATGTGTAATCAGTCTGATTAAAGCAGTCGTGTTCCTGAAAACTTCTAATAGCAGTTGCTTTCCTTATTTCAGTAATCAACATGTATGATTTTACAATAGTTCACAGTTCAAAGCTTGCATGCATATCCAACTTTCAACAAGTAGCAAGGAAATTAAGAAACCTTCCTTATTCTCCCTGCTAACATGTAGCAAAATGTGCACATTTTTAGAAAGAAAACTATAACACTGGCTGGATAAAAAATATATGATCGGTTGTACCCTGGGTACCAGACTCTCTACAAAAGAAAATTGAAAATATCAATTTTCTTTTAGAGAGAGTCTGGTACCCAGGGCAGGTCAGTTGTTGAAAGCGTGTAGCTCTAAACTGCCTATCAGATCCCTGTAAACGGGTATATCTGTGTGCCTACAATATCAATCTAGGCTGCGTTCAGACGATGCGGGTTTATTTTGAAAACGGTGAAAAATGTTACGGATAGACACGAAAGCGGCACATTTTTTGCTTGCAGATTTTAAAAAACGGTAGACTTTGAAAACGGAACTCTGGCCAAGCACATTTTGAAAACGGTATGGCATAAACACACGAAAATGATGAAAACGGACCATTTTTGAACGCTCTCTAATGAGGCTAAACGGTTTTTAAGGTATAGGTACATTTCTTTGGCATCAAATTCTTGAGGATATTGCACTGAGTAAGTTACAGGTATATGTACCTCAAAACATACAAAGAATTTATTTTTGACATAGAATCTTACGGAACACATTTTTTTTCAAAGTTTGTACTTTACTGCATGCTTCTAAATAGTAAAATTTCTTCCCATGGGGTTTAAATGTCGTAAGATAAAATATCCTGTAGTAGTTCACTGTGGAAACTTAAAGGTTTTATAAATGTGGACGTTAAAACATACATAGACCTATTTTCCAATCATTTGAAATCTGTAACTCCTGGAGCCCTAGCGTTTATTGTGTTTTGTTAAACGCTAAATAGCCTCAGCAGCATTACGTGAATTGCAAACTTACATTTAAGATTTGTACCTACTGCACTGCAAAACACGCACATTATGTTCCTCAAAACACGCATAGAGGCATTGTCGGTTGAGCAGATACAGTAAATGAACTGGTGAAAACAAGATATTTTGCACATCTGGTCACAGTAATGATCAAAGCTGCATGGTAACCAGCTTGTGTACGCATAACGTTTAAGACTTTTTATCAGTTCAATTTCATCGTAAATTTAGGCCCAACAATAAAGTTGGCTAGCGTACAAGCTTCGCTTCTGAAGATTTTAGGCATAACGTAGCTCATTATATAGCCATAATTTCGCTAGATTCGAATGCCTAATACCTATCAACACCCTTTGTCATCTGGCCCCCTTCTATACTAACTACTTCAATCCCAGTTTTCGCTTTGTTTATTGAATTGGGTGAAGGCACTCCGCTGCAAGTGGGACTGATAATCATACTATCCGAAAATCCTGCCGAAATCGCCGTGAAACTGGCATTACCAATGAGATTGCGGAGTTCCAAACAATAGTAGACCATGCTCAAACTGACCAACAGGATGATATCGACATTTCAGCCTCTTTCCAAGAATTAGCCTCCCTCTAGTCCCGAGGCTTCAAAAGCGAAGAAACATGCAAGGATCGCTGTCGATTGCTGTGGTGAAATCCTAAGAATAATTTGGCCTTTAAAAGCAGCTTTCCCATGTCAAAGTGAAGATGCCTTCAAGCAGTACGCAGAAGAAGTACTCATCTTGACTCAGGCTGGTTTGGTTTTCTTTACAACCTCCATGAAATACGAATTTCATGCGTTTTAGAATTGGTGAGTTGTGATCGTGTAGAATCGGCCTAAGCTCTTGGCTTCCGGCATCAAAGCGAGGTTCATCAATTTCTTGCCGAACCTTTGATTAGTTTAAGAATCGTAGTTGCAGCGATTATCAGCCTATCAAGGAGCGAAACTACGACGATTTTTGTCAGTCTAGCCCCCACATTGGCTGCACCTTAAATCTCAGTTGGATACTCCAGGGAAAAAATTCTTCTGGGTACAGAAAAGCTCCTTGTCTAGCGGCCAGCTAATACATCGTTTATATCAATGTAACGGACAGTCGCGAATTGGCTATTTTGACAAAAGCTGACACTACCGCATTGATGTACTTATAACTTGTAACTTCTTTATTCAGGTGCCATTCTTCTTGTTCAATGCTGCCTTTGTAGATCCTTCAGTACTGTAGATCATTTAAGATCCACAGGCTTTCAAACATCGAGACTTTTTTTAATCATCTGGTATTGTAACAATACTTAGGATAAATTAGTAGTAAAAGTACCTAAGAGATAGGATGTGCGTGCAGATTTCTCCAGAACTATAAATTAGTGCATTTCTTTTCTGAACAATTCCTTTTGCTTCTGGTCTGGCTTTTCCTAATGCATAGAATTTCATGACCATTGTACAATTTCGAAACTTATTCCGTCTAATGTACTGGAGATTTAGATAAAAATCCTTGCAAATGATCAACAGGGCTGCTTCTTACTAGAATTGTAGGTATTCAGGCACATTCAGTCGGGCAAAAATGTTAGTAAACAATGGGCTTTGTGTTGGGCAGCCTCCCTAAGGGACCGTTCATTATCTACAGAGGATTTGGTACCGAAGAGAAATGGGATATGCAAAACAAATTTTCTGACATAGAAAGTTGGGTGAATAGTTTTTCATGCATTTTCAAGTTTAGTTAAACAAAATTCTCCAGTTAACTAATGTCAAATTTTTAAAGTCCTAAGTTGCCAAATTCATCATCAATAACAACAGAACTTTCCATTTCACATTTAATGTACACTTTGTTTCCATCTTTGTCATCAATATTACCAATATTTACAATGTTTACAATCTACAGAATTTTACGGTACTGAAATTTACGATCTCCAGTTTTGACATTGAAATAATGTCTATAGCTGGGAGTTGGGTAAAAATTTTTTCAACCTGAAAATCGTTGGGTAGGCCTTTTTCATTCGCCTATTCAGTTGGGTAAGAAGATTTTTGAACTAAACAACATTTCTCTTCAGTACCAACCCCTCTGAAAATAATGAACGGTCCCTAAATTGTTTCTTCCCGTGCGCTTATCAGGGCCGATACCAGCCATGACTGCGTAGGGGGTCGAAAAACCAAAATTTTCCGACGAAAAAACCATTCACAACAACAGCAACGACAACGTTTGCAGGAACATACGTTAAATTTATGCATTATATGACCGATCTAGCTCCTCGGTAACTAAAACTTGGTCACATTTCGCAATCCAACATTGAAATTAACACAATTAGTCAATATCAATCAAAAATATGCCATAAAGTCAATAATTTCTGTTGGAATTTATGTTTTAACACTAATAAATTCATGTTTTTATGCATTTATTTCTCCTCAAAATCCTCCAGAATTAGTCATTTAAATCACAAAATTTCCGACAAGAAAGCAAAATTTTCCGACACATGGTCTCCTGGGGGAGCGCTCTGCCCCCCAGCCCCCCCCATTGGCTTCGGCCCTGGCGCTTATGATCTTGAATCCTGGACCAAGATTTATCTCTAGGACAATTTCACATTTCTCTGAAAATTTACCCTGAGGTAGATGAAGGATCCTCCTCTCATTTATCTTTTAATTTGATGCCCAATTTCGTGGTTTTTGATAATTATCTGATAAACCAGATGATTAATTCTACTGCCACACAAAATTGCTGCTTTTACAAAGTTTTTAGATAAAACGTAAAGTTGCAAAGAAATATCTTAGACCTTCAATCAAGTTTTTGATGTCTTTTGCTGCTTTTAAAATACTGACAATTTACTACCACCTGTTACTTCAGGATCTTCAGATTTGCTTAAAGACTAAATCTTCGATACTTCAGCACTATACAGTTAGCACTAAATTTTCAAAAAGTTAAACCTAACTGGAAGTAAGGGGAAAGCAATCGAATGAGTCAGTAAAAAAATGCAGTTTGCCCGGTGGGTGCAATTCAATAGTAAAAGGTATACTTTGCTAGTCCATACCATTTCATAGCATACTCTTTTCTCTGACTTTCTAGGATTTCTAGTTGGCGACGAGACCCCATAGCAATTCAAGAAAACTTTTCAAAGGGAATCTTCTTTTTAAGAAGTATTACTGAACCCTTAAGAGTTTTTTACACTACAAATGTTGGTTCTGAGAAAAAGGTTTGGAGTCCAACGGGGTTTCTTTAGTTTTTCTATATTAGTTCTGTAGTTCCGTGGTCCACGGTTCCGTGGTCCGTAAAAAATGGCTTTCTGGCTAGGTGCATTAGGGTCTCAAGTCCACCCGCATCATACAATTTTGGGATTTTTTCTTCAGAAACATGCTCCCTTTTGAGATTCCATGTCCTAGGATTTGTTTCAAATATGATCCTTTCTCAGCATAATCATGGATGGGCGTGGTGTCATATCTTCACTAACAGGGAATTTCGGAAACCACGACTGCAACAGCGGCAACTGCAACGCAAAGTTGCTTTTGTTTCACAACTTTAGTTTCAAAACGTTCCTTGTATTCAGTTTGAATTTGCTTCCCTTGAGAGGCTCTGAAGTCGTCCTTTTCAATTGGGAACCACATTTCTGGCTTTCTGTACTGCAGATCTAGTCCTCCGAAGTAAAGCTCATTATACTTTCTAAATACTATACGACTTTGCCACTGCCACACTACATGGACGATACTACAAGGAGCAACAGACAATGATTACCCTGTCGTCTTAACATGAAGAGATATCCAAATATACAGTTACAGATAGCTACATATAAATGATCACCATATGTAGACTACACAGTCTTTTAATGTTTATCTTCAAAGAAAAACGTGTGGTTTTAAGGCATCTCTGAGTTACAGGAAGCCTCATTTTGGCCTTTTGGATGATATACCACTTAATACTTCTTTTGCAGAATATGCGATTTAGCTGGTGTTGCCCACCTGGTTTCGTAATTAGGCTGTTTTAGCAAGAAGACGCTAGTCAAGAGGACACCAGCATAATTCTTTTGTTAGATACAAAGCGAAATCATCTTCAAAACTTTTGTAATTCTCGAGAGACTTTGTGTTCGTTCTATTTCTGAAACTGACATCCTGAAAAGAGTACTTTTGAAGGGAAGGGAAGCAAAATAAATATATATTTTTTCTTCTCCACACTATTTTCTTTAATACAACTGCCACAACACAACACAAAGGGCCTAACAAAACACAGAGACGTAGAGATGGAACTGGTAGAGGATTCAAGGGAAATTTAACACAGTTAACTGCTGGCAGCTATGATTAAATCTTAGTACATCTGTATGCATCACTAAATCGTGCAAGTAGTACTGAACCATTCTCCGCCGCCTGTGCTTGATTGCAATGAATCAGCATCCACTTCTCCGACACTGAAACACGATCTGAAACTTTAAAGGAATTGAGTCCTTATAAATAGTTGAGCGTTAACGCTGTCCTCAATTTTCGCTGACAAACCGCTGACGGTCCTTTGTTATCGCACAATAATGCTAAAGTCATTAGGAGTCGAGACAAAAGACTTCTAAATCCTTGCATTATCCTGAGGAATTTCTTTGGTTTAATTTCTAGGGATTAAGTGACGACTTTTGTTTCATGATTGAAAAGAAGTTGATATTGGTAATGAGAGCGCTATTTATACGGACTCAATGCCTTTAACTTAAAGCTTGTCTTATCCACCTGTAGTACTTTATGGATGTGGTTTAGAATTTTTTGCAACTGATTACAGCGGTGGCGCCACTTGGGGATTGGGGGGACTTGTCCCCCAACTCCCATAAGCCTACAAAGATTTTCAATGAAAAATGCCATAAGATTAGTTGGGTGTTGGGTATACCTTTTGATTGAAAATTGGGTCAGAAATCCCCCCTCCACCCATTTCTCTCTGATTTTTCAGAGATGGCGCCGCCACTGACTGAATTTGAATCAACTTCAGAACCCTCTCAAAAGACATTGAGTTAACGATCGCCAGATTCCCACAGAAAGGAGACTGCGCTCACGAGGCAACATTTGCGTGGGAAGAAGAAGCGTGGAAAAGAGACAATGTAATGTAACATTGTTTATTTCATTCTCATTTTCAATAATGGTGGTTCAACATTCCCACACTTCTGCAACGTTTCATTGTCTCAAGAAACAACAAAGGCGTTGGTTAGCTGATATTGCATCTTGTATCAGTTACCCACTAACTTACTCATAAATCTACTGGTTTTTGAAGGGACATTTTCATTTTGTCTGTTGTTCCCACAATAGAAGATAGTGTCGCCTGACCATCGAATTCACTTTCCCATTGCTTTTCGGGTTCACTGCAACGTTGATAACAGACCACACAAGTAAACATAGCGGATTCGTCATACAAACTGTTGTGTTTAGGGTAATTTAGTTGACAAAAGTTTTTTTCACTTTTAGTGTCTTTGAGGAATAAGATTCATGGCTTATCGTCTATATTTCTATGTCTTAATCACTAATCCACGATAAACTTTCTATAAGAGCTGAGTATCGTGAGAAGGTAGGATGAAAATTAACATCTTGGTCTACCAAGAGAAACACCGTTTTCTATAACGGTAAAAATGTCACTAACAAAATCATGAAATTCAATGGCCTAGGGTTAGTTTGTTTCTGAAAATATCATCAATTGTTGGATCTGTATTAAGTAAAATAGAAATATTATTGTTTGGAAATAAAGGTTTGCTGATAAACAAGTTTTTGAAGTAACTTGGTGCCTCTTAATTATCGGTTTGTTTGAAGTTTCTTTTTCAACTTAGTTGGTGGCAGTCTACTGTTTCGATCACATGGCCCTCCTTTTTAAACTTTTTCTTGCATCACAGGATCAGAATGCCGACATGCTGTGGCACCTTTAAATGTTAGCTGTGCCAATTTTGGCACCAAAAGACTGTGCTTCATTAGGCCCGTTTTATCAAATTTATGCCAGAAAATGAAGTTCCAAATTTTTTGGGTTCGAATCGGCACCAGCCATTTGGCAGAAACTTGCTACAAAGGTGTTTCTATTTTTTGAAATTATTTGGAAGAGCAAAGCGAAACATATGATTTTTGTATTCAACTTTTAATCTTACCATTGATTTCTAATACTTAATTGTTTTGTAGAAAAATACCATTGTGAAAAGGTCTGAAAACGGTCATTAAAAGGCAGAATGTTTGAGTGTGCTTCACATTACCTCGAAGCACACATTTCGAGGATCAGAATGTGACTAAGATAAAGATCGATGAAGTCTGAGCCAAGATACAAGGAATTGTAATTTGAGGCCAAACAGTGCCAAGCCTCTACCGGTCATGTAAACAAAGATCTAATTCAGGCCTAACTGCACAAAATCAATATCTTCTCTTTCGGTTGACTGTTCTTAAATTTTTTGCAGCACATGAACCCTTCGGTTATAGTGCATGTCTTAAAGGCTAAATCAAGCAGGAATCTAAAACTTTAAACTTGGGGGTTGAATTCGATGCTCTTGAGCACAGTGCAAAGCTTTGAAAAGCGCGATTTAAAATTCTATGATCTTGTTTTTGTTAATTGAATGACTTTAAAGAAACCCTAATTTCTTTACTATTCTTCTAGTTTTGGACTTTTCAGAACCTTTAAATGATTTCTCGAAATTATATACAGCCTCTTCTATATTTCAACATTATAGCAAAGGCACAGATAATTTGATTAGATATAGATTTGCCTTGATTTGATTCTTGCTTTCTTCTCTGTGTCGATTTCAACTGGCATTTGCAACCATACTGTAACAGAAAGTGTTTTAGGCCAAATTGCTATCATCTTTTCACATTTGACTCCCTTGTATTCCGGTGTCTTGGTGTTCCTACGCTGAAGAAAATATTTAATCAAATTATCCGTGTTCTAGCACCCTTGATTATAGCCTACTCTATACTTCAACACACGTGCGCACATGACATCAATCAAATTTATAGATGATTGGCAAGAAGAGACAAAATCTTTTGCTTGATACCATCCTGTTACCCTGGGGTACGCAGCTTCAAAATTAAAAAGGAGACTTAGCTTTAACTAGATTGCGAATCATGAAAATCCTTGGTATTATGAACTTTATAAGGCGGGAACCTTTGTCAGAGCACACTCACTATAAAGTATCCATAAATGTTCCATGTTTTATCGACTCTATCCAATCGATAAACTGCGATGAAATATTTGAAATATTCAGTTTTAGCCTTCTTGCAATGTAACTTAATTACTGACATCTCCCTATCTTCGTTGGACTGGAAGTTTCTTGAGCTGGCATAGCCATGCATAGTTACTATATTTTGTTGCTGGATTTTCTATAAATCTTCATTGTTTGCAGATAGAGATATCCTAGACATTTCAGTGTCTTCCCTTTTTCAAGATTCAACAAATTTGGAAAAGCAAAGCCATCATGGTTTTTATATTTTTTCAGAACTAGTGGAAAAGTGCCAAGAAAGCCCTTTACTCATGAAAATCTGCAATATGGTGATGAAAATAATAATGATAGCAATAATAACAAAAATTAAATCACCATCAAAGTAAACAGTTAAAAGCATAAATAATAATAATAATAATAATAATAATAATAATAATAATAATAATAATAATAATAATAATAATAATAATAATAATAATAATAATAATAATAATAATAATAATAATAATAATAATAATAATAATAATAATAATAATAATAATAATAATAATAATAATAATAATAATAATAATAATAATAATAATAATAATAATAATAATAATAATGATGATATAAATAATAATAGCAAATAATATTAAAATTATTGAATGAAAAAGCCACTGTTAAAAGTTCCAACGGCTCGATATAAAATCTTCGTCAGCAATCAATAAAAATAATGAAAATAACAGTAGAATAACAATATTATGATATCATGAATACATACATATGTAAATGATTAGGCACTGTGATGATAGCATTAACTTGAAAAGCCTTATTGTGCTAAGAAACATCTCCTCTTTGTTAATTTTTCGTTTGTTTTTCTTCTGCACTATTAGAATCGTTTATAGATAACTAGTATCTATATGTATTAACAGAGAATGATGTTATATAATGTTAACAGATGAACACAAGGATAAGACGATTTGGGGGAGTTCTTCTTTTATTCTTCTTCAATTCTCTGTGGGTTTCGACCCTATGGTCATCGTCTGGAGAATGAATATTTACATGACAGTATGCCCGTTTTACAGCCTTTTCGCGGTCACGTGATCTAAAAGGGGTCACACGAATCCTTGATTGAATTTTAAATGGTGTGTTTGATTGGTAATTCCAAACCTACCAAATTCTGAAAACGGTAGACTTCGCAGAGACGGAAACACAATTCCCAATCAAACACAAAGTTCTTCAAAGCAGCAGGTTTCAGATTTATCCTGGCGAAGATGAGGTTTCCAATTGAAAAACATGAAGATGAGTCCGCTGCTTGGCAACAAAACTGAACTGACTCAATTACCATGGCAGCACGAGCAAATTCGCCTCGTTTTGAAAGTTTCGCAAATGAAAACGAGAATTTCTCCAAAGTCTGCCAAACCCTCCGCCTGTTGGAGCAGAAGGTTCGGCAGGCCCTCCAAACCTGCCAAACCTGCCGTTTTCGGAATTTGGTAGTCAATCAAACACAAATTCTGAGTCTTCGAGGTCTACCGTTTTCAGAATTAGCACCAGTCAAACACACTCAAAGTTATAGAAGATGATAGGCCACAGGGAAACAAAGTATTGAATAAATGAGCCAACGGAGACAAAAGCTACGGATCATGAGGAGCTACAGATAAATGTTAGGAAATATATTACTGATGTTATCAATCATCTGAAATTATAAATCTTATTTATGATATAATCTGATATCATTATTATTTTATTCATACCGTAGAATATATAATGAATATTCAAATGATTTTGATATTAGATGCAGCTCTTGTCAGGTACCATTTTCATATCATCAGTCTGGCCAGAGGGTACCTGAAAAGAGAGGACTAAACAGAGAGGATGCAGAAAAGACCATACATACATTCAAAGGCTTTGTAGCAACAATTCCTTAAAACAAGGACTGCCATCCATCCAATGAGTTGAAAACAATTGCAGAAAGTTCCAAATGCTGCATATTGAAAATGTCAAACTCTTGAAAATTCCAAGGGTAAAGTAAAAAAAGGATTGATAAAGTTTCTATAAATAAGAAATATATCATGGAATAATGAACACAACTTTTTACACAGACTGAAAGATTTGGAAGCTATGCTATTAGCTTCCAGAGATGTTATGCGGGCATCGAAAAACTCGAAGAAAAACTTGTCCTAAAATTTTCTGTTCGTTTCTAGTCAAATTTTGAATAGTTTTTAAGAAATTGAGTTGTGGGCCGATACTAAAATAGTGTGATGCAGCATGAATCGAGGGGCATTTTACTCATTCGAAAACTATACGAGATTCTTTGGAAAAAATGATTTTTACAGCTGTTCAAAGTTGTACAAGATTTTTGGGAGTGAAATGCCCCTCGGCATGAACTGCATACTTAATCTCAAGTTCATCCACTTTCGCTCATTGAATTGAATTTGTAGATGCTGTTGTAGCTTCAGTAGTTGTAGCGATATATCAGCTCAGGACAGCAAAACTATACCAAAATAATGAGTTTTTGCATGAACTATGTATCCAAAATTTTAACTCCCTGACGCAAAATTGTGATTGTGAAAGAAATTTTTCCGGACAAAGACATCGTATACTTTACTTCGAGACCAAAGTATCCTGCCTTCTAACTGTGGTAAGGAGGAGATGACAATAAACGTAGCTCCGTCGCACCACAAAGAAGAAAATCTTCTTAGTTTTTGATGAATTTCATTTCTTGACTCGAGTAGATGAAAAGGACATGACCGTTATGTTTTTAATTCCTATTATTTCAATAACTGATTGATTTACAAGCTATCCAATGACCAGCTAAGGTTAAAAGTAAGGCAAAATTCAATGGAATAAAGGTGAAGGCTTCCTTATCCCTTGAGCTTTTACAATCCAGTCTTTCTTCTTTACTTTCCTGATTTTCATGACAAAAATAAAAAGGATAAAGATTAAGCTAACAAAGTTTCAACTCAATAGCGTTTCCTGATTTCCCTGTGTTCATCCTTTAGTTAGAAAGCAATCTCACTGCTTATATAACGAATAAATGATAAGAAAGCAAAATTTGCTTCTTCATAACTATCTTGGAGATAATGGCAAAGCTTAAGTGCAACATTATAGCAAATGTTGCTTGATCATATCGGATTTGCATAAACATGATGGTAAAACAAAAGAAATGCCTTGATACTTTTGAAGTCCTTGAGTCCAGTGGCTCAGAAAAGCCTACACCTAACTTAAGGCAACCCATACTTTCACATCAGTTTTACGTACCTATCTTTAAATCTATACGAGAAGATTGATAATAGACAAAATATATCGCTCTGAATGATAAGATAATGCATTTTCGGCATAATAACATTTCATCAGTAAGAGTGAAGTAGAGGTCATGTGCCGTAGCTGTTTTTGCTGGAATGCAGTAATAACCTAGTGATCAGGCCCGTCGGAACGAAATTCATATTGGGGGGGGGGCTGAAATAAGTAGGGAGTGAAGCGAGCAAAAATGTGGGTCCGGGGGCTTGCCCCCGGGAAAGTTTCATGACCACGCCCTTTAGATCGTTGGAAAACACCCCATTTTTGGAAAATGTGCTATTGACGGAAGCAAAGGATCACGACTAATGAGAGTCTTTCCATGAAAATTTTGAATTTTTTGACTTGTATGGCATCAAAAGATATTGCATTTTTGATAGATTCTGGTAGCTTCCTCGAACATATACAAATTTGAATCTTCGTTCTTACGACCTTGGCTTTTAAAGCCTTTTTCACTTACAAAATCAGCAAAGTTCAGCAAATTATTGGGGGGATGCTGAAGCCCCCCAGCCCCCCGCTTCCGACGGGCCTGGTGATTAAGAGCCTACAGGCTGAAATTCTGCGATTAGAACCCCCCCCCCCAATATATATCAGAACCTATTCAGCGTGAAATTTGAAATAGGTTCTTATTAGACTTATTACGTTGAGTCCTAGTAATCGCTACCACCCACCCACCCCCCTTTTGACTGAAAAGCCATGAGTCCTAGTATGAGAGGGGGAAGGGTGGGTGGTAGCGATTACTAGGACTCAACGTAACAAATCTAGGTTCTTATTGGTAGAGATCATCAAATTAGATCAAAACTCTAGATGCTTTGTCAATGAACCTATACAGACTGATACTGCCATATGCAAATCTGACACTGCCATATTGCAAAGAACTATAATGATGCTTTGAGAGCTTTTCCATTGTATTCTGTAAAATTTCTGATTCTTTATTGTGAATAAAGCCTTGTGAACTCAGGTGCCTCTGAACTGACAGTAAATAATGAGGTTGAAATTTCAATCCGAACAATAGAAGTACCTAAAAGCCCTGAATGAAATAAGAACCATTATTACCTGACTGGAGTTTCAAAAACGAGGCAATACAGAATCCCGCAATTCCTGAGATTTGCAGTCAGAAAGGATACCAAATATGACCTCAGGACAAAAGATCTATTGCAAATTCCTCCTGCGAAAAGCATCAGGTTTGACATTGATTCTATGAAGTTTCGAGGCAGCCTCTTGTGGAACAGCATGCCTGATTTAATAAAGAGTGCTTCATCAGCTGCAATATTCAAAAGAAATATGAAAAATTGAAGTGGAGACAAATGCCAGTGCAAAATTTGTAGATAATGATTATAGACATCTTATTTTATTGTACCATAGATTTCTTTTCTCAGTAAAATTGTAAATAGTTGGTTTAAATTAGCTAGAATTGTAACCAACTTAAAACAAATTGATTATTATTATTATTATTATTATTATTATTATTATTATTATTATTATGAATTGAATTTTTAGCTTTGATTTCAGGTAATTTTTAGTTACCAGCCGAGTCACTACCAGAGACTTAAGGCTAGCAACTATGTCATGACATTACTTCTGGAAAGTTGACCAAGTGTCATAATGTTTTGATGGTTCCGCAAATCGATAACTACATTGAAAGAAATTTCCTCAGGAGAGGGGCTGTCGATGTTAGTGCAATTTTTTGAACTTCACAAATGTTTGATTTTCCCGGGATTTGATCAATAAAGTCACCGGCTCCTTTCTTTAACATTCCTAATGCTCCAACTACTATTGGCAATGTAATTGTTCTTAGCTGATTTATTATTATTATTATTATTATTATTATTATTATTATTATTATTATTATTATTATTATTATTATTATTATTATTATTATTATTATTATTATTATCCTATTGGCTAATCACACATTTCTCGCGGGTTTCCCGTAGCTTTGTATGATGCGATACAAGGGCGCGTTTTTGTCACCAACTGCTTTAGGCCTAGGCCTGTGAGATTTGCAGTGAACTCAAACGACATGATTGTAACAAAATGTGTTTGATGAAATGCGAAACAAGATTAGAAGATGTCAGGCAAGCTCGGTCTGTACTTCTAAGACCTCGGGCTTTATATTTTCCTGTACAACACAAAACCGGTTAGTATGTGCATAATATAAGAACCTGAACAGCCTAATTTCCTTATAGATACTCAATGTATAAGAACCTAATCAGGCTGACTTGCAAAATTGTAGGTTCTTATAAGCGGGCTTTTACCGTACATTTCTTTTACTAACCGTGTTTAGATAAGGTTTCTTAAGAATTAGGGGAATGCAACCAAAGTCGCTATAAATGAGTTTCACCTTTTCCAGTGACAGCAATTGTGGACAAACTCTGTACATCTTCCTTTGAAAAGGGTAAAATATTAGCAAAAGTATCTAAGAAATGCTGTGTGGTGCCTGGTAAATTATCATCAAAACAATGTTGGGTCATGCAGTGAATCCCTCCTCATTTTGATAAACTGCTTTACCAGAAGCTCATGAGACCCTTAATTTTTAGCTAGATCAATGGCATGGATAAGGTAAAGCTTGGGTTTCTTCATGGCTTCTTAACCCTAATCCATACGGGCATTTTTCGAGCTACCATTTATGGGGGGGGGGTTCTTTCTACCCCCTCTAAAAACAGCCTTAGCCCCTTCAGAATTCAATAAAATTTAGCACCGTTATAGATCAGGTAGTTTCTAGCATGTAGCGTAATTTTGGTGTGGCTGCCACACCTTATGGCGTCACAGTGACGTCATACATTTGAAGATATGTGAAAATCAGGTTTCCAAGTTAAATTTGCATTTAAGAAAGGTTGTGCATAAACATTTGGCAGTTTTTGGCTCAATTTAGCCACAAATTTGATATGAAAATATAATTTCATTGAAATTCATGATTTTGGAGTGATATTTTCACAGAAATTAACCAATTTGAATGACGTCATTTATGCAGTTAATTTGTTCTCTGTAAAAATGGACAAAAAGAAGCTAAAAAGTGGTAATACTCCATTACAAACGTATCATTGGAGTGTTTTCAATTGAAAAATTTGAAAATATTCAAAAAATTTGCCAATTAGCCCAAAATGGTGGCAAAAATAACGTCATTATCAAAAAATGCTGATGTCATCAAATTACAGAAATTCCGGTATCAAATTAAAGCTCTTCATTAACTGATTCATTTGGTGTATAATACTTCATAATTTGATCAAATTTTTCCATTGAAATCATCAAAAACAATGATTTGTTTGGTACCTGCTTCAAAATATGGACATGTCACGTGACCTGTAAGGTCTATTGTTTGAAAATTTTTTTTGTCAAAATGTGACGAACAGATAATTAGTAAAAGTCAGAGGGGTTTGGGGGACATAGTTGATGTCTTTAAAAATGCTGCAAGAAAAACCTCGAGGGGGGTGGAAAGCACCCCCCATGCGGATTAGGGTGGAAATTTGTAAACTTTCATTTCCTTTCAGAACTTGGGGACAGATCATTAATTCTTGCCGGGGAATGGGTGGAAACATTTGCAAATACTTAATAGGATTTCCTAGCTCCTCCCTGCTTTTCAAAAAGTGTTGCTGCCCCCTCCAACATGACAGAAAATATTTTCAGCCATCCTCCCAGTTTGGTAATAGTGTCAATATGCTGTCGGAATTTCAAGTGCATCAAAATCTACATCGTTGGAGCACATGAAAGAAAGGTACCATTTCAAATGTGATGAGAAAAGAGACTCACTTGCTGACGAACTTGCTTGTTTGAAAGATAATCTAAAGTGAAAATTTTTATTGATGCAAATGAATTGTCAAAAGATATAGAATCCTCTTTAAATTTCTTTGATATCTCATTCCATGACCACGTTATCCACTGGTTTTAAGCTTCAGTTGATGACATCATTTTGTTTGCAAATTTCTTTGATGGTGTATGGAAATATAGCTGTATTTGAACTTTGAAAGGTTATACATTTGCAGGAACCATTTCAGCTTTGCTGAATAAATATTATATAAATTGTTTTATGATTTAATATGTTTAGGAAGGCATGTTGATTCACAAAAGTCTTTAACTGGAATTCTCTTTTGAAACATGGTCAACCTTGTATGCTTTCTTAAACTGTTGCAAACAAAATGAGGTCATCAGCCGATCGTACAAAACAGTGGATAACACGAAAATAAAACAAGGTATCAAAAAATTATAAATGACATGCTTTATCATGAAACGGAGCTATTCAATGCATCAATAAAAATTTTCACTTCAGATCACCTTTAAAAGATACATGATTTATGTCAAGCTATTTTCATACCTTCCCCCTCCTTGAAATGTGCGTTATTTTTCGTTCCCTCTCTTTTAGTAGGCAAAACTTTGGTACCCCTGCCCAGATGTCTTCCACCCCTTACCTGGCAAGAATCAATACTCCGTCCCTTCCCTGCAGCCATGGGATGCAATCGATGACAAATAAGTGCTATTCTTGTGCCAAATCTCAATGTTGTCAATGTTTTGAAAAGCAAAGAGCGCTGTGAAAGTCGAAAGAAGACCACATAAATTTTCGGTTGCTTCTCGCTCCATTTCGCGCCATTTCGGGCAAATTTGGAAACGAGGTTACCGCTCTTTTCTTCGAAATGGGCCTAAATGCATGCCTGGCAACGGAGTGGATCGCTGGCTTGCACACGGACCGAAAGTCAGCTCTGTTCTTCCCTCCCACGAACAAAAGTCGAGTGGTAGAGCAAAGCAAAAGTCGAGTGGTAGAAACTATAAGGTAAGGTTTGATCTTCATTTGGTTTATTGTAAAACTTAGTTTATGGTTGTATTGGATTTAGTTGAGGGAGGGAACCTGTTCTGTTTGTCCAGTATGGAAAGTATGGCACATGCACACCTGAGATTTTTAATTGTGTCGCTGGATGCACACCTGAGTGATTTACGACAAAAACAACAGAGCAGGATCTGTGTGGTGTAAGCGTGAAAATTCGCAACTTTGGGCCCCTCTCGCTCAACTGATCATGATCACGGGATAAACAAGAACAGCATAGATTGACCAAAGATTTGAGCAAAAAGGGAAGAATAAGAGTGCAATTATAAGAGTGCAATTAATACTAATATGGAACGAAAAATACTCAAGAAATTTGGCAATTGCTTGAAAGAACTCTCTTTTTGCAAGCCAGTCAGAATGAAATTCATATTGGGGGGCTGAAACAATGTGCGAGGAAATATGGGGATCTGGAAAATTTTTCATGACCACGCCCTTTAGATCGTTGGAAAATGCCCCATTTTTGGAAAATGTGCCATCAAGGGGAGCAAAGGATTCACAACCAATGGACCATGCTGGAAAACATGTATGTTACGCCAAATATCTTTGGCGTGGAGAAACGTCAAGAACAATAGGAGAACAATAGGTCTATTGTCTTTAGACAATTGGCGTGGCGTAAAGCTTTGGCGTAACAAAAACGAACTTTCCACACTGGCCAATGGAATTGGGAGTCTGTTCAAATTTTGAAATTTTAGACTTCTATGATATCGAAAGATATTGCATTTTTGAAAGTTACTGGTAGCTTCCTTGAATATCTACAAGTTCATATCTTCATTCCTACGACCTCAGCTATTACAGCCTTTTTCACTTACAAAAATCATCAATCAAACTTCAGCAAATCATTGGGCTGAAGCCCCCCGGGCCCCTGGCTTCCAACGGGCCTGATTTGAAAATTTTCAAGATGTGCACACTTTAAGTGCCCACTTACTAACCGTTGCACACTGCACACTTCAAATTTTCTTCATGCACACCCGAAATCTCGTCGAAAAGTGCCGTACTTTCTATACTGGCTGTTTGTGCTGGAGAAGGGTGGATTATAAGAGTATAAGAGCGCTGTTGCTGTTTTGGCCCCCCCCCAAACACAGACTGTGTGACACAGTCCCAGCCTTGTTGTGGTTGTGATATGATGTACTAGCTTGATTTGCCAAAGCACTGTAGCTAAACTTAACTATAGTGGCTACAACTAAAATTAAAAAGAGAGTGCGCAGATCAGAAAAATCACATTTTATTTTGGGCCCAGTGTGCATTCCATGCTCTCTCGCCACATTTATGTGGCAGAGGGGCATGAAGGAGAATCATCCGCCAGTGGTTTTTGGTGTGAAATTTACACAGTTTCAGCTGCTGGGAGCTCCAATTAATTGATAAATTAGAACTTTTGGCATAAATTTTTATGCTATCCAATTACTGGCGGCAGTATGTGGTGGACAAAATTTACGGAATGCAGACTGGACTTGGGCTTTGGGAATTTGGGGGGCCTCCTCACCAGAGGGTGAATCTGAGGGAATATTTCCAGAAGATTTTCCATGCAGAGAAAGAACTTATTTGGCTTTTGGTGCACTTTTTGGCACAGAATGAAGCTTTAACAACACAATGTGCCATTCAATGATTTTCATTGTCTAAAACAATAGATATCAATTATTCTTTGCTAGAGGTGGCCATTCCAGTTGACGCAGGAGGTCTGAGACACCAGTCGTCCAGCTGTACTGATTCCTTGCCCATCTAGCAGCTTTTCCTTGAACTTTTTCCAGCTGTTCAATTTTGCTTCTATAATGGGGGTCCCATACTGATGACGCATATTGGAGTTTCGGTCTTACTAATGTTTTGTATGCTGTAGCCTTGACTTGAGTAGAGCATGCAGAGAGGTTTCTATGTAGAAAACCTAAGGTGCTACTCGCTTTATTAGCAGTGTCTGTTATGTGTTCAGACCATGACATATTTAGTTCCAGTTCGATTCCCAAGCAAGTATGATGGTCAACTTCTGACACTTGAACATTATTCATTATGTATTGGAATTGAATAGGATTCTTCACCATTCTCAGGGGATGTGGATTTTCTCAAAAATGATAAGTGGAATACGGGATTTTCATGAAAATTCATGAATTTGTGGATCCTTCAATGGTTGTCTTGTATAAGAAAGGTCATGGTCATATCTTTGTTTTTCTGGTCAGCACTATGAGGACATTTTCCAAGCTATGCATAAGAATTTGAACTGGCTCTTCTCCTCTTTCCGCCTGGATGGATGAAAATGTCTTACAATACTAATTTGTGCCATCATTGATCACAAAGTGGCAGGATGCAGAACTTTAGCAAAAAATGACCGCAATGGCGGACTTTAAATGAAAATCATGTGGAACAATGGATTTCTACCCCCTTGGTGACTCCCACATCAAGAGACAGCTTTCAATGGGGAAAGGTTTATGATCTTAGTTAGAGTGTTGGCTGTATGGGAAAATTTTGTTCACAATGATCAAGTACCTCAATGCTCTGCCACAATCCAACAAATACCGCAAATTTTTTTCTGACTCACACGTTACATACAGTTGAAATGTTTTATGAGCAATTTGTATTATCACGTTTTAGAGCTTTGATTTTTACAGTTTGTTACATGATTCAAATTGCTTTGTCAATAACAAAAATACCATACATTCTGATATTGAAATGCAGTCATTATACCCTTAAGTGTATTTAACACATACTGTATACTGTAGCTATATATTCATCATAGTCATAACTGTCCTTGTGATAAGAACCAAACCCTGTAAATGTCATAAGTACCTCATTTATAAGAAACTAGCCAGTCTGTCTTTTAGAAAAGTATGTTCTTGTTTGCGGGGTTGTACTGTAATGCACCATGTTTTCGGCTTAGAAATGAAAGTCTGTTGCCATGAAATAACTATTTTTTCTCTTCAGCCCAAGTCTAACAAGTAATAGACGATTCCGCAAAAGATGGCGGATCTCATTTCATGCAATGCATGATGGGAATATGCCCCCTAGCAACGCCTAGCTACCAAAATTTACGACTATTGTGCAAGAAGTCAAATTCAAATGGCTCCTGTGTGTCTAAAGAGTTAGCCCATACACAGCGTTCATCCTCATTTCAAATTTCCACTTTTGAAATGAGGATGAATGGTGTGCACAGGAGCTATTTTAATTTGATTCCTAGCACTACTGGTTAGGCTTGAGCTGAAGAGAATACAACAAAGAAAAGCAGTTATATCAAGGTGGCAAACTTTAACTTCTAAGCTACAAACACAGTGCTTTATTGCCCATAGTTTACCCATTAAATGAGGTGTTCATAACTGAATCTTGGCAAGAGCAAAACAAGCATAGAAGTCTCGTTCCCTGAGTTGAACTGAACAGAGACACAGAAAATAGACAATTTTTCTAGGAAGACGTTCAAAATTCATGCAGTCAAGAAGAGCAATCTAGTCTCTTGCATACACTAGATACAACCTTTGAAAATGTCTCAATAGAAACACTACATCATTGTACAATTCACATGATAACCTGATAAATAGGCAATGGTACTGTAAAATATCAAATGCTTTGTACAAAAGAGTCCAGAATACAAAATTTACAAAAAAAGCTTCTAAAAAACTAGGTACAACATACTCTATTTACTACCAAATTTCATATCAAATTTCTTTCAAATATGCTGAAAACGTGCTTTAACTTTGATAAAATTTCGTGCTTCTGAAATCTGTTCAAATCAAATCGGGCTAAGATATCAAAATCCCAGTACAGTGGTACCATCTGCAAAGCGTGCCTAAGGTACTGAGGATACTTCCTGGGAGTACTTTTCCATTTCAACATTCAGAAAATGTAAGCAAAGAATTCTCGAAGTAAATACGCTCAATTTTCAGGCCTTTTTAGGCTGCAGACAGAGGTGTAAATAATTGTGAGAGACTGGAAAGGGAAACATTCTTGACCAGAAATCTTAGGGTGTACTGTTGTGAAGCTAGTAAAACGTCCCTCTAAAACAGAAGACGATATTCAGGTCAGGGTGGCTAAGTCATTGCATCAAAGTGCCCTGCCAAGCTTGGCTTTTGAAGATCATTTCTAACTTATGGACAACAGACATTTTGAATTAGTGTCGGACAATAATCATAGCAGAAAGAAACAAATGATTTTAGGGGCACTTCAATTTTTATCGAGTGTGTTTACAATGTTGTTAAACTTGTGCCAGATCATCACAATCCAGATTTTATTGGACCAAAGTGGACGAACGATCGTTTGCTCAATAGTAAAACATCGAACGTTCTACTTTGGAGCCTTAGGGCTGCAATGAATACATGATTAGTCAGTGAGTGAGAGCGGTCCTTTTGCAGGACAAAACCAAAGCGTTGAAGCACTCGGCTCCAGACAGAAGATTACATATGGCGACCGTCTGCAGTTGATATGTCTTCAAGGCTTCTCTCATTGTAGATTTAACAATGTTTTCTTAGCCCATACGCGCCTAAACTCATCTCGAATTTCGCAACATTGCTGATAAGAACAAGAGCAATGGCGGGAAACTGACGACTGGGTTATCTAGATATTAGTCACGTGTTGTCTTAGTTGTCACAAGGATACAGTGGAAAAGTGGTTTTTGACAATGAATCATGTAATAGGCGGGGATATGTGGTAAAACGGCGTTGAAACTAGTTTTCAACTTTGGATAAGATAATGAATTATCAGGGCGTTTTGCGACTGAAGCGATCTCAATTAGGAGTCCTAAGGCAATTAAGAAGAACTTTGAAGTTCCTTTGCCCTAAGGGCTAATTTTTAAGGTTTCAAGTGTGTCGATTTTCGCAAGAATGTCTCTCTTCAGATATATGTATTACAAAGTTGCAACACGTTCTTAAATCTTTGTGACACAATCCACGCGATCCTATCTTTGGGTAAACATTTATCTTCCCTAAGGCCGTCAAAGTAAAGTAATATTTAGAAAAATTTGTTCAATTCGAGTTTGGTTCGAGTTTTGTTTCCTGCCAAAACTGAATATCGAAACTGGGTATTTGACAGATTTCCACAGTTATGATGTTAAAATATGGTTCAACTTGATGACAATGTTGCAATGAAAGGTCTTAGGCAATTCGCGTGAATTTTTTCTGTAGAATCCGCAGAAAATTCACGATTTCCCGATATAAAAAAGTAAACTTAAAGAGATTTTTGTTCAACAAAACGTGATAGGACGATGAAAATCGTTTGGTGGAACATAACGTACCAACGCTAACTAGCGAAAAGACTATATTAACACTTTGATACATCTTCAACATGTCCGCTATTTCTTACATAGACCTGCTACATAACGCAAATATTTCAAGCAAATTCCAGTTTCGTTTGTTGTTCATATAACGAGCAAGGGAATGTGGTGGGGCTTTAAGTCATGATCTTATTTCGCAAAGGGTTGTTGCAAAGAAGCAACAACTTTTGGGCAACTAAGACGCAACTCTACATGAACAAACTCTCAAACGTATTTTGGGGCTTTGAATTGCCTAAAATCACTTTCAAAAATTCGCATACAAAAGCCTTCAGCTGTTCTGAATCTGCACACTGAAATTTATGTTATTTTTCCTCAGTAAAATATGAGGCATTGCCTGGAGGACTCAAGAAATTTAGTTTCTTAGTACACAATCAAAGAACTTTAATTTAAAGTCCGCCTTAAATTAGATCTCATGTAAGGTTTGCGATAACGTTAAGTTGCCTTTTGAAAGCTCTTAAGTCATTTATATTCGCGAGCATTTTCACGAGACAGCTAGTGTGAAACAGACTTCAGCTCTATGATTTGTTTTGGATGCCTGTACCTCATCAGGCAACGAACGCAATGTATGTTCTTAGATTCGCATCTTTCCCAATTCCGAATGTAAAATTAGATGCATGTTTTGTTGGGTTCCTCCTTGAAAGTACTTGGGTGTGGAAAAGAGTTTCATGGCGGCAGAGCCCCATGGCTCTAAAATGAAACTTTAGTGCTTTGTTCCAATGTGAATCACTGATTAAATGTGTTGGCCTAAGTGTATACAAACAGACCTTTCCCCCGTTTCAAAGAGTGACTTTTTAAGACCATGAAATCTGATAAGTCTATGAATCCCACAGCACATATTGTTATGCGAATGAAGAACGTACACATAACGGTCTGAGATATTAAGTCAAAGAAACCCACTACACGTTCAATGAACAGGACCATAAACAAAGCCATTGTGAGAGCAGCAAACCAACTCACAATAAAAGTCTAAAGAGCTTAGCAATGTGGTGTTGGGTGTTGCTCCTTTTGAATCAGCCAAGGAAGGAAAAAAATTTGGCCATTAAGCAGGTAGTTTTGTGCCGATAATAGGGAATAGTGCATTACATATACTGTATTGCTTCCAGTGCAGATTTACTGGATGTCTGTTTCAAATCAGATGTTACATAAGTTTTGCGAGGAATCAAAATTATTCATGCAAAACCCCTCAATTGTTTTATTAACAGAGCTTTTCATGTGGCCATCTTAGCGTAAGACAGACTTTAGTCGCCTAAAGGGAATTCGAGGGTGTAAAAGTGCCAAGTTTACTCATAAATTATTCTGTAAAGCTGAATTCACATTGGCTGCGATTGACTCGACGCTGCCCCTATAAAGCTCGCGTTACGCAAACACTGTTTAGCTAACGGCAACATAAATGCTGCAAAGATGAAATCAGCTTTACCAAGCCTGATACGAGTCTTACTGCGGAAGCGTCTCGTTCAGTTTGATTTGCTATCATTATTCGAAAGTTTGGGTTGGGATATTTAGGGACGTTCACTTCGGAGGAGGGAATTTCCTTTAACTGAATTACATATCGGTAATTTGACAAACAGACCACGCAACGGAAAACCAAGCCCATGCTCATACTACTATTATCCGTAAATCCCTTGGGCGAAGTCTACTTTGATGAAAGTTGAACGCAATTTTGCATTCATATCTAAGCAATTTAGTCTGGAATGTTGTCTTTGAATCTCTTCTTGGCCTTGATTATGGCACGCAACTTGAGGGAAATATCGGACAGGAGTCTATAATAACTGAATTTGAACACAGTCAAATTTGAATTTGAACTCAGTCAAATTTGAATTTGAACTCAGTCAAATTTGAATTTGAACACAGTCAAATTTGAATTTGAACACAGTCAAATTTGAATTTGAACACAGTCAAATTTGAATTTGAACTCAGTCAAATTTGAATTTGAACTCAGTCAAATTTGAATTTGAACTCAGTCAAATTTGAATTTGAACACAGTCAAATTTGAATTTGAACACAGTCAAATTTGAATTTGAACACAGTCAAATTTGAATTTGAACACAGTCAAATTTGAATTTGAACTCAGTCAAATTTGAATTTGAACACAGTCAAATTTGAATTTGAACACAGTCAAATTTGAATTTGAACACAGTCAAATTTGAATTTGAACACAGTCAAATTTGAATTTGAACACAGTCAAATTTGAATTTGAACACAGTCAAATTTGAATTTGAACTCAGTCAAATTTGAATTTGAACACAGTCAAATTTGAATTTGAACACAGTCAAATTTGAATTTGAACACAGTCAAATTTGAATTTGAACACAGTCAAATTTGAATTTGAACACAGTCAAATTTGAATTTGAACACAGTCAAATTTGAATTTGAACACAGTCAAATTTGAATTTGAACTCAGTCAAATTTGAATTTGAACACAGTCAAATTTGAATTTGAACACAGTCAAATTTGAATTTGAACACAGTCAAATTTGAATTTGAACACAGTCAAATTTGAATTTGAACTCAGTCAAATTTGAATTTGAACACAGTCAAATTTGAATTTGAACACAGTCAAATTTGAATTTGAACACAGTCAAATTTGAATTTGAACACAGTCAAATTTGAATTTGAACTCAGTCAAATTTGATTGTCTAAATTCGTCCATAGCCTCCCGATGGAGTCATGCTATGAGGCCATGGGTACGGATTGGTCTGTTGCAGATCAACATGACTATATGGTACCTCAGTGGACGGGAGTTCGATATGTGATTGATATGGTAATCGTTCTTGCTCTTGATAACTCGATGAATTCATCATATAATAATTATTGTTCATGTGTCCGTTTGGCCCGATACTAGGTGTTGCCATGCTTGTTGATGAAGTGAGGCTGGGTGGCGAAGCGAGGCCTGGTGGCGACGCTATATTCGGGGTTGGGCACTGAGGTATTGGGTGGGAATGTGATAAATGAAGCGATTGTGTGTCGATATTTGGGGGGAAGTTGAAGGAAGTGTTGCTATAACCAGGCAGATAGTTGTTATTTGTTGCACCATTTGTGTTGCTGCTTCTTATTCCCTTTTGGTAATTGTAAGGGCTGAATCGGGGATGTCGTTGGTGATAGGAGTGGGATGATGTAGAAATGTAACTTGAATTGGATGACTTGGCAGATGACATTCTATTGCTTCGTGCTGTTGGAGGATGCGACAATGATGTCTGGTAATTTGTTGGCCATGCGTTTGTATTTTGGAGGGAGGTTTGCAGATACTGGTCAAACTCTCCGACATCGATATCAGAAGCAGCCATCAATTCTCTGGTCATATCACCGACAGGCACGTTATTGTTATGACGAGGGATCTCTTCCTTCACCATCATATTAGGATGGCAACGATCTGGGCTCAGTGGCTCAAGCTTTGTATGCACTTTGCCATTTTCTTTACCATTCTGCACCATAACAGATCCACCATTCTGAGTTGGGCTGCTAGGTGGTGAAGTACTTCCCTCGTTGCTTAATGGCGAAAACTGCCACGGAACAGGCTTAGGACTTTGTCCGTCTGGGCTCAAAACATCTCCGAAATTCGGGCTACCTCCTTCGGGTGTCATGCATGGAGTGATGTCATGGTTTGTGTCAAAGCTGCTTGCACTGGCAAGGCTACTGAGACTCTTGCTTTTGGATCCCAGATCAACCTGCTCTCCCTTGATGACACGCAGTAGATCACTTGCTGTTATTTCAGGCTCGTTGCTCTCGCTTCCTCCTTTCATATTCTTTTTCCTTCGTGGCTGGTATTTGTAATCCGGGTGTTCTTTCTTGTGTTTCAATCGCAGCCTTTCTGCTTCTTCAATAAATGGCTTCTTCTCGCCTTCGTTCAGCATTCTCCATAGTTTTCCGAGCGTCTTACTCAGCTCTGCGTTGTGAAGATGAGGGTACTGGTCAGCTAGCTTTCTTCTTGCAGCCTGGGCCCACACCATGAATGCATTCATGGGCCTTTTTACATGAGGCTTGTTTTTTGATGATCCTCCTGTGCGGACAGGCATTGGTACAAGTGTCCAGTCGTAGCCTGGAATTGAAAAATACTGTCTTGAGAAACATAGATAAAGGCATTAATGATTCAGTCTTGGAGGAGGCAGATGAATATCGGTTGTTTATTGACATACACAGGAGAGTAAGAACATCATTGCTATGTACCACATATCAACTTTGTGACACGATCTGGCACAAGATTGACAAGGACTAGCGCCCTTTTTTACATGGTAACGGGAATATCCAATTATTTTCCCAGCCATTCTGATTTGGTCAAAGTTTGAAACTGTGGTCGACAGTTTTTGAAAGGCCCAATGACGATTGAATTTGCAGCTTGGTGAAATTATGATCTGTCTCAAATAAGGTGCCACGTGAAATGCCCCTAAATAAATTCAAAGTGTTTTGTATGTGTAATTTTGCGTTATCGCGAACCTCAGGTGACTACGAACTGACGCATTCTTTAGTTACTTGTGACCAAAGACCACAGATAGAATTTGGTTCAAATGATAGAGGGTGCGGTTCCTTTCCTTGGCACTCCTTTCATCTCCCCTGATTTTATCTCCTCAGAGAACACACAGGGAGAACACTCTCTTGCCGTTTCTGTCTTAGCGTGTGTGCGTGTTTCCTATTCAGTCTCTCCTTGCTGTCTTTGAAGAACCGAGAAAAACAGGTTGGTTGATCCAAAGCTGTATCCTGTTTGGAATTTGAGAGAAAAAGTGATGATTTATGGAAGTATCCTGTAAGGGTTCCTGTGTTATTGGAAAATTACTTAAGGCATGAGAACAGTCGTAATCGAGCAAAAACAGTCCAAATCGGGAAAAAACAGACGTAAAAGCAGGATTATATTTTGTCGGATTTATTCGTAACAACACGAAAAATATTGCGAGTAATTTGATGTTTAGGTGCCGCTCTAAATTTTGTTGTCTTTTTATTTACAATACTAATGAAAACATAACGGTATGATAAATGACAACAAAGCAGTAGAAAGACGGGTCTTTATATAGATTAAGGAAGTGCTGGGATAAATCTTAAGACGTACATGCTTAAAGTAGAGATCTGTACAGCTTTTCTGCATCATTAATCGTGGCTAGTCTATGATTATATTTTACTTCATTCATTCATTCATTCATTTATTCATTCATTCATTCAATCATCCATTCATTTAGTCCTTTAGTCATTCATTTATTTCGTTATATGCTCATGACTTGCCCATTCACTTGATTTTCCACCATAATTGTTGAATTATAATTTTTGTCATCTGTTCATTTTTGGCCGTATTCCATGTGCACTAAACCAACTACACTTGTTTGAAAGGCAATGATCATTAATGCACTATAACGATTTGAAAGATCTGCATTTTGACGTCAATTCATGAAGCTTACTTAGATTATTTTTGCTGTTTTTTTATAAAAAAATTCTCACATCTTCCTTAAGGAGGTCGCAGCGAAAAGTGAATTGCATCTTGCGACAGTATTGACGAAAGCACATGTGACATAGTTTAGTGTTCCAATTCTGACAGTGACAAAATATTTTAACCAATTTCTGGTATTTTCTAGTACCATGTGATGTATACACGAGGGAACGTAGAGATAAGGGGAAGTACCCAGCCACCCTTATATCCGAAATGCCTTTTCTTTTTAAATCTGGGGACTTGCATAACTTGGCACTACAAGGCTAAATGACCCAAAAAAGTAACACTAAAATAATTTCTTTACAACAGTTCCAAGTGAAAATAGGTCAAGAATAGAACCGAGGTCAGAACCTTTATTGCACATAACCACCCCTGATTTCTAAAGCGCCTTCGCTCTCTTGATGTGGAGACCAGAAACAATTATATGAACCATACCGATTACAATAATCTAATCCAAGTTTTCGGTCAAGTGTCGGCTCTTAATTGTGGCCAGCCTGGTTTCAAATCTTTAAATAAGGTACAAGGGAGACCGCTTAAAACAAGTTTCTCTAGGTCAGACATGTTGATAATTTGTCGCCGACTTTTCGAATTCAAACTCATGGCAAATTTCTCTCAGACGACTCAGGGTTTTGCATTTTAGCGAGCCTGCAAATGCTACTAAAATTCTGCACTTCGAGCTCATCTCAAGTATCAAATTTATTTTGAATTCTCATGAAAAAATGTTTAACATGATATAACATTAGTAATTCATGTCCTATGCATTCGCAAATGTAATTTGATTCAAAATAGGCCAGGCCGTGAAATGTTGTGCTGCGAATAATTTTTAACCCTCATCCTTGCGACACCTTCCGACCCTTAACGAATTCACCTATCTGATAAACAGAAGATCGCACAGACTTTTTTTAGAGATAACGAACGTTATTTTAAGCCTTAATTAACGCCTTAGAACGTTGGTAGATTGTAAGTTCCAAATTTGTTGGAAGTTTGTATATTGGAGATCCTAGAACTTGAAATAATCGAAATCTATGCTTCCTGTTTCCCTAGATTACCGCTGCGACTGCCAAAGACAGCAAAGTTGGGAATCACTCACTGCAGGTAAAATTCCGCCTTGAAATATTGTAATCTCCAGAATGAAGTTGTAAAACATGTATAGGAAAAGACTGGCCTAAGATTTGATAATACAAACAGCGGCACACTTATGAAACGCAATAGCGTTGAGGTCACATGAAACAGAGTCACGAAACGCAATGCGTTTCAGGTAGGTACACTTCCGCATAGGGGACACTTTTGCATACTACACCGGCTCAAAAGGCGCTTTCAGGGTTCTTGTTTCATAAATTTGATTCATACAAACGGTATGCTTCTTACTGAATTTGTATCACTGCATAGCAATCTCACAAAAGTTGTACTTTGACTTGACCGAACACTACCTATCCCCAAGCTCAATATGAAGATAGTTGAGCTCTTTCATAATGTCATTGCTTCGCCGAAATTTTCTCTCCGAGGTGATTATTGTTGTATTTAGAGTTTGGTCTACCTGCTGTGCGTTGTAAATACATCAGCCTATTGATTTGTATTTCGTTCAGCTCTGACTCCAAGCATGTAGCAGTCATTGCATGTAGCAAGTCCCCTTGCCTGTCCCTTTGGGGGATATAACAATTATCAATATGCAGACAAGTGGGTGTACTTTGGCCGAACACTTTTTGCTCCTTGAGATCAATGTTAATATAGGTTTTGTTTTTCGCGAAATCATTGCTTGAAAATTCGCTAAGCTTCACCGAAAACGTTTCTCTCTAAGATTTGCATTAATATGGAAACGAGCAGCTGTATTTTGACCAATCAATTTTTTCTTCCTGAGCTTAATATTAAAATGTGGAAGCCCTTGTATAAACATCGCTCCATTGAATCCGGTATCTATAAATACAACCCATGTCAACATAACGGTCCGGTTTTTTGTCTTTGCCGCAAAGCTGTACATCCTGTATATAGATATATCAAATTGTCCTAAAACTATCGTGTTTAGTTGTATAAATGTGCGTTGATAATAACAAAGAAGTAATAATGTTACATACTTAAGCTCAAGCATTTGTCAAACATAACGGTTCCGCCCTTTCACGTAGAAATTAAAAAGAAAGTCAATTTAACTGGTGTGGTTTCTGTTTGATCTTGATGCCCATTGATTCAGATGATGTCATTTTGAGAGGAGGAGCGATTTCTTAGGCCATATAGCAGCAATTTAAAGTCAGTTCTTGATTCTGGACCGAAATCGTCTGCACCACACTACCTGTTCCAATTTATAAATTGGGACCTTAAGCAACCAGGACGGTGACTGCAACAGCAACACAAATGTTCTCTTTGTTTCCGAACTGAACCTTAATAAGACTCCTTATTTTCCCTCCGAATTTGCTTCCCTTAGAGTCTGTGAAGTAGTCCTTTGCAATTGCACAACTTGGAAGTCCTATTTCTAACGTGCTGTTCTTCAGATCTGGATATTCAAAATGCAGCTTTATGACTTTAAATTTTAATTATCAAGGAAAAAGAACGTCCCAAAGTATTTAGGTGAAGAAGGAGATGTTTTCTTGGCTTGTTTAAAAATATGTGAAGGTAAGGTGTGGGAAACTATACTCGGTTTGTATCATACAAGATGACGTTCTGGCTGGCGTTCCTGTCATGACTGCTTAAAGTCCCTAATGACACTGTTGGAACATTTTGTGTCAAGTTAATGAGTAACTAAAATTCTCATAAGTTGTATTCGAAGTTTGCCTGCCTGCCTGTGCCGTTTCACAACACTGAAAGTGGTCGGGACAGTTACTGGTGAAACGGTGGGCCAACTAAGATCCTCATCAGTTGCTTTTACTCTGTCTGGACCATCTTAGTTGTATTCACTCTAAAAACAAGACAACGGTTACGATATTTCCTGGTAAAACATTGCAACAACTGGGATGCACATAAATTGTGTCGCTGAATTGTCTGAGCCACTCTAGTGTAACCCATTCTATAAATGTGACAATAGTCAAGGCACTTCCTGGCAGGACACTGAGATAGCTAAGTTGCACATAAATTGCACCTTTGAGTTGTCTGGCAAAACGCATTAAAGATGCTTTAAACTGGATGAAGGCTGAGCAGTTTCCTGGTACAAACGTAGAACCTCTAAGGGTGGCATAAGATGTGGCTACGTGGTGTCTTTAATCGGGACATCGATCTTTACCGATAAGCTGTTTATCAAAATCCGAAAACTGCAAACAACATAGACAATGTGTACTTCATGTTCTTCGGGATCTTTTATTTATTTTGTCCCACCGGTTCGTGTCGCCTAAAAACGTAATCATGCTCTGCAGCCATTTTCACAAAATTTTCGCCATCTTGTTTTTTTGGTCTGAATCTTAGACTGCAACGACTTCGTCCAACAGCCTATCGACGTTAATCTATATTTTGATGTTATAAGAGGCTGTCTGAAAATAATAGTTTTCTAGCAGTTTCATTGCTTAAACTTCTACTTGTTGAATAAGAGTTACATAGTTTATATTCTTTTTTGACCATGTTTCAGCTGGTTTTCGCAAAGTTTGTAGTATCGTGCAGTAGACGTTTAGGTAGGGCTGCCTTTGAAAGGCCAAAAGAATGCTTTCATGAATAGTTTGCCACTTGAGAGTCACAAAAACTATTCTGTTAAGTTTAATTTTTAATTTTTATGTTGAGATAATGGCTGACACAAGAAACACTGGTTTGAGGAAATCTGACCTGAACTTGATATGAGTGAAAACGTCTCTGGATCTTGCCACTAATTTGAAATAGTCTTTTCTGTTGCTGAAGGAGGACACGTGTAACAATGTCAACTTAAGTGTCATATACTGCACAACTCTCCCATGGTGTCAAATTAAAATCAACATTGTTTGGCAACAATCTTTGCCAAATAAAAGTTACTCCTGTAACCACTTGGAAAATGGAGATGAAATGAACAACTTTCTGTGATCTTTGCAATGTTATGGCCCGGTTTACGAAGCAGCTTTTCACCGCAGTGTGAAAATAGATTCGTTGAATCTCTATGAGTTTTCAAAGACTTGCAGAAAGATTTTGGCAGAGTAACTTGATGAATATTTCACAACGCACAATTTTTTGAATAAGAAACTTAGACCAGCGCCAAACTTTGAATACAAGTTTCCACTGTTTGGTGCTAAGCTTTTCTTCATTTCGTTCTTGTTTTCTGGGTGGGCACAAAATTATGAACTGGTAGGGACACTACATGAGCGATAGGACACCCAGTGTGTAGCAGTTTAAATTTATATCAGTAGCGAGCCACCTTAACTTATTGTTTTTTGTGTCTTTAACTTGTTTTTACTTCGTACACAACCACCTTTCAATGTTTCGTTGAAATTTTCAGTAGTGAGCCACCTTAAGTGAAGATCCACCTTAACTCGTAAAGCCCTCACTACTGAAAATTTCAAAATTACGAAACATTGAAAGGTGGTTGTGTACGAAATAAAAACAAGTTCAAGACACAAAAAAAAAACAATAAGTTAAAGTGGCTCGCTACCGATATAAATTTAAACTGCTATACACTGGGTGTCCTATCGCTCATGGATATTTGGCAAGGCAGAGAACTTTTTGAGCTCAAAATTTAAAATTGCGGTGAATATTGCCCTAGAGTAGTGGTTCAATTAAAAACCTTGAGGCTTGACATTAAATTTAGCTTTAATAGTTTCGTAGTCTTCATTTAAACGGATAAAATTTTTTGCCCGTGCAAGTTTGTGCAAGAAACAATTTTTGTTCAGAAGGCTAGGTTTTTCTTAACGCAGTTTCTTTGAAATTGGAGAATGTGTACCCGGATACTTCACGACCAATGATCTATCATAAAGGTTCGGGAGAAATTTGGCCTCTTTTTGTTGCTCATAGCATAAGGGATGAAGAAAACAGTAAGAATAATGACAGTCCACACGATGATGGGAGTAATTTCAGAAAATCTTCAAATTTCACACGCTACGTGCAAGAGGTGATAGGGACTTGCTAGAATTGGTAAGGGTTCTAGCTCTATTTGTTTTATCCCTAAACAAAATGACGGTCTATTCACCAGAGTCAGGAAAACATTATGGTGTCGAAGTCTCTGACGATGTTGAAAGCTAACAAAGTAATAGCTTATGCTTTGCACTCATATTTTTAGTAGAAAATGAGAAACGTTCTAGCAAAGCTTTTATCCGAAAGAAGTTTTTTCAGGTTTTGTCACTCTGTCTGTTTGTTTTGCTATATTATGTTCGAATCCGTTTACTTCCCAGCTTTTGGCCCCCAACAGCCTTATTTTGAAAGCGAGGGTGGTCGTTTTCTGTACATTTTCTATCGTCACTTGCCCATACGGCTAGACCTCAAGCACTTTTGTATTGAATTTCTAACGCCCAATTTTGTTTCAGGTGACGAAAAACGACGAATCATTTTCCCCGCAAAGTTTAATCCGCACGTAGCCTCTGAAATTGTGGTCATTTGTTTGCACCATGGAGTAACAGACGTGGTAAGCATGAATTTATCGCCTTTGTCTCTCCTCTATATCATCACCGCCCGATGCTGAAATTTTGGATTATGATCTGTCAAATATTAAGGGTGTGTGTTAGAATGCAGAGGTGGAGGTTGGCTGGAAAACATTTGGTTGCTAGCGTCTCAGTCAAAGGACAAATCGTACAAATGCTGCGTATTGCAGCGAGGGCCCTAGGGAGGTATGTCGGAAAACGTTTCGCTGCTAGCTTCTCAGCGTCTCAGTCAAACGACAAATCGTACACATGTTGCATATTTTAGGGAGGACCTCAGGAAGGCACATCGGAAAACGTTTTGCTGCTAGCGTCTCAGTCAAGCGACAAATCGTACACATGTTGTGAATTGTTTGGAGGGCCCCAGAGAGGCATGTCGGAGAACATTTTGTTGCCAGCGTCCCAGTCAAACGACAAATCGTACACATGTTGTGTATTGTTGGGGGGGGGGGGCTCCAGGGAGGTTGGCTGGAAACATTTGGTTGCTAGCGTGTAGTCGAACGACAAATCGTGCAAATGTTGCGTATTGTAGGGATTGCCCCAGGGAGGTAGGTTGGAAAACGTTTGGTCTCTAGCTTCTCAGTTACACAGCAAATTGTACAAATTTTGCGCCTTGTAGGGATGGCCCCAGCTAGGCTGACTGGAAAGCGTTTGATTGCTAGCGTCCTCAATCAAAGGAAAATCGTAATTCGATATTTTGTCTTTTCAAAGAAATGTTTTATATTGCAGAGAGGGCGCGTGGGAAGCTGACTTCTGAATATTTCGTTGCTAGCGTCTTCAGTCAAGGGCTAGACTTGCCCCAAGTCTCGTCAATAAGATAACGAACGAGACTTGCAGCAAGTCTAGTCAAGGGCAAACCGTGCAAATTGTCTATGTTAAATCTTTCAATCTGAATTTGGCGTATTGCAGGGAGGAACTAAGGGGGTTAGCTAGAGCACTTTTATCTGCTAGCTTTTTCAAACAAAGCGGCACCCGCCATGCAGAGCCTTTATCAAGGAAAAGGAATATGAGGAGCCTCATTTTCTCATCTTGACACACTAGCCCCTTGGCAAGTCAATGTGCTGCAAGTATACCATATGGGCACCGTATTAAGTACATGGCAGTTTAGCAAGTAAAAAGGTGATGCTAATATCTTGGTAGCTTTTGACAGTTCCAAATACCTTCAAATGTTCTGTGAATCACCAAGTGTTGTGAGGTTTGGTGGGGACAAAATTTTGATTTACGTTATCCTGCAAAGGGCTCTATTACTGCATTATGTCCATCTTTGACCTAAGGGCGGATGAAACTGGCCTTCTGTCACCACCGTATTATGCAACATGAGATCAAATGTAGTGAATTTTCAGGGGTTTGGTAAGTTGAAAGATATTAAAACTTCTGCAAGAAAGTATAATATGAACGCTCAGATCGTATGGTTCGTCCTTCAGCAGCTGGTAAACAAGAGGAAGAAGACAATAAATAGGCGAACGTGCCCTGACTCGCACGTGAATACATCCAAGGCTTGAAATGAGCTTGCGCAGTCACTTCCATTCTATGGGAGTTCCAAGTCCGTCTGAAGCGGCAAATAGCAATGAAATATTTGAAATTAAAAGCCCTTAGAATAAAATCATTTTCTAGCCTATCCAACAAATCGTATCACGACTTGAATTTGGCTTGCAGACACTTGCAACCCCATGGTTCTCCAGTTCCTTGCGAAGAGGCTAATTGAAGTTAAGTCATTCAAAACAGGTGGCAATAGCAATGAAATCATTCAAGACCAAAGACTTAAGATCATTCTGAAGATATGCAGCCTAAACGGTTCTCCAATTCCTCATGTAGTGGCTAATTGTTGTGAGTTCATTCAAAATAAGTGAAAAGTTGTAATGATATCATTTGAAAAGAAACTTGTAGAGTTGATGTTGCGTTTTCCACAGCGAATCTTCGAGACACATCGTTATTTGCCCACATTTGCTGGGTTAAACGGAGCAATCAGTGAAGGTTTCCACTGCAACCAAGCAGCCTACACAAGTTCCGGTGAAGTGCCCACGAAAATATGTTACGTACGAATTTTTAAAACACTTTGGGGAGTTGAAGTCTGCACATGTCAGGGGAAAACGTAAAGAAAAGAATAGTAAATTCGTTATTCTGTTTAGAGCAAAGTTTACGGGGACTTTCAGGATAAAGATTTGAAGTTGAAGTAGAGACGAGTTACTTTTGAACAGAGGCACATCAGGACTTTCCTTTGGGCTCTAGGAGCGGGCAAAGGGACTGCACAATTAATGGTTTTCGTCAAATATAGAGCTTTTCCGTTTTGCCCTTGCAGTTAAAGTTCTGATTTTTCTTTCTAATATGTTATTAAAGCTTCTAACTGTACAGACTGTGTCACGTTGTCGTCCGATGTAGGTCAGAGACAAACATCATTCCATGAAAGAGCTCACGACAGATTTAAATGTTACGGTCAAGTCTTATTTACATTTTTGCTTTTACGTAGTTCTGGGTCCGTTTTTAGGGCTCGTTTGAACACTGTTTGAACAGGCGGTGTTGGTAATTCTTCGAGCGAATATTGCAGATCTCTTGGTTTGTCCCCCGTCTACTCTCTTTGAATTCCTAAATGAAGGTATTGGCTGTAGAGGAAGGCCCAGGAGAAATTTCTTCTCTCGCGTATCATCACGAAGCGTTGCATGACATATGCTTGCACCAGCTGAGAGAAGAAATTCCATCGACCGGCTTTTTCGAAATTTTGAAACCACAGACATTAACACAGGGATCTTTTGGCTTCGAGATGAACTGAAGGTCATACTGTTTAACGATGTTTATTATTTTTGTTTCTGTAATCATTTTTAGCAAGTAAAAATTCTTCTGCATGTGAAAAACCCTCACATCTTATTCTGCCCAACGGGTCAAAAACGTTTTGATATTGGGGAAATTTTTAGTTCCACGCTTCATCATCACTGAAATACTGAAATCTTGATAAACTGAAACGACTAAGTTGGAGCATAGTAAAAACTTTGTAATGTAAAAATTAAACGATGTTTACAGGTGTGCTTTAGTCTTAAAGATATTGAGCTAAAACACTGAACATGTAAACCTTTTAAAAGTCGATAATTAGTATGCAATCTCTTTTGTTTCTTGTGTGATTTATAACAGTTTGTTATGACATATTCTTTTTCTACTTTTCAATTGTTAATTTTCCATCGAACTTGCAAATTAGCATCACAATCTTTGCTCAACGACCGTAGCAAGTAGTTTGAATATTTTCTCCAGTTTTCTTTGTTATAAAAGTGGCTAATATCAAATACTGACACTCAATTTTATTGAATTCCGTTACCAATTGAATGATATTGACCGATAGATATTGGCAAAGAAAGGGAACCAGGGAATGATTTGAAACTTCGACATTTGTCCCATTTTGATGATAGTTCGTCTCAAGGGGGTTGCATTGATGAGCACTGATGGCAGGTGATATGCCGGGACATTTGTAAGGAATTTTGAAGCAAAGCTCAAAATGGATATTGCGGCAACATTTCAGCCACTGGAAGTTTCAAAGCAAAGTGTTTTATCGTTGAAATTTGTAACCAAAAAGTTTAGAATTTGTAAGCAAAACATAATTTTATAGCAATTCAACATTGTAATAGATTTTTGTCTAAAAATTTTATTAGACATTTGCGAATATTATAAAACCTTAGGACCTCACTTCCTTTTGAAACTTTTGTAGCTATGAATCATCTTGAGGTTTCTAACAAATATCAGAGCATCCTCTTTTTGTCAAAGCCGGGATATATCATCAATCCAAATCAATGCAAAGCTAAACACATAAATTGAGTTTTTCTGTTCGATAGCATGACTCTTTTTCCACGCACTGTTCACCTCATTATCCAAAGATTAGGAGGTCTTTGTAAAATTGAATTTTCCTAAGCCATACGTAATCTTGCTTGGGTCTGAAAATCTTAAGTGAAGCGTTGAATAAAAAATGAAATCTGAATAAAATAAAAATTTTCCACTCACCTTCCAGGACATTGTTCACTGCTTTGTTGATGCTTGTTTTGAAATCGGCCGATTCACTTGGGAATTCCACGGAGTCTCTTGGGAAGTCCACAGAATCCCTTGGGATTTCATGTTGTTCATGCTCGTACTCTTCTTGATTCTCTCGTTCCACAGCGCTCATCGTCATGACAGTAATGAGGTTTTTCTGCACGTAAAATAGTGCGATATCACAATAAATATGTATCAAAAAGTTTTCAAAAATAGCAACTATGTTTGTAACTGAATAATTTATTCGCTATCACTTCCTTCCTATTTGAGCCTAAATTTAGTTGTGAAGAATTGGTTCTGGCAGAGCAGGGCTCCCGACCGTACGTTTTCATCGATGTCTGACCTCTCACTGAATTATGGTGTTTGAAACTCAGAGCATTATGACATGCCCAGTCCTTTATCAAATTGACGTGATCGTGAACCTATTATTTTACACGTAAAAGCCGAGCACTAATGCTCACTTTTGATTGGTCAACAGGCTACGGCCCGTTGCTTTTCCTCTCAGGGCATGCACGGGGGTCATGTTGAGTATGAGTAATGCTTCGATGAAGCTAATACAAATGTTATCGCAGGATTTCAAAGCCTCTTACGAGGAATCAAAGTGATTCAAACTACGTTATATCCTCTCAAAAAGATAGGGATTTATGGACTTTCGAAGTATTAGACTTTGCGAATGTTTTCACTGTTATTTTGATACCAAAACCTTATGGGAGCTTGCCGTATCATAACTGGAAAGGTTTTAGATCTCCGCGAAAGAGAAACGTTTTTCATGCACAAATTTATGTGTATAGGACCGGCGAATGAATTTTATAGAATTGAAGTGGCAAGTTCACACAGTATCACAGACCAATAGCATTTAATGCAAAATATGGAAAGTCGAGGCAATGTTATACCCCAGAAAGAAGTTCCCTGAAAGGAGGATAATTGACAAAGAAATCCAGGTTGCATTCTATGTAAGCTTCACGCCGAAGAGTACGCCTGCAAAAAGTAATCTGCGCCCGGCTGCAAGGAATATGGCTTCTTATTGATTTAAATGATTTTGATCCTCTTCGAATGTGAGTCAGGATATTGAAATTCGACTGCAATTCTCTAAAATCTCTATGATCTTCAAAGGGTCGTTCTCAATTATCTGCCCAGCAATAAACAACTTACTCTCATGAACAATTCCTGAAAACCTCCAATAAAACGAGTGGAAAATAAAGCAAATATTTTCTTGAAGAAATCTAAGTTCAGCGTGGGTTGTTGCAGCCGATGTTTGAAAAGGGGGCTTACTTAATCCGAAGGAAGTGCCCTTTGTTGCTCCGCATAATGCTCTCAATTTTGATATCAATCGACCTACGAGTGCACTCATGTGGGAACAAGTTTTTCTTTAGTTTTTTCTTCCGTGTTTGTGATGTAATTCAATCAAATTCAAAAGATGAGATCATCAGCAAATAAACAAGCAACGACAACAACAAAAGCAAACATAGACAATGTTGATGCTATTAATTTGGTGCCTGGTGAGATGTGTATTAGTTTGAATGAAATTCGTGCAGTCAAAATGATGTCAAAGTTGTGATAAGCAAATCATTTAGAAACAACTTAAAACTTCTATTAAGTTGATTGACTAAAAATATTTGATTTTTTGAGATGCTGAGTGCACACAATTTTTCCAGGAAACCAAAAAATTCGCCCGGCGTCGCAAGTTTCTTAAAATCGCAAGATTTTTGACTCTCGAATTTTCATTGTTTTTATGGCTGGGGATTCCAGTGCCTTCTTACGAATTTCATAGTTGTTTATTTTCGATCAGACACTACGAGCTTGGTCCAGTACTGTCAGTTTCTCAAAATCATACGACTTTGAGAACTGACGGTTTCTTAAAAGCTCCTTATAAAACTGACAGTGCTGGGCAGCAGATGCAAAAATTGATGAAAGATCAATTGTAACACTAATGATTGCTAATTGATTCTAAATTTGGAAGCGGGTAGCTCTGATTGTTACTATTATCATATTATTGGTTCCTCAAATTGTCACTGTTTTTATGATGGGGATCTCCGTTGCCTTCGTGGACATTTCGTGGCCGTTTATTTTCGAAAGGAAACCTGGATTGCCGGCGGGGGCGGATCTAGCCCGAAGTTGAGGGAGGGGCAGCCTGCAAAGAAGGCATCCAGAGTATGATTAAAAGTAAGTGCATCAAAGGCACGCAAAAATTTTTGGACTGAGAAAATTCTTCGCTTTTTCTAGTTAGTAACATCATGAGATGTATGTTTGCCCCAAATTCTGATCGAAACAGTTGAAAAAGAGTATCTTAAGGTCACGATGAGGGGCGCCAAGCTGAGTTTCTCGCCAAAAAGGGGGCACCAAGCTGAGTTTCCTTCGTGAAGGGGGCAAATGCCCCCACTTGCCCCCTTAAATCCGCTACTGATTTCCAGTCCTGTCAGTGTTTTAACATCGTAAGATTTGGGAACTGGAAGTTTCTTAGAAGTTTCTTAGAATGTTCTCAATGTTCTTCATTGTTGAGATCTGATATGCCTTCGTCAACACCTTCGTAGCAAGTTTTTTGAAACTATGCCTTTGTTCATACATTACTCAAGTAGAATGGAGTAAAAAAACACAACAAATAGGCAAACATATCATTCAGACCGCCAATTATGAGGTGAACTTAAATAAGACAGTGTCCGAAGTCACATTTTTCGGGTTTTCGAGATTAGTAATGTTATACTCGACTTTCTCATGGCAAGTGTCTTGTAACAATACGTGAAGTTTGAGTTATTGAGTTTTAGTTGATTGGTATCACGATGGATGCTGAGTGCAGAATGAATTGGATTCAAGTTAATTCTGTTTCTTAGCCGCAAGACTGTAGTATTTCTTACGATTTTTCTTGTAATTGAACACTGAAAATACCACTCAATCTGATTTTTGTAGTGAAAAGCGAAAAAAGGCCTGAAACCCTCGATCAAATCGTGAAGACTTTCATCATACATACAACACAATACGCCAAGTACATTTCATCTCTCACAAAAGGCCTTCATTACACGGTCTCTTATATAAGAAACTTGGATCAGGCCATAGTACTAAAAGTTTCTTAATTGGTTTCTTATTTTTTAGATGCATGAATTGTCAATGTGATCGCTAACACTGTGGCAGATTTGTTTCTTGACATTAGGAATAAACAGTGTTCTGTTATGTTGAAAACACAAATGGTTAGATAATATTGCTCAAGAATACAGGTTCAACGATCTATTTGCTATAATATCCACGCTTTTAACTTTGAAAAGTTTCTTAGTACTTCTGAGACATAGTACTAGAGTTTCTTAAACTTTTGGCCATCTTAGTACTAGTTTCTTATAAACCAGTTTCTTATGAAAAAAAAACGTGTAAAAGCTTGAAATTAGATCTCTAATAAAAGTACCATAACAAACTTTACCACATTTTGAAACCTTTGCCTGACATGCATCATTCTAATCCAAACAATCCATTTTGGTACTTTACATTTTATATCGTCTAAACTATAATTTTCGTTGCAGTGGGTAGCGACTTGAACTCAACAACAAGGATGTGGCCATGAAATTTTGAAGAAGGGCAGGGCAGCTTAGCGACAAGTAAATATTTATAAGCTTTCTAGCTATAGAATGCTCAAAAATCTTCTTGCTGCGTGTAGTGCCATAATGCAAAGATAAACAAGTAAATAATATAAAATGTAAGCACTTTGATGCGAACTGAAAGAAGCAAAACATAACCATAGCACCAGAGGCAATGACAGAATTTCCCCTGGTTCTGCTATCAATATCACAAATATTCCACACCATCACGAAAGAAAAGAAAATGCCCACGGAGGAGGAAGAAAATACCCAAGAAGCCTAGCCTTCATGCAGTCTCAGAACTCCCCGGAGTTGTTATGGCAAGCTAGCAAGCCACAGAACGTGTCTTTGAGAATAACCTCCGGTTTCGAGTTTTGCTATTGGAAGGCATGAACAAACCGGACTGAAGGAACAAACCAGACCGAAGGAACAAACCGGATGGAAAGAGCGAACCGGACTGATGGAACAAACCCGGTCGCAAAGACAAATTTTCTCATCGAAAATCATAGAAATAAAAACAGACTCTCTCCGCACCCTCCAAATTACTCATGATAGCCCTCCATAGTTACTCATGATAGCCCTCCACGTTACTCCGCACCCTCCACAATACTCCGCACCCTCCACGTTACTGAGCAGACGTTACCTAGGGTGAGACTCATCAGAGTGAGGAAAGAATTATGGCCATACGGTCGCTAACGGTGGGATGGTTCTGGAGACAAATGAATGAGATGTGTTCTGGGCCGCGGAGAGGATTTATGGGCCTCGGGTCAAAACGAAACATGGACCCCTGGCAAGGCGAGTTGAGAGAGGTGCTCCGAAGGCGTGCAAGTGCGCCAGAGGTGCACCAATCTAGGGAGTCTGGGGGCTTGCCTCCCCGGAAAAAATTTAAATCAAGGTTGTTGGTAGCTATAGGCGCCTCAATCATCATGTCATCGAACTAGCCAGTCATTGCAAGATCACAATATAGTAACAGTTTCTTCTTCCTGACTGTTAAAACATGATCGCAATTTGAGAAGTCATTGGGACCCTTTTTGTTCATAAACCTGGCAGAGACCTGAATTTGAGCCGAATTTGAAAAACTAAGTTATTAGTCATAAGCCCCTATGGCCATGGACCCCAGGTTCTTGATCCCCTGACCCCCTCTTCTTTGCTTTGGTTGTGTTATAAAGAAAAAACCCGTATTCTACCCAAAATGAGGACTTTCCAGCAAAGATATACTTTATCCAGAGGAAGGTCAAGTCTCAAATATGTCAGTTCTAAGTTAAAACCAACCAAAGTTTCCAGACCTGTAAAATTTATTTTTGGACATTTTCACTAAAAAAGAGTAGCAAACATTTTTACTTTCATAACCACTCCTACTTCCTTCCGTTTCATTTCTTCAAGGAAGAAGATCCCCCTTTCTCTGTAAACAGAATTATAGTAAACCCGACCTGGTAAGAGTCTGCAGAATATGCTACGAACTCCAAGCCTATATCTTTCGACAAGCGCATTTTAGAAAGAAAACATCATTTTGGTGCGTTGCTCCTTCGCAGCAGTGTAAAGTGCAAATTAGGCAGGAAATGGGCTTAAAGCAAAGACCTTGTGGCTGTCCTACAACAGAATGCGGATTGAACTATGACTTAATGCAGCTACTTATAGCATTGGCGGAACAGCCATCCAACTGAAGTTGTGTTTCCGTCTTCTAATGATACTTCTGAAATTGGTAAAATGACCACCTTGGTCCTGCAGTATTCTCCTTCTCTCCCTGCACTTCGCTTTAAAGGCTACTTATAGCGTTGACCATGACCGAAGAGCCATCTAACTGAAACTGTGTTTCTTGCTTGTAGTGCTGCTTCTAAAACAGCTAAATGAACACACTTCCAGAGTATTCCTTTTCTCTCTGCGGTTCCCTTTAGAAGGCTACTTATAGCGTTGCTTGAACTGCCATATAACTGAAACTGTGTTTCCTGCTTCTCCATAGGGTTTTTAATCTATGATAAAACAGTTTATCACACTTCTCGATCTTCTTCTCATTAGAATTACGCCTTGATCCATGGCTTGATCCCAGCAGTAATTTCAACTTAAACAGTGTAAAGGCAACCACAAAACGGCGTCTTTTCTCGATGAAATAAAAATGGCGGAGAAGATAGAAAAGAAAGCGCGGCATGGCTCTGTCATTGCAATCCGATGAATGAAAAATCAAATGGGAGAGGCTAAAAGTTAATAAGATGAATAAGTACAAGCTCAATTAAATCAAACTGAATTTCGCCAGCATCAAGCAACAGATTTCGATCATTTAAGCGGTTTTCGTTAGTCATTCCGATTAATCATATTTTGTCGATTTAGGCCCCATACTTCCTTCCATGGTTTCTGTTGCAATTAAAACGTCTTTTCATTGACCGTGTTTGAGAATTGCTCATAAAGACATGTCAGAATTCTTCATACGTCTTCTAGGGCTAGGACTGACTAACTATTCCCTCTCAGCTATCTCTGCTACTACCTTAACCATACTAAGGGACTGGCATTATGACAGCTCAACAAAGGGACTTCAACAGCACACCTTTGAACTGTGACAGACACAGGCTTTCACATTGCATGAAATTAGACCAAAACAAGTCGTGAGAATTCCCTAGGGACAGGCTCTTGATTCTCGTATAATTTAGATTGGGCTTTCCGAGATCTTTCGACTGATGCCCAGTTTTGATAGTTTCCTCCGTAATAGCGAGTGAGGGCAATCAGAATGCAAAGTATATGTACATTTAGAAATTTGAAAATAGCCTTGAATAACGCACTCATCGCAACTAAAGCACCGTAATCCACAGAGGCATCAGTTTAAATATTCGTAGTTATTATTTAGTATTTCTCGATATTGTTATTTTTAATATTTTCATTATTTCTCGATACTGTTGTCTTTCTTGCTTCTGCAGAGCCGCGAATACTTTCGCATTTTCTGCTCTCCTTCGCATTGGTCAAACTATTCGCGGCTCTGCAGAAGCAAGAAAGACAACAGTATCGAGAAATAATGAAAATATTTAAAATAACAATATCGAGAAATACTAAACAATATCTACGAATATTTAAACTGATGCCCCTGTGCGTAATCCTTAGAAGGATGACTGTTATCTGTTAACTTCTATGATAGCATCAGGGACCTCGGAGCAAGGTAGGCTGGACGGACGTTTTGGCAGCAAATGGCTTTATTCTTGTTGGAAAAATTTTGAAAATAATTAGCACTTAGTCGGCTGAAAGATAAGCTGAAATTGGAACCGTTAAAGACGAATTCAAAACGATATATATTGAAGCTCTTGACTTCGTAGTTCACTCCATAGCTCTACAATTCAGTAAGCCAAATTTTAAAGCATCAAACAGCTCGAATTGCTACTCCACGAGGCATTGGCGGCATTGGCATCCAATGATTTTGCAGACGACATTGAATACTTGAAACTTCTCACCATGATGGTGATATTTTCTTCATGTTATCAGGAAAAGGGTGTTTTCCTGCAGTCCAATGAGCTTGATCCTAGAATATTTTTCCAACTGCTCAGCCCTCGGACCCCCAAATTGCACTCGATTGGCGCTCGCTGCCTAGCCCATCCACTTTTTGGATTACTCCGCGGTCCTTGAGCCCAACAGCCAAAATAAACCCGTACCTAGAAGGCAAACTGTTGAATCCTGCAAGAGAAAAACGAATTTAGCTTTAAACCCGAAAAAGAAGAAATAAGTTCGTAACGGCAAAGAAATTTTCAGAAATGCCTTGAGCACATAATTTCGTAACGCAGTTTAGGGCACCTTAGTGCAAAACCTAAGGGTCCCCGACCAAAAGGGGCCTTAAAGCAAAAGATTTCTTTTATTATCTTTTTTCAAGAAAGTTTCCTGGATGTGGTGATCTATAGAAACCGTCAAAGTGGCACAGTAAAGATGGGATCGAGATTGGTCCTCTGAGCAATAGTAAGTGATGTTTTTTCAAAAGTTGGAATGGATTCGGGAGATGTATTCTGAGCCAAAAGTACGGGGCGTGTCCTCAAAACTTCCCTGGGGGCTTTGACCCAAGGCTCCTTCATTTCTCTGCATCTTCTATTGACTCGCCCTTGCTACGCTGCTGGCTTCGACAACATGTATGTTGACAGTAGATAATTTTAATTATTTTTTATGTTTGCCTGCGGAACTTATTTACATCAAGTTTTAACTGGACAGGGTAGCTATTTCAATGTTTCTATCATGATTACCGTTCTGGTACAGACATGCAATCGAGAGTATTCCAGGTGTGTATCATCTGGGTGACTACGAAAATTAGCTACGAAGAAATCAAGATGAATTCGTTCGTAGAGGCACCCAGTGTCATTAAAAAATCTCTGACGTAATCAAGGATCATTTTCGTATTCACGTAACGTGCCGCTATGATTATGACTTTAAAATGTCCATAGCTAGAATCTTTCGTCAAAAAAGAACCACACCGAAAGCTTCCATGTACTTAGTAGGAACCCTTTTTGCATTTTCAAAAGTATAGCGCACGAATATCCTTTTAATTTGAATATGCTCAGTAAGACCCTTTCTCACATTTTCAAAAGCATCACGCACGGGGATTTCAATAGCTGCACCAAAATCTTCTTAATTTTATGGCTTTTAAAATGAATAATATTTATTGGTTCATGGTAATCGCATTTCTTTCTACCAGGGAGATTATGATGCTTTCTACCGTTTGATATTCAAATTCGTGAAAAGCATGACGAAGTTTTAGAAATTTTATTCCAAAAGTACGACAGAGTTCGCAGTCGGAAAAATTTAAGAGCACTCTGTCATCCAAATTTATTTTCTTTTCCTCTCCACGTATGTTCATTCTTTAAATTTTTGAAGTTTGCTGAGAAATTTTTGAGCCGATTAGAATTTCAACACCGTTTTCTGACTATTATGCTACTGGATTTTTCTGTGAATAAATTGTATAGAGTCAGCACGACTCCGGAATATAATGCAGTCGAGAGGGATGAGCACTCGTTATTGTGTTGGTCGTAAAGCGTCATCCAATTCATACCATATATGGTGAGTGGTCTTCTTTGGACACCTTTCCAAACTGGACATCTTCCGACAACGGATATTGAATATCCATTCAAATCATGATCACCAACATTATCATCATCATCATCATCATCATCATCATTACCACCATAATTACCATCATTATCATCATCATCATCATCATCATCATCATTATCATCATCATCATTATTATCATTATCATCATCACCACCACCACTGTCATCATCATCATCATCATCATCACTACCACCACCACCACCATCATGATCATCATCATCATGATCATGATCATCATCATCATCATCATCATCATCATCATCATCATCATCATCATCATCATCATCATCATCATCATCATCATCATCATCACCACCATCATTTATACGCACAGCAACATGGTATTTGCTCAGGCAAACACAGCCAGTATATGGATTAAAAACTAGTAATATGTCACTGTAACGTTTTATTTGATTGTATATGAACAAACTTTAGCAAAGGAACTATGCAACATATCTACTACTTTAACAAATGAGTACCCGGTTTGGCAATGTAGCAAATTTCTCTTCAGTATTTTTTCCAAGTTAGGTATCTGACCCTTATCATAGCCGCTCTGATGGGAAAAGGCTTGTGATCACGTTATTGTGCAGTTTTTGACATGAAAAAACTCTTCCTGGTTGCCAACACTTTCATGCATTTTCAAACACTCACATCAAATTTCCTGGGAAATTACGTGCCTCTACATGCTTGTCAAAAAAATTCGCTTTGTTTATTTCGACATCTGATTAACTCCTGTGTGGCACTGTGTATTTCCAGATTTACGCACTGTGCCATACACAGCATCATTAAAATTCTTATTGTTTCTCTAAGCTAATGGTGAAAGACTTAAAATGGCTACGAGCAAAAAAGCCTTGACTAATCTATTCTTCATTGGTCTTATGAATGACAAAATTGCATGTAGCACTTAAAGCCTTTCTTATTCCAAAAAAAATCTGGTTGGTACTACGTTAGATGCTAAGTAAATCATCTGTTCAATGCAAAATCCGATTTTCATTTACAACATTCTGAGCACCGTAGGAGATTTCGTTTAACATCACTTACAAGAGATCATGTCTTCCATCATTTGGCAAGTTGTGATCGACATCGCAAATCTTTTTCTACATTCCGCTAAAAATTTACAATAAGAATTACTAGTTACACTACTTACAGAATACTTAGCGACACTACGAAGGCAATGCCACTGGGTGCAAATACTATGACTACTCCGTGGCATCACAAAAAACTAAGACGACTTACACATGAATTACGATAGGAAAATAAATACAAGACATGAAAAAGAAGCATAGAACACTGCACTGTCTCAAACTAGATATCAGGTGAAAAGTTTCTGCGAATAGAAGCAGTGAAGATGTTTTCTGCTTTATGAGTAATTTTGCACAAGATGTTTGCTGCGTTGTGAGTAATTTTGCACAAGATGTTTGCTGCGTTGTGAGTAATTTTGCACAAGATGTTTTGCTGCTTTATGAGTAATTTTGGACAAGATGTTTGCTGCGTTGTGAGTAACATAGCAAAATGATATCTAAGAAACCCTTTGATCTTTACCGACACAGATGACGTCATGACCAGCATTTTATTATTCAGAGCACGGTACCTTTGCTTCTTTTGTTTACTTCCCATTGGTCAGAATATGCTTGGACACGCTTTGTTTTGCTCTTTATTATCAGAATTCCAGTGAATGACCGAGTTTCGTGTTTACACCGTGCTGCAATTTATGTTTGTGCACAAATTAGGAATGAGGCCATACTGGTAATGGTTTTTGGATTGATGAGAATGCAAAATGAGTTGAAGCAGCAATTGAGGGGCCACCTTTTCTCTTCGCGACAGTGGTACATTTCGTCCGGAGAGAGTTGGTGCTTAATTCTGTTTCATGTTATCATATTTACCCAATCATATCGAGAGACAATAATACAAGTAGCTGAACTGAGTTATGACCATTTTCAAAGTTACAGAGGATGACTTTTAGAGAGGCCAAGCGTTTTTGATGTAGGATTCAAGTCAAGAAAGCTTTTTCAATCTTTCCCCAAAAACCGATTGCACGATTTTTTGTATAAAACTGGTTAATACGAAACTAGTACCAGGAAGGCTAAAAATTTTAGAGACTCGAATTTTATGTTTGAGAAATGTTAGGAAACTTTAAGAAACTAAATTAAATTCAGCTGATCCTATATTCTTGAATGATATTCACAAAAGTCTCGTATTTTTGTGATATATAAAACTCTTTTTCTTGATAGATATCGTGCTGTAGTCTAAGTCCAGAAACAAATTCGTGGCAGTGGTAGGAACGACACCATGGCTCATGTACAAAAGATATAACAAACAAATTAAGAAACTTTCAGCTTTTAGAAGTAGAAGTTTTCATGTGAAATAAGAAACTTTTAGTACTATGGACTGACCCAAGTTTCTAGTGATATGAAGGAAAAACGCTTAGATGCAGAGATAGAAGGTTTGTTGTCTTTATCAAATCATTTTTTCTCCATTTTTCAGACAACTCTAGAAAAGTCATTGGGAACAGTCAAGTCGATATGTGCTCCGAAGAAACCATTTGGTAAATGGTAATGCATCTTAATTATCTTTTCAATCTTTCAGAGCTCGTAACTTTGGAACTATGTAGGCTGAATTCAGTGCCTCGGTGTTTATATTTAAAGAACAAGTGGGGTCATTATAATTGTTGATTATTCAAGAGATTAAACTGTTGTGAATGGTTTGTAGTACTTTTTCGATTTTTTTCTCTTTTACTCTGTGAAACTATATATTTCAATCTGCTAAGAATTGCGAAATGAAGTCATTTTGTATGATATCACTTCACGGTGACCTGAACGAGTTTGCCAAATATGTTGATACTATACCACTCACATTGCTAATCTCCTCATCACGCCTTTGCACACTCGTGCCAAATACAAAATGGCGACGATATTGGGCCTAAATTACGAAAATTTTATCAACTAATTAAGTTGGAGATTTTTTAAAAACTTGTAAAGAACTCACGCCACGATTGGTGTTCAGCAGCTGGTAAGGTTGCTTTTCAACAATAGTTTTATAAACCCCGGACTTGTCCTGTAAGCTGACATGTTTTAAATATGACAGTCTTTAGATTTCAAGTTGTCATGCACTTACATGGACGGGGATGATCATTTTTAATGCTTTTAGTTAATTTGAGCACAGACAGTTATCAGTACCTTTTGAGCTACCTTGCTGTCGAGAACTCAATTGGTTCTCTTTTTACAGAGGGTTTCCTATTTCTTTAGAAACAGTCAAATGTATTGTCAGTTTTGAACGGAGTCAAAAACCTTGACAGCAAAATCTGCTAAATAAGGCAGCCTAAGATCTTGTGTCTACCAAGGCCCTTTAATATCGTTCTAATTGGTGTCTGGTGATATCATTTTCTTCTGCCAATACTTGGCTTTACTTTTCATCACTGTCAATGATCTGCTATTTTAGTGGTTTTTATAACGGTACACACCCTTTAACATACAGGTGACGTAACATTCAGAACTTATCAGTCAAGCTGGTAGGCTATAATTTAAACCTCCCATTACGATGTTTTATCAAGGGTTCGATTCTGCTATCATATATCATTGAACTGTTGCAGATCATCCTTCTACTGACAATGTTAGCAGAAGCCGGGCAGCGCCTCTCGATAGACTGTTTAAATAGAGTGATAATTCTCTCCAGCTCATACATGCTTACTTCAGTCTACGGAGCTTGAAGCGTACGATCAGGAGTTGTTAATGATAAACTAAGGAAAGAAGCGATGGCTAAAGTGAACAAGGGTGCACCCGGGTGGACTAAAAGGGGACAAACTGAGTCACATTAAACCGTCGTTGACTTTGACATTTATTTTCTCTGTAAAGTGCTTGCTTGCGAAATGCGCTTGGAAAATGTAAGGACGTATTAGTGAACGCACCAAAGAGATTTTCTGGTTTCAACTCGATGTCCTCATTTGGCCCCGCTTCCTAAGCTAATATCTGATACTGTATCATTTCTGGCCTTAATAACCCTAGTCTTCTTGAAGGGTGCTATTCAAGGCCCCGTAGTACTAAGTCTAACGAAATAAAGTACAGTTTTGCCTTCAGGAAACTTCTTTGTAGGAAACACAGACCCTGAATTTTTTGTAAGAACGATGGGAAACAATAGAATAGGTTGAGGTCAGGAAGTGAATTTTTTATTGTAGCGGTGTCTACTTTTGCGTAAACACTAGCATTTTATTGTTTAGCGTCTTCAGAATAATATGTGTTAAGTGTCCTCAAAATTGTGGGAAGTAGACCGTGTGCTACAGAGAAGAGGGTGCCCCCACCCCGGATATTGAATTAATTACTTTTTACCGCAGCTTATAAACCTTCTGCAGCGAATATTTGTTGAGAAAGAGAGCAGGTGCTTGATCTTCCGTAATGGTTAGCTGTTTTTCCTTTCCCGGACAGCAGTAAGGAGGGGTAGATGTTATGGGATAAAGTTCCGGGTCATGACGTAATTGTTTATGGGGTTTCAGTTTGCATCCACTGCGTGTCGTACCCTACGGCTTAAAAATTTGACATGACGGGTGCTTTGAATAGCACTTCAAGGTTGATGGATTTTAAACCACGCATCAGGCTACTTTTCATTCTATTGCGGTGATAGCAATGGAGAGAAGAAAGCAGGAGTAAAGAAACTTGGTAGAGCCACCCACTAAACGATGACTCGCTTGCGTTGACGGGATACGCCGCTCAACGGGGTGTCCTTTGTGGAAAAAATCTTGCGACATGTCCTTATCAGACAAAACTTATATGCCAGGGTATCATAAGTCGTAAAAAAAGATCTTTGAAAAAAGTACGCTACAGGGTGTATATAGCCAGAAAAGAAATTATTTAGAGGTCTCTTGGAACAATTAATCATGTATGCTTTTGGCAAAAATGTTATTGGACAGGGTATACTTTTTGGGGATTTTTATGCGACGAGATAGAGGGTGTGGAGAGGTTTTCCACGCACCCACATCATTCCCTAATGAAGTACCTCCCCCGGGATCGCAGCGTGATGTGAAAGCCGTTAAACGCAGCGAGATGCACGTCCAGTTTACATTAGATGGAGTGTACCTGCAATTCTGAGAAAGATAGCATAGCTTCCAAATCTTTAAATCTGCGTTAGCAGTTTGATGTATAAATCTATGACATCCTCTAAAATTAATGGCGTAAAAGAAACTTTAACTACCTATCCACAATTCTACCATTGGAATTTTCAGAAATTTTGGATATTTATTGAAATTACGCTGCATTCGAAATTTCAGCTGATTTGATGATGTGACGTCATCGCATTTGTAAATCATAAACCACCAAAGTGCATAGTGACAGACTTTGGTTGATACCATGTTGTATACAGTCTATATCTATGTCTGCAGTCTATGATTTCCCTCTCTTCACAAAGTGGTGTTTATGCCTTTGCAAATGATTTGTCTTGAAATTTTCACATTTTTGTTTGCTTTATCATTTATTTCTATTTTTATTGATTGTATGGTATTCTCTCACTTTTTCAATTTGTTAAGTTTCATCTTGCAGATCTTTCATCTTACTGCTTTATCAGATTATCTGGTTATCAAATTTTTTGATGTTTTGGCAGATTGTACCAAGAATTTTTAATGAAGTACTCCTCTAAGCAACTTTTTCTTTATCGTCAACTGGAAAAGCCTCCAGTAGCTAATTACCGAAGCCAACTTATCCAAAAAATTTCAAGTTTAAACAAGGAGAGATCAAATATAACTTATAAGATTAGCATATGAGATCGGCGCTTCGTGAGTCACTGAGAAGTTGTCGTTTAAAGGACAAGGCCGGGGTTGATATAATCGTTGATTCTTCAAGAGATTACACTGATGTGAATGGTGTGTAGTACGTTTTTCAATTTTTTCTCCTTTGATCCGCGAAACTACATATTTCAGTCTGCTAAGAGAAACGAGATGACGTAATTTTCTATGTCGTCACTTCACGTTGACCTGAACGAGGCTGCCAAATGCGTTGATGTATTATACTATTCACATCGCTAGCCCCCTTATCGCGCCTTCGCACACCAGTACAAAATAAAAAATGGCGACGATATTTGGCTCAACTTGCGAAGATTCATTAATTTATGAAAGTTTAAGGCATCAAAACTTGGAAAGAACTCACGACTGGTGTTCAGCAGTTTGTAAGGTTGCTTTTTAACAAAGATTTTATCAACCCCGGACTTGTTCTTTAATTGTAACCATTCATTAAGGTCTGTGCATTAAGACCGAGGGCTTTATATTTGCCTGTACAACGACAAAACCGGTTAGTATGAGTTTTATCACCTGACAGCTTCTAATGTTGACTTTTATCTTCTCGTCAAACACATTGTGTTACTGTCATGTCGTCTGAGTTAATTGTAAATCTCATAGGCCTAAAGCAGTTGCTGTGGCGACAAAAACGCGTCCTTGTATCGTATTATACAAGGCTGCGGGAAACTCGCGGGAAAGTTGTGATTAACCAATAGGAGTGGCGGGATTCTGTATTGCCTCGTTTTTGAAACTTCAGTCAGGTAATAATCGCTCGTAATATTCTGCAAGGCATAGAGCTCTTAGAGCTTTCAATCTCGATGTCCGTAGCATGTCCAGCCTGGTTCAATGTTATGCAATATTTTCCGTGAGTTACTGGAAGGTTCTCCTTTTATTCTGCCTTGTGAGCAGTGTTAATGTCTCGTAGTGTGCTACATACAAAGCATAAAAAACGAGATTTCAGTCCCCGTATCTGTAACATGGACGCACGGTTTATTTTAGAACGATCGTAAAGATGAAATAAAGGAGCTACCAATAGTTGCAAGCTTTAAAAAAAGATCAAAACATGGATGGGGGGAACAATGTGATTATAGAGTTTGCAAATAGCCTATCCTTTACGTTATGTAGCTTATGTATTATCTCTTGGACATGGTTGTAAATTATATTGTAAATAGTTGGTATTAATTGGCTTTTCTTTAAACTATGTTACATCAACTTTAAATAATGACTTTGATTTGATCGGTTCTGTGAAACTATTCTCCGCGAGTCACTTAAAGGTTCTCCTTTGATTGTACCTCATGAGTAATGGCTCGCAATATGCTTTGAGGCATAACGAGCTTTCAATCCCCATGTCTGTAACATAGCTAGCAGTTCAGTCCTCAAACTGAAAGTAAGCGATAATCGATTATAACTGTGTTGATCACGTGACGACAGCCCTGAGGTTTCTATTTGACCATGCCTCTCGGCTTAATGCTAGAAATTTGATATCATCATTACGTAGTGAAACCAGAATCCCTAAACTGAGTAAGGTCTGGTTCGGTTGTACTCATATTAAGAGAACAGGCGGTTGTTTAGTATCAATACTATATCAAAGTTTCGTTTCCTTTCAAAATCCTACAAGATCACATTTCTTTGTTTTTGTGTCTGGAAGAAGATTATGTAAACCGCTGTATGTTTAATTCACTGATGCCATATAATAGGCCTATTCAAAAATGACCACCCCCTCCCCACAACTTTCTCTCTGTCATCTCAGTCAGATCTACTCAATGTTGTCTTTGCATGGGATTACGTAATGTATGAAAATGAATGCAAGGAAGCTGTGGCAAAGCTTTTGAGGAGAAGGTGCAAAGTTTTGTCTGCGATTTATGGTGAATTTTATCAGGAATATGACATACGACAAGGCTTTTTAAGTAAAGCACTCCAGCACGGCAACTGCTTCGTGGAATATGTTGTTCATTCTGCTGTTATCACTATGCCATTTCAGAGACATCGTCGCAGCCAATAATTGCTATACTTTGAGCCAGCTTTGAGCCACCAAATGTTCAACTTGAAACCTTTGTAACGATCTAGTTTGAGAGAGGAACAAAAGAAGGCTGCGTTTCTCTATTTGTTTACTTGCTTTGACCAGCTATTGAGAGCATCAAAACGATGAAATACAATAGACTATGTTTCGATTGTCCATGCCTCTACTAACGTTAGTTGCCTTAAGTTTCCGTCATTTGGCTTTAAGGAATGCAATATTTTCATAGTGCAATGACGAAGCTTACTGTCAAAGACACGTTCTTAGGCAAATTGCCATTTTCTTGTACATCCTTCTGACCTTCCTTTGATTTTGTTGCCTTTACAGAAAAAGAACGTCCTATTAATGTCAAAGATCAAAGTTCAAAGGATAAAGGTAAAAATTTTACATCGCACTTCAATCACAATTCTATTGTAATCAACTTTTTGTGATACTTTATGCTTGGTTTTACCTTACTCGTAAGACCGTCAGTCATTTCGATAAATGGGTGCTTTGATTGTCATTTTCAATCATCTTTGCTTGCTCCTGTTACCCTGCAAATGTCAGGGTTTAAGATATGTTCTCTGCTTGTTTTCTACAATTGCGCATCGTTTACAAATTGTATTCTAACGGCTGAGGACCAGTGTTAGTAGGTCAGTCGACAGCCTTGGCTCTAGATCCTTTCAATTGGTTATTTGATTCCGTGAGTGCAGCGTAGAAATTTGGTAAAATTTTGTTATGGGACACTCTACTATTGCTTTGGTACCCGCATTCGTCAGCTCAAACCAAACAATAGGATGGTCTGTGCTCGTTTTCCCGAAGCCTATGACACAGGAGGCATGCTGGAAGTTCATCTTCTCTTTAATTCTTTACAGCCTTCAAATACACAGAAACCATTCAAATTACTGTTGCCAAACAGCAACATTATAGCATGATGTGACCCTTTATGTCGTTGTTTTTCATCTACGCTGGCAGAGAATTGCCTTGCCCACACTGACTTCTCAAAATACGTGAAGAAACAAGATTTGAAGAATAGTTTAGCAATGCAAATATATTGATTGGGGGTTTTTGTGGGAGTCACTAAGTTATAACCCCTTTAAAATCACCCTCTTGAATCCAGCAATATGATAATGCTCGAAAACCAAGCTTGTCAGACAGTCAGGTGTCGCACCACAACCAACTCTTCATGTGCTTATCACCAAAACTCGAACCATAACTGTGTTACAGAGGCTCACATCACGGTTTTCTATCACTTGATAGTTCATTATTTACTAATTAAGATAGCTTGAAGGCAGCTGGAAGGTTTTTATGGCCACCTTGTAAATCATAGATTGTTGGGTTGAGTTTAAAGTTTGGTTGGACCTCTCATGATCCGGAAATCACAGAAATATGGTGTTCTTGTTTGAAGTTTGTGGCGAGTTGACTTATTGCTGGTAAACAACTACCCTCTGGGTCACACACGACATCTCTTGGCTCAGATAATTTTGATCGACAGAATTTGGTAGAAGCACAGATTTAACTCAGGTTGCATGTTTCCTTGTACTTTGAACCAAGGCAGTATTCTTCCTTTGGAAATAACCCATTTGGGGCGGGGCTCATTGATTAGAAATGTTTCAGAATTTTCCAAGGAGAAAGATTGCTCCCTCATCAAAATTTAGATGACAGCAGTTGATTATGAATAAAACAGTTTATCAAACCTAGTTATTCAGAGTTTATGAGTACCCAGATCAAAGCCTCGAACTTTTAAAATATGATCACTTCACATATCTCTAACCAATGCCTTTCTTCGGGTTGCTTTAGGCAATCTAGGTATTCTAATAACATGCGATAAAAAACTTTTGCACTTGAAAAGCATTTCTGTAGAAAAGAGGAAAACTTTTTAGCATTTGATCTCAACATGGAAAAATGTAAACTTGCAACGTTAGAATTAGCTACAATACTGCAGTGGTTCTTAAGTGTTTAATAGACCAAAACCAGCCCTGAGGCTCTTAATCCGCAGTTTCTCTTATGCACGTTTTTGGTATCTTCTAGTGGCCAAAATTTGAATACCTTGGCAGAAAACTTAGCTGTTGAAAAATATTCCCAAGGACCTTCATAACCAGATAATAACAACTTTTATCACTGAAAATTCCCATCGGCATTTGCTACCGTTTTTTCGCGAAAGCAAAATTTATGAACAATTGTGTTACAAATGCTGCAGACACCTTGTGAATTTGCAGGGATTTTCATCCCAAATATCCAACATGATTTCATATTGAGAGCAGACGGATTAGAAAAGTAAACTTCTCGGTGTCTGCAACACTGTGCGTCAAGGATATGATTGTATCTGAAAAGACCGAAGTGTCAGAGTTGACCATTATTTGTCAGCTTCATAGTTGACTCACTGATGCCGATGGCATTTAACGATACTCCAATCAAACGAAGCTTAATTCTCCATCCAAGCAGTTAAGCCAGTAAATCTAAATGTTTACATGTCACATTGGCAGAGGATTTGATTGCAAGAGGATACATCAATAAAATATGATAAAATTCCCACTTCGTTTACTTAGTGCCTGGCGTCCATGGTATAAAGACAAGAACAAATATGAATTTCTTACATACTACCCTTCGTTCCATTGATGATGGCGTAATCATTCAACTCAATTATGAAATGTAAACATATTAACTGGAACATATATTTACATTGGATTCGATGCAAAAAGATCAATATGACGACATTTCCACAATGTTTTCTTGGTGCCTGGTGTCCATGTTGTGACATTGTGAGCAGGTATTAATCTCCCTCTAGCAAACAGTAAATATCCCTCTGTTGACAGTCAGCCTGAGTTCGTAAAAATACAGTATAGGATGGATACCATTTCATAATACCATACCATGCCATACTCATAATACTATTTCATACTCGGTTTCTTTTGTCTGTTTCACAATATCATACTATTAACGTCACAGTCATTATCACCATGATATCACGTAACCCTTGTAAATTTAACCGATATAGCCTCTGCGTAGCCATCATATCTAGCCAATCACATGTAACCTTTCGATTTCAAATCGTTGTACATATTCATATCGTCAATGTAACCACAACATAACTGCTCTGAAGAAGTCCTGCATGGCAGGACGAAATATTGGTACTTACTATATATTCTTAATTTTGGACATATTTGCTGTTGTTCCTCGTTGCATTGCGGTGTTCCTGCTGTAAAACTTATTCACGAATTATCACTGCAAGCATCCTCTGTGCGAGTTATGACGTTTGAGACATTTTAGTTTAACCTCGTACTGAAGTAGAGGAAAAGACACGTTTTAGATTCGTAGTTGTAGTGTTGTCGTGAGGATTTTAGGCCGGTCTTGGGTACAGGGAGTCGTGTGAGTTCTGTGTACCACACAATTTGGTACATATGTGGCGATCCTAACAGGACACGTTGGTAAGACTTTACAGCGATTACATACATTCATTTGTGAAATTTTGTGAGTACTTTCTGCCCAACTTAGGTGAAGGGAAATTGAGATTAAACATATAAGCAAGAAGTTTAGGGGCCCCAGTAAGTTTAGTTAGGATTATGCCTTCTGATAACAATGCTCAGGGAGAGGCTGAGGACCCCAGGGGAGTAGTAGAGGTACCCAAGAATGATGAAAAACAGAAGTATGAGAGAGAAATTGAAAAAGAGATAGCAAAATTGCAGTTTTATTCAGAGCAAATAGATGAATTAATTCATGACAATGACATACAGGAGATAAAGCTAGTATCTGAGAGAATAAATCAACTACAAAATAAGATCTTAGCTTTAAGTTCACAGATACAGGAACTCAAGATTAGTGAAGGAGAAACAAGCAGAGATGTGAGACAATGGAAAAAGAATTTAAAGGATAGGTATATGCCATTGGTTGACCAGAAAGAAAAACTAACAAGGGTTTTAACAGAACAACAAAACAGAGTAGCACAAGAAAAGGAGAGGGAGATTTTCAGAGAGTCACAGCTCAGATCTCAAATTGAGCAACAAAGATTAGCAGATGTTCAAGAACAGCAAGCACGGTTTGAGGAAGAAACTAGGAAACAAAGATACCAACTAGAGAAAGAATTATGGGAGCAAAAAATGAGAGCAGAACTAGAAATGGTAGAGAAGAAATTGGAAGCAGAGAAAAATCATCAAATTGATCAAGCAAAACTACCAAAGTTGAAAATAACACCCTTTAATGGTACTGCATGTGATTGGGTGAGATTTGAGAACATGTTTATCACCCAAGTGCATAACAAAAAGATAACAGATGAAGTCAAATTTGGCTATCTTCTAGAAATGGTGTGCCCAAAAGTTAGGGACAAAATTTCTAACCTGAGACCTGGTACAGTTGGGTACAAAACAGCCTGGGAAAGATTAGCAAAAGAGTATGGGCAAACACAAATGGTAGTCAATGCACATGTCAGTGAAATTATCAATTTATCTACAATAAGGGGAACGAATCATGGAAAAGTTTCAACCTTTTATGAGAAGCTCAGCAAGAGTTATGATGCCTTGCAAACATTAGAAAAAGGAGACACACTTGGAGGTCTTGTGATGACCACAATCAATAAACTGCCTCATGTGAAACCTGATATTGTCCGCATTGATGATGAGTGGGAGCAGTGGAGTATGGGAGATCTCATTGACAATCTGGGAAAGTGGCTGAAGAGAAATAAGCCTGAAGAAACAGATACTGTAACAGAACCCACAAAGAAAGAGAAACACTGGTTTTCCAAAGGAGAAGGGGGAGCTTCTGCTGCAAATCCAATAAGACAAAGACCCCTTTGTATTTTCTGTAAGGAAAGCCATTGGGGAGATGTATGCCCAACATATGAAACTCTGGAAAAAAGGAAGAAATTCTTTGTTGATGGAAGATTATGCTTCAACTGTGGAAAACATGGGCATAGGGAAAATAAATGCCACAGCAGAGGATGCTTTAACTGCAAAGCAAGACATCACACAAGTCTTTGTGACAAGAAAGAGCAAGCTAATCTCACAGGGTACACAAAACAACCCCAGCCAGTTGAAGAGAAGACATTGCCAGCCATTATTCCATTAAAAGTGCAGGGTGAAACCTTCTGGGCACATTTAGACACAGGTGCTGGAAGAGATTTCATATCCAAAGATGCTGCAGAGAAACTGAATTTAAAACCAATCAGATATGAGTCAAGGCATCTTGTGACAGTGAATGGAACAAAGAAACAATCATTACCAATTTACCAGATAATAATCAACTCACTGGATGGGATATCTAGAGAGAGAATAGAAGTAACAGGAGTAAATTTAGCAGACTTCACTACAGTTAAAAGACCAAACATCACAGAGTTGAAAGAAAAGTTTGAGCACACAAAAGACAAAAGATTTTACACACAATCAGGAAATAGATACACCATCCATTTGATCTTGGGAGACAATACATATTGTAGAATCAAAACAGAAGAAGTTTACAAAGGCAGGAGTGGAGAGCCAATAGTAGAGGGTACAACATTTGGGTATATCATTCACGGTGGGGACAACACTAGCAGTACATGCATGTATACAAAAGACAGCAAAGATTATGAGAGACTTTACAGTCTAGATATTCTTGGTGTGGAAGACAGGGGAGAGAATGACCTGTCTGATATTCATAGAGAATTCAATGAGAACATTTCCAGACAAAGTGACGGCAGATACGAAATCAACATCCCATGGATTCCAGGAAGCAAACTGGAAGAAACAAATGAGATACAAAGCCGAAAGAGACTGACAAATGTAGAGCGCAAACTGAGGCGTGATGAAAAGCTACAGAAAGAATACACAGAAATTGTTGAGAATCAGTTAAGAGAGGGGATAGTAGAGAGGGTGCCAGAAGGAGAAGCCAAGGGGGAGAGAGTATTTTATATGCCTCACAAACCAGTTGTAAGAGAGAGCGCTACTACCACAAAGGTACGAATGGTATTTGATGCTAGTGCACGTCCGACGCCAACAGCAAACAGCATCAATGAGTGCATGTACACAGGCCCAGCGTTGCAACCACAGTTATGGGATATCATGGTGAGAGCAAGGATGTCTGCAAATTTGCTTATAGGGGATCTGCAGAAAGCCTTCTTGCAGATAGGCATAGCTCATGAGGATAGAAGTGCATTCAGATTTCTATTTAACATCAACGGCAGAGAGGAACACCTACAATTTGCAAGGGTTCCATTTGGGGCGGAAGCCAGCCCATTCATTTTAGGAGCGACCCTGAACTATCATTTTGATCAATATGCAGACATCTATAAGGAGACAACCAAAGAGTTAAGAGACAACACTTATGTAGACAATCTAATGACCACAGGAAGCAGCAGAGAACAGTTAGAGAGATTCAAACTAGAAGCAACAGATATCCTGGAAGAGGGAAAGTTCCCAGTCCACAAATGGGAATCGAACATCAAAGAATTAGAGAGTGAAGGGATGCAAAATCCGAGCAAAGTCTTAGGCCATATATGGGATAAGGAAAATGATACATTTGAAGTGCAGATTCAAAAACTAGCAGAAGAACAGACAGTAACAAAGAAATCAATCCTGAGTAAGTTGGGGAGTGTCTATGACCCATTAGGACTTATGTCACCCACACTAGTTGAAGGAAAACGCATATATAGAGAGGCATGTGAAGAAAATAATCAATGGAACACAGAAGTATCTCCACGGGTGAAAAGAGAGTGGCTGAAGTGGACCAATCAGCTTAGAAACATAAAAGTTCAAAGAAGTTTGATCAAGACAGGGAAGAGAGTCAAAGCAGTTCACATACATCAGTTTGCTGATGCAAGCGAGATCGCTTGTTCCACAGTCACAATAGCCATTGTTGAGGATGAAACTAACAGAGTTATGGGGCTCCTAACCTCGAAGTCAAGAATTGCAAAGAAAAATACAACCATTGCAAGATTAGAGTTAATCAGTGGTCATATGGCTGCCAATATGGTGAGAAATCTGTGTAAAGCATTACAAGGACTTCCCATTCAGTCAGTCACTGTCTGGATGGACAGCATGGTGGCGTTGTACTGGATAAGAAATCCAGGAAAAACATGGAAGACCTTTGTATCTAACAGAGTACGAAAGATATCGGAGATCACGGAAGAAAATAACATTGCGTGGAAACATTGCCCAACTGACAAGAACATTGCCGATCTAGGAAGTAGAGGAGCTTCCATAGAGAGAACAGAAAAGGGGGACTGGTTTGATGGACCGAATTGGCTGTTGAATGAGGAAGACTGGCCCACCCAACCAGTTTTAGAGAGTTCAAAGAAAGCAAACGATGAAGCCAAACCTATCAAAGAAATCGTAGCGTATTCTAAGGAGACAGAAGTTATACCAGACGAGTGGGATAGTTTACTAGAACGCAAATCCTACTGGACCACCCTCAGAGTGACAGCTTGGGCCCTGAGATTCGTAAACAATTGCAAAGCGAAAGTCAACAAGACAAAGAGTATAGGTGGACCACTGACAACAGAGGAAATCCAACAATCTAGGAAGTATTGGATTGTAAGAGCACAGAGAAACATACCAGAGAAACTAGAGAGACCTGGATGGAAGCTGGAACGGGAGTCAGAGACAGGGATCCTTAGGTGTGTTGGTAGAATACAAGAATACCAGCCAATTTACCTTGAAAATGGAACATTCACACAGAAGTTAATTCAACACGAATATGAAAAGGTGAAGCATCTTGGTCTGGTAAGCACAATGGCAGCAATTAGAGAGAACTGGCACATTTTACATCTGAGAACGCTTGCCAAGAGACATATACGTAATTGCAACATATGCAAGGTGTTTTCAACCAAACCCTATGGAGCAACTTTGACAGCACCATTGCCGAAATTCCGCACAGAAGTAAGTCGACCATTTGAATTCACCGGAGTAGACTTCGCGGGACCCATACTTTACAAATTTGGAAAGAAAGAAGAAGCAAAAGCTTATATCGTCATTTTCACATGTGCTACCACAAGAGCCGTAAATTTGGAAGTGACCAAGTCACAGACAGCAGAAGAATTTATAAGGAAGCTGAACGCATTTATTGCAAGGAAAACAAGACCAGCAGTCATTGTTTCAGACAATGGGGGAGCGTTTAAAACTACAGCAGAGTGGATCAAGAAGTTGCGGAGAAGTGAAGCCTTACATGACTATCTTGCAAGGCAGGAAATCAAGTGGAATTTCAATTTGAGTAGATCTCCGTGTGGTGGGGCTCGATATACGAACGGCTTATCAAGGACATCAAGGGTACTCTTTACAAAACCTTGGGTCGTTCTCACCTCTCCTTTGAGCAACTAGAATCCGTAATTATAGATATTGAGCGCCACTTAAATAATCGCCCTTTGACATACATTGAAAGTGAGGTTGGGGAGGGTAAAGTTCTCACCCCTAATAGTATAATGTGGGGTCAAAATGCTCACACTTTGGAAGATCTGGAAGTAGATATGGACAGTGTGACGAAGTTTCAGAGAAGACTCGAGCATGCAAGAGCACATGTTTGGTCAAGATGGTCACGAGAGTATGTGAGAAGTTTGATGGACTATCACCGAATCAACAGAACGGAAGCAGTTGTACCAGAAGTTGGTGAAGTAGTTTTGATCGTCGGAGAGGAGAAGAATCGTGGATTATGGATGAAGGGTAGAGTTTTGCAACACGTAAAAGGAAAGGACGGCGTCATTCGGGGAGCTATTGTGCTGCACAAGGGAAATCGTCTGGAGAGACCCCTTCAGTTGTTATGTCCGCTGGAAATCAGAAGTGAGGTGCCTACAGAAACACCATCAATGGAGAACAAAGAAAGAGTTCACTCAAGAGAGCGCAGAACCGCTGCAAAGAATGCAGATGCTAAAACACAACTGATGTTGAACGATGAGTGAGTTTTGGACACTGTAAGTAAAACTTTAGTAAAATTTACTAAACTTTTAGGGGAGCGTGTGCGAGTTATGACGTTTGAGACATTTTAGTTTAACCTCGTACTGAAGTAGAGGAAAAGACACGTTTTAGATTCGTAGTTGTAGTGTTGTCGTGAGGATTTTAGGCCGGTCTTGGGTACAGGGAGTCGTGTGAGTTCTGTGTACCACACAATTTGGTACACCTCGGATCCGATGAGTGACATTGGTATCGTGTCCTTTTCTTTATCGATTTATAGGATGGATTCTTACTTCATGGGGGCCTCATTTCACAATCTTGATCAGTGCATTCTTGATCCACTTACTGCAGCTTAGTGCTGTCAGCTTGCTCATTCGCAGAGGCTACTTTCATGTAAGGACCTGTTTATATGAGGCGGGCTGGCCCGTTAGCGAGCTGGCTCGCCAACAAGCCAGCCCAGTTTTATATGAGAGATTCGAAAGTGAGCCAGCCTCGAGCCAGCCCGGCTATTAGAAGCCACGTGCCGTCATTCCTTTGTGTAAAATTGAAAGAACAAGGAAATATTTTCTGACTCACATCAGAAAAGTCAGCCCGCTTGAGGCCGGATCCCGGTAGTGGATAACCGAGATCTCGGCAAGGCAGGCCAGCCCGGCATGCATATAAACGTAAGCTGATGTTTACAAAGTTGTGAACAGGTAAGCAGGATCTCACCTGAAGGTGAGCCAGCTCGCTAACGGGCCAGCCCGCCTCATATAAACAGGCCCTAAGAAGTGAAAAAATACATACAGGCAGGGTATCCCAAAAATCCTACCCCTTTTGCGTAGCTACTGTGGAGGAGCTACCGCTTTAATTGTCTCAGTTCTTACACAGTTGGACAGGTCAGGCTGCAACTTCGAGTTTCAGACCGTTGAAAAGTGGTTGCTGTGGTGGCAGAGGAAAGGCAAGGTTAGTGGTTGCTTCAAAAGCAGTTCTTCTGTCGTTCTCCAACATGGTCAAAATTAAGTAAATGTTCAAATAAAGTTTCCAGCGTTTTCTTTCCTGCTTTTAAGCGTGTTAGCAATGTTGACAACCTCGCGGCCATTACGAAGACTACTGCCTAATTCACCACTTCGACCTAGTACCCTAAGGACGTTTTTGAAGGTTATCTGATACAGATTTTTTGGCTCAAGACCCGAATCAAGCTCCAAAACCACGGCCTATGCGCAAGGCACACAGACAATCGCCCAGCACTGAACCAGAATCCAGAACCATAGAATCATCAAAGTAAATTGAAAAATATCCATTGGCTGCGAATAGCGGCCGCATTTATTATTCCCTGGGTATTAAAGAAACCTGGTCTAATGTTGTATGTCAAGAACAGGCCTAAGCTCCACGAGGACAGCAAAACGGTTGCTACGATAATGAAGCTGTGAGCCGCAAACTAAAATCTATCAGTTCCTAAAGCTAGTGACCAGACTGAAGATAAGTGAATGATACACAGGGTTAACTAAAGACTAACTCACACTTGAAGATTGTTTGAGAGAAGATTCAGAATGGATTCACTGAAAGATTATATTTCAGGCCTGGATTATTGAAAACACATACTGTGAGAATTTGTTAGAGTGCCCTCTAATCACTATCGAGTTTTGCAATCTTCGTTCACTCAGTGTATCTAACAAAGCGACACCAATGGCCTGAGTTATAAAAGCTTCCGTCATGTTTGCTCTTCATTCATTCATTAATACTTAAGTCTTTCCGATTCCAAGTTGTGGTTATGAAAAGGCCTGCCGCAGAACTTCTTAAAGAAATTTTTTAATTTGGGCTAAGGAAAACACCCATCTTCACTGTGTGGATGATGCAAGAGCTTGCCAGAAATCAATAGATCTTACCAGGACATTTCAAGACTCCACTGAGAAACTGACTTAAGTCAGAATTACGTGATAGAAAAATAGATATTTTGATTTTTTAGTGCTGTTTTGCTATCACTGTGCCCAAATACCATTCAGTGCTCATTGATTAACTTTATTTTTGATTTAAGTCATTGATGGTTTAATTTGAAATGTCTCAAACTATGCTCGTTATGCTGGAATAATGAATGTTGTTTGACATGCGACCCTACTGCCCGCCTTCATAGAAGTTTAGTGACTCTGTTTTGTTCACTTTATCCATTATTTCATTGTACCTTACTTCCTCTAAGTGTTTTTCAGCCATTTCACATTCAGTGTTACCTTTACAATCTTTGAATTTCTTAAGAACTCAAGCTCTAGTCGTGGGCCCCAAATCCAAAATTAAGAAAATTACTGATAATGCTGTTGATTCTCCGCGGTTTTTTTTCGGTGACTGTCAAGTTGAAACAAGCTGACGAGATGGGAGTGGCCTAAGCATTGATTGTCCTAAATTTTGTTAATTCCGGTATAACAATTAACAAGATGGCTAAAGTGCTGATTACCTTGATTAGTTGAGGAAGTTGATGGTGTTTTCTCTCTTCTTCTTCTCTGTCCTTAACCCTAACCCTCAACAAACTTACAAAATTGATGTATTGTTGAATGCCCCAAAAGCATTTACCAAATTACGCAAAGACAGTAACTGCAAAAGTCAGTATTCATCTGTCTCAGGCTGGTTCAGAATTTTTGCCTGTTTAGGTGAGTTACTCTGTGAATACAAACCCAATTTGGACATGCAAGGTCGCAAAATCTAAGTTGAGATCTCATCTGTGCCAAAAACTGGATGCGTGGAAATAAAATTTTTTTTAATCCAAGGCTCTTCCAAATAAAATGTAAATGAAAAAAAAAATTTTTTAATTCAAGGCAATTCTTTAATCCATCTGTCTCAGGCTGGTTCAGAATTTTTGCCTGTTTAGGTGAGTTACTCTGTGAATACAAACCCAATTTTGACATGCAGGGTCACAAAAGCTAAGTTGAGATCTCATCTGTGCTAAAAACTGGAAATAAAATATTTTTCATCCAAGGCTCCCTCGCAGTAACTGCTCAAACACCTATACTTTTTGGGACAACCGGTATTCTCTACTATGGCTATTCCTACCAATAGTGCTAAACTGTAAAGGACATGTTTGTGCCCAAATTTGGTTGAAATGCTGATCTAAGTGTCTTTATTTTTTAAGCAGATCAAGGGCAACATTTTTCAGGTATAAGTGGTCTTTGGATGGGTTTGAAAATTAGAAAATTTTGCTCTTTGAGGGATGTGTGCTTTTGAAGCATGCTGCAAAGAGGATTAATTTCCCTGTGTATATCAAGCTTATCATTCGGTCATAAATATCGCAAGGCAACGCACACTTTTAAAGGAGGTTTTCTTAAAGCCTCAATAGACGATTACGCTAAAGATGGCGGCAAGGAACTTTTTACCAAGATACATTGCGTTCTTTAATCGAACTCCTATAGAATCGTTAAGGATTCGTAATTCGAGCGCAATGCATCTCGGTAAAAAGTTCCTCGCCGCCATCTTTAGCGTAATCCTCTATTGATGGTGTGCATTGCCTTCTGATATTCATGACCGAATAAGAAGCTTGATACCCACAGTGAAATTAATCCTCTTTGCAGTATACTTTAAAACCAGGGCAACCTGACAATGGAAAATTGACAAGATTTTGGCTCTATGGCAAGATTTTCAATGTTACTTAAAAGTATGGCTCAGGACCCGGTTTTTCAACGTGTCATTTTATGATGAAAAAATGCCTTACTTAATCTTTAAGACAAAAATGAAAAATTCAACGATGTGCATGATAATCATTTTTCAATGGCTTTTAAAACAAGGGGACTACTTTTTCGGATTGCCCGCACATATCTGCCGACGATTAAAATTCAAGTACGATCTTATTTTGCTCTGCATCATGACCCCCTTTTGCTCTCGTTCTTTCTTACATCAGCACGGTCTCTCGGTAGAGCGAATTTCTTTTGTGCAGAGCCTCTTTTCCAGTTGATCAAGCGTATCAAATCACGTGATTAGAATGGCGGGAATTCAACTGACCGCATGATGAGAATTTTTCTTTCAATTCAAAGCAAAGTTAAAGATCAACTGCATCAATAAGCCATCCCTTTTAATTTGCGTCTACCACTGTGAGAATCTCACCTACCAGTGTCACGATCCCCGTGGACCTAAGCAAAGACTGTCCGACGGAGTGTGTTATGTTACGCTGTGTCGTGGTCTACTTTAGATTGTAAAGCTTTCTAAAGAAGAATAATCTATTAGAGCGATGACTGCAGGAAAGAACAGCTTAGCTGAGTGGTAGTAAAAATCTGGTATCGCGAATACTCGTGTATAACTGTGCGAGTGTGGTTCGCTACACGGAAGCCTCACAAAAACAAACTAGTTAGGCCCTGCATTAGTCATATAGCGGTGACCTTTAGCAACAGTGATCTTTATTAAATGTGAAATCAAGGTAAAGGCGCAAACAATTTCGAGGTTTCTATGAACGCCTACCCTGTCACAAGATAAAAAAGCTTGCGAATGTTATATTATTGAGAAGCTCTTTAGTTGTAGAAAAAAACAAGAACAGCGTTGAATGACAAAACCGTTTGCCGAATAGATTTACTTGACATTGATCACACAAAATTGTCAGGTATGATGCGAAGAAAGAAAATAAATAAGGCTCCTAATGTTTTCGTAAAACCAATAAAGTTTTCATGGCAAAGAGCGGACTTTGTAGATTTAGAGATCCTAAAATAGCCATCTTTGAAACTGTTGTCACATATATTATATTGCAGCAATGTTTGCTGGCCGTAGGAATGAAGTATCTTGATATTCGGCGTTCCTTTGTAAGTCAGCGTTGGTGTTTTTGCGTTCAATAGTGTTTTTCTATCAAGAATCTGCTGCGACGTTGCGCTGCACTTCATCTAAAGACTAGGACGTGCGTTCTACGTACTTGACGTAGAACTTGGAATTCCGACCTGCTATCAGCAGTCGCACTAACATACTTTAAATGGGAAATCTCTGCAAAGAGATTTAACTAGCTTTCTCATTGGTGGAAAACGAAAGAAATTGCTGTTTTTGAAGCAACAGCTTATTATTTTGACTTTTATGTTCCACAAATCAGCAATCACTCGTCAGATTTGAATAAGATAGTTTCTCAACCTTTAAGTGAACCCTGTCCTATGCAAATGCGTGATAAAGGGGACACTTGAAGTGATAGCTCCTCCGCAGCAATTGCACAAACTTGTTTGTTTTGGGAAACCCTGCACAACCAGTCAATGATATAATAGAACAATGAATAATTCATCTAAAGGACAAGTCCGGGGTTTATAGGATTTGTGTCAAAAAGCAACCTTACCAACTGCTGAACACCAATTGAGAATTCTTTCCGAGTTTTGGGATCTCTACCGGCTGCAACTTCGCATAATGTTAGTCGTAAGTTAGGCCAAACTTCGTCTCCGTTTTGTATCATTGCGCGATAAGGAGGTTAGCCTCGGTTTATAAGCTATATTGTGACGTCAGAAATCTTCAAAGTATTTTTGCAGGAAGACATCTTATACGCAGGTGGAACGAAAATGCTGAAGGTCGTAGCCAACAAACCCATCTTGTCAGTTGTCTTCATCATCTTGGTCCTCTCCTTCCATTTTTGAAGTGTTGTGAGCATCAACACAATTGCAGCTTCGTTCAGGTCGGAGGTGAAGTGTGCGACCTGATGTCATGAACTATGACGTCATTTCGCACATTTCGCAGATTGAAACACGCGATTTCGCAGAGAAGGGAGAGAAAACGATGGAAACATGTATTGCACACCATTCACAAGAACGTAATCCTTCATTTTATCGAAAATTATACCAACCCCGGACTTTTCCTTTAAAGTTGGCAGAGAAAATAGCGTTAGCTAATGAAGGCCAACAATAGGCAGAGAAAATAGCGTTAGCAAGTTAAGGCCAATTGAAATATGAAGAGTTTGTCGCATTGTCTCAATCACGAGTTGCGCCACAACACAACACTTTATGAAATCATGTTACTTCGAAAACCGAACTCGTGTCTTTTAAAGATGAGTACTTTGGTGATTATTATAACTGTAGGGGTCCATATACAACACCCAGGAAGCATAATAGTTGAAGGTGTTGTGACGCAGTGGGTTATCCTTTGACTTTGCAACCAGACAGGCCCGTAGGAAGTGAGGACGAGTATGGCGCAAAACCCCCAATAATTCTGAGAACAATAGTGCTATGTCAGAAGGATTAGACGTATTGTTCTCTATTGTTTTACGAACAATTGCCCCCCCCCCTCCCCAATCAGCAGCTTCTTCTTGCGGCCCTGCAGTCAGAAATGTCAGGCGGACAGGGCTTGTTACCCGGTAGAGCTCCACCATGTAAACGTCATAACAAGTGGTCGCGCGCGGACTCGCGGACTCGATCAGGTCTTCCCTATTTCCATCTTCATCTAGACTGCACTTGTAATGACGTTGAATTTTCTATGGCAAAGACACACGAGCTGCTGCTTATACTGATATTAGTTATTGGCAAACTGCAGAAGAACCCTACAAGCACTATACATTAAAAACAACTCACGATGAAGTAGAGAACTCTGCAGGAACGGCAGAAGAATTCGTTCTGAAAATGACGTTAGTTGTCTATGAAAGAGGCACCGATTGAAACTTCAATCCTATGCTTTTAGATATTACTTGGACAATTGTTAGTCGACTAAAGGGGTCAACAACTACGCTACAAGTGTGACGCGGCAATGTGATATACTCTCCATCAGGGATGTATGAAGCAGTTGCTGATTGGGGGAGTATTGTTCTTAAAGCAATGGTGAACAATCCATCTACTTAATGCTTGGGACGTTGCACCATTTTTTTGAAGAGTATTGGGAGGGGCTTGAGCCCTACCTGCTCCCCTCTTCCAACGGGCCTGAGTCTTCAATGCAGAGGTTCCTTACTCATATCGTACAGGGAAATAATTTCGCATTGCAAATGGATACTGCGTAGTGGAGCAGAACCTCTGCGCTGGAGAGTAAATGTGGTAAGGCTGGATCAGTTCAACTTTTGCGAACATGCCGAAGCGAACTGAGCATATTGCATCAAGTGTGAGTTCATCATGAGAATAGACCTTTTAGCTATTCTGAAAAAGAATCTCAATCGAACGATACTTTGCTACATTTTGTAGAATTTTCGAATGTGCACAATAGTGATAGAAGCTCTAACGCTACTCGATCGAACCTCGTGTATAAAAATGTATAAAAATAACCCTCGATCCAGGCTCTTTCGTAGAATAGCTAAAAGGTCTATTCCTGCTTAAAATGACGTTGGTTATTGATGAACTGCAGTGGCCTCATACAGAGCTGTATTCGCATCATACTTGCGCCTCTAATCATCATTTGATCAGATGCTAAATGTTAAAATAAGTTCCTGTGAAATAAGCTCTATTGCTTACAGGGTTTCTTACTGAACGTATTCAAACGAAAGCCATTGAACTAAGATTAATCCGATAGCTACTCACAAAGTAGCCAACGTGGGCTTTCTGATCTTATTAAACAGCCTTGATTTCTCATGACCATGTGGTAGGATATTTCCTTTCCTAATTTCCATAAACTCTTGAGGTTAAGATAAACGCCCCTCATATCTCTCAATGGACGTGCAACCAAAAAGAATGGTTTTACGCTTAGTGAACTCATCCCTAGAGTTAGATTGGATCCTTTGATAGCGCACTTTTTGGTTCTCTTTCGAGATATTTTGAGATGATAAATCTTCTCATTGACACAACTGATTTCTTTATTGCGCAATGTTGCCGCGAGCTAATGGTGCGCTGTTGCCCCTATATGAATTACGCCACATAGGAAAGGCACAGTTGAACCCCTCAGTAACTTTTAGCCCCGTTTTCTATTCAGTCCCCCTCTCTAATAAGGTCCTAGCTCCAAAGCCATCTCCTATGTGCCAAATACCGGAGGTTTCCAAATATTGTCCATATATTTAGGTACATCGGGGTTAAACATGTTTGAATGTTAATTTTTATATGGTTTTGGATAAAACTGTGTCGATTTAGCTTAGACTGGCAAAACTGTATGTTGACTCCGCAAATATGGAATAAAAGACCTATAAAGGAATCATTGATGCAGAGGGGGTTCTCCCATAGTATAGGTAGCTTGGGATGTGCCGCCCGCAAGGAAATGCTTTTTCAGACTTCTAACCTAGCAAAGGGTATCCTTTTTGGCCATTTTAGTCGATTTTAGTCTGGGCAAGGGTCCGATTTTTGGCAGTTTTAGTCAAAGAAACGTCAAATTTCGGTAATTGTAAAGAAACCCAAATTATTTTTAGTTTGGTCGAGAGAATGCGAAGATTTGGCAAGTTTTGCCTAGAGAACGCCAACTCATGGCATTTTTGATGTAGGATTGAGTCTAGCCTAGAGTATCATTTTCAGAAAAATTGGTTTAGCCAACGGTTCCGTATGAAACTGCGAGCGGCACACCCCAACTCGAAATATAGCCGAGAACCCCCGAGCATTTATTTTCTTGTCAGTTAACATTGTCAATAAGTCCCCCTCTCTACTATGGCCTCGCCCTTTTTAACCCCCTCCACGGGCAATAATGCAACGTGTTTGTAGCTTGAAAATTGACGAAAACTGATTGAAGTTGATGAAAACTGTCTCACTTCAGTTTAACAGCAGTTACGATATATTTTCTAGTGTCCAGCATGGTCTAGGCATTTTCGTGTCGAGACAGGTCAATAAGGGAAAATGCGTGTATCCTTTGATTGAGAACAAATCGAAGGACGTAGTTCTGGCTTGCAGACACGTATCAACGTCAAAGAACTAAAATGTTTTGATGAAGGGCATTTTGGTAGCTTGGAAAAGTTGTTACCTCGATATTACCATAGTTTTCTTTGTTGTTTTCGTTGTGGCCCAAGCCTAACAAGTGCTAGAAATCAATTCAATTGGCTCCTTCGCTTCTGATCTGTTAGCTCCTACTAAGTTTTTTTCCTGATGTCAATCTGCCTTTAAACGAACGCTGTATAGGAACTAAGGCCTCTTCCACACGTATCCGGATCTTTTGGAAAACGCATCTTTTTTTATCCGTTTTGGGTTCGGGTCCACACGGAGACGGCGTTTTCGGTCACCGAAAACGAAGCTTTTCGAAAACGCTCTCCAGAGTGGATCTTTTTGAAAACGCCGTTTTCCTGTTGTCGTGTGGACGGGTGAAAACGGAGCTTTTCGAAAACGCTGAAGTAACAGCGTCAATTTAGCGCCAATCAGAGCATGCGCTCGATTCTTTGGAGATCACGCGAGGGCATGCTGCTTGTCTGTTTTCTTTTATCGAAGTTTAATGTCGAATATTGTTATCGAATATCGAATTTTACTTTCGAATAGTGAATTTCGAATGTCACAGCGTTTTTGTGTGGACAGGGATATTTTTGAAAACGGTCCTCGTCTGGACGCGGATCTTTTTTTCTACGGATAAAAAAGATGCGTTTTCAAAAAGATCCGGATACGTGTGGACGGGGCCTAACTGCTATGCTAAGATGCACATGAACCATCTGTGTTTGATTCCTAGCATTGGTAAGGCTTCAGTCGAAGAGAAAGCAACAAAGTAAAGCAGCAATTTCTAAGCTACAAACACAATGCTTTGTTGCCCATGCCCCCTGGAGTCTCCGAAATGGAATGAGCATCCCAGGGGGCGAAAAACAGCTTTTTGGTACATGCAAATCTAAAATATATGAGGAGGGACGTTAAACCGTTAGTTCCACCTAGACCATGTTCGATTCCTTTAAGTTCAAGGTTAGACTTATTACATATTCATAGTCATCGGTATTGATATCCTGACGGACGTTCAAACTACGACTCACTGGCTTTCACATTGAAAATTGGGACGAAGTTTTTCCCGTTCCATTTCATGCCCCGATATGAAACCGTACCATAGCGACAGTTCAGTGGTCCAGGCAATGACGGATGGGCCTAAGTTACTGACTCGAGCCTCCTTTCATTTCATTCTTTGTTATTTTACCTCGGTAGCCCCGTCAATCTGCATAGATTGCTTTGCAGGGGGCTGTGAAAAAATACAATTGCAAATTTGAAACCTAATTTACGGTTATCTTAACAAAAATATTATTTGTTCAATAAATGTTCATAAAAGACACCATCAACCCTCTACAATATCTTTTTAAGCCTCCTTTTGAAGGTCAGAAGGCAAGGTGCAATTCTGACATCTAAGCTTAATTGGTTCCAAAGCTTAGGCCCACGAAATGAAATATATTTTTGCCTATCTGATGTTTTAAAGAGAGGAACACGCAACTACGGTATTACAAATAACTCGAACAGGTATTCAGGCGCAAGACTGTTAGTTGACTGATACATCATGGTCACTGTTTCACTCAGAATAATGTCTGACAGTCACTCCGTCATTGTTGCTCACTAGGGCTGAAATGGTGTAACTGCTGTAAAACTGAAGTGAGACAGTTTTCTTCAAGTTAAATCTTTAGACTTGGTAAGAGGAAGGTATTATCAGCGATCATACTTTGAAGGAGAAGGTGAAGTTACGATGTTTAGCGCCTAGTGCAAACTAGGAGCGCAGAAGGAGCTAAGCGCTAATCGAGTCCCAGACCTCATTGTCCTGTGGCTTCAGTGGTGGGTATCTGGGATGGAACCCTGTCCACCTGACGGATCTGGTTGCAAAGTTACACCACTGCGCCACAAGACCTTCGAATGATGAGAGTATTTCATGGTGGTATGCTTTAGAAAACAACTAGATAAGATAGTAGCACAGAAAGTGATAACAACAATAAATAGGCAAGTGATTAAAAGAATGAATGAAGGAATGAATGAATTCGTCAGTGAATGAATGACGGAGTATGTGAATGAGTTATAAATGAGTAAGTTCACTTAACAGATAAAACAATGCATAGAAGAATGCGTTTAAAGGAGGAGAGAGTACACGAAGATAGGAGCGACGACCGAGATAACGAGAAGGATAATTGTTTCATGCGATTTCTTCATCTTCCTAGCTTACAGCAAAAGTAGCGAGCAAAGTAGCCTTTTCTTTTATTTCAGTAGTCACAATTAATTGAAGGGTGATTGGCCGAGCAGTTTATACAATTTCCGTTAGGTAACTGAAGTTAAGCTTGGTCGTGTGGGGTGAAAATCCGGATGGGTGACTTTCTTAATAGACTTGGCCAAAGTCTGTGTCTATCATTTACTTATAATAGTTTGGATATGTTCATGTTTGTTCATTCAAGTTCACTTCCATTCATATCCTTTGCCGGTGCTAATGTTTTCGCCTAGTTCATGTCCTAGAGCAATAAAGGGTGTTAGCTTTTCAAGGTTGACAGGACCATGTTTGCTCGCGTTCACCTATGTTCACTGGTATTCGTTCGTCTCCTAGATCCTTTCAAGAAAGGCCTAGCAGTCACCTTTTAGCAATCACCTTTTAGCAGTCGTCAGGATGGGCTCTGCAGTACTCACCTACGTACAGTCGGAGATACTAGATCCTTCCCTCCGTGCTGACTGAGCAATGTTTCTTCGCGTTCATTTATGTTCAGTAGTGTTCTGTTTGACTTAATATCCTGTTATGGACTGTTAGGTACTGTTTTGCGTCAAGGGCTCGTGCAATGCAGGAGGTGCCTGTCATCACATATAACCAAGGCTCGGTGAAAGGTCGTTTTGCCATTTCAAAGTCTCGAAATCATCAATACGGGCGGAGTCTGTGGCTGTTTTGCCCGGTTTGTGGTACATACTTAAGTGCTTATTTCGATAGCCTTGAGGTAGCTGTTGCTCTCTTTGTAGGAAACAAATCATAGCCCTCTGACTTGCTTTTTTGGTCTCGATCTATCCGTGCTTTGCAAAACTTCATATTTCGTTGGCCATAGCTTCAATCCTGCACTTTTTCAAAATGATATCTTAATTCAATACTTGCTTTGAGAAGTTTTTGGTCATGATTATTGGCCACTTGTGAAGATTCCTGAAAGCGGCTTTCTTGAGAAAATCCCTCATAATTTTCGAGCCGAAGTAGCAGATTTCTGTCAGGTGAATTTTTGTGGTCTAAAATGTCCTAAATTTAGTATATTTTTGGGTTTTTCAAAAATATCCTGCATGACCCTCCCGTCAGATACCAATAGAAGCCCCCCTGGATGAATTTTGAGATAGATTTGAACATGTCCACTATATTAAGCCAAACATCTTGGCACAAGTACAACGTCAAAAAACATCATGTTGATTGGCTCTTGGCTCATATTTCTATCATGATTAAATCAAGTAAAACATCTGCCAACAGCTTTGTTGTTCAGGGTGAAGTAGCCTTTTTAAAGGCTGATTTCCAGTCAGTGGAATTTTCCGAGCGGGCGGAATTTCTTTTGTTTGTTGGAGAAAATGTCGCTCTGAAGTTCAATAGATAGTTACGGCTGAGCAACTTTTTGTTGTCTAAAATTCCGCCCGCTCGGAAAATTGCGCAGACTGGAAATTGGGCTTAACGGAGATTTTGTATGACATAATCGATAGACGAAGGTGTTGTGGTGCCGTGGTGTACTCTTCTGACTTTGCAGCCAGAACAGTCAGGCGGAGTGGGTTCGATACCTGGTATGAACCATCACTTGAGCGTCATGACAAGGGGTCACGGACTCGATTAGTTCTGCTGTATTTCTGGGATCCCAGCGCTTGGCGCTGAAAAATGCAACTTCAGCTTCACCTTCAGATAACATAGCAACTTGTATTTTCTTCCAAGGTTATACGCCTGATGCCTCGAAATTGGAATTGGTTGTTCACTTTCTTGTCTGCGAATCTTTATCAACAACGGAATGGAATTGGTTGTTCACTTTCTTGTCTGCGAATCTTTATCAACAGTGGCATCAGAGCTTTAAGTAAGCTGCTGATTTGATTGCTGTTTAAAAACAGGTCAAAGGTTTATCGATAGTCAGTGATCATTGATCTTAAGCTACACCAAGTTTTTGGCCAGGAGCGTTACTGATACGACTTGGTACTTCCTACTCATGTCAGTATTGTGTGAATCTGTCGGTTGAGCATGAGCCTTCGTGCAGATTCGACTGATTTCTTTACAGAGAGTTTTTTCATGGAGCAGACATCAGAGCAGCCAGTCAAGTCTGTACCAAGGCAAATGAACATATATTATGATCCATTAGTGTAGAGGACGAAGTATACTGCAGCAAGTTCTGTAGGTATTAAATCCAAAATGCCTTAAAATCAAGGTATCTGTTAAGCTCGGGGGTAAAGCTTATGGGTTGTGCAGTATTGTGCAATTTTGGGATGTGATACTCTCAAAGTATTTCAAACTGTCAATTGTCAACGTTCGGGCAACGATAAAAACGTTGTGGCGCAGTGGTGTTATCCTCTGACTTTGCACTCAGAATTGTCAGGCAGACGCAGCTCGATCCTTAGTAGATTACTAAAATAGAACACTCTTAGGAGATGATACTTTTCCCTGGTTATACCTCCTCGTGCGTCAATAAAATGGCCTAACGTTTGAAAAAGCTGCTCCCGGAATATGAAAACAATAATATTGACAACTCTCTTGTTTTATTCCCAGTATGTCCAATTAAGCTCAGTAATTTATACGGCCTTAATCGGCCATTCCTTCCCGTCGAAAAGGGAGGCTTTCTGCAGAAAGCCCCATTCGAAACCCGCAAAAGCGAGTGAAAACGACAAGCAAAATATCCCTATGTTCTCCTTCTTAGCCATAATGACATTTTGATGCGTTTATGCATTTTGTCCTCTTGGAATCCCCCTGACTAAGTTATTCATACTAGAGGAAGACTTTTTCATTCCCCCAAGAGGATAGCACGTGCTAAAGCGTGCTTGTATAATCGCTGCGAGGTAAAGATATGATAGAAACTTGCTCATATATTTAGCAGGTTTTTAAAGGTTTCTCGAAAGGGACTTTTTTTAGAAAATCCCTTGCAAAATCTGAACGGAGTGACCAGCTTAGCCAGGAAAAGTTGTAAAAATAATCAAATTTAGCTGGTTAAGCAGCTATTGCAAGATATCATTGCTTATATACTTAGGGAGCAGTAACCTTTCAAACACCGGACCTTTTTTGACTCACCCGGTACAATCAAGAAAATTCGCTGTTTTGTTTCAGGTGTCACTAGCATGACCAGATCCTCGACAGACAGATAGACCGTGAACCCTTTTCGACTGTTACCTGCTAACGGATAGACTGTTAACCTTTCGACTGTTAACTGCTAAAAGATAGACTGTTAACCATTTTCGACTGTGAACTGCTAACGAATAGACTGTTAACTCAGAAGCTACGTGCCTTCGTTCCCGTAAGGAACGGGAGTTAATGGCTATTCCAGAGCATATTTTAAAGGTGCCTAAACAAGACCTTTTATAAAGCTCGAGTCGTGTCATGCGCTAGGACCTGAATCACACCCACAGTTTTGCTAATATGCCTGTTTCAGTTGTCTTTGGTAAAATTGTTAGCATTTGCACCTAAAGGAGTTCAGCCAGTCTGTCCAGCCCTAAGACCACAATAATGTGATAAAAGATACTGATCAAATTTTGAATAAAAATTGCAATTTTGATCCCTGACTAAGATTTCCTCTTTAATCTGATTTTCAGATTTCTATTCGATCTCAGCTCTTGCAATGGATATTGGTCTGCAAATTTTAAACTATCGTTTTTCACTACAAAGTCACCTTTACGGAGGGAGGGGGGGGGGTTGAATGTTGGCGTCAATGGGAGAGGCTTATAACAGCAGGAACTGAATAGAGAGGAAACTAAATGGAGTTTTTATGGTTATTTGATGAACTTCACTTTTGCTTAGTCTGGGCAGGAGTTTGGAGGAGTATCTTGAAACATAGTGTAGAGTTTAAATAATTCGTAGGCTAAGGAAAGAATCTTTCGCGAGTTGGAAAAGGTACGAAAATTTTGGAGGTGAGTTTCGTAAATAAGCCAAATTTGAAATTTGCGAGGACTGACTTTCGTATTTTGCGGAAATGACATAATTTGTGGGAATGAAAATTCGCCAATTTCGTATCTTTGAACACTTCTCGAACGTGAAATTTCGCGAATTGTATACTTAAGAAGAAATTCTCTTGAAATGAGCATTCGCGAATTTCACATTTTGGAGATTTCGTGGAATGAACTTTCGCAAATTTCGACCTGAAACGTGGAAAGCATGAAACGTTCTTCTTGCAAAAGTTTCTTTCCTCAAAGTAATGTAATCCACCGACATCATCCAAATAGGGTAGCTCAGTCTTGAATCATTTTTTAACCATCCTGATATTTCTTTGCAGGAACTAAAACATACAGTTTACGGAAAGATTTTCCAGGTGGCATTTTATAAAGAGTAGGTTGTTTTGTTGTTGTTGGCAGTTTTGCTAGCTTCTAATTGACTTGGAGAGGAAGTAAGTTAATTCAGATTCAATAATATTAACATTTGAATAAAAATAGAAAGACTTTCCTCCTCTCTCATGTTTTGGGACATCTTCGTTTCTTGAAAATATAGCATTCATTCTATCAAAGCTCGGGAAAGGGTCAGCTTCTGTGAACTTATTTCTGATTTCTGTCCCTTTGTGCTGTTTTGATTTGGAAAGTTAAATTACAGAATAGTAAGAAAGTGAAGAGGTGTTGCTATCGAATTTACATGCTATTCTCACCGGACCGCCCGCTCGACATTACGCACTATTCTATTCCCGAGAGTCTAGTTTGAAACATGTAGCCTCCCTCTAGACTAGTGCCAGTCCCCTGCGGCACAAGGGGCATATTTAAACCTGTGCACGAGTCAGATGTGGCCTTCTTTCAAGAAATAATGAAGATCTGCGAACTCGGAATCGACCCACCCTCCTCCCTCAGTGGCAGTGCACGATGCGACCAATCTCCTTGCCATAACAGCGAAGTCTCCTTCGCACTCCCCATAACTTAAATAATGTGGTAAGGAGAGCGGAAGGTTCAGTGATAATATAGTACAGATGTATGCCATTTAGCTTGTTGATCCTTTAAAGTGCGGGCTGGTTAATAAGATCCTATCTCATCTATTCTAGCGACAGCAACTGTACGTTCTCTCGTTTCGTTCGATTGAAATGTTATCAAAAGAGGTCACTCACTCTCTTAGAGATCTTCATATCGTTTCGTGATGAGTGATGAAAAGTGTGTAAACGTCCTAAATGCTCTGGGAGTAATCGTCAAGATTGTATTTCCAGAGGGCTAGACGAATAATCCTATTTTGTTCATTGTTTGACTTTCTTTGGTTTTGACACTTAGGCCTTACCGAACAAAATTCACAGACGTTTACATCACCTATTAGCAGAAGACATGAAAAGGTTCTTTTGGTTCCTTCTTTGTTAGACGAAAAATATCTCCTTTCTACCCGCATGCCCATGGCATTACGTAAGGCAGAGAAAGACCCGGGAATTATAAAGCTGGTTTCTGCAGCATCTTTCGCTGCAAGATCAACAATGAATTCTGATAATTAGGTAACGAGCTTTGTAGTCGCATGGAGCACTTGCTGCAGTGCCTGATGACAACTTATTCGTTCTAATTAGCCAATGAGCTTTGAAAGTTCGAAGGCCTTATGTGATGCAGAGGACCTGGGAACTGAAACAGCTTTCTGCAGCTTTATTGGCTACGAGATGAACGATAAATTTGAATTATTAGCCAGTGAAACTTGAAGTTACACTAAGCTCTTGCTGCACTGCCAAGTGACCATTCACTTCTTCTTCTTAGCCAATTACTTAGAAGGTTTCAAAGTGTATGCAATGCATAGAACCTGGGGTTGGTAAAGATATTCTGCAGCCTATTGGCTGCATGGTAAACAGCGAATTCTTCTTAGTAGCCATTGTGATTTAAAGTCACACACAGAAGTTGCTGCACTACCTGATTACAACGTGATTTTTCTTATTAGCCAATGAGATTCTGATTGCAGCTTCCTTACAACATTCTGCAGCTTCATTGGCTGCCTGATGACAAATGCATTCCTCTAGCTAGCCAATGAGATTTGTAGCTTCGTTGCCTCTTTGTGCAGCTTCGTTGGCCATTGGCTACATGATGAAAAATGATTAGCCAATGAGCTTTGAAGACTTGTAGATAGCAACAATAATAATCACCCAACTGAGCAACCTGACTCAGGCAGATGCCCAGGCACAATCCCAGGCACCGCGATCTGGGCATCAATTATTGTCCCGAACTGCTTTGAAGGGCTCTTTTCCCAATTCTGTTGACTGAGTCTTTTACTTTGTTGCACTTGGTGCGAAAAACCTAGCTGTTTATTTTGCGAGCTTTGCGACAAAGGACAGTTTCTTGAAAGGCAGATTTGGCTTCCTTTCTGCACATGAATGCAGTGGAGGAAAGATATTGCAAAACTTGTATTGCAACGTTCCACAGCACGAACGAATCATAAATATGAATTCCTAATAGAAGCCTGCAGGGAAACGTAGAAATTCACACAATGATCTTGTGCAATTGCTCTGTGCTCACATGTCATTAGCAAGGCAAGTCGAATAGTGCCATATGTACTGAAAAATGCCTTCCATCGCCACTACAATCAAGTTTCTCGTAAGAACAAATCATGGAGCATGGTCTTAATGTAGACTGAGTACACGAGTCTCAGTTTCACATTAAACTAAATGATAGTTACGGCTTCAAGCTGTATGAGTGAATATAAAAAGTCAGCTCAAAAGCATTGAGCAAATGCAAGGAATCATGTCTTCACTGGAGTCCTACAGTACCTCTGGAAACGTAGCTACTGTACCTGCTGGAGCGCAACTGCAAATTTTTAGCGGAATAACTATGTAAGTAAATACAAATTCAATTCATTGGAGGAAAAGTTAGACGAATGTCATCATTCTAGAGCACGAGTGCAACCAGGTTTCACACGAAAGTCCATTGTGTAGCAGGGCCTTTGCTTAAGGTTTAACACACATGAAAAGAATGAGATAAGAAATTCACGACGTGTAAAATGCCAGCCTAAACAATCTGATTGATGGCGGAAAAGGGTTTTGATCTGGGCATGAGATATGAAGTAAAACAGACGGAAAGAGATAGAGATAAAAAAGATACAGTGGCGAGACCCAATAAGATTACATGTGACTTGAATCATCCAGAAGAAAGAAAATAAATACTTTTAACAAATGCCGTAGATATTCCCCAAAGGCCAATCTTATCAATGTCAAGATATAAAATGTCTGGATTTCTCTTGGCGCCATAGCTGTGATTGGATGAGTAATATAGTCTGGGTACAGCGGGCCCTTCGACCCGCGACTGCTGTGCAGTAACTCAATCCTTTATTGAGATTCTTCCAAATCAACCAAATTCACGTGCTGCTAGTGATCATGAAAGAACTTAGTAGTAGATACTTGCCATCGGTTGCCTTTGTCCCGTGAATTTCGTACAATCAGTTACTCTTGTGGACTTGCTCCAAGTGTCAATCTTGATCAATAAGGTGAAGGTAAAGGTGAAGCTGCGTTTTTCAGCCCCAAGCGCTGGGGGCGCAGAGATAGAACAGACCTAATCGAGTCCGCGACCCCTTGTCATGACGCTCAAGTGGTGGGGCCCTACCGGGATTCGAACCCACTCCGCCTGACTGTTCTGGCTGCAATGTCAGAGGATTACACCACGGCGCCACAACACCTTCAATAAGCAAACGGGAGGGAAGAAGAAGAAGAAAAGGGAAGGGAAAAGGGAAGGAGAGCGAATTTGGTTGATTCTCCTCCCCCTTTCCTTCCATTTTCTTCTTCCCTCCCATTTGTTTATTGACTAAGAGCGAGACTTGGGGCAAGTCCATCATTCTGGAAGCTGAATAGACCAAGTCGCTGACTTCACGTAAAGCATGAAGGTCTTTGTACTGCCTCTGAACTGAATTTCTAATAAAAGTGTTTTTCTTAACTGTTCCCATGCAAAGTTTCCTCTGTATGCAAAGGCCTTTTTGGCTGGGTGAAGCGAGGCTTGCACATGAGTGCCAATGAAAACGCTTCAGTAGCATTCAAGCATTGTTGGAATTTTAGCCATTTATGAATTATCACTTCCATACAATCAAACGAAATAAACCAAATTCAACATTTCTTTAGGCCTCATTGTTTGGCGGGAGCACGTGAGTGCCATTTGCTTGCAAGCACAGAATATTTTTACTGAGGCCTGCACTTCTTATAGTTATTTCTTGTGCTTCATTCCTTTGATAATTCTATTAAAGGTGTGTATTGCATTTTCTTGGGAGGCTCTCATAACAAAGCAATGGATGATGTCTATCTAAAATGAGAAATACTTTAGAGAATAATCATTAAGCCTATCGGGCCGTGCTCAGCTATTTGCATCACAACAAGCGACTTATCTTCAAATGAATTTTATTTTCCATTGCGCATTAGCAGTCATTGTGTGAAGGAATACGAGACCAGGAATCTTGATAGAGTGACCAATAGAAGTCCACACAGCATCATTCCCAGGTCCGCTTCTTTTGAAGGGAATTCAGGTAATGTTTGTGAAAGCGATTATTTAGACACCAGTAAAACTAGTACCGGGTGAGTCGAGAAAGCACCGGTGTTTGAAAGCTACTCCTCTCATAATTATAAGCAATGATATTTTGCAATACCTGATTGAATCGCTAACATGTTCAATAATCTCAGAACTTTTCCTGGCTAAAATCAGTGACCCCGTTCAGATTCTGTAAGCGATAATTTAAAAAAATTCCTTTGAGAAACCTTAAAAAACATGCTAAAATTACAAGCATGAGTCCCTAGTGTTTTAACCTCACAGCGATGACTTTCAGCAATCTTTAGCACGTGCTTTCCTTTTGGCGAATTGAAACGTCTTCCCCATAGTGTGAAAAACTTATTCAGGAGGATTGCATTCTCCCATCAGGACAAAATACATGAACACATCCAAGAGTAATTATTGCTATGAAGGAGAACAACGGGAAATCTTGCTTGGTGTTTTCAGTCGTTTTTGCAGCTTTTCGTAAGGAGCTTTCTGCAGAAAATCTCCTAATTCGACGAGAAGGAATGGCCAATTAAAGCCGTGTAAATTATTGAACTTAATTTGACATATCAGGGATAAAATAAAATAGATTTCAATATCATTGCTTTTATATTCAAGGAGCAGGTTTTTTTCAAACGCCGGGCGTTTTTATTGACCCGGTAGCTCTTTTGTCATTATTGAAGGTGCTGAAAGGGAATTGACAGGGCCAAAGAAATCTCATGCTAGTCGATTCCTGTCGGTCCAAATGAGGTTGCATTTTGAAATAGAGGTCCAGTCAGATGGCGTATCACCGTTCCTATGTTGGATTAGCGTGTCTTACTAGTGTCGATTCCCTTTGAGCTGATTCGAAATACCTTACTTCTTACAACATACTTACATGCTGGCGAATGCTTTGAGAGCGCACTTTCTAGATCACTGCATTTCTTCTTTTTTCAGTCGAAGGGAAAGGGAAAGATTTGGAAAGGAAAGACAGAAAACCTCCAAAAGATTGAGATGAAAGCAAATGAATTTCTCTGAGAAGAACCAAAGGCTGATTAAACTTACAATTTCACTGAATGAACAGAAACATAACTACAACGTCTTCGAACAGAAACGGAGTAGCCACATTGGCAAGGTAAATACCAAGTAAATCTGCTTATATTGTGGAAAGTTCTTTGTCTATGAATAGAATAAAGAGAACATTCGAACACAGCTGTTTCTTTGGCCATCCAGTGTTCATGGCGTGTGCGCACCTTTGATTTGAATTGGATGTATCCAGATTTTTTGCTATTTGCCAACGCGAGCTTTTAGCCTTACACAAACCCTTAAACAACTGAACTTCGAACGTTAGTCATGTTTCCTTGTAAGAACTTTTGGAAAGTCATGGACGGATAGATATTATTGCTTTGAACCTTAAAGATGATCTGAAGTAAAAATTTTTATTGATGCAAACGAATAGCTCCTTTGAATGATAAAGCATGTCATTTATAATTTTTTGATACCTTGTTTTATTTTCGGGTTATCCACTGCTTTGTACGATCGGCTGATGACGTCATTTTGTTTGCAGAAAGTAAGGAAAGTATACAAGGTGGACCATGTTTCAAAAGAGAATTCTAATCAAAAGACTTTTGTCAAGCAACATGCCTTTCTAAACATCATACTAAATCATGAAACAATTTACATAACATTTATTCAGCAAAGCTGAAATGGTTCCTGCAAATGTATAACCTTTCAAAGTTCAAATACAGCTATATTTCCATACACCATCCAAGAAATTTGCAAACAAAATGACGTCATCAACTGAAACTTAAAACCAGTGTATAACTTGGTGGTGGCATGAGATATCAAAGAAATTTGAAGAGGATTCCTTATCTTTTGACAGTGCCGTTCATTTGCACCAATAAAAATTGTCACTTCAGATCACCTTACAGAACCATCTGCTACCCATGTGATTTTTTGCACAAGCACAAACTTATCAAAATAACACATTGGCCATAAACAACATATCTCGAAAACTACAGTAGGACTGAGAACATAAAGACAGCTACAGGGAAGAACGATTGCTTAATTCTACAATTGTTTTCAGGAAAGATGTCTTCTGTTTTGGTCCAAAGTTGTTGCGAATATTAACTAAGTTGTGGACGTCCAGGAATCCCCCAAAGGGCTCCAGCTAGCGTGTGAAGTAATGATGTACTTCAATTACATAATATTTACATTAGCTTGGCCGTTCAGAACATTGCCTTACCTATGGTGGTTATTTGGCGTAAATTTGGAAACAGAATTCACAACTGATGAGCCATTTTGCAAACAGCTTTTTGTTTGAAAATTGCAAATTTCAGGTGTTCAACTTGACAGTAAAGTCGAAGAAATATTTGGGATGACTTTAAATGTGTACTTAAACTTTCCATGCAAGGCGACTTAATTTGCACTGGCGGCATACACAATTCCTAGTGCTAATCAAACCATTTCCCTAAATTGCTTCGCATAGATCAGTCAACTTAACTAGCAAATTACTTAGCTACAAGCCCGACTGACAAATCGATCCGCAACTGATGATGAGATTTTGGTCAAGAATTACAGGGGATCGGAAAAATCCCTCATCTCGGACAGGCTTACATCCAAAGGCTAGCTTTAGCTACAACTGGCGCCAACAGATCTTAATTTTTATTGCAAAAGCTGGTACCTTTATAAATATTGTGACTTCATTATCCTGTTAGGCCATGTTCGTTCCGATTTGATCTGGGTCTCATCTCATCGTTGTTAGGCGTATAACAAGCGGCTGCGTCCAAAATTAGTTTTACGGATTAGCAACGTGCAGACACCGATTAATAAGTGTTTTAAAGACACAGTTTACTCGATCATCCTACTCGTAATTATCGTTACGTAGCCATCGACCGTCGTTTAAAGCGCGGAAGGCCTCTGTAAATTAGCATTAGATAGAAATCTACGCTCAAACGCTAAATCGGCGATGGCTTTATGGCGCTATTGAGACTGAGGCTGCGACATTTGACTTCTCAAGATTAGATTTGTAAGCAGAGTAGAGATATGCGCTTTGGATAAGTTTATTGCATTTACATTAGCTGCCTCCTCAGTGGTTTGAGTACAAACTAGCAACAGTGTGGGATTTCGTACATCAAAGAGTGACGCTACATTTGCGGGGATGTAATATCATTAGTATCGTCTGATATATAGATAGCTGCTCCGTTATGTTAGACAAGATTCATCTTCACCTACCACTGCGGGTTGCTATTGAAAAATTAAGAAAAACCATAAATCAGGGGAGAGAAAGTCTTTCAAAAACCAACTCTTTGGTGACTATTTTGGTGTCTGTTGAGAATTAAGAAATGATAGTTTTCTTGAAACCGAGATGATGTCCTTCGAGGGGCAAATCACTGCTTAAAATCACGTACGCTCTCGAAAATAATCACACTTTAATCACAAATTAATCACACTAATCACAAAAAAATCACATTAATCACAAAAAAATCACATTAATCTCAAAATAATCACTAGTCATATTAATCACAAAAGTTTGAATCTTTGACCACGTTTATTCGCCTATGTTGTTGAAAAAATGAAAGAATTAGAACATACACGCTTTCACACTCTTCCAAATTTTATGTGAACACCGGTCAAATCTGCAAACACGCACTCGAGAGCATGAAGAGAACAGTTAAGAGCCCTGCGAGGGAGCAAAATGACAGCCTCGTTCTTATGCCGGGGTCACAAACACTGATCAGTGACCATCACAAAGGAAAGGAACAAAATTCTACGCTACAAAGGAACAACCATGCCATGCCGAAAACCACGAGTCTAATTTTGCAGCCATATCTCGCCGTTGCCGATTGCTTGCTGACCTGTGATTCCCAAAAATGACATCATTTTCGACTTCATCAAGTCCGAGCCATTTGCTACTTGGTGGAGAAGACACAGATATCAAAGAAGGAGAAGGACAAGAAAGTAATGATGAAGTTTTGTTCAATGTCTAAGCAAAGCCGAGCAAAGCTACCCATGTTGATGTTGATGTTGATGCATGCTCATACAATACTACTTTGCAACACACCCTTCAAAACAAAAACTTGAACCATTTCGAGCAAAATCGAGCTGGATACCACCGGATAGTGAATGTGGAAACATCGAAAAATACTTACAAAAGGTTGACAACGACCTCATAAAACTACACAACAATACCAAGGGCAACCCAGATAACTTAACACCTAACGAAATGAAAGCTCTTTCAGAATTAAGAGCAAACAAAAACATCATAATTAAAAGAGCAGATAAAGGTGGACGGATTGTTCTATGGCCACGTGAAATGTACCTTGCAGAAGCACGGAAACAACTCGCCGACGAACAATACTACTCAAATGTACCAAAAGACCACACCCCAGAGGTGGCCTTCGAAATTGAAACATTCTTAACATTTCTATATACAAAAAAACTCATCACTGAACAGTGTTTTGATTTCTTACAACCACAACACACAGTCAGAACCCCAGTGTTCTACTTACTACCAAAAATACACAAACAAAGCACACCAGGTAGACCAATCATTTCAGGGTGCAATTCTCCAACAGAAAGGCTGTCGAAATATCTCAACCACTACCTGAAACCAATTGTGGAAACTTCTCTCTCATACATAAAGGATACAACACATGGACTGGAAGAAATGCCAAAAAATATAATTCTAGCAACACTGGATGTCAAGTCCTTATATACCAACATACCACACCAAGAGGGTATACAGTACTATCTTGAGGCAATTGAAAACCATTACAAACCAAAGACACCGCTCCCACTAAAACACATAGATAAAATGCTAAAATTCATCCTTGAAAACAATTACTTTACATTTGATGACAAATTCTACCTGCAGGTACATGGAACCGCCATGGGAACACAGTTCGCCCCAAATTATGCTAATATATTCATGACAAAAATCGAACACAATGCAGAACATGACAAAACACCACTTCTGTGGAAACGATTCATTGATGACATATTCATAATTTGGCCTCACAGTGAGGTCGAATTGTTACAATTCCTGAATCACATAAATACAGTGCATCCCACAATCCAATTCGAGATGGAACACTAAAAAAACCAAGTGCTTTTCCTCGATACAACCATATTCATTAACAAGGAACAAAAACTACAGAGTACTTTGTATGTGAAACCCACAGACATTTGCTCCTTGCTACACAAACAATCATTCCACCCGGAAACTTGCAAACAAAGCGTCATATACAGCGCTTAGATATCGCCGCATCATAACCGACAATGAAACTTTGAAAACAAAGTTAGAAAAACTAAAAACTAATCTCATCAGAAGAGGTTACTCAATTGAAGAAATAAATCAACAATTCCAAAAGGTACAACAACTTTCACAAACAGATGCCCTCTTTGGAAACTCCCAACCAAAAAAGCAAGGGAGAATACTCCCATTCATAATACCTTATGACAAAAACACTGTACAAATCAACAAAATTCTGAAAAAAAAAACATTGGAAAATAATCCATGAAAACAATACCCTGAAAACTATCTGGCCAAACCAGCCCTTTCTGGCACTACAAAGGAACAAAAACATTGGGGACATACTCGTACACACAGATCTGAAGAGCGAATGAGAGGTATGATACACTTTTACCTTTTTGGCCGCATATGAGATACAAGGTGACCTTTGGCCAAGGTTGCTAGGGATAAGCCGTGAGCGACAGAGTGTACTGACCTTAAATCCCGAAACACTCTCACGGTCGGTTCAGTTGACAATTGTATGCTGCAGAATTTTTAGAAGAAAGAAATATTTTGGACTCAAAGCACATAACTATCATAGATATTGCTCAAGAACCAGTTTCTTATATAAAAGGAAAGAGCAAAGTGAAGTAGTAAAGAGCAAAGTGAAGAGCACGGTAAAAGCATAGTAAAGAGCATAATGGAGAGAAAGATATGCAGCTTTGCATATTTAGTTAATTTTTTTTCTCACACAGAAGCAAACTTGTGTACCAATTGTGACAATATCAGAAGAGATGTGGAACACATTACCTCCAAAAGCAAGGTACATAAAAAATATGTTGAAATATTGTGGATATGAAACTCCAGAGGCAGTTTCCAAGCTTGCTGAAGATGGTGAATTGGAAAAAGTTTTCGAATTCATGAAATCAATAAGCAGTATTGTAGAAGACAAGAAGGAAGTCTTTGGCATATTTCATCAAGACCCACAAAAGCTTACTATGTTGCCTGGACTTAAAGGTTATCATAAGTTACAAGACATTGCCATTTATGTACCTGCAGTAGGGGCCTTGCTCACATTAATATGACACAAATTCTTGACATTGTGATAAGAATTCTCAAGCCATATGAAAGATTGGACATTTTCTAAACAAGCCTTCCAAGGCATGTTGATGAATGCCTTGCCAAATTTCATGGTTTCCACAAAACGAAAGGGACAAGAATATATCTTTCCTTGATGCGAGATATTCGAGATTCTTTTTTTGACAAGTCACTTCATACACTTGGTCGCTTACATAGAATTTGGAAATCGGTTTTTTTCTTGAGGATTTGGAGGTGTTGGCTAAAGGACAATGAGTGCCAAGAAGATGCCTTCTTCATCAGCAATAACGCGTATATGTGTAGTGAACTAAATGCTCACTTGCTGTTGAATTTAGTTTATAATGTTGCCTCAGGTGTATTCCCCCCTGAGGCACTTAGAATCTGGTGCTGTGGTTCTCAAGGTTGTGAGCAGTTATTTAGAATCCTTCGTGCATTGACTCCAACGTTTTCAACAATAGTTAATTTTACAATGCAAGGGATTTTAAACAGAATCCACAAGTTACATTTTTTGTCTTCTGCCGAATGCGACAATGAAATAACTTTCCCGCGAGTGCAAAAACGCCTCTTGCAGATCAACGAAGAAAGCTCGTACACATTGTCTACTCCAATCATTGAAGATATTACTGAAACTATTTTTGCTGAAAAATCAAGTGCAATAGAGCTAGCCGAATCTTGTGGCATGCATTTCGATTCCTACGATGATAGATATTTTCTGAAGTTGAAAAGTGTTAAAGTTGCCCTTTAGCATGGGATAGAAAATGACGGCGAAGTTGATGATGAAATTGATTTTGCTGAAAGTCAGCATGGGGAGAATGTAGGACTGGAACAGTCTGAGATAGCAACTGCATCGTTGACCAACGAAGAAATTATTACGATGAAGGAAGATTTATCACAGATTAAACTGCGCAAAATACGAAGTACAAAGAATGGTCTTCCAACATACAAACATATGAATGATTTACAAGTTATTAATGCGCAAGGAGATAATCCAGAGGTTTTCAAAGGGAAAGAGTATGCAATGTCAACTTCCCGTGGAGAAAGCAAATTTGTGTTATACAATGGCGTTTATGTACGTAAAACTACAGCACTGTATCTGGTCCAAGAAAGCACACAACTGTCAGCTGATCGTTTACTGAGGGTCAGAGCAAAACAGCCAGACCATGTCCATGGCAGTGGAAAGTCTATATTTTCGAGTAAGAATAAAATTTCATCTGGTGACCTTTGCCTTTTTAAGAGAGTGGATTGCAACAAATGCTTAATTGGTCGCGAAGTCCAATTTTCGTATTTGACAGGAAACAAAAGACAGAGACAATTTTCGAATAACTTCGTTGATTTGTCTAAAGATTCCGTCAAAAACATTGGAGTTTTTGCAAACTGGTTCTCTGCGGTTTCTCTAAGTGATGATGAACGTTTCGAGGAAAAAGATTTTATTTCATTTAAATCAATCGAAGTTGACTTTACATGTGGTTACATCGCTGCTGATTGCTACATTGCTACAATCGACGAAACGGTTGTTATGGACGCTCCAAATTTTTCTTTTTCAATTCCATGTAGCACATTAAAAAAATGTCTGCCAAACTGGCGTGATAGGTTGTCATTTGATTTATGAAATACTGTAGTTTCATTTGACTTATGCATTGGTTTACCGTCATGTATTTTCATTTGGTTGTATCTTTCCCTACCTTGGCGTATTTAAACAAGTTTTATTGCTTAGGGACTCATTTGAGAGTACTTTTGAATCTGTGATTAATTTCAAAATAATCACAAATTAATCACAAATTAATCACTTTAATCACTAAAAAATCAAATTATTCACACCAAAAATTAAATTAATCACAAAATAATCACTAGTGATTATTAATCTCGTACACCATTTTCAGGAGTGATTTGCCCCTCGATGTCCTTGGTGTTTGATCCGAGGACTTAAGTCTCATGTATTGCACCACAATGGTGACTTCGATGGCAAACTTCAGGAAATTGGTGCGCCATCTGCATTTCCACACTGGTATCATTGGCAAGGCCAATTTTCATTAAAGTGATGCAGTAAAAGCCCATATAAAATAAACCATGCCGATTAAGAGTTTCCTGAGAAAATTTTTGACAAATTAGGCACCTCATATATATGAGCATCATTATATAGTAGCATAGGAACCTATACAAAAATCACATGTTCTTTTATACAGATTTTTGATATATGCTTGGCTCGACTAATTTCAGGACCGAACTTTGGGCTCCTTATTCTTTTGTTCATAAAAACTTACTTTATTTTGACATTGCTGGAGAACAATAGAAGTGCTGGTTTTGAAGCAAGCCCTTCTTATGCCTTGTCTCTGCCATGCAGACAAAAAAGGACTGATGTCCATTATAAATGCGAATGAAATGAGAGCCTGCAAACTTGTGCGAAAATGCTTGAACAAAGATATCTGTGGACATTTTCAGAATTACTTTACTCTTATGGAGCATGATAAAGAAACAAGAAGTGTACGCTGCGATTACCGAATATTGAAAAAGAATATGCACGAAAATCATTTCTGTACATGGGTGCTAAAGTGTACATTGAGCTACCTTTAGACATACGTCAGACAAAGACATACAAGGAATTCGTTGAAAAAATTTAAATGCATTTTGTGTGACATAATATAAATGGTGAAACAAACATTATTCTATCTCGATGTGAAGTTAATTTTTCTAGATTTTACTCTTGTAAGATTATTTCAAAGGCTTTTATGTAATACATTTTCGTTCCAATTTCATTTAGGTTTAGGGCACAAGACACACATTGATAACAGCAATGCTGTAACTATTGAAGTGTTTATCCTGTATAAATATTCGTTTTATTATATTATTATCATATTGTTATGAATCAGCAGCCACTTTTCATATTGACTCAAACAAGGTCTCAAATTTTAAGTTGAAACCTGACCTATGCAATTGTGTAAATGTCGAGATAATTGGATCCACTGCTCCCCCACAGTAGCCACACAGATGGGAAACAATTGCTTTGGAACACCCTGCATAGATGAGCCTGGGTACCAAAGTTGCCTAAGGGAGTTCAGTTATGATGGTTCTTGTCTCAAGGATACCTACAGGGTGCCTCAAAAACTTGTGTCCGTCTTCATTTGCTACCGCAGAGGAGCTGTACGTTGTATTATGCCGTACTTCTTACAGTTGCATAGGATTGGCCTCATCTTGGAGTCTGCGACCTTGTCTTAGCCAATCGGACAATAGACCTTTTAGCTATTCTCCAAAAGAGCCTAGATCGAGCGTTATTTTTATACTTTTAAATACAAGACGTTCGATCAAATGGCGTTAGACCTTTTATCGCTATTTTGCACGTTCGAAAATTCTTCCAACTACATGAAAACATCGTTCGATTCAGATTCTTTCTTAGAGTAGCTTAAAGGTCTATTTGGTTGCTTATTTATGGCACAATGAGGCGAAGAAGTGATTGTTTCAGAAACAGTACTTTAGCCATTCTCCGAAAATTGCCAGAATCAGGTAAATTTTGGAAGAATGGCCTCTAGCGCTGTATTTGCATTTTTCTTCTCCTGAAATTGGCACCATATTATTTCTTTATTTTAGCTAACTGACTACATGTCAGTTCATGGGAGTTATGGGCACAATTTGGGTATTGATCGTGTCAACAACACCTGGCCTAAATTATCTTTAATGAATAAATGTATTTTGTTACCTCTTGCTTGTATTTAATTCACTGTTTATCTACTCGTTCTTTTCTGGGAGCACATCAGCATCCTGTGAACGGTTCTGCATGGCCTAAATTTTGGACTTCACTGCGATTTAAAAGCCATGACCTGAGAACTAGTTCCCCCATCGACGCGGCCTTCTAACGACTCATCCCAAATCGCAGTGCAGTTCAAAATTTAGGCCATGCAGAACCGTTTACAGGATGCTGATGTGCTCCCAGTCAAGAACGAGAAGATAAACATCGAATTGAAGACAAGCAAGGTAACGAAATACACTTATTCATTAAAGATCATTTAGGCCAAATATTGTGGATATGATCAACACCCAAATTGTGTCGACAACTCCCATGGTCAGATTGGCTAAACGTGGTCGCAAACTCTAAGTCAGATCTGACTTCCTGCAACAGTATCAAATATCAATAACGGGATAGCAGAACATACAGCTACTCCGTGGCAGCCACATTAATGGACAAAAATTGTTGGGACAACTTGCACATAACCATTTTCTACGGTACGAGTAGGAAAAGGTTGAGATTTCGGCTTTCGATTTCATAGCATTAGCCTCAACTTTCGGGTTTAATTCAAATGGGCGTTGCATAGAATTGATCTAAAACATAGCACCTTTACCAAAACTTTTAAAACTCTTCTTTTCACTTAAAGTAGGCAGGGTATATGGAGCAGAACATATGTCTAAGGCGGCCTCTTTTTGGCACAGTTTATTGGGTTACCCAAAAAGATTAAGTAAAGATTATTAATTAATTTGCCTTTAAATGTAAACCAAAAGTTGAATATAAGATTTATAGGGCAAAGGAAGACAGCCGCTTTTGTGTTTTCTCGGACTTTTTGGGTCATTTTATATAGTATTAGTTTAGAATACAATATCGGTCGATAAGTGTCTGGTTCTTTAGATATTTCTTGGCTACAAGGGTACTTTCTCTCTGCGATGGTTACCTTTAGGTAACCCGAAGAAACTTGAAGGAGCTGAAACCTTTTTTGATGAAGTCACCAAAGTTTGATTTTATTGCTGATCTTGGAAGTTTCTTTTGATGCATTCGTCCCTAGGTTTGAATTGATTTAAGCGATTGTGCAATTTCTATATGAAGCTTTGCGCTTGTAGGAATCTCGGCTTCTTATATCTTTCAAAATTTGATTTGAAATCGCATGGATGCATGCAGAGCCCGTACCATAATGGGGCTCAGAATATGGCATTTCAATGTAAGATTTTATAGTCTCTTTCCCTGAGACCAAAAGTGAAATGACTTTATTGCTGCGCGCAGCCCAGCATCAATATTCTTGCACAATCTCTCCAGCTTGATGGATGTCGTTGAGTGGTTGGCTGGGCGAGTGGGTCAAAGGGCAACGGATTACCATTTTGTTCAATTCCTTAAGGTGACTGCCGTTATGATAACATGTCGGTCTGCTGTTGCCAAATTCCAGTTGTGCACGCGCTGTATGGAAGTGTGATGATAATATTTTATTTTTCCATATCAAAAAATGCATCACTCTTCTGTAAATAGTGACGAATTCCAGAAAAAATTCCAACGATAGAATCAAAGCTGAAGCTTTTCCAAGTCAGTAAAAAATAGACAATAAAATTGATCACTGGTAAGTCTAAAGACGGGGAAGGATGAGGGAAGGATCCTACGGTTTGCAAGCCTCGATTACATGTCGCAGTTTTGCTTTCTGCCTGAACTGATAATGCTAAAACTACTACTCAATTGCTTTCGCTTTCAGAAACGGATTGGCTCCGTATTGAAACCGTTAAGCTGTTCTACAGAAGGTTGAATTAAGGTGGCGTTGGACCTTCTATCACTATTGTGTACATTCGAGCTGTGTCAAGGCATTGATCGATTCGGATTCTTTTTCAGAATTTATCTATTGGGTATAAATCACCTGAAACTTGTTCTCATGCCCATCGGGTCTGAAATGCCTCGAAAATCAGTGCTCTAGTATTGCTGTATCCGCAAATTAGGTATCAGTACTTCGGTAAAGGATCATCCTTGCCATAATCGCAAAAATCACCTTCCTCCAACCAACATTGTGACCAGCGGATTACGGGACGACAGAAAATCTTCGCCTATTGACATTTTTACCGTTTTTGCTCTAGGCAACCTCGTAACTAGCGACAATAAAGGTTTTCCGTAAAATACAACGCCTGCATTGAGCCAGGAACCTGTTAGGCAACTCCGCAATTTGATTGGCTCTTTTTGAAGCAAAAGAAATTTCTCACCTTCAAAAAGTGGTGTTCAGTCGAAACAAAGAACATTCGAAAGGCTTTGGTCACAACTAACCGTATGGAATACATAGTTTGAAATATCGAAAATGGGATTTGTGCCAAATTATGTTAATTATTACGGTCAAAATCTGCCAAAATCTGGCATCCGGTCCCATGGGAGTCTTTTGAGGTCTAGCCTCCTCCTCTCCTTAAAACAACAGACAACGTTGGGAATGAGGTTGAGCTCCAGGGAAGTAAGACCCTTATTGGAGCGACAACAACAACAACTAGTCAACTCAACAATGTGAGCGTAATTTGAGGGTCCTCATGGAGTGAGGCTGATGTGTTGGCTGCCTCTGGGGTAATTCTAAAAATTATCTTCTCTAAGGATGAACTAGCGGATCTTCGTGACCCAAGCAAATACGCGACTAATGATAGTTTGAGATGTCATTTAACCACATGTTAATGTTGGGCCTAATCACTAAGTGCCTCATAACAAAACTCGACTAATTCCGTGCTGGTAATGCGATTTTGGGTTAGGCCCTCGAACAAGGCGTGCAACGTGAGCACAGGTCAACAAGGGTCAAATTAGCATGCCATCCACCACTAGAGATTGTTTAGTTGATCTTGTATGCGCAGGCCCCAAGCAAATAGAATCAACGAATGAAATTAATGGAGAGAGAGAATTGAATGCGGATTTTAAGTTTGTGCCAACATTTTGTAAATCACACACGAAGGGATAAGCTTCGTTAAATTTCGAGTCCCGTTTGATTTTTGTTAATCAGCCCGGGCATTAGAGAAGATGTTCTATTTTTGGTACGAGTTCATGATATGTTTTTGCCACCCAAGCGAACTATAAGTTGCAATTAAGGACCCCATTGCTGACCGTGATCCTCTGTGTGCCCGAAGAAGAACAAAGCAGACGAAACCTAGGCCAGGCACAGCGTCCATATCATGTAAACATCGTCGTTTGTGACAAATGATCATGGCTACCTTTTGGTAAAATGGCTGGGGCAGTCCTTCATCTTTCATTCTACAAGTAAACAGCTTACCTCTCTGTTTATCATAGATTCAACTAAGCAGCAGTTTATGGAGCTGTTTTATAGATAAGATGATTGCAGCAAAATCAGCTAACTTTTTTCGTTTTCTTGTTTGTTTACTTGTCACCTTATTTCAATTCGACTTCACTTTAACTATGCATATGTATTTACAAATATACACACATGCAACAAACTAAATCAAATCTAAAAATAAAAATGAAATAACTAAGGAAAGAAATAGGCACATGGATAAACTAGTTATTAAATTATTGTCATTTTTAAGCTAGCAACTTGTGAAGTGAGTTTTGCTCTGCTAACTTGTGCAGCAGTTACACGGGCGATTCCAGCCATCAATTCTGGGGGGGGGAGAACCAAAATTTTCCGACCGCAAATCAAGGACAAAAATAGCAACACTATGGCAGCACTACCAGGAACATACGTTACAGCCACGCATGAAATGACAGATATACACCTTCTGAAACCAAATGACAGAACCTTGCATACCTCAAAATCAGTGACAATTTGGCAAAAATATGCTCGAAATTCATGTCTTGATTTATCTTCGAATTTTAACAAAATCTTAATCATCCAGTCTTTCAAAACTGAAGCTGCAAATCACAAAAATCGGACAGGAAGAGAAAGCTGCTCGACAAATGGCATTGAGGGAGGAAATTTTCCGCCCCCAGCTCTTATTGGCTTCGGTCCTGAGCAGTAGCTAAACGTATTCTCCACGGTTGTTGAGAACTGTCAAATTCCTATTGAGTAGAGGCTCGCTTTTCAAGAAAGTTGAATGGTTTGAAGAAGTATCTAAAATCTGAATTGAGATCGAAGAGTAATGGCTTGAAGGACCCAGAAGCAAAGGGGATTGACCGCCATTATGGTGAAGCCCCTCACAATCAAAGGCTATGCTCTTGTTTGGTAGATCTTCATCATCGCGAAACGGATTTTCCTAAATATAACGTATGTAAACTTTGTAATTTTTTGAAAGAATAAGAACAATTTTCTGTTTTTATTTCTAGCAACTCTCAATTCACAACGCGAATGACTTCTATTGTAGGTATGCTCTTTCTGTCAAGATATTTCTCTTCAAATGCTGCTGCAGACTGCAGGTATGGAAGTCTTCTACATATCCTTGCGTTGATACATTGTAAAATATAATCAAGCGTTATATTCGTTTAGTTGACTGTATGAGCACTTAGAACATCTTCCTCTTTCGAAACTGAGAAGAAGAAAGCTGCAGTTCACAAGAATACTTTGATAAATGGAACTTTTAGCTGAAATGAATGCACACTAAACTATAATCCCTCAAAACTGTCACTGCAAGTTGTTTGCAATGAGCTTTCATCCATGCGCGAACCTTCCACGATAACGATGTCTGGGAAATGTCGTACGATCGAAGCAACGTTACAACGATTAGACACGCCCCTTTCTATCCTCCTCTCCTCACATCTTGGTCGCAAAGATAAATTGAATGATACCCCTTAGTCATCTTGAAATCAAACTTACACTTGAGTGGATTGGATCTCTTTGAGCCATTGCTGCTCCCTGCCGCACTATTTCCCCTTCTATCGCTTTTTCCTCCTTTCATACATTTTGACAAAGATAACAATGCAAATTTACTTTGGCATAAGCCGGAGCTATGTTGTTGAGTATGGTTGAAAGAAACAAACAGGTACAAACAGGTAAAAAGAGCAGAAGCGTACTGGAAGATAAAATGTTTGGAAAAATAAGATCTTACTTAACAAATTACATTGTTTACGCACATTTTTTTCCAACTTAGACCAGCCACTTTGCCGGAGCCAATTAATTTTGCAAAGCTTTTCAACGTTATTGGTTCGCTACCTCTGGACACCCCACTTATGCGTATGTGGAAGACTAATGGTTATGGAAGCTTCCTGTAAAAGTGCATTTCTTTTCAAATGTTTGACGAGTGCTACCTGGTCATGAAAGCTAGAACTGCCTGTTATCTCGCTGCCCTATTAATTCCACAAATATCTCTGAAGAAAGTATCCCTATTTGCGTAATTGCACAGTAGATTTAAGAACAGTTCTAGGAAATATTTTTGATAATTGTGATCTTAAGGCGTCAACTTACACGTTGATCCAAACTCCCAGAAAATCGATCAAGAACTCCCCGATTTATCATTATTTCAACTTTAAACGTTGGCCATGCTTGAAACTAGGGCTCTTGCCGAGGCCACCATAGACATAAGGCGGCAACAATGGAGATTGCTGTAGGAAATGCACCCATGCCGATAGGAATTGCTTCGGTGCAAATAAGAAAGCTCACGAAGCGCTTCCAAAGTAAACAGAGATAACAAAATGGCGTTGTTTCGTTAATTTTTCTTGCTTAGATGCTAAATTATTGAAAGCAGAACCGTGTTACATTTGTAGTTTAACCTCGTGAGTTCAATTCACGGAAGCTTGCAGTATTCCCTTACGAACACACCGATATACTGAGAGCAGCCAGACAGTTATCCATGTTGGCCTAAGCTCATACACATCCAAGTTAATTTTCCCAAGACAGCATTTTCTATCAGTTGTTTTCTGACGGAACAGGTACGGTGCAGAATTAGTTGAAGGGTATATCTGAACATAGCTAGCAGTTGTGTTGGTTATTTATGTAGTTGACTTTGGCTGTATGAAGACCTTACTAATTCACTTAGAAATTTATCAATTTAAAATGCTCTTCACTTTCTCTGAATAAATTTGTTGCCAATTGTCCAGGTGCTGTTGCCTTTCGGCTCGGGTTTGACAGCAGCGATTTCTTGACTGATTTTTGTAGTGACTGACTCAAACTTTAAATATTTTTGCTTCTGATTTCTAGATTTACTGTGGAGATTTTCCACAGGGATAATTTTTCCACGGGGATTCAGGGGAATCCAAACAGGGATAATTTTTACTGAAATACCTGCTACATTCACGCTCATGGGCCCTCATGTGCTTGAAGCAATGATCGACCCTCTTGCTTTGCTTTGCATACTAATTCACGCTTTAGTCTGTTCTTACTATCAAAAAAATCTCTCCGAGTTTAGTTTCCTTCCCAACTCCTAGTATCGCCTTATCCCCTATGAAAATTCTGATTGCTTCAATTACTCTGAAAAACTCACCATCAGAAATATTTCCAAAATGCTTCCACCTCAAATTGCAGAATTGATTTACTTCCCACTCTTCCGTGCTTTGACTTCCTTGAACTTGACCACGTGCTGTAATGAAAATAAGAGCATCGTCACCCTTTATTTATTGTTTTGAGGTATTGAATTCAACATTATTGAAAATATATTGGGTGTGGTTATCGCCATAAAAAATACCCTACGTAGCCACTGTCCTTTTTGTGACAATGGCTTGAGCATTGAAATAATGCGGATGCTTTGTTTGAATTCTAAACAATGAATAAACGGAAATTATCTCTATCCGGTTTATTGTCTGTCATACAGTAGGCAAGCATCCATCACAGCAAACTTAGATAATGAGATTTTGTGGCAAGAGAGAGGCTTCCTCCTGCCTTTTCTCGAGGAAGAGCAAAAACTGTTTGTTTCTTATTGTTTTACCAAATTTTACAAAGTTTTCATGATGAAGATTTTAAGTTAGGAATAGAGTGAAACTTTCCGTTCATGTTCTTTCAGGTTTTGAGCATTATGAAAATTTTGAGCCTAGAGGATGAGAAATTCTCCCCTGTTTTTCGGGGGGGGGGAGAGTGAAAACAGGGAACACAGTCGTTTTCATTGTTTCGCCTTTCTTTCTTTGTGAATAAATTGCCACCTTACGACATTTCGATAATACGATATTTGGGTCAGGAGGAGACTTTCTCCGTTAAATGTCTCTCCTTTGAGGGAAAGCTTGAACGCTGGGGGAATTGATCTATTGCTTTGATATTAAGCATGTAACAAAATTTCGATGATACGCTTTTGAGTTCTGGAGAAGCCTGTCTAGCACATGTTTTTCCGGGAAAGATTGATCCTCGCTGATTCACCTCATCCAGTTACGTCAGAAGTTTAGCTATTGAGAATCAGACAATGAATGTAAACTGCTCGGAATTAAGCGATTTCAAAGCAATTCGTTTCGCTTTGTGTTGGAGGTTCCCTGCTCCATCTTTGACTTTTTTGTTGGAGATCAACTTTGACGTCATATCTTGGTGGCATCATCAAGCACACATTTGGCATGCTGCAGTCCTGGCTATGATGCCTTTTAAAACTGATTTGAATAGCCAACGACAAACATTTTAACTCTTCGTGATCAACATGGGATTTTCATTCCACTTTAATAAAACCTAAAAGCTTCCTTTTCTTTCCTTAAATTCCAGAAACATCAAAAGCTTTTAACTTCTTAGATCTGTTTGAAACCTCCGGGTATGATTCACTCTGTGTTGATCAAAATCACAAAGGCCGTCAATAACACACTATGATCTCATTAAAATGTTGGTCCTTGTAGCACATGCAGCAGTTGCAATGAAAAGCAAGCTTGTTTACGCAAGCCAACGTTACACTTGACTGCATGTTACAACCAAGCGATCGCCTTGAGTTGAAAGTGAGGTAAGGGCCACCTTGGATGTTGCTTTGCAGAGTTTAAGAATGTGGTAGGTGTGGCTCGCTCACAAATCATCAGAAATTAGGAAACTCGAAAAGAAACTCAAAGCAAATCAAGAAATAAAGAAACTTGTTTCATTTGGCGGGCCTTCGCTCTTTCCCTGTCCATCTTGCCAAGTATCAGTGTCCTATCATTGTTTGTGATGCATGCTGCAATCATTGTTGAATCAGGAGTTGCAATCATGATCGCGATCACTATTGCGATCAACATGAGCCTCACATTGAAATCCACTGTAGCCTCTTTTTTTTGCTTGGGAGGGGTGCTGTCCCTAGCGGCCAGTGCTGTCTTCTGCGTCGGCCATGTTTCTGTCGTTGTGAAAATGACATGTGGTGTGGGTTGGGGGCCTGGGGCTCAATTCAAATTATGATCGCAAATCTAAAACCATGATCGTAAATCTAAAACCATGATTGCAAATCTAAAACTGTGATCGCAAAACTAAAACTGTCATTACAAAATCTAAAACTGTGATCGCAAGATCTAAAACTGTGATGGCGAAATCTAAAATAGTGAATACCGGTTTAAAATATCGAATGATATTTCTAAAGCAGTGCTTACTAATTCTAAAATGATAGAGGCATTCTAAACACCCTTTTGTCCACTACGGCGCGTCATACAGGAACGGATGGAGAGATGGAAAGATAGATTAGATATGGATACGTGTAGCTAGTCCAAGAGTCCATGGATTCCCTTATCGAAGTTGAAGGGGCTGATACAATGTAAACAAACTTATTTCGAAGTGACGATTTTGAATTATTTTTGATCGACCATATCACAGAGATTTTCCACTATTTTTCTCAAAGTGAAGGTGTTATTTTGAAGATGGACCCTTGATCTTCATATAGAAATAAACGAACACTCGTATGTTGTACGATTGCAGAGATAATGGTGATTATTGGAAGTAGCTTTCTTGGGGATTCACCCCATCCACCAAAATCTGTGCACAACACAATGACCACGTGTGGGCAAAAATATGGATCAGCAAGATCACAGGTTGTCTACGGTTACGTGACCATTCCCATTTATTGGCTGCAGTGAAGTAAAATTGAGGCAAAGCTCTCGCTGTTTTAGCTGTTTTAGTTTTTATTGCAGACGCTACTGTTACTGAATTTTGACTTCCCTGGTAACGAAATATTGCTACGTTCCATTTTCTGGACTTGTCTTCCAGCAAACGATTAAAGCTTGTCAGATCATTGCTTGCAACATGAATGGTTTTTTCCATTGATTCAGTACCTGCTTGATGCACTTCCTTGTTGCTCGCATTAGCTTTCGCTTTCAATTTCCAGGTGCCCATGCATTTCATTTCTTGCTAATCATCTTTCGATTTAGAAACGCTCAAAAATACCATTTCTTTCGTGATCTTTGTAGTGGAGCCATTGTGACAGAAAAAACCATTCGTTCTTCTCCAAATAAACTTCCAGATAAAGGGCTGTTCATCCTGGAAGGGATCCAGCTAGGACTCCAGGAAGGTTTGAACAACGACCCCGGAGAACACACAGTTACAGTTTAGACAATTATTTTTAGGAGGTGGAAATGGAAACATCTTAAAACCTTTGTTCATGTGAGCGTATCTAACATGCTTCGCAACAGTTGCAAAATTTATGATATTAGCGAGTTTACGAAACCATCACTGCAACTAATGCAACGTTGCTTTTGTTTCAGAACTTCAGAGTCAAAAGATTCTTTGTTTTCGTTCGAATTTGCTTCCCTTGGAAGACTCTGACGTTGTCCTTTTCAATTGCATAACTTGGAAACCCCATTTCTGGCGTTTTGTACTGCCGACCTAGTCTACTGCCGACCCAGGCCTCCGAAGTAAAACTTAGTCGTTTTAACTGTTTAACTTCAAGAAAAAGAGATAGTTTTTAGGCATCTCTGAGTTATATGAGGCCTCATTTTGGCTTTTCGAATGATAAATCAGAGGTAGCGTATGGGAACAACCTTTGCTTTGCAGCATGTCAGATGACGTTCTGGCTGGCGTTGCCGTGCTGGTGTCGTAAACTGTATTGAAACTGTGAAACATGGATTTGATTTAAACTTGACTAAGAAATTAATAAGTTTAATAATTAAACTAAGAAATTAGGAAAGATTTTGACAATTTTATGACAGGACGATATTTATCCTGTCATGTGTCATCTGTCTTCTATCATCAATGTAAAGACTCATTTACAGGAAATTCTGTTGAGCTAACATATGTTTATTTGATAGTAAAATGCATTTTCGCTATCTGTTGATGTTATCGTCTGTCTCAAATCAGATGTCACCTTACCCTGGATGCCAGAGCCTTGCTTTATTTTATTCCCGTTCCCCACATTAGGCCCTGGTACCACATTAGGCTCTGGTACCGAGGGTAATGTCACCTGCAAATGCCCGCGAATAACAACAGTTAGAAGTGTTTTGCAAAGGAATTTTGCGTTAGCACAAACTTCAGGTGACATTTTATTTGAGACGGACTAAAGATATTTAACTTCACTTCATGTACAACTGTTTTAATTTTCACAAAATATGAGCCATTTGATTTGACTTTCCATTCTATTCTATGAATGCTGACCATAGTGACAGCTGTCAATGCCGACAACTTTCTGTTTTTTTCTTTCTCATTGCATCGACGAATAAAAAGCCTTCAGCTCGTTATACTGAGCAATCTCATTAGGATTTGGTTCCTCATACCAGCCGTTTTTAGTCCTGTTCTGCAGCTAATTGCATAAACAACAGCTTGTTTACTTCGGAGTTCAACTTTTGTGCAATCAGATCACTCTGGACCAATCATGGGCGGTTGCTTTGATGGATGAATTAACAAGGGTCAGAGGTCAACCTTGCTGGGTCATGCTGCTTGGGCATCCAGAAAGCCCAAATTCGGTGATCCCCTTGGTTCTCAGCGGTCTCACAGTGAATTTGATACCCCATGAAAATGATTTTCGCTCAGCAATCTAGATGCTGTTATGACTTGTCCCAAGTCAAATTCCTCAATCCGTTTGACTGTTCCTTCTACAATTGTTCCTGGATCCACTGTTCCAGCATTTTGCCCGGAATGCTGGAATGGCTGTCCCAGAATGGCTGGAAAAGGATCGGTAAGGTGGACTGTAGGAAACAGACTTGGGACAAGTCTTGATGCAGCTTGAATTTTTCATTCGTGAATTATTACCGTGTGTTCAAAATACATTGTTTACAATCACTAAGATCAGCGTCAATCGCTTGGGTCGCACAAATAGAGCAGATCTAATGCTCTGATTTTTTATGTTTGAAAGCAGTGGGAGCGTCGATTCTTTCCTGAACATGAGCTGCATTTGTTTGCCGGGTCAATCCTCCTTTCGTCTTGCAAACTTTGCCGCACTTCTCACATAAAAATCCTTCAGCAGGTGTAATGGAATTGATTTCTTCCAATGGGACACCCAAGTCTGCATCGAAATCAACAGTTTTCGCAGGTTTATCTTCGTCAAGAAGCGCTAAAACGGCATCCAAATCGTCACCAAAGAAAAAGTCCCCCTCACCGCCACTACCAGACGCCTTGTTTCAGATTTTCTGTGCACGTAGGAAACTGGGTACGAGCGCGCATCAACATTGGAAAGCGAACAATTGCTGAATTCAATAGCCTTCTGTTCGTTTCCCGACTATCCGTATCTTGTGACTATGACCTAATCGAGTCCGCCACCCCTTGTTATGACGCTCAAGTGGTGGGGCCCTACAGGGTATAGAACTCACTCCACCTGACTTTTCAGGTTGCAGAGTTGGAGGATTACACCACTCCGCCACAACACCTGTAATGAAAATGTAACTAATGATGGTGTCTGTCGTATATTTGACAAGTGTACACTTTTTGCCTTCATTCAAAGAATGCATGAATGATGCATTAAACTCGATGACCATGAAAAAATGTGAACAACATCAGACTGATACATTGTGAAGATAGGGTGAGGGAATACGTATGGACGTATTCAAATATCTCCGTAGACACTCGACTGAGTGAAAAAGATTCGAACCTTTTTTTGAGTTGTGTACACCTGGATCAAAACGTATCAATGATGTTTGTTATGATAAACTTTAAAGTCAAGAGTTGACTAAATTCATGGCCAACCATTTCAGCTCAGAACTAGGAGCATTGGAGTAATCGAAATAATCTTTGTACCGCTTGAAATCTCAAGCGTAGCTTGATGCTATCAAGGAAATTTTGAGTTTCATTGACTATCTATATCTGTGTCAATAATGTAAGCATCGATAGTGAGGATTGACGTATCGAAGTTTACGTTGAGACTCCTAAAGTATGTCAAAAATTTATGTCACGTGAGATATGCGATAACGCAAATTTACCCATGAATAACTCATCAGTTTTTTTCATTTGCGAGCTTTTCAGGCGAAATCTAATTTCAGACAAACTTTAGCTTGATGCACTTAACTATGAAGCGACTGAAAATGAGGCTCCTCCATAGTGACCCAGTGAATACGTATACCGTATTTGGTGCGCTCGACATATCTGAAAAAAGTTTTAGGTTTTTTTTATTTTGATCCTATGCTTTTAAAGCTTTGAGTATCTATTCAAACTTATTTTCATAATCATCTTTCAGCAGCTTTTTCTATTTTGCCACCAGATAAACTTCCCCATGCTGTCTTCACACAACAAAATTGCCCAACTAAATGTAAACAATATTGTTTGGCATTGATAAACAGGTAAACAGGCAACGCCTATTCTTGTAGATAAATACGTTTGTTTGAAGTATGGGTGCGTTAGTCTAGGCTGTTTCTTGCAAATTTACTGCTGTTTTTTTCAACGAGTGGGAAGGTATTAAAGAACAATCGCTTTATCATTCTAACCCAAAGTTATAAAAAACACTGGGTATAATTAGACAATTGCTCAACGCATTAATAGAAGAATATGAAAAGAACCGAGATGTAACTTATACGTTTGCCACAAATGTCGTCCGTAAACTTTTAACAACTTTAACAAACCATATTAGCTTTCATTGCGTTGCGCCTTGTTAAGATTACGTCACTTGATTGAAAGTGAGGCTATGTTTATTGATAAAATTGTGTGCCACCTCCTGCTGACTGCAATTCTTTGCAGAAGCCAAGCCTTAGGCCCCCTGGCAACATCACATTGTTTAATTGTCTAAGCCCCTTCAGTAAATAAACATCTTCTCTCCTGGATTGGCTTATCTTTCAATGTTATTTCACGCAAGTTTCTCACGGGATTATTCCTTATGAGATTTGTCTTGATGTGAATTCAAGCATTTTCTTTGGATCTATATAGTAAGTCCGAAAGCTCCATGCCGAGGCTGAGAAATCGGATCATATTAAGGGACATGCATCATGTGGATGTTGCTCGATTTTTTAATTACTTCTAATGATGGTTACGTGTCCAAGTCATATTTCTAGAATGGTGTTCTTGCTCTGTTTAGAGTATTAATAGGATGCAATCGTTCGATTTGTGATATGGCTATTTCAGAATGAGTATAGGTATGCTGTTTCTGATTATTGTGTGGTCCGTTGTTTCTCCGTGAAAATTCCAAGCAAGCATGACCTTTTCGCGGAGTTTTGTCAGGATTTTGAAGGGCTGAGAGCATAAACGTAGAATTTCAGCTTCTTTAGTGGTCGTGAATGATGGGTATGCAGCCCAGTTGTTAAAGCGGAGTGTTTGGTCTTGGTGGAGTGTACTTTCATGGTTCGAGATCCCATCATAAACGCACAGGCCAACAACAAACTCGGCTTTCGCTCCTTGAATGAAATTCAAGTCCAAATATATCTTTTGAATTGCTCCACGTCTCGTTCTCTGAGCCGGGGGAGGGGGAGGAGGGAAGTATGATGAGAGAAAAGGGAAGAAACTTTTTCTTCTTTTCTTTTCTTTTCTCTCTTTCTTTTCTTCTTTTTGCTCTCTCCGGGGTCGGCAAGTTCAATTCTTGCTAAAACCATTTAAGCTGATCAAAATCAATCGAATTTATTGAAGGATGGGGGGGGGATCTCTCCTCTATTAGTTTACCGAATGAGAGAGCTCCTCCTTTAAATGATTCACTCCAGACAATTCATCCCTTTCCAAATGTATTGCATATTGTATTAATTTTCTGGAATAGTTTTCATTGTAGTTTAGTCATTTGTTAGCTTAGTATTATATATTAATTATATGTAATGAATTTAAATATATGAAACTAAAACTGAAACTGAAACTGAAACTGAAACTAAAACTGAAACTGATCCGTCCAAAGACAGTAAAAAGGTACTCGGAAGTAGATATGGCAACATAAGCTGCAGTACTACCGGTCCATGCCAGCGTCATAGTTGCCAATATTTCTGGCCTACGTCAAAAAATATCGTATAATTGCTAAACTTTGGAGAGCGAGAGAACGTTTTTCAATTGGATCCTCGGATTCAGCGATAGAAAACGAGAGGCAAAACTGAACTTTAAACAATGAGTTGTTTCCGATGTGAGATCTTCATTTGACACCCGGGACTGTTTCCAAAGCCAAAAAAATTGTTCACCAATGATAGACGATTGTGCTAAAGATGGCGGCGAGGAATTTTTTACCGAGATGCACTGCATTCGTTAACCGAATTCGTTAGAATCGTTAAAGATTTGTAATTGGAACGCAATGCATCTCGGTAAAAAATTCCTCGCCGCCATTTTTAGCGCAGTCCTCTATTGTGAAACACTTCTCTGCGCTTTCAAGCTATTTCCAATTAACACTTTCCCTGGTGAACCTCAATGAATTCCATTTTAACTGTGGACAACCTTCTTGGCCGGCAGTTATGCTAGCTGGAGCAAGAGTGCAGAAAATCTGAGTTGTTGAACGAATGCAGCAAAGGAGAGAAGTCAGAATAGAATTACGAAGCCTCTTTTGCAGAGGAATGTTGCAATCCTTCCTTCTGCCTCCCGTTGGGTGATGGAAAGAGTGATCAGATTGGTGAAAAACGGCTGAAAAGCACAACTGAGACCACAGTCTTAGTTCTTTTGAATTGATTCTTGAGTCTTGATCTGCAGCTTGGCCTGCTTTACCCGTTTAGATTATTTTGTTCCAGATCTGCCAATAGTGACCTTTAGCAACTAGGACGGCAACTGCAACGACAACGCAAATGTACCTCTTGTTTCCGAACTTCGGCTTGATTGAAAGACTCCTTGTTTTACGTTGGAATTTGCTTCCCTTGAGAGTCTATGAAGTTGTCCTTTTCAATTGCACAACTTGGAAATCCTATTTCTAACGCGTTGTTCTTCAGATTTGCATCTTCAAAGTGAAACTCGCTCATCTCAAATGCTTATATTATCAAAGAAAAATAAGGTTCCAGCTTATTTAGATGAAGAAGGAGATTTTGTCTTGGCTTGTTTAAGAACATGTGAAGGTACTATACTCGATTGTATCATATGAGACGACGTTCTAACTGGCGTTGCCGTCCTACTTGCTGAAAGTCCCTAATACTATACAGTGAACTACTATCAAATGCTATTCAAAAGTAAAAACAGAATTATGTCTGGATGAGCACCGGAATATCTTTGAAAACCATGGATGATCCAGAAAGTATGCAATGGAAGGGTTTACCAGAGAGTTTTGTTGTGCTGAATATTCCGTTGCACATGAGCTCTAGTATCAATCGCTGATTGGCTTATGACTCAGCCGTAAAATTCAATGTGAAAACCTACTTGCCATGCGCGGGCTCGACAACTTTTTTGGTCATTGGTGATAGGCCCAGCCCAGGGGGGACACTCAGCACATACGCATACGGGGGGGGGGTCAGTCCAAGAAATTTTCAGGCAACCAAAAAATATCACTTCAGCTTTATTGCAACCCAAAAATATCAGCTCATTTTATACTTAGAAACCTGACATGAACATAAAACATCCTGAAACTATGCAAATAGAATTCAGGATGCCTCTGGCGAACCCAGAAATATCAGTTCAACGATGTTTGGTGTCAAAAGATGTCATGAAACACAGTTTCAGTTTTATTTGGGCCCAAAAATATCGCTTTTGCCAATATTCTGACCCAGAAATATCGGACTTACCTCCCAGTATGCGCATGTGCCGAGTGCCCCCCTTGGAGGCCCAGATTCTATTGTTTTCAGACGAAGATTTTTGAGTTCTTCTCCCCAATAACTGCAGAGTTGTTACGGTTCAAATTCATTTACACTACTCCACAAAAATTCCTTAAGGATAGAAGGATTTCAGAAATAGTGTTAGCAGCAGAAGGTTATCCGGTATACTTTTCTTCCTGATCCAAGGTTATACCGGTACAGTGCTAACGGGGTCTTAGAATAAAGCTCGATGAGGGGAGATTGTGACGCTGCATCAGCCCTAATGTTCTTTACTCTTTTCACTAAGCAGATCGTTCTACATAGTTTCGCATCTCTTTGTAGATTTCGCGGAGAGCCAGGTACATCAAAGATGGTTTTTGTAACTAATTAGGAATTAAATCCCGCAAGAAACCCCTACTGAGAAAAGCAAAAAGATCCGACCCCAAGGTCTCATGAAGTTACTGTAACATGGCCTAATGAAGTTTTAGAGCTAGTTATACTGTCTTATCGTGGTTATGCACACGTGAAAAATAATCTAACGGTCTCGACACTTAATTTGTGCTATCTGATCACAGTAACTTTATCAGCCCCACCAAAGCGTATTTGCTAGTTGCATTTGGCCTACTATCACATTTAGCGGTACCCTGAACATTTCTATGATCCTGTAAGAACCACAGCGTCACAGGGAACAAAGTAATGTTCTGGACTGAAAGTAGGACTGACTTAGTTGTGCATTAGCGAAAATTAACTACTAGTAGCGGTGGTCTTTACAGATGGACCCTTAGATTCCGCTGTGATATGCCGATTTTGTGATCGAAGAATCCAAGGATCATACCGGCTGAACAAAATAGTTAAAACGCTTGACGGTCGGCGCAATAGAAAGTATGCAGCCGATATTCCAACCAAAACGCTAACCTATCCGCCAAAGGCCAACTTGGATGCCAAAATTGTCTTTGATGAAATAATTCATACTTTAGACTTACTAATTTACTTTCCATTATAACTTAAATTCTATTTCTGAAAGTGACATTTGTCTTTGATTTGGATTTCAACGGCAAGGAAATCAGAACATTGAATTCGCCTTCTCGTTGAAACCCACTACAAGTATTTTAACTTTTCAAATCCAATTTGGTCTTGCTCTAAGTCTCGCTCTTGATCAGCAGACAAAAGGGAGGGAGAGCAGAGGAAGAAGAAAGAGGAAGGGAACTGGGAAGGAGAACGAGGCTTGTGAACTACGCGTTCCGAAAGCGAGACCGGTCAAGATCTTGACCGGCGGATTTCTTTCATGTTAGCGGGAGAGCCAATTAAACTTGAGCTAGTGAATGAAGAGCCTCGTTTTCGGAACGTGTAGTCCACAAGTCTCGCTCTCCTTCCCCTTCCCCTTTCCTTTTCTTCTTCCTCTTCCTTCCTATTTGTTTACAGATCAAGAGCAAGACTTGGAGCAAGTTCACATCCAATTTAGCCTGTGACTCATACATTTGGATTTCAATTTCTGAATATCGGCCGCGCGCCCTTTATTCCACAGTTAGTCAAACATGTTAATTTTTTATTCACCCAGGAAAGTCCTGGATTTGCTTGTTCAGTGATAAAGCTGTGAAGGCTCTCCCTCTGATCATGCCGACATTCAGTTTGTCATGAGCTTTGCTTGCCATTTGACATTTGGTTGATAATCTCCGCATACAAGGACCTACTTTTTGAGACCAAAGCTGAAAAAGGCTATTGATTTAAAGGCATGAAGACAAATTTCCAGGTATGAGGTTCTTATTTGAAGGGTGCTTTGTGTAGGCCTTTAGGGAGTCTACACCAAATGTGTTCAGCTCTACCATTCGTTTTGGCAAAGTTACTATAGACCAACTGACCAATTCTAAGCCTTCGGCAGCAGGAAAGGAGATGCAAACTTTAACAGTCAACTGGGACAAAAATTAACTTAATGACGGCACTAAGAAATCAACTTTGCTACTTCTGCAATTAGAACATATTTTTTCATCAAACTGCAACAAGTTCTTAGTTAGATGGTGCATGATTAAGAAAGACAGCCTCTAATTTTGTACTTTTGCAGGGGATTTTACTTTATTAATTGAACAGACTCTCTCCTGAAAGTATTAGAATTTATATTCAGTAAGAATCAGGTTTTAATTGCTCATATAACAGCTCAAATTGTGTCGATAATAAAAGCTTTGTATCTCTCGTGAAATTTCCAATGCTTCCTTGCGCCTCGTGTTGGAATGTCAAATACAATAGACTGTTATAAACTTATGATGTACTGATGAGATCTCATCTTTCAACTGAGGCTGTTCACTTTTAGCGGAAAAGAGGCATTGTATATGATGTTTCAGCTAAAATTGTGTCGATCACAAGGTAAGCTTTGCAGTCTAAACTGAAGCCTTTTTTGTTAAAAATTGCAAGCTAAAATTTTTAAGGATAGGACTCCTCTAAAGTAGCTGCCAGAACTTTACAAAAGTTTTAGACGCCTAATTGTAGGCCTTTGTAAATTTCGTGTTTTCAAGCAGCTTGATTTATATTGATTGACTGCAAATTAAACCTCTACACTTTATATTCTAGAGCAAATGTCAGAGAGACCAGCAGGTCATCAAAGTTTGCGCCAGATAACTGATCGGAGTCTGAAGATATTTATGAAAACCGAGCAGTCGGTGAGTTTATTTTTGGCAAATTTCTGTAGTGATTCATCGTGTAAGTTTCGGATTGCTTCCAACTTGGCTACATTCAACTATGACCACTAATATCTTTTGCTTTCTGCGACCTTCTCTGACGAAACATTTTACTGTTTCTAGGCCTGGGCCAAGTTGCTCCTTAATAGACCCTTTCACGGTAGATCGAACGGGGGATTCGAATGGAGTTTTCGAGACCATGCGGCGTGAAATTTTGGATTTTAGAACTTTTTGGTTATCGTCACATATTGCAAGATTTCTCTACATCAACGAATTGGATCCTGATGAAAACTTAACTGGACCTACCTGAGTGACCAAGGAACGTATCTTTTGTTTTCGTTCTTTCTAAACTTTCTCAGAAATGATGAAGAAACTTCACAAACACCGACGACTCTTTGCTCCTTGCACAAAACCGCTGCCAAGGCCCAGCGACCGCCCTAAACCCTTTCAGCAATAAATTCTGTGCCGAGGCAGCCATCAACTTGATTTCCAAAATGAAGAGTCTTTATACATTTATGATGAACCTCTGAAATTTCCACCCTTCGATCTCTCGTCATTTTTGCGAAATTTCCCGTTGACTTCACTCTTGTTGTGTTTCCAAGTAGGCTCGCCGTCACAAGCCGATGACAGAAAAGTTACCTTGTTGTAAAAAGGATCGGGGAAACCCTTTCACCTGGGACGGGGGAGCCAAACAGGGATAAATATTTAAATTGACGAAATATTTTTAGTACTTTGGATTTCTTGCGAGTCTCTGAAAGGTTTCATAAATATCTTTACCTACCTGTACGCTCGCGAACATTTCAAAAGTATCTTTTTGAAGCCTTTCCAATGTCTACCTTCTGAGTAAAATGATACATGAAACACATGAAAATAAAGTAAAACTATGTTAAGGATTTCCTCTAACCACATTTTTTCATCAATTAAAAGCAACAATAATATATTTAAGACTACAAAACTACAATTACATTAAACTGTGACGTTTATGGCGAAGAAAGACACGAGGTCACCGGGTCCCAACCATGAGAAGAAACAAAATTATTGGTTTCTAACCATAGGTTTATTTCCCCAGGATTGGGATTTCTTAATTTTGTGGCGATCGAAGAGTTGAGATTTTTATGAGGTAGTTTGTTATAAAAATATACGTGAATATCAACTCTCAGATCGCTAAAAATTAAGAAACTCCAGCATATGTTTTCTATACGAAACATGTATTAGGTCACTGTAGTACTAAAAATTTCTCATTTCAGGATGAAAATTTGTCCATTGTGATTCTAAATGTTTCTTAATGGGTTTCTTATGTTTTGAATGCATGATTATCAGTATGATCTCTAACACTGCTCCAGATATGTTTCTTGACAGTTATTAAACACCATATACACGTTTTTTACAAGAAACTGGTTTATAAGAAACTAGTACTAAGATGGACAAAATTTTAAGAAGCTCTAGTACTATGTCTGAGAAGTAATAAGAAACCTTTAAAAGTTAAAGGCATTGATATTATGGCAAATAGATCGTTGAACCTTCATCCTTGAGCAATAGTCACTAACCATTTGTGTTTTCAACATAACAGAACACTGTTTATTCCAATATAATGTTTTAAATGTTAAGAGACATATCTGCCGCAGTGTTAGCGACCACATGAATAATTCTGCATTGAAGCCAATTAAGAAACTTTTAGTACTAAAATGGAGAAAATTTTATGTGAAATTAAGAAACTTTCAGTACTATGGCCTGATTAAAGTTTCTTAGGAAATAAAAAACGTGTAGGAATAATAGTGTTCTGCTGTTCAAAACATAAACAATAAGTTATTGTTGCTCAATGATAAAAGTTCAACGATAGGTATACCCGGAAAGCTCTTTTAATCTCCCAGGAGCTTATCTAATTTTAGACACTCAAGAAGAGACTTAAAAGAGAGGGGGCTTATTGGAGAGTGGGGTTTATTGTCAAAACCAAAGGGCGATGGCTTTTCTGTTCTTTTTGCACCATATCTTACGTATTCGACGTGCATTTTCACAAGTCAAGTACAAAAATTCGACAAAGTTTTATTCCAAACCACATCAAAATTAACATGCAAACGTTTTAAGCCAAATGAATGTTCAAAATCTTTGATAAACACTCGAGTTTTATATAAGCATGGGGGGGGGGTTAACAGAGAGGGTTCATTAAAAATTTTGGCTCTGAGAAGAGGGTCTTATTATGGAGGGGGATCGAGGGGGCTATCCAGAGCTTTTACGGTAATCGCTATAATTTTCTTGCATTTAGCTTTTAAGAGTTTCTCAATCCTCCTCCGATATATTACTAAAGTTTCTTAAGATCTAGCTATCTTAGAAGTAGTTTCTTAAAAACCAGTTTCTTAAAAAACATGTATGAGCAAATATCTAGCTAACAAATCGTAATTAGGTAGTCCTTAGCATAGTTTTACTATATTTTCACTTGTTTCCTGTATCATATTACTAGGAAGGTAATTGTGGCAATGTCTAAACGTTGCTAAAGGCTGCTAAACCATAGTTTTAAATATTCGCGAGCTCACAACTAGTGAACATGAAGATTGTAATGAAACTCGTAAGATAGTTGTAAGAAACACTGAGCACTCAAATCCTGAAAGAAACCTTCTGTGGTGGCTCAAATTCTCTTATAAGAAAGTTCACCATGTTGCCCCTGCTACACAAACTTGTTCTTTTCTTTTCTTGCCACAACATCAGCATATTTGCACAATTTGTATTAAACTTGATGGAAGGGACGAAACCCACTGCAAATATACAGATGATGATTTGGAGACCGAGTCTAAATTTGGCGGGAAGTTGTCAGCTGATTCATCAAGTTACATATTCGCCCCTGTTTGGTTTCCCCTACCCTGGATACCAGAACCTCAACATTGAAATGAAAGGAAAGGGTAGGTTTCCCCCGTCCCAGATGAAAGGGTTTCCCCGATCCCTTTTACGACAAGCTAACTTTTCTGTCATCGGCTTGTGACGGCGAACCTTCTTGGAAACACAGCAAGAGTGAAATCAACGGGAAATTTCGCAAAAATGACGAGAGATCGAAGGGTGGAAATTTCAGAGGTTCATCATAAATGTATAAAGACTCTTCATTTTGGAAATCAAGTTGATGGCTGCCTCGGCACAGAATTTATTGCTGAAAGGGTTTAGGGCGGTCGCTGGACCTTGGCAGCGGTTTTGTGAAAGGAGCAAAGAGTCGTCGGTGTTTGCGAAGTTTCTTCAGCATTTCTGAGAAAGTTTAGAAAGAACGAAAACAAAAGATACGTTCCTTGGTCACTCAGGTAGGTCCAGTTAAGTTTTCATCAGGTTCCAATAAGTTAACCCAGAGAAATCTTGCAATATGTGACGATAACCAAAAAATTCTAAAATCCAAAATTTCACGCCGTATGGTCTGGAAAACTCCATTCGAATCCCCCGTTCGATCTACCGTGAAAGGGTTGTATGCAGACTCTACTGATTCCCTGAAAAGGAGTGAGGTACCTCCTCCAGTAGAGTCTGCGCATCAGCAACGCGAAGTATGTCTATAGTCACGTCAGGTTCCCAGGCTCGAGGAACCAAACCTCATTGGTGGAAAAAGATCTCTTTTGATCTCTTTTATTTCAATTGATCAATAAACATCTTCAAGGAATCCTCGTTATTATTCTCATTGAATTAGATTCAATAGGATGGACACAAGAGGATCAAGAACAAGGTAATCAAAACACCCCACACAATAGGATTTGTTTGGCTACGCTTGTTTTATACACACGCTAATTGAATCAAAATATATCTATGCTGATATTAGCAAACTCGCTTTGTGTTGCTGATTCGCAGACTCTAATTGAAGAGAAACCTCTCTGAAGAGAAATCAGTTGAGCCTGCATACAGGCTACATTATATGCCACTTCGAGCTTACTTTACCAATCGACAAGACACGTAACTAACAACAATCCTTCACTATCGGGGTGAGTGGCCGAATGGCTTAAACAGTCTTCGTCAGGTGACTGAAGCTAAGCTTGGTCGAGTGAGGTCAAACTCCGGATGGGTGACCTCGGAGGCCTGACCTCACAACTCACCTCGTCATCCTTCGGAAGGGACGTTAAACTAGGGGTCCCATGCCTGGATGCGGCATGTACAGTGGGCCTAAATTAGCTTTCAGTAGCTAGAAATCCTGACAAGCCCACTCAAAATAAATTGAAAACAAACGAACAAACTATCCTGTGGATCCAATGCCGAACATGCGGTCTGGCTGGCTGTTTTGGTCTACAAATGAGCAAATGTTTCGCTGTGCATTTAGCTTAGCAACCGCGTAGAAAAACTTTGGGAGTTTGATGTTAACATTGTATGACCCCTCTGTCAGGCAACACTTTGCCCTTGATTTTGATGTTTCTTCCATTTGTTGACAAAGAAGTTGTATATCCGATATGGCAAATGAAGGAAGACAAACACTGACTATGTTCAATGAATGTTCGATCAGATCCCTGTTAAAGATTGCCTACTTGTAGGAGGCTGTTTTCATTGCTCGTTACTAATTTTGCTTTCAACTTTGCTTGTATGGGACGACCATAGCCAGGACTTGAAAAGACTTCCAGTAAGCTCCATGGATACAGTCGAGCGTTGATTATGTTTGGTGATATGTTTGTTAAAATGCTTGATCAAGGTTGCCTGTTTACTGGAGGCTCTTATTCATTCTTGCTTTGTCAGGCTTCATTTCGTTCCTTTATCATGGCTGAGGCTCACTAAACCTGCATGACCTCAGTTATAACTGATGACGGGTCTCAAAGAGTTTGATAAAAGCAGGCGAACATCATTTATGTTTTTTGGCATGTTTGCTCAGATGTTTGATTAAGAATGCTTGTTTGGCGAAGGCCTTTATTACAGCCTTGTTCGGTCAAGGCTTATTTCACTGGTTGTCATTGCTGGTGCTTACAGGAGCATTTCAGCGGCAGAAAGACTAGCTGGAGCTTACGACAGGGCTAAATGAGTCAGCTAAAAGCAGATGAACACTGATTGTGTTTGGGGATATGTTTGCTAAATGTTTGATCAAGGCTACTTGTTGAATTCTTGTTTCGTGAAACTTCAATTCGTTGCTTTTTATTGTTGAATCTTTCACAAGATGAGAATAATCCTAGCTATAACTTTATGAAAAGGCTCAATAAGTTTGATAGAGCTGACGATAACGGCTCAATGAGCTTGTTAAAAGCAGACGAACATTGTATTGGTGATATGTTTGCTTAAGTTGTTGGTTATTAATGCTTGTTGTTTAGCCAAGGCCTTCATTCCATCCTCGTTTGGTCAAGGCTGCAGTCTTGATTGTTATTGGTAGCTCTCACAATTTCATTTGAATGGGCATAACTGCGGGTAGGTTTTAATGACAAGCGTGAGTGAGCTTGACAGATGTGACCAACGAAAGTGGCTGTATCTAACAAGTCACTGCACCATAAGATGCATGCACCAATAAGATCAACCTTGGTTTCCAAGATTACATTCATCGGCTTCTCTCAGTTGAAGTTTTAATGGATTTTCTCCAGTCTGTTGCATTGAGTTTGACGTATGATCTGTCTCGAGCTTGGATTTCGTCGTGACCTTGTGTGGATTAGTAGTGAACGCATCAGCGCTTGAGAAAACTTGTCGATCTTCCCAAATCATCATCGTTAATCTGCTAATTCAACAGAGAGATCTGCGAAACCACTCTATTCCTTTGCATGGATGCAGACCGTTATCTATTGTCTCCTACAAAGATATATCGTTTTAAAACTGTTCTAATCTTTATACTTATCAGGCCTCGTTCTACACAGTCATTTTGTTTCCACCAATGTGGTTTTGGAGAGCATATTATGAAATTACGCCTATCTCCGTGTAATCCTCTTTAAACCAAATTGATTTCAATGGGCAGGTTTTATTAAATTAAATACTAAGCCCGCAGATTCGTAATTAGTCAAGCGAAGGAAGGCTCAGTGCTTAGAAAATGACGCTGTTGCGAGCGATGAAATGTTACAAAGTTTAAGCTCTGTGCTCATTTTCTGCCGCTGGTCAAATGAGCAGCAGGCTTCGGTCAAAGAACCCACGGGGGTATATGATCGAACAAGCCAAGTCAATTTAAGGCTAATCCTAAGTTGTTACACCGCTGGCCAACTGATCAGTCGGCACAGTTCGATCAAGTGACGGGGGTAGCTTGATGCAGCTAGATTTACGTTCTGATAGTTGAAACTGTAGTCAATCGTCAATCCTCGTTTCTGCATAATAGTGATTTGTTTATCTTAGTAAATACATAAATACCTATCTCTACGTTATCGAACCTTCTTCAGCACTTTGCTTTATTCGATCAGGTAATCGTCGCTTTGTTTCAGATGGCTATTGTTCCCTCTACGAAAGTTCAGGCGGAGGTATTGATCTCATAGAATACTTAGTGGCATTCACTGAATGTAAGCATGCATAAGACACGTTCCTCCTCAATGTTATGAAAAAGGCTGCGCTGGAAGGATTGCAGTTCCAGCTGTTAACGTCAAATTTCATGTTGCTTCAGCGGTAATTAGGATGTCTAGAGTTTCTTTCAAGTTTTCTTACAGATCTCCAGGTATGGTGGTATGCACTGCAAGGGCCTTTCTTCATAAACATTCCATTTGTAGTTTTTCAATTACTTTTCTCAAGGACTGCAATTGCATACTGTCAGAGTTTTCGTTTCTTTTTTGCAAGATCAGCAGTCAGGAACATAATCGCATTGAGGCCTTTTTTGCGATAGAAATCGAATTCAAGCATTCTTCTATTAAGTCTCGTGGTATGCCCTACATGTGGCATTTGTAATGTTCATTGCGGTGATAATTTTTTGCAATAGTTTTTTTCCAGGGGTTGCTATTGCACACCACATGAGTTATCATTTCTTTTCTTAAAGATCGGCAGTCAAGAACTAAAGAAAATAAAGCGAGTTTTGCGACAGGAAATCTAAGTCAAGCATTTACTCTAATAAGTTTCATGATGTGTCTGCATAAGGCATCTTTTATGTTCATTGCACTTACAGTTTTCTACAATAGTTTTCCCAATGGTTGCTATCGCACACCACAAGAGTTGTCATTTCTTGTAGAAGGTCGGCGGTCAAGAATTAAAGAAATTCAAAGCTCTGTTTTCATATGGAAGTGAGAGTGAAGCATCCCCCTTGCAGTTATCGTGGCACGCACTGCATGTTGCATTTTTTGTAGCACTCTCTACTAATTCTTTTTTTGCTGATAGGTTTTCCATTCACTGTAGATTGACGCTATAAAATTTATATTTCCTTGCAGGCTCTGGAGAAGTGAAAAGTTTTGTTTGCAAAAGGAATTCAAAACTTGAACAGCTGCTTTACAAGTATCTTGGTATGCATTGCATGTAACATTTTTCTGTGACATTCCACAAGCAATTTACTGCAACTCCTTTCTCCAGGAATGCTTATTCACACCGTTTCACTTTTTTATGTCACAGCGACGACCACAGGTAGGAATTGAAGAAAATTCAAAGTTTTGTTTGCAATAGAAAATCAACGACAGGTTTCGTTCCGGAAACACTGTGGGTAGCAATTTTCCTACACATTCCACTTGTAATGTTGTACAATAGTTTCCTTGAGATAAGAAAGCTCCAGCCATCGAATCTTTTCTAACTAATTGCGGATTAGATTTTTCATTTCATTTGCAATGTCATATGATACTTTTCTCCAGGCGTGCGCAAAGTTTTATTTACAATTTGAATTGACTATCGAATATTGCTTTTTCACTTTTCCCAGCACGCACTTTGTGGGACAGTTTTGTCACCAGCTTACATGTGCAATTTGTTGCAATTTTTCATGAAAGTTGTCACAGATTTAATGCTTTTATGAGTCTTAGTTCAGGCTCCATCCACAAGTATCCGGATCTTTTTTAAAGCCCATATTTTTTTATCCGTTTTTGGTTCGCGTCCACGCGGAGACGGCATTTTCGGTTACCGAAAGCGAAGGTTTTCGAAAACGCTCTCCAGAGTGGATCTTGTAGAAAATTGAGCTTTTCGAAAACGCCGAGGTAACAGCATTGATTTCTAAGCAATAAGAGCATGCGCTCGATTCCTTAGGGATCACGTGCGGGGGCAATTTGCTGATTTGTTTTGTCTTATCGAAGTTCGAATGTTGAATATCGGTATTGAATATCGAATTTCATTATCGAATCTTTCTATTTTCATGGCGTTTTCGTGTGGACGGGGATATTTTTGAAAACGCCCCTCGCCTATTGTGGACGCGGATCTCTCTTTAGACAGATAAATAAGATCTGTTTCAAAAAGATCCGGTTACGTGTGGACGAGGCCTCGGTCTGCAGCAAACTTCATACACATTCCACCAAGAAGAAAATTTGGTAAAATCGTTGAACCTTTTTCAATGACAGTTGTCCAGGTCTCTTTTGATTCACGGTTCGTATCTCACAGCGGCTGCTACGGTAATGAATTTGGTAGAATTAAGAATTCTACTTTGAGAGAACGAAAGTGAAGGATTCTTTATCTCATTCTTTGCTGTATGTAATGTTTGACATTTGTCATAAAACTGGAGATTCAAGCAGAACTTTCCCACGTTTTTGTATCACACCATCACAATTTTCATATCTTCTCCCATTGGGAATGTGAGAGAATTCAAGATTTTCCATTTCTGAAAGCAACTGCGAGGCACTGTATTTTACAACTTGCACTGAATTTCACTTTATTATATTTTTGTTATCAATTTATTTATCGTTGGATAGTAAAATACAATAGCCAAAATAAAAAGTAGCTAATTAATTCCAACGTTGAAAGATGTATATACAATATTTGATAAAAAAGTAATAGATAAAAGTATTTACAAGTCATCAAAATATACAATTAAAACGGATATCTAAAAGCAATCATCATAAAAAGCCCAAGTTTGGAATAAAAGTGTGGCATAATTTGCAGGGACAATTTTCTCCGTACCAATTTTTAATCTCTTTTTTAAATTTCTGCATAGAGATTCACCCTCTAATTGTATTCAACAACTTAGCTCATTTTAGATATCAATCCGTCTGAGCCGGCTTTTTTTCCCAGTTGGAGAGCTGAGAGAATTCAAAATTGTTCTCTCTAGAAAGTAACACTGACGTATTACATTATACAACTTTCACTGCATTTAGCTTTGTCATGGAATTCCCCTTTGAATTGTCTCAATCCTACGTCTGTTGGTATCAATTCATCTGAGTCAGGATTCTTTTCCCTGTTTGGAATGTGAGAGGATTCAAAATTCTTCTTTTCTGAAAGCAACAGCGAAGCATTGTATTGTACAACTTTCATTGCATTTAACTTTTTCTTAGGATTCCCCCTTGAATTGTCTGGAACTATTTCCCACGCTTTTAGGTATCAATCCATCTGACTTGACATTTTTGCCTGGTCGGGAATGTGAGAGCATTCAAATTCTTCTTTTTTGAAGGCAAGTGCAAGACATAACCGCATTGCATTCACTGCATATAGCTTTGTTCAATGACATTGCTTCTTGGATATTCTACAACAATTTTCCCATATTTTTTAGAGTATGAAACCAGCGATTCTACATCTGCTGCTCAGTTAAAAATCTGGTAAAAATTGCAAATCCTTCTTTTCAGAAAGCAAAGCGAGAAATATCCTTTGACTTGAAATGACAAGACACACTTTCAGCAATACGTTCTCTCCATCTTTAGAAAATACGTCTTCCTAAGTGTCATTTTCGAAAGATTTAGAATTTAGTTACATTTAGTTGGAATTTAAAAGTCACAAGTTCCTTCTCCTTGATCTCCTAGAAGGATCTGCATGCAGCAGTGACTTCTTTTCACTCTGGTGGTCTCTGAAGAATTGCAAATTTTGTTTTATGGCATTTGGTCTATTTTCTACAAGCAGTTAACTTGTATTGTGTGATACAATGTTTCCAGGCTGCCTTCTTGAAGTTGCCTCTTCAACGCTCTTGATGAATTAATCGGCTCCAGCCTGGAAAGTTTTTATTTTACACGTGCAAGTTGAGATGGCCTAGATTAGATTTTCGTGGAAATTTTGCAGTTTCAGCAGTCGAGAACGATAAATTACAAACGTCTTATCCAGCTGCGTGGCTTAGATTGAAAACCAATGCCCTTGGACGACTTTTTGAATGGTTGTTCAGGGAATCTTTGCTTCAAGGAAAAGATCAATTGTTTCACTTTTGATAAAGTTTTAGGAGTCTATGTGAAATGACATTGTTGAACTGAACGAAGAACTAGGTGTACCGCAAAACATTATCATAATTTTTGTACTCACGAACAGTGCGGCGCAGCAGGTTATAACGAACAGAAATAGCTGCAGGAACTAACTGCCAATCAATGAACATGAGTCACCAACGTACTTGGTCTCTTTCTGACACTTTCGTTATCATTTGTGATTCCTGTGGCATTGCCGTCTTTGGAAGAACCTTTCTCGGGAGAAATGAGAAAGATGGCTCTTCATGGTTATACCTTTATTCAAACCTGCCAGCTTGAACCTTGATTCATTATCACTATCGATTAGACAATGTCAGCAGCAGATGATGATGATTACATATCTGCTGTTCCTCAAGGGTCATTCGTGGGACCAATATTGTTTACAATCTGTTCAGATGACTTACCAGATTTATATCACACATTGTATCACATCATCTAGGGAAGGATTGCTCACATATGGGATACTATGCAATGACGTTCGGCAACCACGGTTCCTGAAATGATTCCGCTACATATATCAACATACACCTAAACACCTATCTATCGAAATATTGAGCAGAACTGCATAGCATTATATACATTTGATTTGTGGAAACACTAATCTTTCATACCAAGAGAGCAGGAAAATGCTGGTTAGGGATCTATGCATGGGAACGAGGATTTCATGCTTGACTCTAGTCCATGATTTACATGCCTTTGAAGTTTGAATTCTATTTCTGAAACATACTATTGTCTTGAATTTGCAATTCAATGGCAAGTAAAGGACGGACCAAAATCTAACGTAGAATTCTTATTCCCATACAAGCCCCTTCCAAGCATTTTCCTAATTTCTCAGCCTAAAAGGTGAGTGGTTTTACCAAACAAAATCTTTGCACCTAAGTTAGCATTTGGCTGATAAATTTTATTTTTGAACATCGGCATCGTACTTTTCATCCCATTGTTTGCCAAACATGTGAACTTTTTACTCGTCCGGTACAAGAGCCAACTTCAGCATTTTGGTCAAATCTCTCGATAGCGGTACTTTCCCAGACAGTTAGCAGAGGTGGAGACTAACAGGAATATCTTTTAGGTAACAACGGTCAAGACCGGAAACCTCTTCATTAAGAGCAAAGCGAATCATGGATCTGTGAAACAGTTCAACACTGATAAGGCTAGAATTAACTTCCTGCTGTTAGGCACTTAAAAATGAAGCAACCAAAGTACAACCATTAATCGCTAATGGTAAACCTTCTAAGTTTCTCAAGTTCAAGCCTTTCTCTGATTTATTAGCCTGAAGCTCCACCTTCGTGACAATCTTGTCCTCGATCAGATCAGGGCTCAAATCCTTGTACAATCATTTGCATTCTTTTGTCATCATCGTCTTTATTATTTGCAGCTAGTTAAGTTGACAAGGTTAAATTTATCAGTGGCAAAGTCTCTTGGAAATTTATCATGAATACTTTTGCTTCCCCTCAAAAAAATCTTTGGTAGTGCAAGCGAATGTTATGAAACTTTATATTTTCAGCGAAACACAATTTTGTGTGCGTAGTAGTTTCGAAATTATTCCTAGCAGAAAGACTTTCCTGGTGAGGATCTTTGGCTATCTACAAACCAACTTCGCCAAATGCATTCGAGTTTTGCGATTTCGACAAAATCCAGTAACTTCCCCGGAGAGCACCTTGACTGTTTATGGCGCAAAACCTTTTTCATTGAAATATATTCTTTTAACATCAGCTGTCCAGAATCCACTATGGAAACTTGATCTCATTGACCAATTTATTGCTTTCCCTTGCCATTTTTAACTTTGGTGTTTTTAGATCAAATGGCTAGCTTCTCTTAGTAAAATCGTGATGAAATAGGTCGTTTCAATGGCGAAATTTACGTAAATACAACTATATTTTGGTTTAAGACATGAGCACTCATTATTATCTATTTTCTATCCCCTCAAACGAAGTTTTAACGCAACTGTTAATGTATGGTAATAAGGACTTTCCTGATAAAATCAATAGAAATATCCTTGAGTTAACTCTACCTTTTATCCAAGAAACTGGTCGATATGATTGAATTCGTTCAAATTTTTTGCCATCCGTCAATCAGCCACCAAGCCCCCTTCTTCTGAATTTTTCTTTTTGAGTATAGTTCTATGTCATTTTGCTTTTTTTCTTCTTCTCCTTCCTAAAACCACGGGGTAGACATGATATATTGCTCCTCGTGTATTGTATTTGTAGTACTGTAGAGTACTTTGTAAGTAGTGTAGAGTAGTGTAGTACGTATCTTGTATTGTAAATTTTTAATTGATAATATATGGAAAAAAAATTTTCTATCATTAACCTTTAGAAACACACCTATGCTGTATTGCTACAAATCAACAAAAATAAGGTAGCTATGACTGCTAGCAAATGATAAAACCCTTTAGAATGCTGGCTAACTATGATTTCAGTCAATAGCATCAATACATGATTCTATTAACATACATTCACGTTCAACTACGAACTGTATGCAGCAATTTTTCATGGCAAATTTTGGCCCGTTACGTTCAATCCCGTTATTACATCAATTTGAAGCTACTTTTGTGCATGCATTTTGCAACGTCTCAATTTTACAAATCCAACATAGCTGACAAATGTTTCTCGAGCATTTGATTTAAGTTATGTAACCATATTTTAGTTGTTTGACCATGAGAGTGCGATAGTGAAGATGCAGTGGGCAACTTAGGCACTTACCAACCGCTGCATGGAATGTATAGCAATTCTGCTTACCACCAAAGTCAATGATGTTTCTGCAGATGTGCGTCCACCTCTATTCCTAGCCTTGTCTGAAAAAATCTTATTTTCATATGATAAGTTTAATATGTGTCATCTGTCACCGCAGTGCTATCAATCTTTCTCGCAAGCAAATCTAGACAGGGGGATATGCTTTGTCTCATTATGGTGATTTTAGAGAGATGTAAGATGGTAGCCACTTTGAATATGACCACTTGACATTAGACCGAAAGAGTTATTATGGAGGTTTAGACAGGACGTTTATGCAGTTTCATGGAATGTACCTCCTGTTAAACGGTCATTTTATTAGAAATAAGTTATGTACGTATCCCCAGCTAGAACCACATCTTCATGCTTATAAATTTATCCTCAACAATCTACATATGATGATGCTGAGTTGGCACTGATATGTTTGATTTATTGCAGAACTATTCCCAAGAACACACCAAATGAAGTAATAATTGGCAGCAAGGTCGCTAGTGGCACCATAGATATGAATGTCATAACGTTTATAAAGGTCTTAAAGCTACTCTTAAACAATTATATTCCATAGTCGCCTCCAGCACATTGATTGTTACGGCTTAAGATTTCAGCTGTTGTATCATCAGCATAAAATCCTATAAGATTCACCCTGACCTACGTTGGGTTGCTGTCTTTCAGGCGCTCTCTTCTTTGTCTTTCTCATACTTCTCCACAAACTAGAATGCTTCGGCATTTGAAGTCGAATGGAAAGGAACATGGTCAAAAGCAGAAGACGTAAGTACATGGCCTTAATTTGGACAAAGCTAAATGGCTGTCACATTGCAGGAGCCGCGAGAGGTGGACTGAGCTGACCGTCAAAGCTTGCAACAAGTGGGGCACGCAAAGAGAAGGGGTATGCACCCGATCTACCCCTGCTCTTTGAATTAAAATTTTCGCTATATTGTAAACCCCTTGGTCATGAAGATCGTCACAGTGAACAACGAAGAAGAAATTCAGTGTTTCCATCATAGTTGATTCCATCAATTTGAGAGTTATGGCATAGAACTTCAGCTGTTACCTCATCGACGTAAAATCCTCCCTGAATTTCGTTAATGGTTTTGCCCTTTAAAGGACAGGTCGGTGGTTGGCGTGATTAATCCTACAAAACAAACCTACTAACTGCTACCCTGCATTATGAAGAATTAAATATAGAATATCAAACATATTATAAATATGAACTTCTTTCTACGCATTGACTCATTCGCAACACCTGTAAATTGGTTAAAGGCACACCTTCGTGGCATTGATTGGGTGAATAAGGCAATAAAAATGAATAGAATCAGGCAAGCTTCAATAATTTCGGTGTGCACTGAAATTCGAAGATAGTAACATCGTCTTTTATTTATCGGTATGACGTCCTTTATTCTCGAAACAAAGTATGAGCCAAGCATATAAAGGCTTGGTAATTGTTCAGAGGCGAAGTCTTTTGAGAATAATTTCTACATCACGGCTAGCCATTCACAGCTCCGACAGTGTGTCTTTAAACGGAATCTTATCAGATATAAGCCTTTGATAAAAATGACCCTGCAAAGAAAATAGGCTATGCCATGTGCCAAACCAAATTTGGGTAACTGATCTACGTCATTAAGAACTACTCATATCTGACTGGCTAGAATTTGACTGCAAGTAGCTTGAGCCACTTTTAATTAAATGCTTACATTCCTTTTCAACATTCTGCAAATGTAGGCCAAACATTGTTGCCATTTTTACATCTAAATGCGACGAAGAGGCGAAGCAGCGAATAAGAGACACTAAAACCTTTGGACGGCCTCGCTTTCGTTGAGCTTGACGCAAGCATGCATAGATTCTTTGCTTTTATGACGTCAATTTCCCTGGTCGCTCATCTAAGTACGCGATTTCGCAGGGTAAAGAGTGAAAATGTTTTGAAGTCACGATAAAGTATTCAAGATAATAAAATCTTGTATTTTGTCATCAACCATGCGAACCCCGGACTTGCCCTTTAAGATATTCATTTTCATCTTCCTCTGACTTTTCCACCTTTGCTAATTAATTTGCAGTTTTTTCAATCTTGAAACCCCCTGCTCCTCAAAACTATCACAGTGAATAAAGAAGCGAACAAGAAATACTGTTAATTGGATCTTTAGGGTTGTGGCCTTGGTGTTTAAAGCGGCGCCACACAGTTCACGAAATGCGCCCTGGTTAAATTACCGTTGCTTTTGAGTCGTCTGTTAATTTTACGGCAAACCTCTTTGGATTTTTAGCTGATTTATGTGGGATAATGTGGGAAATTTTGCATTGCCGATTCCGAGAAGTTTAAGTGCTACTCTGCACAGGTTATAATGTCTAGGTCATTTGCACAGGCTACGGAATAGCTGATTAGCCATAATGAGGATAAATCTCTTAACTTTTTCGACCTGGTTTTGCGCAGTTACAATATGACTGTGCTGTACCTTAAGAGGGGATCTGAAGCGAAATTTTTATCTACGCAAATGAATAAACAGAAAGTCTCTAGAGGTATTGGTATGTTGAAGTATTCTAAACGATACCTACCAAAGGAAAGCCTCATTTTGCTGTATAGAAGTCTCGTTGAGCCCTATTTTAGGTGCTGCTGCCCCTTTTTAGGGATCTTGCGGTGCATCAGCCCTCGATAAGTTGCAAAAACTACTAAATCGAGCTGCTAGGATAGTCACAAACAGCACCTATGACGCGTCAGCTTTGTCTTTGATAGGGAGTCTCGGCTGGCTGACAATTAGAGAATTGGTCGACTTTTAGACGAGCAAAATGGTCCATAAATCTCTGAATGCCCTCGCCCCAGATTACTTGCTAAACATATTTCAAAAGGTATCTGAAGCTACTAACCGTCAGACGGGGAACTCTAAAACTGACCTTAGATTACCATTATTGAGAACATCAGCTAGTCAGAAATCGTTACAGAGGAGCTAGGGCTTGAGTGACCTACATATTGTTGTCAAAGCGTCCTCATCATTCTGCTCTTTTCGAAGAAATTACAGGGTGTCTCAAAAAAATTGTTCAACGATTGATTGATACTAAAAAATAATGATACGCTGAATGCATCCTTGGTCGAGTCACCCCTTTCCTGAGACTTTGAATTAATTTTTGACACAAGAATCTTGAAAATCTGCTAAAAGCTCATGGAGCTACAAGGCATTTAAAGTTCAAATTTGTGCGAAAGCTGAAACCAGAGGCCTCAAAATGGCATTTTTGGTAAAAGCTCCACAGGCCGTCGTTTCTGTTATTTCTCAATTGTTTCAGGGCGAACCAAGTGGGATTCAAACAGGTTTTCGATAACCTAACTGTCAAGCATATGGATGCTTTGAGGAAACAGATTCAGTCTCTCGCCGATTATGTTTTGAACCACTGTTTTTGGACTTACGCAATGTTATCAACCGATTTGCTTGATTCTGGTCTCTAAAATTATTTCATAATCTTCGGAACAGGGTTATCTTTCCATTAGCCTGTTCATGTTGTGCTTATTTTTCAATATTTTATCAAACGTCGAACAATCTTTTGAGACACCCTGTATAAAGTCAAACTATGACTCATCTCATTTTTCTTTCCTTTTTTGCCTTAGATTGGTGTAAGTAGGGCTATATTGTATATCTTAGTTATTATTAGGTTTGTTTTAGGATGGCTCCCTGTAAATCAGTGTATTAACTGAGTGGATTACCATGGATAAAAAGTTAAAACGAAAATGAATGGCAACGATAAACAATGAAAACCGATTTTAAGTTTTTGATGTCTTGTTTTTGCATAAAGCAAAGAAGGCATATAAGGTTGACTTTTTTCCAAAGAGAAATGGAATTAGAAAACTCGCCTCAATAAAATGTTTCTAAGCGTGATATCAATCCATGAGACAATTTATGTTACATTTATTTTGCTTCGCTACAAAGTTTCTTCGCATTGTAACCATTCACATATCAGATACAGCCACATTATATGCCCGCATATCGAGATGATGATTTGCAAAACAGACATCATCAGCTGGTATTCAAAATCAAACGACAACTTGAAAATGAAATGTAATATCAAATAGATTTGAAGAGAATTCCCTATCTTTCGACAGTGCTTTTCATGTGCATCAATGAAATTCTCGCTTCAGGTCACCTCTAAAATTTGGCTAAGAAGGAATAAGATGATCAATTGGTGGCAAGTTAGACACATTTCTCCTTTCACTATTTACCTATCTTGTTCTCATCGACAATTCATTCACTCATTCATTGCTTGATCGGTCAGTCACATTGCCTTTTGTCTTAATTCATATTTCTTGAGCCCAGTTAGCCAGTTAAGCATTTATTTATTTGATGGATCTCTCGCTCCTTTTCACACTTTGTTTCTCTTTTCGTTTATTCATTCATTCATTCATTCATTCATTCCTTCATTCTTTCATTCATTTATTCATCGTTCGTTCATGCAATATTTGTTGATTCGAACACCTATCCAGTAATCCAACATATTACTCTGTCTTATGATTAATCATCCTCCTTTCTCAACAATCGCAGCCATTTCTCTCTCCTCTACTTCATTGGTCCATACATAATTGCAGATTTACGTATAACCCACTGTTAAACTATTGTGGTAAGATTATGAAGCCCCGTACTAATGTCGAGCGTAAGGCAATTTCAGACTGGCGACAGAACACAAAGCTAGATTTATTGCCCGTTTACTTTAAATTGGTAAGGCGAAAAGCATAGCAGATCATATCGAATCCCTTATTTACATTCAGAAATACACTAAAAGTAATGAAAATACTGTTTATTAACTTTTAGGATATCCGGCTTGAGCCACAGTAAGAAGTTAGTTTGTGTCTGCTTCTGAATTTCGAAAGGCAGCAGACGTCCCTTTGTCTCTTTATGTCTCCTTGAAAAACCCTCTCCATTTGCCGAACTTTAGCTAGACATATTTCTAATCTCGTCTTTATCAGGTTAATCTGCTCAAGTTGACAAAAGTCTGCAGCAAAGAAACTGCAAATGGTAACTCTTTTTAAAGACTATGTTTGTTTTAAATGCGTCGTTTTAGCTTTATTTTGTTTACTTCCTAAACCTTATCCTTGTTGATGACCGTTTGACCGAATTGTTTATATGCCGTTTCGAGGCAGACTTAATATAGAAGGGAGAGACACCATCATAGTTGTTTGTTGTGATAAGGAAAAGATGAATATTGTAGCGAGGGTAAAAAATGGGCAAGCAATGGATATGTTGTCCAATAGACTGACAGAGACTGCTGCGCTGTCAATGCTTCAAGCATGAGGCTTGGGCATATTGTTTAACGACAAAGTCCTGTGATTTCTTTGGCGTTAAAACAACTTTGCATCACAATGAAAATTTGTTTTGTTCCGGGAGCAATATAATTCGACTGCTACTGAGAAATGCTCTCGCACCTTCTTTCCCTGACTTTGTTTTCTTTCTTGCCTCCTTTGTCTATTGAATGGAAAATTGTTTTTGCTGCTACAGTACTGTCGAATAGGCTGAATTTGGTATTATTGAAAAGAAGTTCATCGTTTTCGATGACACATTAAAGATCTCTGCGCTTGTTTTCAGGTAGCAAAATCTGTTGCACCCGAATTTTATTTTCCTCATTGAGAACCCCTTTCAAGTATCAATTCTTTACAGCTGTATGCTTGTTTCTATAGGAGCTCATAAAGTTTTACGGATTGCACAATTTACCAAAAGTGGTGTTTGATGGAGAAATCTTTGTGCTTTGCTATGGAGATTTCTGTGAAGGAGATCTGGTTGATTTTTGTAATGGGGATGCGGAGTTCTTAGTTGGATAGAGAAAAATTTTATGATATGGCACCAGCATACTTTGTGGACAAGAGACACTTTGTGGTCAACAGCATGTACAATATTGGTGATTCCAAAAACTAAATTCAAAGCACGTGGAGATAAATCTTTTCCTGCTGCAACTCTAGAACAATGGAATAACTTTAATATGCCAGTTTAACTTAAGAGAGTCTCATTTCATTGAAACTTTTAGGTCAAGATTAATAACACACTTTTCTACGAGTGCGTTTCACCAAAAGGTGAAATTTATCCTAGGAAGTTTTCTTTGAGCACTTGACCTGTACATGCTTTAACTGAACTTGATATTAGTTTACTTTCACTTTGGAATAAAATTGTACTTTGCCTCAGGATATACACGTTGTTTCAGAAAAAACGTAACCATCTTTCATTCGAGTTTCTTAAGGAAATAATAGAATTGATTGTCTTGTCCATAAGGAAACATCTACCATGGTATACCGGGTGATGCATAAAAAACGCCCGACGTTTGAAAGGGTACTGCTCCCTGAATATATCGGCAATGACATGTTACAATATTTCATTGAATAGCTAACATGTTCAATTATTTTTAGAAATTTTTCAGGCTAAAATCGGTTACTCCGTTCAAATTCTGTAAGCGATTTTCTAAAATGAATCTCTTTGAGAAACCTCAAAAAACGTGCTGAAGTTACAAGCAAAAGTCCCTAATGTGTTTACCTCACAGCGATGACTTTTTGCACGCTTTAGCACGTGATTTGGTTTTGGCGGGTTAAGTCTTCCCCCTAGTGTGAATAACTTATTCTGGGGGATTCCATTCTCCCATGAGGACAAAATACACGAACACATCCAAGAGTCATTATAGCTAGGAAGTAGAACAAAGGGAAATTTTGCTTGCTGTTTTCGCTCGTTTTTGCAGGTTTTCGATAGGGGCTTTCTGCAGAAAATCTCTTATTTCGACGGGAAGGAATGACCGATTAAGGCCAGGTAAATTACTGAACCTTATTTGACATATCGGGGATAAAACAAGACAGTTTTCAACATCATTGTTTTGATATTCAGGGAGCAAGATTTGTTCAAACGCCGGGCGTTTTTATTGACTCACCCGGTATAAATCCATAAATGGACTTTCTCCCGACAACCTTTGTCAGATCTTCTCTCGATTATCTGATGTTCACAATCGGTTCTCTCAATTATCTGATGTTCACAATCGGTTCTCTCGATTATCTGATGTTCACAATCGGTTCTCTCGATTATCTGATGTTCACAATCGGTTCTCTCGATTATCTGATGTTCACAATCGGTTCTCTCGATTATCTGATGTTCACGATCGGTTCTCTCGACTATCTGATGTTCACAATCGGTTCTCTCGATTATCTGATGTTCACGATCGGTTCTCTTGACTATCTGATGTTCACAATCGGTTCTCTCGATTATCTGATGTTCACAATCGGTTCTATCGATTATCTGATGTTCACAATGGGCTCTTACTGCTCTTACAAAATACGAAATGCCATCTAGTTATACCTCGAATGAAAACAGCATATGGTCAAAACTCGTGTGCTTTCCGCGGAGTTGATACATGGAAGATTGTATAGACAGCATTGAAAATAATGATTATCATTGTTTTCTATTAATTGTGTCCATCGATTTTGATTAGTTTTTGCCTGTATATTTGTATATAGCTGACTAGAGTGATCAATCACCGAAAAATAAAGTTCACAACAACAACAGCAACAACAACAACAACAACAAAATCTTCAGCGTATTCGTCCACTAGCAGACCATATACTTTTTGCCCTAGGCGTCATTAATGTACGTGGGTAAGCCAGCGTACTAATAGGCACAAAATATCATTGCATATTTTTATGTTAATGGCCACAGGGTAGTAATTTTCCTTTGCTCCTTGTGGTCCTGTCCCTGTAGTGTTTGTATGATTTGTAAAGTAATTAGAAAGTATCGTAGGATGTAGAGGTAACTTGTATTGTAAAATTTTAGATGCATATAAAAAAATATCATTACAACAACAGTTGCCAGCACCTAACAATTTCTGTGCAATGGTACGTCATTTCAGTGCTACTGCTGCAGCAAAAATTTATGACACGGCTTAAAAATTCTTACGCATGCATGTTAAATTCGCTGCTAAGGAGATGAAACACATCTTGGTGGCGAATTTTTGCTAGATACTTATACCAATTAAAACACATAACTCCTATTTTACCTTGTATGAAATTATTACATGTTTCAGCCCTCCTGCCGTCAGTTAACAGAGTGATATTCAAGCGCGAGCCCGAGGCTCAATGTAACCCCGTAATCTTCTAATCAAAACGCGACCTCAGCATGTCCTACACTGGGCAATCCAATTAACTACAGTAACTTCAATCGACTTAGAAGGTTATGATCGTGTTAATATCACAAAAAGCCACGCATGCGTACTACGTGGTATTACATCATCTTTCCTTGAAAGGATTTAGCATTAAATTTCTGGGCGGAATAGTAGGTCTATGGTGATCAGCTTTGGGATCAATGAGTTTTGAATATGAGAAAATTTGTGTGCGTTGATTTGATTCAAATATGGGTTAATCTTAAGCAAACTAGAAAATCCTTTAAATTTCCGTGGTAAACCTAAAGTTTGCCAAAGATATTCTATCAAATTTCACCTGTAGTCTAATGAATTTTCTCATAATCTGATATCTTTTGTTTGTTGAAGTAACTACTTTGATCAGAAAAAGATTCAAGGATATTGTTATAAATGTCAAAATGAATGAAAAATGAGGTGCATGGGAATGTGATGTTTTTGGCAAAGATATTTCATCAAATTTTTCACTTGGAGTGTACATCAATTTTCTGATACTCTGATATTTCTCCTGAACAAAGCCAAACTATTATGCCCCACGCGTACTGAACCAAACCTAAGCCAGTATGTCCCACACTTTGAGAAGTGTCCTCTACCAAACGAAACCAAACTACAATGCTCCTCTCATATTACACGATTTCAATTGCAACATAGCTCAGACTTGCAACAGTTACACGAGCGTTGTCTACTAAACGAAACCAAACCACACAAGAGCTTTATGATGCCAAGATTTTTCAAATAGATCTAAGAACTGCAAAAGCTCCCAAAATTTCATTGACTTCAATCAAAAAACAATAAAAGGGTGTGCTATGATGTCACGATCATATCCTTTGATTTAGACATTGACGAACTATATAGAAAAGCAAGTTAAATAAAACCCTACATCAAGCCGCTATAATTCAGGGAGAGCACTTTGTGTGCTTGGGAGTTTTGTGCTATTTAACCAATAATACTTGCCTGGGATCTCACGACAGAGACTGGCTTCAGTCTGAATCCAGATAAGCAACATACTCAGAACGTCATCAATGCTTTGCAACAAAAAGTCGTAACCTTTGAGAATCATACGATGTTTTTACAAACCCCATGATCTTGAAAGTAAGCTCTACAAACATTTGAGATGAGGCAAAGATCCTAGGATCAATTAGCCAATCCCTCGGGATTTTAATATTTTCTTTTACAATTTTCACGCAGCAGCCCACGTAAGAAGTATAGATCACATTAAGATTTCTTTTAAATATACTTTGGAAGACTACCAAACCGCAAAGGCCATAATGCAACAGTTATCAAAAATAAGCTATCGGATTTTCTGCAAAACAATTTTGTAGTAAACAACTTTGTTTCGTGACAAGTAACGAGATGAAGTTTTCTGAATCATCATATCTATTGCACAATCTCCTTCGCAATGCAGCTTCTGCGAAACCACGTGCAGCAGTTGTCTTTGCATGACAGCAGGCACATGCTTGGATTCCTTTCAACAAATCTCAGCATACAGCAAATCTAATACCTTGGAATCCAGCGTAGAATCATGGATGGCAGAATCCATGTGCAGCAATGCCGAGCAGGAAGGCATTGAAATAACTTTCAATAGTAAATTTAAGCAGATGTTTAAAGTGTCAGTTACACTAGCATTAATGTAAAGCGCTAAACCTATGAATAGACCGGAGGTTTCAGAAAAAACTTAACCTAACTATATTTTGAAATCTTGAAATACTGCCAAAATTTGAGTACCGGGTGACAAAAAAACTGACCCAGCGGAATCTGTTATAGATAAATGAGTAAGGGGCCAATTGAACACTTCAAATGTTGTTTTGTCGCTAAAAGACTACCCTACATTAGGATTATTTTTTGCAATTTTTTTCGGCACAGTGAAGTTTCCAAATGAAGGATTTTGAGGAAAATGGCATGCCTGAAATCCTCAAAAAGTCGTCAAAAACAGAGGATCAATTTACAGCCACCTCAGATCTTCAAAACAACGAGGAGCGTGTTTTATTTCAGGTTGGAAATAGGCAAACAAGTCGAAAGTTTTCAGAACAAGTTTATAGTCCCTAGATACCTAAAATATTCTTGTCTCTAGGTTCTGCTTTTCTTTAAAGAAGTCTTAAATTGCACGGCGATTTGAATTTCTTTGAAATTTGATGAGTTTACAGGGAACATTTATTCCCAATTCATCGGTACCTTGGTACTATAAATTTTCACTGAAAACTTTCGACAGAGTTACCTATTCCCACCTGAAATAGAACACGCTTCGCATTGTTTTGAAGATCTAAAATGGCTGTAAATAGATCCCCTGTTTTGACGACTTTTTGAGGATTTCTGGCAAGCCCATTTCCTCAAAATCCTTAATTTGCGAAATTTACGGAGCCGAAAAAAATTTGCAAAAAATATTCATAATGTAGGTTGGTCTTTTAGCGACAGAAAAACGCTTGAAACATTCCCATCAGCTTCTTACTTATTTTTCAATAACAGATTGCGTCGGGTTCCATTTTTTTTGGTCACCGGTACATGCAATGTATACCATTTGAAAGTACAGCCTTTCTTCTCTCTAATTATATGCAGTTTGGATACCTTACTGGAACTATTTATCACTTTTTTTATACACTCAATCTAAAAAGTTACAATACATATTACTTGATTACACTACTTACAAAATACTATACCCTACTACTAATACAATACCACTTAGAGCGAAAAACTACGACTACGAAATGGCAACATAAAACAGGAAACATGAACATAGCACTACACGTAACGACGTGAAAGACAAAGATAGCACATAAACTACACGAGACCGCTAACGAAAATGAAAAATAAACCATTTACTTGAAAGGGACTTTGGGGGTTGAGTGACAAGGTTTCTGCCCACGCGGAATCGCTGTGGGTTTGTAGTCTGCCGCGGGAAAGTAAGCCTGTTTGAAAGTTCAGTACGAAAATGCGTCAGCAAAAAATTCCACCATCTTGTATTATGACGTAAAACGATTCAGATCTTTGTTCTAATGTTTTCTTGATATCCGGAGCTTAATGACAATCGATTTCATGACAATCGATATTGTACGTTCGCACTGCTCCGTTTTCATTTCTATCCGTTTTTGTTGATCAAAACGCTGCCCGTTCACATTGCTCCGTTTTCATTTCTATCCGTTTTTGTTGATCGAAACGCTGCCCGTTCACATTGCTCCGTTTTCATTTCTATCCGTTTTTGTTGTTCAAAACGCTGCCCATTCACATTGCTCCGTTTTCATTTCTATCCGTTTTTGTTGATCAAAACGCTGCCCGTTCACATTGCTCCGTTTTCATTTCTATCTGTTTTTGTTGATCAAAACGCTGCCCGTTCACATTGCTCCGTTTTTATTTCTATCCGTTTTTGTTGATCAAACGCTGCCCGTTCACATTGCTCCGTTTTCATTTCTATCCGTTTTTGTTAATCAAAACACTGCCCGTTCACACTGCTCCGTTTTCATTTCTATCCGTTTTTGTTGATCAAAACGCTGCCCGTTCACATTGCTCCGTTTTCATTTCTATCCGTTTTTGTTGATCAAAACGCTGCCCGTTCACATTGCTCCGTTTTCATTTCTATCCGTTTTTGTTGATCAAAACGCTGCCCGTTCGCACTGCTCCGTTTTCATTTCTATCCGTTTTTGTTAATCAAAACACTGCCCGTTCACACTGCTCCGTTTTTATTTCTATCCGTTTTTGTTGATCAAAACACTGCCCGTTCACACTGCTCCGTTTTCATTTCTATCCGTTTTTGTTGATCAAAACGCTGCCCGTTCACATTGCTCCGTTTTCATTTCTATCCGTTTTTGTTGATCAAAACGCTGCCCGTTCACATTGCTCCGTTTTCATTTCTATCCGTTTTTGTTAATCAAAACGCTGCCCGTTCACACTGCTCCGTTTTCATTTCTATCCGTTTTTGTTAATCAAAACACTGCTCGTTCACACTGCTCCGTTTTCATTTCTATCCGTTTTTGTTGATCAAAACGCTGCCCGTTCACATTGCTCCGTTTCCATTTCTATCCGTTTTTTTGATGAAAACGCTGCCCGTTCACATTGCTCCATTTTCAAATAGATACGCTATGAAAACGATAGGTGTTCACATTGCTCTAGCAAAACGGTGTTGTTAATTCCCTTTTCAAAACAAAGGCTTTTGTTTATAGCTGTCAACAAGGCGCCAATCGTGACTTCGAATGCCATTGTAATCAAAAGTCTGTTAACAAAGGAATGTGCAGCATTTTCAAATGTCTCCGTTTTTGGCGTTCACACTGAAAGCGGCTAGTTTTCAAAACGCATGGTTTTCAAATTTATGCGTTTTCATTAGCGTTTTCGAAAAGGCCCGTTTTCACAGCGGAGCAATGTGAATGCAAGGCAAAAACGGAGAAGTTTTACCCGTTTTCATATGAAAACGTAGCAGTGTGAACGGGACCTTACCAACGTAGATTATCGATCACTTTCCAGCCCCTAAAATAGGCCATACTTACGAAAACGTCAGTTAAGCAACGAAAATTTCAATTAAACTTTCAGATAAATTGTACTTTCAGATGGTATGCCTCATATTGATTCGAATTTATCTTTATTCATGTTTTATTTATTTTGAAATTCTTTACCCAGGGATGCAATTCAGTTTGAATAACTGTTTTGCTATGTGTCCTGCAGCTTAAGATAGAAAGCCTATCAAAATTATAGACTATGGGGTGACCCAAAAAAACTTCACGAGCTAGATCTTAGCTGGCTCCCTGAAATCAAGAGCTATTGCCAAATGCTTTGTATCACAGTTTAGTTGAAAGGCTTAGCTATCTTTTGGGATGCTGATGGTCATCTTAAGCAATGATAACCATCCGGAAAACCAGATGCAAAGAAAATTTCGAATCCAGGATGTTTCATTTTGAGTGAAAAAGTCACTATCACTGTCCAGTCAAAATTTTGTGAAAACTCGACATAGCGATGGATTAGAAGTCGTCTGGGGAAATTTTTTGTTTGCAAAATGATTGACCTCTGTTCCTCATTCAAATTTCATGCACCAAAGCAAATTTGGAATTCGGCATTTTTCACATTTTCCAAAAAATGGACTGGAAAGCGAGGGAATTGTCCAAGAAGTGAATGAATTTCGATATTTTCAAACTGTTTTTTCGGACAGTACGCATATCTTAAACTGACCAAGCAGCATCTCAAAAGATAGCGGAGCCTTTCAGCTACATGTTGGTACCTTGTTTGTCTCCATTACATTTTCTGTCAAAAAGATATGTGCGATCTAGCTCGTGAAGTTATTTTTGGGTCACCCGGTAAACCTATAAATATACAAATGCTTGGTTTACTCCGTAAATCGTGGATTAACTCCCCTGCGGCCCCCCAAACCCCTAAAGTCCAAACCGCAGATAGACTCAGAAACACCAGATATACTTTTTTGGCAGCTCTTGGGGTCGTATCAGGCATAAAATGTACTAAGCTATCGTTTGTAACTGTGATCCCCTGGGTCAGCATGAGAGGTACGTTTTGTCCTGCCATGAAGTACCCGAGGTATCGATGACCCCAACTTTTAATGCTAAATTCAGTTTTGGTCTCCCATTGCAGGTACTTGAGAGGCCAGCTGCAGGGGTTGCCTGCCCTCAGGTCCTCTGTAGTCCTGCACAGAAGGCTCTAAGACATGTCCCTATATAAAAAACTGCTTTAACGGTGGCGACTCCTCGAGAGCCACGAAAAACTACGGAAAATACAGAAACTGGCTTAAATTAGGTGATGAGATTCTCAGGCCTACATATTTCTAAACTACCTTTCGCCACCAGATTTGGTGGCCTAACCGCCCGGGTAGGCTAGGATAGAGACAGAACTGTTACCTGAAATTGGTGAAGCTGATTGTGGGGCCATGAAGAGTAACGGGGTAGGGAGTCGGGGCTTAATGTTTGTAGCAATAGCCAATACGACCCGTGCGGGCTTAGAGGGTAGATAGGGACCCGCTGTGGCGAGAAACCAACCCTAATAAAAGGGGTGGGCGGGAGGGAAGAACTTGTACGGCTGACTCCGAGCAGGAATGTGAACAAGTGAATAGCGTGACGCATGAGCGAGATCCCTGGACCTACATATGGCTGCTTTATTCAGACATAAGGGAGGGGGACTGGGCCTGGTACACTTGCTGCAGTGGGGCCTGGGGCGTTAATCTTTCATTTACTCCGTAAATCGTGGATTAACTCCCCTGCGGCCCCCCAAACCCCTAAAGTCCAAACCGCAGATAGACTCAGAAACACCAGATATACTTTTTTGGCAGCTCTTGGGGTCGTATCAGGCATAAAATGTACTAAGCTATCGTTTGTAACTGTGATCCCCTGGGTCAGCATGAGAGGTACGTTTTGTCCTGCCATGAAGTACCCGAGGTATCGATGACCCCAACTTTTAATGCTAAATTCAGTTTTGGTCTCCCATTGCAGGTACTTGAGAGGCCAGCTGCAGGGGTTGCCTGCCCTCAGGTCCTCTGTAGTCCTGCACAGAAGGCTCTAAGACATGTCCCTATATAAAAAACTGCTTTAACGGTGGCGACTCCTCGAGAGCCACGAAAAACTACGGAAAATACAGAAACTGGCTTAAATTAGGTGATGAGATTCTCAGGCCTACATATTTCTAAACTACCTTTCGCCACCAGATTTGGTGGCCTAACCGCCAAGATACGCCAAGATACGCCCCGGAGCTGGCTAACCCTGTGTTAAAAGGGAGGTGGGCCCTATGTGACTTACGAACCTAACGATGAGCTAGAATATAAGGAACATTATCTATGATGTTTGTAGGGTTACGGATATAACGTTCGTAGCAGTTGCTTGACCAACGGCCAAGAGTTTTAATCAGCCAGTCTGGTAAGTCTGCTGCTGCTGCGGATGTTGCACCACCAATCCTGAAGCTGTGGGACGAATATCGATCGACATCAGGAAAACTTGGGCCTAATAGGCTCTGTAATGACTTCGTCACTCTTTGACGAGTGAGATACGTTGAGTCACTGAAGGCAAACAACGGGGCAGTTGGGCAAGAGCAAAACGTCATGTATTTATTGAGTGCTCGGAATGCACAGACAGATGACTGGGATGCTGCGAGGCGAACTTCGTGACCATTCCGGAAAGGATCGGCTTTTGAAACCTTAATTTGTATCTTTGCCACGTTTTCACTTAGGATAACGTCCCTTAGGAGTAGTGTTGAATTCGGGTTATAAGTGGATTTGCTTTCACAACAAAATTCAGAGGAACGCAATAGGCCAAAAAAGGCTGTTGTGAACGCAGCCCAGAGCATGAGTTTGTCTTGCACGCAAAGAGGTGTTTTTCTCAAATTCAACTTCAAGATTTTCATGATGTTTAACGTTATTGGCAGGCGGCTGGGCCTTAGTGATATGCCTTTGACGCGTTTAATCCCACGCAGTAGCATCTGCAAATTTTGCATGGGTTCGAAGTTTGAGTAGAAACCTAGTTCTATGTTTCGAAAGCGGACAGCAGCTAAGTATGTCCGGATTGTAGAGTAACTCAAAGTCCGGGCCAGGTAGGTGGTAAACAGGCACAAATTGTGTTGTGACAGAGGATAAGGTCGAATTTGCAAACCAGAACAGAATGAACTGAAGCTAGACTGACCTTGGGCATATACTCTTCTCGACGAATTGGCAATAGACATAAATTGAAGGAAGCGACTGTCTTGTTCTAAACTTTCCAGAGTTCGTCTGGGACTTCTGCTGGGTGGGATTTCGCCGAGGGCGCCAGTGTGAAAAATTTTCTTATCTGGGAACGAGAAAGGCAGTCTGCTAAGACATTGTTTACTCCTGGTATGTGTTTTATGTTAACAGTGAATTCATGTTGTGCTGCTATGTAGAAAAGTTTTCTCAAAACAGCCATAATTTCTGGCGATTTGCATGACTGGGCGGACCAAATGTTCACGACAGCCAGGTTATCACAGTGAAAAAGTAAGCGTTTTCCGTGGAATTCTTTGCCCCACAAGTAACAACAAACGTAGACGGGAAAGATCTCTTTCCATTGGATAGATTTTTGTTTGTGTTCATTCGGCCATGTTTTAGATACCCATCGACCATTGTTATAGATCCCAAACCCTATTTCCCCTGAAGCGTCAGTATAAATATGTAACTGGTGGCAGGGGGTGGTTGATGAATCAAGAATTTTATACTTTCCGTTCCAGGTGGGTAGGAATTTCGCCCACCAAGAGATGTCCTTCTTTGCTTCAGAATTTAGGGAGATTCGATGGGACAATCTTTCGACAGTCGTTGATAAGTCTATGAGGCGTCTGATAAACATTCGACCGGATGGGATCACTTTAGAGGCGAACGAAAGTTTTCCAATCAATGAAAGCAGATCTCTTTTCGTACATTTTTTCAAATTCGACCATTTCTGTAGCATTGCCACGAGGGTGGATAGCTTGTCTTCTGGTAACCTCAGTGACATTGTTTGTGAGTCTATTTCTATCCCCAGGAATGTGAGCTTAGTTAGTGGGCCTACGATTTTTTCAGGAGCCAAGGGAACGCCCAAGTTGTTAAACAATGATATTGTCTTTTGCATTTCTTCATGACACTGGGGTGAAGACGGGGGTCCAGCCAAGAAAAAGTCGTCCAAATAATGAGTGCAGTTTACTATTTTGTGGTTGTTTTTCATGATCCAAAGAAGAGAGTCCGATAACTGTGTAAAGCGCTCCACAGAGGAGCGAAGGCCAAACGGTAGGCATAAGTCGACGAAATAGAGACCCATAAACGAGAAACCTAAATAATGCCAGTCCTCTTGTCTTACCGGACAGATACGAAATGCACTCTTTATGTCCAATTTGGCCATGAGTGCCCCCCTTCCCAGGCTGGACACGATGGAAACAGCTGAATCAAAATTGTTGAAAGCTACGGAAGCTTCGGAATCATTTATAAAGTCATTGATCGAAATGCCCTTTGGCGAGGACAGGTCAGTAATCATACGAAATTTATTGCTGTCTTTCTTGGGAACCACACCGATGGGTGACGTACGAAAGTTTGGCAAAGGTGGGCTAGTAAAAGGGCCCGACATCCGTTTCTGCTTTAACTCCTCAGATATGCAATTGAAGATCGCTGTTGGATTTGAAGAGGCAGACTGCAAATTAGGTGCAATATTACAAAATTCCGGGCCTGAATAGCCAATTGAAAAACCGTGCTCGAAACTGATGATCAAATTGTCAACAAAGAATTGGTCAGGATAAGCAGTTAATTCCTTACGTAAAAGGTTTGCATTAACAGGAGTCTTTGAAAAGGCGGGTAATGGGTTGAAGTTATTGTTTAAGCCTTGGGCAATTTGTTGCTGGGTGAGGGCCGCGGCATCGATTGCAGATGTGGGGCCAGCGGCAGTTTTGGTCACGGCAATTGTTGGCGTTGAAATGCCGGCAAGGGGCTTGATAAAAGGGGTGTTTTGCACGAAAGGGCGGCTGGCCGTTGAAGGAATAGGCTTGGGTGGACATGCTTTGACCGGGGTGCGAAACATTATCCCGTGACTTGAGGGATGGGCAATCTGCAGCAAAATGGCCAGACATGTGACATCTGAAACATGCTAGGGGCTGGGAGGGTGGTGCACAACGCAAGAAACGGTTGAAAGCATATTCGTCGAGCCGCGACCAGGGCAGATACTGGTTCCTTGCCACATTCATTCGAAATGCTATGTCATATTTGTAGCAAGATTGGAACTGGTAATTGCGGCTTAGGGCGGAGAAGGATTCTTGGTATGCTAATAAATCGGGGGCGAGGTGAGGATGAAAGTGCACCATGCCTCTTATGAAAACGTTCCAGGCTTCCAGCCAGGATATGAAGTTGGTGATTTTTTGGGCGGTGCGGCGAGTTTGCGTCAATGACACAGTTTCATCCCCAGTTGCCCCTGGTTGGACTTGAAGGCTGTAAGATTGGTTGGCAGTTGTGTCATATAAAGAGTTAGGTAGTAAAGTGTTTAAATCAATGTACTCTTTCGCTTTCATTGCTTTTATCAACTTTGGGGAGAGTGGGGGCAGAGAGCTAAGTGGTGAATGAAAAAGAGACTCAATGTTACCTTGATGTAATGTATTATGTGGGACTGCGGCGGCTGTTGTGGCGGCAGTGGCTGTTGGAGGCTCAAGGACGGCTGTTGGGGCAGGACGTGGCTGGGCAGTCGGCTGGGTGGCTGGCTGGACGGTTGGCTGGGGGGTTTCTGGGCCTTGTGGGTGGGAGATTGTGGATGTCGGCGAGAGCTGGAGAACACCAGGGTAAGGATCATTCCCTCCACGTGGCTGGTTAGCTTTTTCGGCTACTTCCTGCATCAACTTCTTCAAATCGTCGAGACTAAATGTAACCATTGAACTTCCTTGGTTCGGAGTTTGGGGCTGATTCGGTTGTAAACCCTCGCGTTCACCAGATGATGAAGGTCCCGCCACGGGATTTGCTTCAGGTTCATTCGATTCATTATCAGTTGCTACAACGTCAAAAAGGCTGTAAAGTCGCAAGGCGATCGTTTCTTTCTTTCCTGTCTGTTCGACGCCATACATTTGGGCCTTGGCTCTTAGCTCCGTCTTCGATAGGTTCTTCCAGCCTGCTAGCGTGCGACGAGCATCCCTGCGATCTCTTGGACGGGTGGCAGACGAACTCTTGTCGTGCGAAGCCATCATTATATAGCGAGTAAAGTAAATTTCCGATGAGGAAAAACAAATACGAGTAAGAACTTGTACGGCTGACTCCGAGCAGGAATGTGAACAAGTGAATAGCGTCCTTAAAGAGGTCAAAATGATTGACCTCTGTTCCTCATTCAAATTTCATGCACCAAAGCAAATTTGGAATTCGGCATTTTTCACATTTTCCAAAAAATGGACTGGAAAGCGAGGGAATTGTCCAAGAAGTGAATGAATTTCGATATTTTCAAACTGTTTTTTCGGACAGTACGCATATCTTAAACTGACCAAGCAGCATCTCAAAAGATAGCGGAGCCTTTCAGCTACATGTTGGTACCTTGTTTGTCTCCATTACATTTTCTGTCAAAAAGATATGTGCGATCTAGCTCGTGAAGTTATTTTTGGGTCACCCGGTAAACCTATAAATATACAAATGCTTGGTTTAAGGAATTAGTATCGGGCCGTCTTGGATTCAGCTGTTGCTAAGAGAAGAGTCAAGCATCATGTGAATCTTTCGGACGGTCACTTGGGGGAAAACTGAGTAGCCAGGGCAGCCTCGAAGGGTATGAAAGAAATCAGAATTAGTATTACACCTTCTGGGATTCAGCTGTTGCTAAAAGAAGAGTTAAGCATCATGCGAATCTTTCGGAGGGTCTTTTGGGGGTAAATGCAGAGCTGCCAGGACAGCCTCAAAGGAATAAGTTAAGCTTTAAAACGCTTCCAATGCGTTCTCAAGTGATCAGGAACAAAGTGATTACGTAAATTGGCATATTTTAATTTGTAAATAGACTTGTCATGTATATTTTTATCTGTAAACAATCTGTAAAAAACTTGTATAAATTCTTGGCTGTCCCAGTAAAGTTTTACTCCGGAGAAGATTTTTAATCGAAAAGTAAGTTCTTAAAAACAGTGTTATTTTCATACAAATGCCTATTAGTAAAAACTTGAATAGAGAAACGAAAAATTAAAACCAACTTTCCTTGAATATTTTCAATTATGAGCTTTGAGTTTGGCTTTAAATGAATAGATGGAAGGAGCTAACTTGAAATCAGAATGGAGTTTATTTACAATAAAACGGCAGGCATTGCAGTTGCATGTGGGACCATTGGCTTATATCTGACAGCCTAGAATTTAAATTTAGGTGGCTTGGGCCACTTTTTTATATACTTATTTTCACAAAGAATCTTTTGAATAGAAGAGATGATAAATTAAATTTTGCCGAAAGGACTTGCTCCAGTTCATTCTGGTTGGTTGGAAGTGAGGTCAACAGTTTATGTCGAGACTAGTGGTTGGTTGTGTGTGGCTGGAGTTAGTTTTGAAATTCAGATAGGCACATTCAGCGACTATTCGATGGACTAATTCTAAAGAGACCACTGTTAAAGTGAACTCGTTACGAATAACAGTTGGCATCCAGCCCGATACTTCCTGCGTGTATGTACCCATGGGAATTGTGGATATCGATAACCATACAGGAAAGTCTCAATAATCTATTGAAGTAGGAGTCAATCCAGCCTGAAATATCTTACACCTCAAACAAAGAGGATTCTAAAATTAAACTTTTTATTTTTGAGATCACTGATATAAGATTAGTGTCAATTTGTGCGTTTGTGTGACCTCTCCTTATGTGAGCATGATCTTTACAATTTTATGGCTGTCATTTCGACCATTTGGTTTTCTTTATAGGTTTATTTAAAGAACTTCACTAATGTGTTCCAACCATGATAATCAAGGCTAAATCAGGACCCAGAGAAAATTTCGTCTGAAAATAGATCCATACGGAAGTTAATGCGGTGAATTTAAATCCTTCAAAATTATCGTTTGACCAACGGTTGACATTATTGGCAACGTTTTCCTGTGCTGCAAAAATATTGCCAGCATGAGTTTTTTAAGTAAGTTGTATCTTGGATAGAAGAGAAATATGCTCCTGCACAGCGTTATCCTCACGGATGGCCCGTTTTACAGTTAAATGCAATTGAAAATTGTGAAAAGTATTACGAAGTTAAAGGGTTTGTGCAAGGTTAAAAGTTTGCATTTGCAGAAAGCAGAAATTCTAAAAATGTCTCATTCAAATCGAACTTGCACGCTCAATCAACTAAGGATAGTGTCAAGATAATATTTTTATCTCACCACGAAACAATGCTGTGTCGGAGTAATTTCTTCGTTCTATTTATAGAGGAGCCTATTTACCATTGCACATTGGCTTTAAATTACATTTTTAACGTTCAAACGAAAATTCAGGGAAGAGTTCACATGTTCACATTTTTAACGGGGAGGGAGATTTTAACGAATTGCGATACCAGCATGAAAATTGGTAGCCTGCGTGTAGACCTTACTTTTGCGGAGGAGCACGGAAAGAGACTTTCATTTCATTTTCATTTCATTTTCAATTTTTCAGGCATGGTAGCCCCTCAGTTAAAGAAAAACTGTTTTACAGGGGGCCATGCATTTAAATACTCTAAAAACTTAATAGATAATTTACAATTAATAAATACAATAAAAAAAATTAAGTTTAAAAGAAAGAGTTCGTGGTTCATGTAAATGCATAGCATCCAGTTTAAACCTTGTGCGATTTTATCAGCCCTTCCTGGAATTTTCTTAGTGTTGGCGCTCCTTTTGATTCATTCTGCAACTCATCCAAGAGACTGGCCCCTCGGAATGAAAAACATCCTTGACCAGTTGATGTCCTTAGCATTGGAGTCCTAAGGTTTTTGTCAGAATTACGCTGAACGCGAGAGGTTGTTTCGCTCACTCTGGTGAACATGTCGCTCATATAGGATGGCGCATCACCGTTTAGGGACTTGAAAACCATTTTGAGTGTTTCAAGATCAAGTATCTCTCTAACTGTGGGCCATCCAAGGGCACGAATAAGTGGCAAGGCTGACTGGTCATATCGACTTCCAGTGACTATTTTGGCAGCACGATTTGATAGCTTTTGGGGTTTAGTTAAGAGGTCTCGCCAACATTACCAAAACCGGGCAGCAATATCTAAAGTGAGGTTCTACGAGGCTTTTATAATGCAGACTCTACTTTTCTTCTTTGTCTGCTCTTCCGCAAAAGTGAAGTCTGCACGCAGGCTAGAAAATTGGTAAAGATGATGTATATATGTATCAATTTGCCACTTAAAAAATATTTACAAGTTATTATTATAAATAGAAATAATAGATACAATACAAAACAATGTAACGTTAAGGTTGAATACGTAGAAGGAAAACACCCCTAATTACAGTGGCAGGGATTGCATTAAAGGGTCAAGCTGACCTTATTTCCATAGTGGTCCTCTTAGAGGTGCTGGTTTTACAGAAACGATGAAGAAAAAAAAAGAAAATGGGAAAGTACTGTAGTTGTTATCAGTATTGTTGTTATGTTGTTATGTTATCAGTAAGATGAGCAGTTTGATACTCTGGACCTTATAGAATGTAGACAGAAGCTGAAAATTGCCCCTTTGTGCTATATTTAGGCTGGGGTACTAGGCTCCAGGTCTCTAAATGCATGTGGGGGAATTTCAGCTCGTGTCCACAACCTAATTCCTTTAGCGTATCAAGCTGCCCATTTCTACCAATTTTCATACTTTTGTCACAGTTTACACAATTCGCCAATGTTTGGAGAAGTGTACAGAAAATTTGCAATGGTGTAAGAAAAATTTTCAACACCAAAAATATTTTTTATATCAAGTAAAACAATACATAGAACAAATACAACTGTGCCACTCATTGCAGGAAAGGACACGAAGTCAGCGAGTTCCCACAATGAATGACCAAAAAATATCAATTAAATAGATGTGCCATACCAAAAAACATCTATTTGATAGATGTGAGGGGTGTGTAAATAATTTGGAACAACAAGAAGCATCTGTTTTAATAGATGTGAGAGGTGTATAAATAATTTTAAACACCCCGAACATCTATTTGGTAGATGTGAGAGATGTATATGTAATTTGAAACACCAAAGAACATTCATTTGATAGATGTGAGAGGTCTATTTATAACTTAGAACACCAGGAAAATTCTATTTGATAAATGTGAGAAGTGTATAAGTAATTTGAAACACCAAGAAACATCTATTTGGTAGATGTAAAGCGTGTATACAAGATTTTACACAGCAAAAAACATCTAATTGATAGCTATGAGGAGTGTGTAAATAATTTGAAACACCAAGAAGCATCTGCTTCAATAGATGTGAGAGGTGTATAAATAATTCTAAACACCCAGAACATCTATTTGGTAGAGGTGAGAGATGTAAATGTAATTTGAAACACCGAAGAACATTCATTTGATAGATGTGAGAGGTCTATTTATAACTTAGAACACCAGGAAAATTCTATTTGATAAATGTGAGAAGTGTATAAGTAATTTGAAACACCAAGAAACATCTATTTGGTAGATGTAAAGCGTGTATACAAAATTTTAATCACCAAAAAACATCTAATTGATAGCTATGAGGAGTGTGTAAATAATTTTAAACACCAAGAAGCATCTGCTTTAATAGATGTGAGAGGTGTATAAATAATTTTAAACACCCAGAACATCTATTTGGTAGAGGTGAGAGATGTAAATGTAATTTGAAACACCGAAGAACATTCATTTGATAGATGTGAGAGGTCTATATATAACTTAGAACACCAGAAAAATTATATTTGATAAATGTGCGGAGTGTACAAGTAATTTGATACACCAAGAAACATCTATTTGGTAGATGTAAAGGGTGTATACATAATTTGAAACACCAAAAAACATCCATTTGATAGATATGAGGAGTGTGTAAATAATTTGGAGGACCAAAAAACATCTGTTTCAATAGATGGAAGAGGTGCATGAATAATTTGAAACACCCATAACATCTATTTGTTAGATGTGAGAGATGTATGTATAATTTGAAACAACGAAGAGCATTCCTTTGATAGATGTGAGAGACCTATATATAACTTGGAACACCAGAAAAATTCTATTTCATAGATATGAGGAGTATATAAGTAATTTGGAACACCGAGAAACATATGTTTGGTAGATGCAAGGAGTATGTAATTAATTAGGAACACTGGAGACATCTGTTTAATAGACGCGAGAAGTTTATACATAATTTGGAACACTGAAAAACATCTTTTTGATAGATGTGAGAGGTGTATACTTGAAAAAAATCTATTTGATGGTAGTGGAGAAGACAACGTGCAGCAAAATTATTACAATAACCGACAAGCTGCTTATAAGAACCTCAATTCTCAGCTTGCCATAAAATCAAGAAACTCCATTATAACCTAAGAAACTATTTTGACGAAGGAAAACCTTAACATATTTCTTCTTTATTTTCATATGTTTTCTGCATCATATTACTCTGAAGGTACTTGAGTAATGTGTAAACACTGATATGCTTAAAGGTTATTTGAAATATTCACGGGGGCTCAGGGAGTAAACATGAATATTGCTATGGAGCCTTCAAGAAACTCATGAGCAACTCTGAGTACTCAAAATCTGATAATTCTAAGAAACTCTTAAAGCTGGCCAAAATAAAAATGTGTAGTATGGGCAATTCCAGCTCCGAGTGATTAGTCAGTCAATATAGTGGCTTGTGTTACCGTAGTTGGGACATACATAGGAGTGTCTTCTCTAAGTTAGATGTTGTCAGCAAACTTCGTTCTTTGTGAAGTCATGGAGTCAAGCGGAGGTTTCTTTTTGGATTATGGCTGACATCAATTAATTGTGTCCCGCTAAGTAAGGTCGACAAGGCCAGTTCATGGATGTGTCGGCATTCAGTTAATTTTCAATTTTTCCGTTTTGTGTGGCCTTTATTTTTCTTGTCGCAAATTAGATCTTTCCTGTGTTGAAATTTACTGCAAAGTAAAGTTTGTTTAAGATGTCAGATTCAATATTCCAGACAGTTCAAGTCATTCGTGTGAATAGACAGTGGTGTTGTGAGATGCTTTGAATCGGCGAAAGGGCCCTTTGCTCACTTATGAAATTTAGTATTTATGTATTCTTGATGCGTTTAATGTCGAAGGAGTTCATCCATGCTTACAGTCTCTCACTGTTTCCTAATTTTTTCACGATGTGATGGTGTCTTTGTATCTGTTTTTTCTTGTCTTTTTGTGTTTCTTGACAAGACTTGCAAGATATGATAAATGTTTTAATGGGAACGGCTCTTTCGTAACACAAATTTGTTACGAAAGTTTTCAGAAAAAATCATAACTTTATCCATCCATTAGACAGCGAATTTTCTCTAACAATTATCTTATCTAGCAACCTGCCAAACCTTTGATTGCATTCTTCATTACTTCTAAATTGATCATAGAGATTCGAAGTTCACATTCGATACATCTTAATCCTTGATGTTTGCCATTTTTAGAGCTAGCAGGGAATATAGTAAACGCTGTCTTTTGTATTTGTATACAGGCCTTTTCTTGTATTTATACACGTATTTTGTTTGTAAGAAGCTGCTTATAAGAAACTCAACTCTCGGATCGCCGAAAAATCAAGAAAATCTAGTACTGGGAAAATACTACTTGAGAAATTATTTATTTTGACAAAGGAATTCGTTAACATATTTCACTTCATTGCTAAAATTAAGCTTAAAGGGTCTCTTTCATCCAGCATTCCTTGCACGTGTCATCTCTTGGCTTGCCTTTGTTCGTCACCATTTTCGTGGACCATGAAAATGGCGGCGACAGAGGCAAACAAAGAGACGACACGTGCAAGGCATCCTGGATGAAAGAGACCCTTTAACACGAAAACCTAATGTAGATTGTCGTTTTCCAGGGGTATCATAATCAGTGATTCAGTGAGCAATAGATAAATGCAATGTGCATAACCTTTCAAATCAATCAAAATTCCAAGTGCTTTACCCCCTGAAAAATTCGCAGTTCTCAATAAATACTGTTTGGCCATATGGCCCTTCCGGGGATGAAAGGGTTAAGAAACTTTCAGAGCTGACCAAAATTTTAGTTTCTCGTAGAATAATGCTTGTATACAGGGATTTTTCTCTGATAACTATCTAGCAACCTACTACACTTTTAAAGGGTCTCTTTCATCCAGCATGCCTTGCACGTGTCGTCTCGTTGTTTCCCTCTGTTGCCGCCTTTTTCATGGCCCACGAAAATGGCGACGAACAAAGGCAAGCCAAGAGATGACACGTGCAACGAATGCTGGATGAAAGAGACCCTTTAAGTTTATGCTTCATTTCTATGAGATTGACAATGAAGATTCGAAGTTCACTCTATTCTAGACTATTCTAGCCACTGTATATTTATTTAAGTGCTATTCACAGTGGGAGCTCGATGACCATGTGTCTATTTCCGCTATGAATAGCACAATGTATCTTATTATGTTTAGTTTATCTGTTTAATGTACCTTCTTAATTTTATTGATTTTATAAAAAAAGTTCACTATGGGTACACTTTAAATCTTGACCAAAAGTGTCATTTTTGATGTCGTCATGCTTTTAGAACTAGCACGGAATGCTGTCTGTATTTGCTTAGAGGCCTTTTCTTATCTATTCATTTTCAATATAAGAATTTACCATAATGAAGTTACCTACGACACTACCTACGAACTACTTACTATACGACACTACAAATACGGTCCCAGGAGGAGCAATATATCATGACAACTCCCTGCATTTAACAAACAAGGACAGATTTTGTAAAGACAATAGCATCAATTGCTTTTGTTGACACCTAAATTCAAAGAGATTTGCGATTGTAGACAAAGGAGATTCTCTCAAGCAGAAATTCAAAACAATAAAAGCCGCAAAGTTTCTCTGAAACCCAGGTAGCTGTCTCGCTTGTTGTGCATTCCAGAAATAATTTTTAAGAGCAAACACGTGCGTAAATTGAAAGAAGGAGGATATATCTAAATATCTACCGCGGGCATTTTATTTGTTTGGTATAGGAACCGATTTGGAGGCGATTCAATTCTCGCATTTTTAGGGTGTGATCAAAGCACTTGCTGCTCTGCTGCTGAACAACAAAAATAAAATGCCCGTGGTAGATGTTTCGATATATCCTCCTTCTTTCGATATACGCTCATGGTTGCTCTTTAATACGCTCATGGTTGCTACCTGGGTCTCAGAGAAACTTTGCGGCTTTATTTGTTTTGAATTTCTGCTCGAGTGAATTTCCTTTGTCTGCAATCACAAATCTCTTTGAATTTAGGTGTCAAAAAAAAGCAACTGATGCTATTGTCTTACAAAATCTGACCTTGCTCATTTAACATAAACCTAAGAAATACAACTAAATACACCCTTGAATACAGAATACTAAATTTAAAAAAATGTATATTTGTATCTAAAAAAACGTTTTTTACGAATAATTGCTTTAGCTGGTTTCACATTGGACTTGAGGCTAACATAGGTGATGATAGTGGGAAAATATGGAGGTTGATATTACAAACCTTTTTTCTCTTCGATACTGAACGTATTTCATTGGTTTGCCTTCATATTGTTCACTTTGTCTCATAGCGGATGAGTCAGGAGAATGTCTCTACTGTTATTTTAACAACTGTGCAGCAAAAGCTAGAGTTTTATCGCCTATAAGGACCAATTAGCAAGGGAAATCAAGTTTCAGAGGACTTTAGACTAGTAATTATATTGCTGCTTTGCAATTCTTTTACAGAGCACAGACGTCATCTTCTCGCTGGTGTCAATGATATACTGAGAGACTAAGGATACTGAACGTATGAGGCTGAACGTGAACTCTGAGGCTAAAGGCAACGATATTTTGCAACTTTTTCAATCTGGAAATAAAAATTTGCCTTTGGAAGCTAACAGATTAATCAGATCTTGAATGCGATAATGAAGTATATCTTCGAAGCAGAACGCCTTGATTGAAGATTAGGCAAATCCTTACATAGAAAACACAAAGTCCTTCTTTAAGTGTTTGTTTTAGTTGTACTCTTTGTTCTGTAAGCATGTAATGTCTTAAAGGGGCGGGGTCACGTAATGTAAACAAGCTTCTTTCGAAACGACGATTTTGCAGTATTTTTGATAGGCCATATCACAGTGATTTTCCACTACTTTTCTCAAAATGAATGTGTTATTTTGAAGATGGACTCTTGTACTTCGTAGAGAAACAAACGAAACACTCCTATGCTGCACGATTGCAGAGATATTGGTGGATTTTTAGAAGTAACTTTAGCGTGGATTCACCCCATCCACCAAAGTCTGTACACAACACAATGGCCACGTGCTGGCAACAATACAGATTCTAGAGATAACAGGTTTGTTTACGGTTACGTGACTCTGCGCCTTTAAGGAAGCTTGCAACCAAAGAGTGGACTTTGTATATTACCATGTTTTGTTCTAAACCCACAAACCTACACGTGCAATTACAGTATTTGGCTGCAGGCTACCTGACTTGTACCTTCATTTACCATCTGCATTTAATGATTCCTTTTCATAATAGATTGTCGTTTTATCTAGCTTTTATTTACTTTCAGAATTGCCACAGGGTAGACATAGTATTTCCCTCTCTGTGGCATCTTCTTTGTCGTATTGTAGCCTAGTTTGTAGGTATTGTAATCAGTAATATGCTTGCAAAATTTTTTGTGAGGTATAGAAAAAAAATCAAGTTGCAATTGCACAGGAAGTCTTTGCTGGCATCAGTTTTATCATTATTTGACCTGAAACCTAACGTTACATTTTGTGCACATTTCTAATCGACATATTATTCCAATCTGCAATTTTTCTTACTGCATAGAGGGACTGCCTAACACTTTATCTAATTTTTCATTCAAACTGTGAAAGTAGATGAAGACAGTGGGTACATCTCTTCGCTTTTTATTGTTACTTGATTCAACATCATTTGGTACATCATTTGGTTCGTATCATCTTTGATACGAAGTTGGAAACCATGAACTTCCATTTCTCTGTATCTTCAGCTGTTCTTTGCAGCGTAGGACATTACATAGGATGTTTTTATATCTGTCCAGTCTTTCAAATCGTCAATCAAGGTTCTACGCTGCCTTCCTTTGTCTCCCTTTCCAGGACTGCATCCTTCAATGATTTCATTATTGATTGACCCACTAGAGCCTCGTAATAGATATTTTAGCTATTCTGAAAAAGAATCTCAATCGAACAATACTTTGCTACATTCTGTAGAATTTTCGAATGTGCACATTAGTGATAGAAGCTCTAACGCCACTCGATCGAACCTCGCGTACAAAAATGTATAAAAATAACGCTCGATCCAGGCTCTTTTACTGAATAGGTAAAAGGTCCATACATGGCCTGCAAATTCCATTTCTCTTTTGGACAATAATTTAAAAGATGTGGTCCAATTAGCCTTATACTGCCGATAACATCCTTATTTGAAACCAGATCTGTTCATTTTATGTTCAATACTCTTCTGTAATACCACATTTCAAACGAGTTCAAATTTTTAACGATAGCAGAATTATGTATCCATGCTTCACATCCATAACTGACTACAGAGTTGCGAGGTTTACTTGTTTTATTACGAACCGAACACATATCACAACATTGCTCGTAAGAGCGTTTGGACAGTAACAATTTACTTGGAGTAGTGGTGAGGCAAAGACTTGTTTTTCTAAAAAGAGTGTAAGTTGTTTCATAGCAGTTGGACTGCGAGCTAAACTGACTACTTTGACATATAGCATGATGAACCTGACATCGCCGAAACTGCCTAGAAATATATTCCTCCTACACACAAAGTAAACACTTAAATGATTGGGAAACAAAGCATACAAAGATTATAAGGGTTTTTCCAACGCCAAGAACAGTAAGAAAACCTATTCGTCTGAAGAAGAACTTGATGTTTAATTCTTTTTTATTCATGCCATGTACATACCGTATGTATGTCACCCCATTAGAGACCACCTTGCTCTTACTAACACACACATGGTCTGGCAAATATTACATGGGGTAGTATAGTCTGACATAGGAATCTTATCAAATATTCTTTTGTATTTTGGACACTTGGCATATGCACTGTATGTACGCCACTCCCTTGGCCAGAATAATAATGCTGGAAGTAGCACGCATGGTACGTCCGGCAACAGTAACTAATGCTATTGTAACCAAGACTTCAAGAGTTGCAATTTAGGACACCAAATGCATCTTGAAATCCTCACATATATACTTGAACGCCATTCTTTTAGCTAGAGAGTTTTTCTCGAAGCAGCACAGAGAAGTATCCTCCGTTCGGCAAATTACAAGTGCTACTACAGTATAAATTGCATTGCCTGTGATAATAAGTGACAACCCTTACCTTTACGTTCAGCGGAATATTCCTCTCTTTGCAGCAAAAACTATTCAAGCTTTGTTTCTTCGTACCTTTGAGAGAACAACATAGTTTTCGTCAGCGCAATGATATTTGTCGTGTTTATTGTGGTTAGTGTCATGACACAACAATAGAACAATAGAAATTGATCGAGACCGATTCATTCGGCCAATCAAACAAATGGAAAGATGGGTAGGCGTGGTTGTTGGCTACATAATGCTTCAGACGCCCTTTGGGAGCTACATAATGGTATTAGATACATTAGATACTTTAGATGTTTATTTAAGATTATTTTTTCAGGAATAAATGAAATATTTCTTAACAAAAGGTGGTTGTATGCGATGCTATATTCTGGGATACCGTGAAGGCGAAGTAAGAAAACAGAGAAGGGGCGAAGGGGTACCATCGGGCTGCTATCCAACTAGGTCATCAAATCGAAGAATGCAAGGTAACAATCGTCAAGTCTGCTTTATTCCTAGGTAGCTAAAAATCTAAAATTCTCACTGTCAATGTTGTGAAAGAGGCTGTCAAGGCAACAAAATTTTCATCATTGTAAAGGTAACTTCACCACTAATTTGAGAAACTTCAGTTATTTCAATACCCGTTTAGTGTCTGCCTTGAGCAAATTTGAGCATACTTCACACTTGATTGTTTGTTTGTAACTTTAATTCGATTATATATCTACTCATACACATACATATATACATATATACATATATACACGTAACTAATCTAAATCGAATATAGTATACAAAAAATGAAAAGGAAATAACTAAGGAAATAAATACGTGCAAAGCTAAATATTAAAAACAACTTGGATGGATATGAATGGACAAAATTTATAGGATATCGTTATATTTACAAACGTTGCATTTAAAGGAACGACCATCCCATTGTTTTATCATATGTTTGAAGCTGTTGAGATTGTCGGCTGATTCTGGCTCATTTGGCAAACAGTTCCAGATCTGAGGTCCCATGGCTTTAAGGCTCTTGGAACCAAAAATTACTTGATTTGGTTGAAAATGATTTGATTTTATAGGATTCCAAGAATGGTGTTTTGAAGTTCTTGACCTAAAAATACTTTGCATAACAGGTGGATTCAAGATGTTGATTGTCTTGAAATAAATAACAGAAATAACAAGAAATAACGAGAAATAGCAGAAACAACAGAAATAGCAGAAATTTGGACCCCCCCCTACAGGGTGTCCCAAAAAAGCTGTGCCCCATATGTGTGGCTGATGTGGAGGAGCTGCAGCTTCGACTGCCTATGTTTTTAGCAATTGCATTGGTCAGGCTTCCACTGAGAGTTTGAGATCTGGTTGTTCTCTAACTGATATGATAATTGGTTGATGATTTATGGCAGAGGAAAGGTACAAAGATGGTTACCTAAGAAACAACACTTCTGTTCTTCTCTAGCAATGTTAGAAGTAAGTAAATTTTTAAAGGAAGGGTTCCAGCGTTTTATCAATACTTCTTCATTTTTTGAAGGGTTGAGGCAGGGATAAATAATTCAAAATAGGGCTGCATACAAGCTCGCCCGTACAATGCCATTGCGTTTCGCTTTCCTACTTTTTATCCTTGGTTGATGGTGTTTTTTGCCTGGTTTGTCTATAAGACAACACTGTCAACCCTTTCAAAGCTATATATGAAATTTGAATGCAACATGATAAACAAACATTACTAGGTTTTGAAGTTGCTAGAGAGCAGTAGAAGTGATGTTTTTGAAGCAAACACTTACTTCATCTTTTTCCTCCGCTTTAAATCAGCAGCAACTCCTCATATCAACTCAAGCAAGGTCTCAACATGTAAGTTGAGGCCTAACTATGTAAAAACTGATACAAGTAAAGCTACAGACAGCTCCTCCTTATCAACCACACAAATGAGGCACGACTTTTTTGAGATACCCAACAAATAAACCAGTGGCGCAAAACAGAAGTTAAGCTGATAGTGGATTTGGAAATGTAGGGAGACATAACTGGCCTATAGCAAAACACAAAGAGACGGGACTTTAAAGCGGATCCATCTTATAGCTATAAAGTGAAAAATTTATGTCCAAATTGTTGTCACTTGAATGTATTCAGTTTACAGATCATTATCATTATCTTCATTATCATTATCATCATCATCTTAATCATCGTCGTCATCATCATCATCATCATTATCATCATCATCATCATCATCATCATCATCATCATCATCATCATCATCATCATCATCATCATCATCATCATCATCATCATCATCATCATCACTATCATCTTCATCATCATCATCATCATCATCATCATCATCTACTAAGCCAAGAAGATTGCACGAAGGCACAAAGTAAGAATTTTCAAAGACTCATTCCCACGTGCAGCAAGGGTTGCACAGTTACTTTCAGTGTAGAAAGAAGTTTCAGTGAGGCCTCACTTCTAAGGCCTCATCAGCAGCAGAAGTGAGGCGAAAGCTTCGACAACATTGTAAGTGCGAGTGTTTTAAAATATATGGCAAACAAACAAAACATAAGAAAAGTCTTGGATTCAACACTCGGGATCAAATTAAAGCTTTAACAGGCTTTGCTAAAAGAAGAAATACAGTCTCTATGTCGATGGGCCAGTAGAGTTTTCTCTGAATATCAGGAAATATCGAGGAAAATCCTGTAGGAAGACCACACCCAAACCACGCCCTAGGTAACTTGATACGATTCTAACGATAGAATGCATAGCATTCTTGGCCTTCTTTTGCCTGCACACTCACACTGACTCATACCTCAACACTATGTCCATCACATGAACCACATCTAAAGAGACACGATGAAATGACTTTAAACCGCTCTTATGTTTCTCTCCTATCTCAAGTGTTTCACAACCTCACTTAAATAGTATGATAAGTAGTTATGGGTGGCCTTGATGGCTCTTTGGGTGGTCTCACTAATCTGTCAGTTTTACCGCTCTAAATGTATGTGACGTTTACGTACCACTGTCGTCGTCTTGAGTTTCTGGAACATGACAACGTCTAACGTGTGCTTGGTAACCTGAAATAAAGCCCCCTTTGACTACGCTTATTTTTTATAAGAAACTCAACTCTCAAATCTTCAAAACATTATGAAGCATTAGCATTGGGAAAATAAAACTTAGGAAACTGTTCACTTTGATAACGGAGATCCTCAGCATAGTTTACTGTGTGTTCACTGGTTTCCTGTAACATTTTACCAGGAACGTACTTGATCTATGTCTAAACATTGGAAGGGCTTCAAGAAATTTTTTTGAAATGTTCACAGGGGCAAAGGAAATGAAACCTTTAGGAAACTCGTTAGAGACTCCGAGAACCCAAAATCTGACAATTTTAAGAAACCTCAAATAAGTTTATTATGACAGAACATGTGTACATTAAGTAGAAACATCGAGACGATGAAGAAACTTACATCAAGGTACATTCTCCTCAAGATGTAAATCAAGTTCAAGTATTTTTTTATAAGAAACTACTGATAAGAAATTCAACTCTCAGATCGCCAAGGAACTTAAAGAAACTTAAGTACTGGGAATGTAACTTAAGAAATTATTCATTTTGACAATGGCAATCTTAAACACTTAAACATCTTGTAACTTTATTTTCACTTTTTTCCTCTATCATACTGTATTACTTTACCCGGAAGGTACTTGCGCAAAGTGTAAAGATCGAAAAGGTCCGAAATACCTTGTTTTGAAATGTTCACGAGGGCACAGGAAGTAAACATGAAGATTGCCATGAAACCTTTAAGAGACTTATAAGAAACTCCGAGTCCTCAAAGTCTGTTAATTTAAAGAAACTTTCAGTTCTTGCCCTAAGTCTTGGTCTCATATAAACAATAACACATTTATACACGACTCTTGAAGGTTTAGCCAAATTTCTATTTTGAGCCAAATTTGATATGTTACTTGAGCTAGGCAGCGACCAACTTTTGCCTTTAAGTTCAATAGGTAGTAATTTTGAAAGCTTAGAATTGCTCAAATCCTGGATCCTGGGATAAAATTTCCAGGCAAAAGGTAATGGAGGACTGAATATTCACAGCTTCTGTTTGTAAATTTTCAACTAATGAAGATTATACCAGCGTGTGAGCGAGATTATGCATCCTCAAGGGAATATTAACAAGACATGATGATGTCATCAAAAAGTGTAAAAGCTAGCTGCATAAAGCTATTTATCCAAAAGAAATTTGCTCTCCAATGCTAAGACAGAGTTAGAGTAACTGAAGCTTGCCAGATCAAAGTCTTGGCCAGATATAGTACGTAAGATGACCCATATTTTCTAAGACGCAGGTTTATTGGCTATCAGCTACTCTTCAAGGTGTACATTTCGTTGGAGACTGAGCTTGACCAATGCAAGCAAATAACACTCGGAAAAAAGGCAGGCTCGTTTCATTTAGCACTTCATCATGCAAATGTATTCTGTACTTACCCTTACCTGTTATTGACGCCATGTTTGTTTACGACTTCTACATTTTAGCACTTCATCATGCAAATGTATTCTGTACTCATCCTTACCTGTTATTGACGCCATGTTTGTTTACAACTTCTACATTTCCGGCAATCAAAGCAGTAGTCAAATACAAGCAAATGTACTTTATGAAATAGTATTCCATCCTAATTTCTGTCCGTCAATAAAGAAATGAACCATACTTTAGTCACCAATTGCCTGGACTTGCTACAAGTCTCTCTCGCGGAAAAAACCAGCAGAAGGAAAAAAGCGAGAGAGACTTGTAATACTTGGCATGCTCATTAATATTCATGAGCAATCGAGCCTTGCTTCCATTTTCAAAAACGGCGGGGTTGTTGTCAACTGTTTCATCGAAGCTTGAGTCTGCCATTGTCAAAAACATCACAGAGCCTCGCTCTGTTGTATCATTGTCCTTTCTAAGCATATGATTGGATATTGGTTTTTGAAAAAGGATGCCGACTGGACAGAATCCTGTACAGCCAACGACCCGGCTGCCAAGCATTACAAGTCTCTCTCGCTTTTATTTGTTCTCCCGTTTTTGCCGCGAGAGAGACTCGTAGCAAGTCCACCTTTTGCCGTATGAACTTCAAAGGATGATGTTTCTTCAAAATCAAGAAA